>CM062820.1:1750977709-1751577709 GCA_031772625.1 Pinus tabuliformis | reverse complement strand
TAGTCCAAGGGCCATCTTGAACCTAAAGGCTAGTTGAGTTGGTTTCTTGGCGTAGTTTTTGCAGCCAAGGACTACCTACGAGAAACAAGTCTGCCTACGAGAAACAGGTACAATAATTGATCACTGGTCTGCCTTCATGTAATGTATATCCAATCCCCATCCTCTAGCTACTGCATATTAAACCTGCAACTGTGAATGGAAACTTATATTTTTTGCACTAATCCAGAGACTTATTCATTCTTAAATCTGAAAATTGAAAATTGCTGAAGTGAAACAACTGACACTGTAAGTGGAATTAAGCACAAGAGTGCCTAATTCATGGGCTATGGAGTCAATCATTTAATCCCTTGGAAGTCATTGCACTCAACCAAACCAAACTTTAAAACTGCAATCTTGAAATATAACTGAAACAATTGTATATGTACTGCACCCTGAATATGAAAGTAGGTAATCAATCCCACACCTCTATCTAACTGAACTGGAAAGTTTTACATTGTTAGGTGTAATCTGCTTTCCAATGTAACCAAGTGTAGAGTGGATTTATTGACAAACCACGTTGCCAACAGTTGAAAATCTGAAGAATATATACAATATGAACATAAAATCTCATGGAAAACTTATACTCATAGGTGTACTTTAAAAGTTGTATCCTCTACAAACATTTCAGATTTCTAACCATGGCTGAGAGGGAAAGACATATACTATTGATTGCAAGTATCAACGAACCTTGCATAGTAGTAAAGGAAACTGAAATTTCAAAACAGCGGGATTAGTTGCCCAGTGGAATCACCATGTGACAAAGTGGATTCGCTTAGTGAAATAAATGCAACCAATAATAAATGCATACTCCTTGTTCACCAGTAAGGAATAGATTTAATCTTTATCATTCCCCAAAGAAAGATATATTTGTTACTTCTCTCCCCGTCAATGGTGCCAGATGTTGTACTTGTTTCCCATAGGCAGTCCTTGGCTACAAAAACTATGCCAGGAAACTAACTCAACCAGCCTTTAGGTTCAAGCTAGCCCTTGAACTAGAGGGGGCTCCCTCAATGATTATGAGGCTTTGTTTAACATTGTTCACATGTCACTGAACAACAGCGTTTGAAGCACAATGGCTAGATTTATGGTTTTTATTGGGGATGGTTGGCGATCAATGATAATCTCTAATCATGAAAAAAAGCCTCTCTCATTGGGTCCCTTCTGAAAGTGTCAGCTTCCAGTCTGACAGAATGACTTAGCGTTTTCAAGAATTATGGTAGAAGAATGTAAGGGGATTCCTAATAATTGACCAATCCAACTGACTACTTAACAACTACGGAAATTTGGATGCGTGTAGAAGATTTCTACAGCCCAACAAAACATATTCAGAGTATTCAGGAAGGCCAAACTGAAACCAATTCTAAGAGGAGCTATTTCGGATAGATAGTCGAATAAGCTAATCTCCTCTAATGGCTATCTGAAGGCATAAAGCAAAAACTAGTCAAAGCGGAGTTATCTTGGAAAAAACAGTCCATAAGCTAATGTCTTTCTAAAGGTTATGATTTTGCAGGGGATTTAAGAATAAATTGATACTCAATCTACACTTACCCAGACCTTTTTTTAAATGCTTTAAACATGTGCAAAAAACATATATGTAAATACTGGAAAAACATACAAGAAACACAAAATTCTGTCAAACCAGAGCCATAAGGCTTTCATTAGAAATCAAATAAGAGAAGTTATTACAAAGTGTAGAGTTTTGTCATCAAAAGCCCACACTTGTTGATTACAAATAAAATAATATATAGACTAGATATCCCCTAAACTGCTACAATAATCTTGGAATGAAATTCTGAACTGTATATTAAAAATAAATAATATTTCCTTATTAGTTGCACGAAATCTGGAACTGTTGCAAGTATCTACCTTAAAATCTGGAGTTGGTTGAATGATTGTTGAAAATCTACAAAATGATCCTCAATCTATTGATCTTTTAATGCTGCTGACCTTAAGCATAGAAGAGCTAAGTCTTCCGCTTTAGCTGAACATGTAGAAAAAACCAATCATCATGTTTGCATTGAGGAGGCTAGTGTTATCGCTAAGGTTTCGCATTTCCATCATCGGAAATTTAGGGAAGCTCTTGAGATTGAAAAGAGACCCAACAATCTCAATAGAGATGATGGCTGGAAAATCAGTAGGTGTTGGGTCCCAGCACTTTCTTCTTAGTCGTTTTTCTTGTCTCTTATTTTATTTATTATTATTATTATTTATATTTTTATTATTATTATTATTTTTTTAACTTATTATTATTATTATTATTATTATTATTATTATTATATATATATATATATATATATATGATGATGATGGTTAACGTCAGCTGAGACCAAATAATGATCTATCGGACCTAAAAAGACAAATTATTTATTTTGATTTAAGATTTTATTCCTATGCTCAAAAAGCTTGGAGAGAAGCCTCCCGAGTTCACTATATTTAATGTTAACTTAATTTTTTTTATTTATTATTATTATTTATTTATTTATTTATTTTTTAATGCTAACTTAATTTTATTTATTATTATTATTATTATTTCTAACCTTCTTTCATCTTAATAACCCATTTATATGTTTATTATAAGGAAAGGTCCGTTATTATTATTAATATTTTTAACTAATAATACCAATTTTTAATTATTTTTACATTTTTATTTTTATCAATTTATTTTATTTTATTAATTAATTTTAATTTTATTATTTTTATTTATTTATTTATCTGTTATATAGCCACTTTCTTTTTAGTTTTAATACCTCTAACTAACTATAATTATTTTATATAGTTTTTGTATTTTATTTTATTTTATTTTCATTCTATTTATTTATTTAATTAATTTTATTTTTATTTATTTATTTTTTGTTTTTATCCTTATTTTCTCTTTTTATTTATTTATTTGATTATTTAATTTATTTATATTTGTTTTTAACTTAATTTTTATTCTATTGTTCTAATTTATTTATTTATTAATTCTAACTAATTAACCCATTAATTTGTTTACATATTTATATATTATAAGAGAAGTTCCGTTATGTAACTACTTCCCTTTAGTTTTACCTTTTAAGCTAACTAATGATACCATTTATAATTTATTTTTATATTTTCATTTATATATTTATTTATATGTATATTTATTTTACACCTAATATAACTAAATTTGACCTTGCTCCTTAAGTCAATTTTTTGCCTAGGTTACCGTTGGTGTCTCTGCTCTAGCTATTTAAACAGGCTAAGCTGGATCTATTTTTCAACTTGTCCTGAGGATGAACACACTGGTTGGTTCGAAACGCGTCGACAAATGGTTTCTCATGTGATTTTCGCCGAAAAATCTATCATAAACTTGTTATGGATCACAGAAGCCTCAACTCTACAGTTTTGAATTATCTCCATGCCTTTAAAAGCTAGAGTTGTTTTTTCCGCTATTTTCCTTTCAATTGATATTTTTGTGCCTTGAAATCTAGGGTTTGTGAAGCTATTGCTGAAGATTTGTTTGGAATTCTTTTATGTCACTTTTTGACAATGCTTCACTAATTTCAAAATCATAAATGTTTCAAATATTCCATGAATAAATTTGTTATTTTCATGAATTTACTAAATAAATTCAGAAAGTATCTCTCAAATAATAAATTTATGGATAAATTCATCCACTTATTTGAAATTTTGTCATGTTTTTATTTCTCATGTATTTACAAAATTATGTGTGGTTTTGTAAATCCATGTCCTATTTCTCCTTCAGTGTAAAAACTCATTTACTTTCACACTGTAAATTTCCTTTCTCTGAAATTCATTTACAGATTAAAAAAATCATATGTGGTTTTGTAAATCTATGTCTTATTTTCTGTAGTTGGTAGAGTATTTTACTTTGCTCTTTTACTTTCACCTCAACCTGATTTCATGTCTGTAACTTGATTTCACCATGCCTGTAAATTATTTTTACTTTTGTAACTCTAACTTCAATTTCACATTTAGTGACGTAAATATCTTTTTGTTCTCCTATACATTAATTTCATTAATATATGATTGCAAAGCCTCTTTTTATTCATTTTCATGACGTAAATATCTTATTGTTCTCCTGTACATTAATTTCATCAATATATGATTGTAAAGCCTCTTTTTATTGCGGAGGAATGTCGCAATGATAAATCCAATTTATTTTGTTGCTTTGTGGACTTTAGAAAGGCTTTCGATACGGTTCCTAGATACAACCTTTGGAATAGATTAGAAGAGCTAAAGGTTCCTATCGAGTTGAGAGCTGCCGCTATAAGGTTATACGAGAATGTAATTGCCAAGCTAAAGAGCAATGAAGGGTGGTCGAAAGATATTAAGTGTAACATCGGAGTTAAACAAGGTTGCCCCCTCTCCCCTACCCTATTTGGCATTTACATCGATAAGCTCGAAGGCTATTTAGAGGAAGCAGGATGTGATGGCACGATCTTAGTTGGGATAGTCGTCATCCTTCTTCTTTATGCTGACGATATTGTTCTTTTGGCAAGGTGCCCATCTGATCTTAATAAGCAACTCAGGCTTCTTAAGGATTTCTGCTCTACCATGGGTATGATTGTTAACACTGACAAAACAAAAGTTATGATTATCAAATCCAAGAAGGACACTTACGCTAATTTTATGTATGACAATAATAACTTGGAGTAAGTGTATTCTTACAAGTACCTAGGAATTGATATTCATCACAAGCTCAACTGGAACCATAGCATTGAGAAAAGGATTAATGGGGGGTGGAAAGCTTACTTTGGTCTTGAAAATAATTGTAAAATAGCAAACCTTGTAATGTGGGATAAAAAGAAGTTCCTCTTTGAAACTTTAGTCACTCCTGTTATCTTATATGGCTGTGAGGTTTGGGGTTGCAGCATCTCCAGAGAATCATGGAGAAATATTGAGCAAATCCAGAAGCGTTTTATAACTTATAACCTGAAAATTAAAAGTAATACACCCTATCCTATTCTCCTTATAGAAGCAGGTCTTTCCCCTATTGAGAGCCTAGCTATGCTTAGGTTTCTGTTGTACAAGCACAAAATCAGTAACATAGACGATCATAGACTTCATAAGCTAGCTTTAAATTCTAGCCAAAACCACCTAAAGCTCAATCGAGGGTGGCATAAAGACACAAGGGCCTGGTTAAACTATTGGGAGATCAACGAAAATGATGCATTGCAAAACATAAATAACATTAAAGATATTGTTACTTCTAAGTTCAAAGAAAAAATGTGGTGCGAGAAAGACTTAGCGGCTAAAAGAAAATTAAGTTATTATAAGAAGGTCATCAACCCCACCCTAGAAGATCAAAAGTATCTCTCTATTTTAACTAGCTCAAAGAAGAAAATTAATATAGCAAAGATTAGAACGAATTCTCATGAGCTCCATAGTGAAACAGGTCGTTGGGCAGTTCCTAAAACACCATGGACGGAAAGGATCTGCCATATATGTGAGAATAGGAACATCGAGGATGAAAACCACTTCCTCTTAGAGTGCCCCGCGTATAACCACATTAGATCTCAGTTTCACAATCTTTGTTACAATACTGACCTTCCTAGCCTTTTACAATGTCAAAATTATAGTGAGCTCGGGAGGCTTCTCTCCAAGCTTTTTGAGCATAGGAATAAAATCTTAAATCAAAATAGATAATTTGTTTTTTTTAGGTCCGATAGACCATTATTTGGTCTCAGCGGACGTTAACCATCATCATCATCATCATCATTATTCATTTTCATGCACCAAGAATTTATTTTACCTCTAGTTATTTTACCTGTAGTTGTAACACATTAACTTGTAATTCCATTTTACCCACTTAGCCTTCCATCCTCAAATAAATTTATTTCATAATAGTATTCCCGTCATATTCTGATTAATATGAGGTATGGATTTCGGGCCCCCTCCTTAGTTGTAAATGGTTCCCTTCCTTAGTGGTAAAGGAAATCATGAGATGGTGATACATATGTTTGGGAGTCTACCATTAAAACTGCTTTTCGAACCCCTCCCCCTATGTTAACAAGAAATGGCCAACGGGCTCCGAAATCACTTTTTAAACATTGGATTAAATTAACCCATATCTCAAGGCATGAAAGATAAGGGGAGTTTAATTAGTTAAATGACACATATGTTTGGGAGTCTACCATTAAAACTGATTTTCAGACCCCTCCCTTATGTTAACAAGAAATGGCCAAGGGGGCTCCGAAATCACTTTTTAAACATTGGATTAAATTACCCATATCTCGAGGCATGAAAGATAAGGGGAGTTTAATTAGTTAAATGCAAGGTAGGCCATAGGCTTTGACCTTTAGCTTTGAGTGAGCTTATGATTTTAGCTTACGATTAGGATTGTTTTTTTTTTTAATATAATTTTAATTTTAAATAAATATTTTCATAAAAATATATAATTATATTTTTATAAAAATTAAAATTATTATATATATAAAATAAATAAATCATTCAAAAGCATAAAATTTATATATGCCCTCAGTATTTAGCCCAGAAGGAAAGTGGCAAGTTCTCACTTAAATTTTTAAAATTTTTAGTGTGCCAAAATATGTTACAACAGGTACCAAGTTTCTTTTCTCCAAGGCTTCCATATTTTCTTTCATTGTCATCTTCCATTTAGGATTATCATTATCATGTATTTCTTCGTGATAAAATAATGTTCCCCATCATTAGGAGCCAAATCAACAGATGGAATAAAATTGGTATTCCTTTTAGGAGGAATTCTTTCCTATGTATATTTTCTCAATATTGGTTGTGGAATTTCTACATCTTCCTAAATGTCTTTATCATGAATAGAATATTTTTCCTTGGAAGGTTCATCTTGCTTCATAGTTTTTTGTGGATGTTTAAGTCTCCAACTGAATTTGTTGATTAGTGACACTTGTTCCTTTTTCAGATCAACTTTTACAAAATCTGAATTAATGAGGCAAGACTCATCAAATATTTCATATCTACTAATGGATATTTTATGGATAGTAGGATCCAACAATCTATATCCCTTACCTACTTCATCATAACCAACAAAGACGCATTTCTTCAATTTGAGGTCTAACTAAGTTAGAACTCTAATTTTTAAGAGTAAGAGAATAAGCTTCATAACTAGAAATTTTTTAGTTTAAATAATCGCAGGGAAGACAATTCCATACTTCTTTAGGGATTTTACAACCTATTGCAACTAACGGTGATTACTTTACAAGATAAAAAGTGATAGTGATTTCTTCTACCCAAAAATCTTTTTGCAAATTGACATTACTGAGCATGCTCCTTGCTCTTTGTAGAAGAGTTTTTCTCATGCATTATGCTACACCATTTTGCTAGGAATATTGTAGGGTCGCCCAAATACCATCTTTTTACCAACCTTTCACTTCACTTGACTTTTAAACCATATTTCTCTTTCCCATACCTTTACATTAAAATATTTACATGATTACGTCGGGTTTAGACACATTATTTTCCAATGCATCTATTTTAGTGTTTTTGAGTGAATTTATGATTAAATATTGGAAACATAACATGCTTTCACTTATATGTGAAAGTGGGATGAGTTTCACGATGTTTGCAGGTGTATTATAAGACTCCAACAAAGTCATATTTGACCACCAAGCCTCAAATTCGAATTTCTTCTTCAACCCCTTAAAGATTTGATGAAGATCTGGGAGATTCCTTCAAGCATACTTCATGGACAAGAATCATGAAAGTTTTGATAAGATTTCTTATCAACAATATTAGATATTTGTGAGAGGATTTGTATATATTTTACTTTCTAAGTGTTAGCACATGGTTGCAACCGCATGAGACATTTGTGGATCTAGGAGAGATTTGTGGATCTCAAATCTTTGTTAGTTATCTCAATTTTATGTATTCCAAGGGAAGGAATCTTCGAGCATGTATCCAACTTATGATGGAACAGAATAAAGCTTCCTTTACATAAATTTCCATTCTATAGTTTTAGATGTAATTTTCTTTAATGTAGTGTATGAATTTATGGAATAGTTTGTCACTTTGATCTTACGAGAATTGAGTTCATTCCAAATGGATCAAGGAAGCATTTTATTTCATTATAAATAGTTGTGAATATTGGTTAGATTTATATGTTGGGTTATAATATTAATTGTTTATGAGTCCCATGAAACATTATGAAGAGACCTCCTATAAGGGAGCCTAGTGTTTTCTTGCCTACAATAACTAAGTCATGTAACTCATCTTGTGAAAAATTATGGATGGACCTCCTGTAAGGGAGCTTAGTGTTTTCTTTCCTACTATAACCAATTTTGATTAGCTTAGAGCCAATTTCCCACTCTTGCATATATTTTGTTGGCATCATCACAAGCTTACAAGTATCCCTAGTTGATAATTTAATGAAAGCAATTTAAGAAATTTAATTGCCCAACATTTTCGATGTTGTTATCGAGGATGGTGCTAAGGGATTAAGCATTAGGAATTCAATTCAGTACCAGTATTTTTCTTTGGTTTGATTCATGGAAAAGCTTACTCATGTTAAAAGGATAACTTGGTGACAACAAGATCTTAGTAACATGGAGAAGTATACATAGGGGTTAGCTTGAATCCCATATTTAGCTGCATATGTAAAGAATGATAAATAAGATGCATAAATTTCAATCAATATTTGCACTGTAAGAGTTTCGAACTAATCCATTTATGGATAGGAAATCTAGACCTATGTTCAAGAATTTGGAGGAGAGCCAAGAGAATGTGGGCTACATCGAAGATTTGTTGGCTTATTGGGGCTTGACCCAGGTTCAGAGTTAATTTAGCTAAACAAATCCCGGTACTACTGGCCCTTTTGGCAATAGTCCGTAGAGCGCGGACTGAGGTCTCAGCTGAAGTAGTATGGGAGGGTGCTAGAACCAGGTTTCCGCACCCTGGAGATATCTGATGAGTTCAAGTGGTCCGTAGTTTAACCCTGCGCGCAAGTTGCTTCATGCACTTTCCCGTCCTTCGCAACCCAATATACTGCCTTCGCGTAGTCCTACCCAGGGGCTGAGCGTCACACTCTACGTTATTACCCAAGATCTTACTGGTATTCCAATGTTAGTTGATTACTTTAGCCTACTTGCGTGCTTTAAGTTATACTTAACAACATAAACCATTCATACAGGTGCGCGCAGTAAATAAACAATATATTTGAAAAATATATCAATCATTTATTAACCCAAGAACATATACCCAAAATGATAACAAACTTCTCTTTATTAATTCCTTCCTCGGTTGTAGACTCGACTCCGCCTTGTGCAGTCAGCTGCAGGGGTCCGCACACTCAGCTGCAGACTACTAGGCCTCTATGCACTCAGCTGCAGAGCCTTCTCCTACTCTATGACCCAAAGACACTCTTCCTTCTCTTTTCTTTTCTATATACTTAGAGCCTCACTCTATTTATACAATCCCATGGTCCGTGGACCATGGGTAGGTCTATCTAGCCGACATTACATTACAAAACTAGGGCGGACAACCCTGTGACTCTATCATACTTTCACGCCCTGTGCCCGCAATTCGCAGAGCTTTACAACAAGATTCGCTCAAAACTTGGGCTTTGAGCCCCAAAAACATGCTTTGGGGGGATTCCATGCCCAAAAAGATTGGTTTCAAAAGGAGACTAGGCCACAAAATTCTTCCTTTCTTTAACAAATCCTAGAAATTAATCCAAATGTGCAATTGATCTCTCATATCCTTGCAAACATTCAGGTATATTTTTCAAATTTGGATGTGAACATACTAAAAATTTTGATATGTAAATGGCTTCATTGGATATACTCCCACACCTCATTTATGTTAGCATCTTCCATATGCAAACAAAACCATCGATAATAATAAAACAAGTATTTGAGCATGGTTTGTAAACTAGTCACAATGACGTTAGGTTATCTCGCGAGTGCGAGCAGCATCAAATTTAATTTTTCTTCATTTTTTGGCTTCGTCCTTTCATAAAACTTGCAAATAAAAATTACTCGTAACGTTTCCTCTATCCATTAAACCTTGAATTGCATAATGAATGGTTGACAAATCAAATCCCTTGGAGAGAATTTTTATAAAAGATCAATTTATGCATAAGTGGATTTCAAAGATCAAGTTTTTTTTCAAAAAGAACACGAAGAATTCAAATCTATTTCAAAATACCATTGCTACTCATTCATTTGTCTCATTCTAATACTACAGTCCATCCATGAATTTTCATCTTCCTAGATCATAATTTCAAATCATTTTTCCTTTGTAAGTTTCACACTTTCCTACATCACTTACATTGCATTCCTAACCCATGAATAAAGACATTCAGCTCACTTACAATGCTGAGTGACGTCGTCATCCTTTTCTTTCTGTAAAATAAAACCTACTTCACAAATGTAAATCTTTCATCTATGATACTGTAAATCATTACTTTATTCTCGTGTTAGATGATGGGGGATTCATTAAGGCCCTCCTTCTAGCAAGTCTTGATCCATCGACTTTAGCACATTATCTGGGTTTGAGACTAGAGTTCTTTTTAGTACCTTGAGGCTTGCATGCCTTAATGGAAAGTTCTCTCGCCAATGAACAGTGGGAATACATCAATGTCCCCTGTTTGTCGGATCTTCTAGGTGACTTGACTTCAACTCATTTATTCATACCTAGTAAGATGTACTTGGGCATATTGACTCTCATTGACATTAATGGTGAGTAGTCTCATGTTGGTTAACGACATTCATTAATGGTCGGTAATCCAACAATTTCTTTCTATGTTCGACATCAACAAAATATATTCACATAGAAAATAATTATGCCATCATGTGGATAGGAATGAAGACTATATGGTTGCATGACACTTACAACAACTTGCAGCAGTGTTCAAATAACTCAAAATTTAGCTCCAGGGTTCAGCACAAGAAACTTAGTTCCAGTAATAAGACAGTACAAATGTACCAATTTCAAATTTCATTCTATCTTCATACAACCAAGAAGATCATATTGTTTCACTTCAAGATCAATGATCCAAAAAGATTCCAACCATAAAAATATCTCTCATATGCATAGCGCAGGACCTTCTCAGGTAGGTGAAGGCATGTTTTTTTCAACTGTTTAATCAATAATTCCTTGAATGCTAAAATACATGTATTTGGAAAAATACCCTATTTCTCCTTTTGTATCCTTCCCTATTTCATGTCATTCTATCTCTTCCTTATTTTCTACATTTTCCAAGGATGGAAAATACCTTCAGTTGAGGGGGATATGGCATCATTCCTTATATTCATTACACTATTTGTTGATCCCATATTTAAAAACCTCATTGTTGGCATTATGATTCTGGTATGGCTTTATGATACATATGTTGTACTTGATGGCAACCCACTCATCTCAGATAATAAATTATAGTGTAGAAAAGTTCACGCACTTATATGCAGAGAAAAGTTTATTTCATGTAGAGAAAAGTTCACGCACTTTTATGCAGAGAAAAGTTTATTTCATGTAGAGAAAAATTTCACGCACTTTCATGTTGGAGAACTTACCTTTGGTCCATGGTAGTTAGTCCTTGGTATTTGAACCTATGGTTTTGGACCATGGTACCTCGTCAAAAGTGTGTATATGTTGGAGAACTTACCTTTGGTCCATGGTGGTTAGTCCTTGGTATTATTGAGCCCCATGTTTTTGGGCCCCTTGTATTGGTTATCTATGGTATTGATCCATGATTTTAGGAAGAAGCTTGCCTATATAAAGCAAAGGAGATCACTTGGCTAATTCATTCTTGCAAATCGAATATCTTAAGATCTGAAATATTGGGTTATTGTTTTAAAAGTTTGATCTATGAAAGGGAAGTTGAAAGCGAATCTGTGAAGGGTGATCTCTCGAGCGCTGCAGCTGCGGAAGTGCGGAGGCGCCACAGAAGGCGTAGTGTGGAGGCGCCACAGAAGGCGCAGTGCGGAGGTGCCACAGAAGGCACAGTGCGGAGACGCCACAGAAGGCGCAGTGCGGAGGCGCCACAGAAGGCGTAGTGCGGAGGCGCCACAGAAGGCGCAGTGCGGAGACGCCACAGAACAGAAGGCGCAGTGTGGAGGCGCAGTGCGGAGGCGCCACAGAAAAGGCAGTGCGGAGACGCCACAGAGGTTCCACAGAAGGCGCAGTGTGGAGGCGCCACAGAAGGCGCAGTGCAGAGGCGCCACAGAAGGCGCAGTGCGGAGGCGCCACAGAAGGTGCAGTGCAGAGGCGCCACAGAAGGCGCAGTGCGGAGGCGCCACAGAAGGCGCAGGTGCGGTGGTCGCGGCGCCACAGAAGGCGCAAGTGCGGAGGGTTTTGGGTGCATAACTGATGTTTGGTTACTGGTATTGAGTTCAGATAACATCATGATTAATGACTTATCTTTATGTACTAGATCTGGTTGATAACTCTCATAATATCATTGTATATGTATGGATCTGGTGATTGGGTGATTCAGAAGGTTATTTGATTATGAGCTTCAATGTTGTTGTTGGATCCAGTTTGAAAATTTATGAAAAGTGGTCCTTAAAAGAAAAGAAGTAGGGGGTGTTAGCTCCCTTCCAGGAGAGACTGGAAAACGAGAGAGAGTTGTAGCTCTCTGCAGGTTGCAGCCTGCGTACTGGTAAAGGACTGCACCAGTACAAAATCATTGTAACAGGAGTTTCTAATTTGAAAGAAGATAGAGACATATTGCAGCAGGTGGTTTTCACCCACATTGGGTTTCCACCTTATATCTGGTGTTCTTTGGTGTGACTATCTGTTTTTCTTGTTCATGCTCATTATTTTATGGTACTGATATGCAAAAATAATTCAAAGTGTAAATAAGGAAGATTTTTTAAAAGAACTTGATAATACTGATTCACCCCCCCCCCCTCTCAGTATTATTTTCAAAAATTGGTATCAGAGCAGGTCCTTCAGAGAAGCTTGATCGCTTGAAGGTAGATCATTCATCATGAGCAACTACGAGAGAGAAGCATCAATCAGGCCACCAATTTTTGATGGGACGAACTTCAATTATTGGAAGATAAGAGTTACTGCCTATCTTCAATCTCTTGGTACAGAAGTTTGGGATATCATAGAGACAGGCTACACTTTTCCTTCAGCTACTCCTACAGATTCGGCCGAGAAGAAGAAATATGAAACAAATGCGAAAGCAGTCAATACTCTATTGGGATACTTATCCCAATCGGAATTCGTGAAGGTAATGCACTATAAATCCGCAAAAGAAATATGGGACAAAATTGTCACGAGCTATGAAGCAGACGAACAGGTAAAGCGTGCTAAACTTCAAACTTTCAGGATTCAGTATGAGAATCTCATAATGTATAATGATGAAAGTGTGGCTAACTATTTCCTTAGGGTAGATGAAATTGTTAACTGCATGAAAAACTTGGGTGAAGAAATAAAAGAGGCTATTGTGGTTGAAAAAGTCCTAAGATCCTTGTCCCCCAAGTTTGAATCTAAAGTGTCCGCTATAGAGGAAAAAGCAAATCTACAAACTCTCACCATGTCTCAACTACATGGAATTCTAACTGCTTATGAAATGAGAAAGGGAGGTCCATCAGACAGAAGAGAAGCGGCTTTCAAGGCTTCAGGCAAAGGAGATTACTATGAAGCAAGTCACGTGCCAGAAGAAGAAGAAGAAGAATCAAATTTTGTCAGAAATCTTCAAAGGGGTTCTGGAAGGTTCAGAGGTAAGTTACCTTTTAAATGTTTTGCTTGTGGAAGAATAGGTCATTATGCTGCAAAATGTCCTTATAAGGATAAAGGAAAGGAACCTGCTAGATGGAACAAGAAACAGAGTGCAAACAAGAAAAGTTACTACACTCATGAAGATAGTGATGGTCTATTGATTAGTGATGAAGATGAACAAGGTAATGACTATAAACTGTTAATGGCATTTGAAGATGATGATTATATGGATGCTATAGATGTGGATAGCCTTTTTGAAGAAATTACTAGACTCAAGAGATGTATAGAAGAAAAGAATATGATCATTGATACTCTACAATTTCAAATTAATGAAAAGGAAAAACATCTTGAAAAATTAGAAGGTGAAATTGTTGGTCTTAGAAAAGAGATTGAGAAAACAAAAGCTATTAATCTTAAGTTTGTCAAAGGATCTGAAACTTTGGATGAGATTATCAATGTACAACGTTCTCCACTAAACAAGACAGGTCTGGGCTATAATGGAGAAACTTCTCAAGCAACCACTTCAAAAAGTTATCTTGATGCAGCAAGAAGGAATGAGCAAAAGCATAATGAAGACCATCAGGCAAGGCAGGGACGAATTGCAAACAGAGACTATCAAGGGCAATCCATTTTAAGGGTGAACAAAAGCTACAACCAGCCACAGGTAAAATCTTCTCAATTTAGTTCAAGAATGGATGACAATAGAAATTACAATCATTTGGCTGGTAGATTTGATAACCGCAGAAATTTCTTCAATGGACAATGTTTCTCTTGCCATAACTTTGGTCACAAAGCAGCTCAATGTGTTGCATATAAAACAATCATGACTAGAGAAGCTCAAAAACAAAGAAGTATGATCGGGATTACAAAAAGGACCTATAACAACTTTTCGGCTCTTGAAAATGAAGTTGAATGTTC
This sequence comes from Pinus tabuliformis, assembly GCA_031772625.1. Lineage (NCBI taxonomy): Eukaryota > Viridiplantae > Streptophyta > Pinopsida > Pinales > Pinaceae > Pinus > Pinus tabuliformis. The sequence continues at coordinate 1,751,563,111 of CM062820.1, read as the reverse complement.
TATTTGCAATAACTTTGGCCATGAAGATTCTGAATGCAGGAGCAGGTTTCAGCAGACAAAGGAACAAGCCTCAAACACCAAAACATGGAGAATAAAGGAACCACAAACAGAAAGATGTGGGATAGCATTCTATGCAGAGGAGATTAGGTTTGATTAATGCCCAACAGATTCTGTAAAAATGGATTGAAAATCCATCAGGTCCTGGCGCTTTATCAGGCTCCATAGACCAAACAATGTTGGATACTTCTTCTTCCATTACTGAGCTCATGAGGTTTTCATTATCCTCCATATTGATTAGCTTTGGAATATTTGCGAGGAACTCTAGTGTATCTTCCTCACTCCCCTCTTTTTCTGCTGTAAGTAGAGTTTGGAAGTGTTTCACAGCAGCTTCCTTGATTTGGGCGAATCCTTTGCATACATGTCCATTAGATAAGGTGATATCTGCTATATGGTTTCGGCTGAGTCGAGCCCTATACTTTCTATGAAAGTATGTGGTATTTCTGTCCCCAACTTTAAGCCACAGGCTGCGGGACTTTAGGCACCAATGCTCTTCCTCGCTTCTGAAGGAACAGTATGTTTTTCTTTGTGCAATTTTTTCTTGGTCTAAATCCATAGAATGGATGTCTTTCTCTTCCAAATCAAATTTCATTTCTTCTAGCTGGGTGACAACCTCTTTCCTCTGACTAGTGGGAGTTTTCATAGGTTTCTTTATCCACTCTTTAAGGGCCTTCTTTGTATTTTTTATTTTTTTATCCCACACATAGCTTGGGGAACCTGAGACTTTTGTACTCCATGCTGTTTGGATTGTTTCAAAGAATCCTTCTCTTTCCGCCCAGAGAGGACTGAAGTGAAAGGGGAGAGAGCCTAGATCCTCTTCATCTTTCAGACAGAGGAGGACAAGTTTGTGGTCCGAGCTGAGCTTTGGAAGAATCTTATTGATGACTATTCTTTTCCTCATCATTATAGAGCTGCTGATGAGGAATCTATCCAGCCTTGCTGCGATATGAATTTCTCCTGTTCTATTGTTGGTCCATGTGTATTTTCCTTTAACTGGCTTGAAGTCTACTAAATCTCTCTGTAATATTATGTTCTCCACTGTGGTAAGAAAAGTGTCACGCCCCTACACCTGCGGTAGTCTTCCAACCGCTTGTAGCAAGGTGCGGCACCACCGAACGCTTTCTTTTCACCAATACTAACATTCGTGGACTACGCCTACTTTCACATTAACATACTTAGCTTGTGTTTCGCAACTAAGTAAAAGCAATTATCCTTTATACTTAATGAAGCCCATACTCATTCATTATCATCATGCAATTAAACCGAGAACAACAACAATTGCAACAAGTATAAAGGGGAGGGGCAACTCCCCGTAATGTGAGTCTGCCCGACAATATATTATATCAGTTTTTCAATAATACAATCATCAAGTATACTTGGCAAAACTCCAAGTCTATACTTAGAATATTTTACAACCAAGGCATAGAACAGCCTTTTACAATCATGTGCACCCTTGCACAAAGAGAAGTGCTCACCCGAGCCACTTATACCTCTCTACCAAGTCCTGCACAAATCTGCGTCCAAACTGAACCCCGGCACGCTTGCCTTCACCTTACCCGGCACAAGAATAACCAAAACTGCACCTAGATAGCATGCGCATGAGATATGCGCATCTCCCTATCTCCCTTGCACAGATTTTACCCCTCCTATGCATAGATGATATGAGAGTTCGATGGTGGTTTGAAATGAGCCTCATGCTCACATACTCATACCATTCATACGTATGTTTTAAGGGGGTGTGCAGCCCCATGGCCGACCCCACAAGTTGGCACATACGCCCATATGTAACTCTATTACAAGTCGGCTTTACATTCTTTTAACCATCGCATATAAAAGCTCACGCTCAATACTTAGTCGCATAAGTGTTCATGTTATCGTCGCATCGTCGTGCAAGGTTTCGTCGCATTTCTACCCGTCTGCGCGCCTGCTCGCACCCTCGTGCACACGAACTCGCCGTCGCCCGTCGCACCACAACTCAAAGGCCTTACATCCTCCTCCACCTGAAATCGTTGTCGTCCTCGACAACATACCATCCCGGTAGCCATCCACCAAGATCATTACTCATCCATGATGTTGACTCCTCCACACAAAGCAACATCCTTGCACATGTGTAGAGCCTCATCTCCATCATGCTTCGACTTAGTGACCAACTGCCACCAAGCTCACCATACCAAGGTATGCTCTCCATCAGATGTCATCTCGATCCATGATGACTGATCTCCTGTCTTCATCATGTGTCCTCATGTGAACTGCTGCCATGATACTCCAACATAATGCTAACACATCTTTGTACACTTCCGGACCCCATGTTTGAACTAGTCGGATGGCCAGTCCAACTGCCATGCTCAAACCATGAGAGTGAACATCCTCATGCCACCATCAGTCGTTTCTCAAAACATCCTGCCACATCCTTGACTCATCAAGAATCTATCTCCATAATCCATGCTCAGGTCCATGGAACTCCATCCATCTCGTCTGCAGCATCTTGTCCATGATGTTTGGTGTCAATGTGAAATCAGCCACATATGTCTAACATCATCATGTGTGTCTTCTCCATGTGAAGAGATCATCTCCTCAACCCGACTTTCGATGTGCCACATCTAGGTCCATGAAGCACCCCTTCATCATATCTACAATGTGTCATCCCTCAAGTCTGCCATAGAAACAAGTATGCACTTGCCTCATCTATCCATGTGTCAAAGTAGTTGAGTCTCAGCTCAACCCATGCCCAAGTCAAGGCATCATCCTTATCATTGTAACTCCATCACTCCAAAGTGTCTCATATCGATCCTCCAAATCAAGTCACTCTTCCAAGCCATGCCCATACATGTACTTTGAAAGTATGCATCCCATACTGCATCAAAGTCCCTTGACCTCAGCTCCTCAATGCATCAAATCCTCTAAGTCCACCATGTATGAAGTCCCTAAAAGTCACAACAATCTCATGTCATTATGAGCTCCACGAGTCATCTCCAACCAACATCTCCATGTAGTAGGAATGCTCCATAATTTGCTCACAACTCCATCCAAGTCCACGGTCTTGTTGCACAAGAGTGTACAACCTCTCCATAGGCTCATAAGTAATAAGTCTCCATGTCACACTAGCAAATCCATCTGCACAACATCCCTACCTTGGCACTCCTCATTGGATGTCCATGACACCTCTACAAGTGCTCCCACACAATGTCCCTGCATAAGACTGCCATGCTCCATGCCTCCAACCTGATGTCCATGACTAAGTTGTCCATGTAGTCCCACCAAGTAGACTCATCACAACCATCGGTCATCCTCACCCAAGTCTACAATCTTCGGTTTAGTGAACTCGGTCACCCAACCATATCATCATCATCATGAGTCCCTTCCATCATAGCTCCTCCACCAAAGTGTCCACCAAGACTATCTCTTGGTCTCGGCCATGAGAAGTCCACCCAAACATCACAAGTGTGTGCCCTCCAATCTGTCCATGAGCCATGCCGGGCACTTAGCCATGTGGCTAAAGCATGACCCAATCATCCACAACGATCATCAAGTTCCACCCTTGCCACGGGCCTTTGTACCTTCTACCATAAGGTCACAAACAACCCCAACAAGTCCTGCAACAATCGACAATCCTTGCTTCTCCATACAAGGTCTCATCATAGTCATCCATGGTAAGATCCTCCCTAGCATAGGCAAACTGGCTTTGCCTCTCCCTGCATACGGTCCATCCACCAAATGCCCAAATGAAACACAAGTATCAATACTTACTTCATCATCATGAGGTTCCTCCATATGAGTATCCTCATTCATCCATGTCCACAAACTGCACGATCCTGGTCCAACTTGATCATCCTCAAGTTCATCCTCCATCATGGTCATTTCTGCAACATCTTCAACTACCACGGCTTCCTCTTCCTTGTTAGCACAATCTGCAACTTCACCTTGCTCCATTGTCCAACCAAGTCGAAGAAGCTCTCCTTCAACATTCTTTTCCAAGGCTTCAAGTTCTTCACGGATACGGGGCTTCTCTTCCTTCAACCTTTTCAACCTGTCCAAGGTAAGCAAGAGCTTCCTTCCACCTTCTCCCAAACTTGCCATGCCTTATCGTTCAGCTTGGTCCAAGCACCGAGCTTTACCCCTGCTAAACCTGCTTCCACTGTCACGAGCAACCCTGCTCAAACTTTCACGAGCAAACCTTGCTCACCAGATCTAGACCGAGCTCTGATACCAACTGTCAAGTTGTGTATCAGTTTCAAACCATTATGAGCAAACCTTGCTCTGATACCAACTGTCACGCCCCTACACCTGCGATAGTCTTCCAACTGCTTGTAGCAAGGTGCGGCACCACCGAACGCTTTCTTTTCACCAATACTAACATTCGTGGACTGCGCCTACTTTCACATTAACATACTTAGCTTGTGTTTCGCAACTAAGTAAAAGCAATTATCCTTTATACTTAATGAAGCCCATACTCATTCATTATCATCATGCAATTAAACCGAGAACAACAACAATTGCAACAAGTATAAAGGGGAGGGGCAACTCCCCGTAATGTGAGTGTGCCCGACAATATATTATATCAGTTTTTCAATAATACAATCATCAAGTATACTTGGCAAAACTCCAAGTCTATACTTAAATATATTTACAACCAAGGCATAGAACAGCCTTTTACAATCATGTGCACCCTTGCACAAAGAGAAGTGCTCACCCGAGCCACTTATACCTCTCTACCAAGTCCTGCACAAATTTGCGTCCAAACTGAACCCCGGCACGCTTGCCTTCACCTTACCCGGCACAAGAATAACCAAAAGTGCACCTAGATAGCATGTGCATGAGATATGCGCATCTCCCTATCTCCCTTGCGCAGATTTTACCCCTCCTATGCGTAGATGATATGAGAGTTCGATGGTGGTTTGAAATGAGCCTCATGCTCACATACTTATACCATTCATACGTATGCTTTAAGGGGGTGTGCAGCCCCATTTCCGACCCCACAAGTTGGCACATACGCCCATATGTAACTCTATTACAAGTCGGTTTTACATTCTTTTAACCATCGCATATAAAAGCTCACGCTCAACACTTAGTCGCATAAGTGTTCATGTTATCGTCGCATCGTCGTGCAAGGTTTCGTCGCATTTCTACCCGTCCGCGTGCCCGCGCCCTCATGCACACGAACTCGCCGTCGCCCGTCGCACCGCAACTCGAAGGCCTTACAAAAAGGATCCCTTGAGTAAGTCCCTCCTCTCTTCTCTTTAGGATCAAGAATTATATTCAGGTCGCCTCCTATAATTATGTTCCTGGGATTGTTATGGTCTAGAAACTCCAAGAGTGTCTTCCAGCACTCTCTCTTTTCCTCGTAGTGAACAGGAACATACATATTAAACAAGGCTAAGTTGAGATTGCTTGCTATGTGTCGCAGTTCAGTAAATATCCAATGTTGGGTCTCGAATGATCTTTCTAGAGAGAAGGAGTTTTTTGCCTAGAATGTTCCTATTCCTCCAGCCGTGCCTCTTGCACTCACAACCTTTCCAGAGTCGAATTTCCATTTGGTGTTACTGGTGCTTAGAAGGATCTCCCCTTCTACTTTTGTTTCTTGGAGCATGAGGATGTTTGTGGGTTCCATTTTCAAAAGATCTTTTATGGCTTCTGCTTTTGTGGGATTCCCCAAACCCCTGTAGTTCCAAGAGGTCAGCTGCATCATTTACCACTTGTAGGGGTAGGCCCTCCTCCCTTGGGGGCCCTAGGCCTGGTATTCCTCCCAAGTGTCATTTCTATGGTAGCTTGACTGCCGAGGGTTTTTGTCTTTCTGACTCCTCTTCTCTTGTTTCCCTATTTGTTCTTCTTCCAACCTCTTTTGCTGGCCTTTCAAATGTTTCATCGTCTGATGAGCCCATATTCTCTGTGATTTTCTTCTTTTGTTTGATTATATCTGCATAGGAAGGGGAGGAAGTATTGCTTGGGGTAGGGATTGGGTTATTACCTGGATCTATGGTGTCGTTATTCTCCAGCTGAGGTGGATCTTCTCGCTCTGCCTCTGAAGGATCTAAAGGCGGCATGAGAATTTCAAAGGGGTTTTTGTCCCCCTCATTGCTATTTGTATCTCTGCTTCCAGTGTTTTGATTGCTTGCACTTCCATTACCTACTTTATTCTCCGTCTCTTTAGCCTTATTTTTGTTGTTCTGTCTGCTGCTTGTTGGTTTCTTTGCCTGTTTCCATTGTTCTCCCTTTTCTTTCTCTGATGCCTCCTCATTTCTCTTTTTGCAGTATCTTGTGAAGTTCCTGTACTCATGACAGTGTCGACACTTGAAGGGTAGCTGTTCTAGTCGAGCTCTTGGATGTGTGTCCAATCTGCCACCGATAGCTTTATTGCTTCAAGTAGCCTGATTTCTAGGTCCACCTCCACACAGATCCGAGCACAGGAGAATTGATCCTTCCTCGATGCCTGCTCTATGTATCTCCCTAGGGCATTGCCGATGGATTGAAGTGAGTTCTGACTCCAGAAATGAAGGGGAAGGTGCGGGAGGCGCACCCAGACAGGAACAGCCTTGGGCACATCTTGTGCTGGGTCGAAATCTGGAGACCATTTGTTCAAGTAGAGGCCTTGAGGGCCCATGAAGTATGGCCCATTTCTGAAGATCAGGCTTCTGTCCTCTGCATTGTCAAACACGAAGACGAAGAACCCTTTGCCTACAAAGTGACTCTTTATTCCTTCGTTGACCAGTGGTAACTAGTTTCTTTTAACCCATTCTTCGACTGCTCGCGGGGATGGCCACAGACCGGTAAACTGGCCAATGAGGCCTCTTTCTGCGAGTTTCAGCGCTGATCTGCAGGTTCCTCCATAGGCAAGGTCATCGTGGGGATGTTGTCCAGTTTTTTAACAAAATTTTGCTGCGGGCTTGAGGTCTGGCGTTTCCCTGCAGCAACTACTAGAGCTTTGAAGGCTTCGAGCTCCGGAGGTAAGGGAGGAGGAGCCGTAGGGCGACCTCCAAGCTCCATGGGGGAGATCGCGCGAAGTTGAGTCGGTTCAGACGGCGCGCTAGGGTTGCAGTAGTGCAGCGTTCACGATTCAAAAAAATAATATAATTAAATTAATTTAAAAATATAGATTAATAAAAAAGAAATTAATTTAATATACAAACAACATATTAATATGTGCCATGTTATAAGTGGTTATTGACTCAATTAATGGTCTTTAAGTAGCTTTTGCTTCATTAATGAACCATGGATAAATGAGGAGGCATAAGGGATTTAATACAAAGGTGGATGGGAGTCATAAGGAGGTCTCGAGAGAGATAAGGAGGAGGGATTTTGAAACATTGAGAGAATGGGATATCGAAGGTCTTTGAAAATTAATGTTACGATACTAACAATCTCTGAGGTCCCGATGAGCCATCTGGGATAAATATCAGAGGTATTTTTAAAATGCATTATGATGAACCAAAGTTCTGAGGTTCTGATAGAGATCTTAAGACGAATCAAAACACACGTTAATAAACAATCAAAACTTATAAGCATCAGAGGTATAATGAACCATCGGGGGTTTACATTGGAGCATCAGAGAAATGAAAATATCGAAGGTTGATTTTTAAATGTGTTACGATATGAATAAGTTTGAGGTTCTGATGGGAGATGAAGTATGGTGTGAAGGAGGAGGGAAGGACCATGTGGAGTGAGACCCTCCCTCCTATGTATAAACTAAAACCACTTTGTAATAAAAGTCCGACAAAAAGAACTATACCAACTTTGTAATTTCGGGTTTTTGGATCCTCTTAATTTTTGAAATTGGGATTTGGAATAGACCTCTGAGATCCCGAAAACACATATTTTAATCGTTCTGCAATGATTTTGCAGGACCATTGGCAAAAAATGAATTAATTAGTAAAAATTAACTAAAAACAATATTAATTTGCAAAAATTAAAATAATATACATTTTGTACAATTTTTAGCCGTGACGGTCAAAATTACCAAACTTTGAATGAACACCATTTGTAAACCGTGCATCCAAATGAGATGAAACAAGAACCGATGGAAATATTGTGAAAAGTTGAACGCAATGAAACATTCAAAAGAAAAATCTGAAGAAAATGAAAAGATGGCAAAATTTTAGGACACTTAACCAAAAGAAAACATTAAAGAGCGATTTAGCCAAAATTTATGAAAAGGGTCCCATTACTTGAAATAAATAAGTAAAAAATGGGAGTGTTGTGTTTTCACATCAACACCACCCTAACTCAAAGGTTTCCCTTAGCTGTAATGAATAACATAAGAAAGTATGCACATAACCTTAGAAATCAAGTAAGTTGACACTATGAGACACCAATTGCAATGTGTAAAAGGATAATTTCACAAGGGGAGAGAGAGGAGTGAGTCTCTGGAAGGAAGTAATAGTACTAACCTAAGAGAGACACATGAGAGCATGAAAATATTCATTAGTTATCTAGCGAAGTAGTTCACATAGACACAACGATCATTAAAGAAAATACAACACACATTCAACAAGATAAGTACCAAAGCCACCGAAATAGTTCAATTTCCTTAGTACATGTGAAAAAACACATACCACAAACATATAAATAATAGTTTTACTACATTCACAATACATGCATGAAAATGTGTTGGCTCATCAAGCTTCTGATTATTAGGTGAAATATCCAAGTACATAGTTACAACGACGAGCCACTAGCTCCAATAGTGGAACATTAAGTCACTTCTTGCTTCTCCAAAGAATGATCTTCTCTCCTATGCTAAGCTAGATAAGCCAAGGCTAGCTCTCTAAAGGCTAAGCCTCCAAAATCCATTTGCTTTAGTTATGAGGTTTCTTCTATAACAAGAGGAATGACCTTTCATATCCCTTATGACTCTTGAGTTACCCTCAAGACTCTTGGTCTTCTAATGTGACCTTTGGACTTCTCCTAAAGACTCTTTTGTCCATATATGACTACGTGACTTTTCATATTCCACATATGACTCTTGGAATTCCACATGTTACCTTTTGTCATTTCCTTTTGATAATTACATCATTAGATCCACAAATAATGTGGCAAGAAACACATAAACACATGTCATTGTGATGGCTGGTACAAGTCACAACTTAACAATGATGACATGAATTCCATGATGAGATATCAATTCTAAGCTTCTCCTCTTGCTTCTTTGTCTTTAATCTTCATGAGAGGTCTGAAAGATATGCTTTTTCCTTCATCTTCACCCTCCAAGGGGCTGAAAATAGGGAGTCTTAACTATTATCTTGATCTTCCAACTTCTATCGCAATCTAATGTCCCTTCATCTTCTTGTTCAATGATCAACCTATCTTTGTCGCTTTACATGTGTCTTATAGCATTGTCTCCTTCTCCTTCTCTTCAATCATCATCCTATCATGTCAAGATAAAGTACTCGTAACTCGAAATCACTCATGAAAAGACGACATGAGTCTGGAAAAATCATAGTCTAACATGCTTCATAAAAACCACTAATGGAGTTGGAACTAGGTACTGGACTGGGAGGAAGGATCAGATATTGTGCAGTGTGTAGTTCCATAGGTCAGGAGTGGAGGATTGAGACTTTTGAGTGTACAATGTGCAGTTTTGAAGGCATAGTAAAGAATACTACACAATTGAGGAGCTCAGTGAGGTAGGCTTGCCCACTTACACTGTGTAATGTGCAATTCGGGAGAGAGAGATGCCATGGGGTTACACAGTTATGCAGCTTAGGAAGGCAGGGAGACAATTTGTTGCTTGCCACTGCGTAATGTGTAGTTCAGGAGAGAGAGAGATGCTAGGGGATTACACAGTTGTGCAACTCAGGAAAACAGGGAGATATCTTGTTTCTTGCCACTACACAATGCGCAAAAGGAGATTGATAGGGAGAATTGATTTCCAAGTTATGGAGGTCAGGAGGCCAAGATTGAGCATTGTTACTATGCAATGGGCAGTCCTTGGAGGCAGGAACTATTCATTGTGTAGTTCCAGGAGGCAAGGGAGTGTGCTTGAGGTTTGCCACTGCGCAATATGCAGTTCAAGGAGGGAAAAGTGAGCTCAAGTTGGACGGGCAAAAACTTTCCAGAATTTGGTTAAGTATGGGATCAGTGAAGCAAAGATGAAACCAAGGTTGGACTTGAACATGATCACACACTTAGCACATTTGATGACACAACATTAAACACTCAATGCTAAAAATCAACATGATCCCTTTGATGCGACAACAAAACAATACTCTCCTCCGAGTGTGACACTTAGGATACACTTTGCAACGACAGTGACGACACTAGTACAACAACACATAAAACTTATGGAATGAGTCGAATACATGTATATATGATAGATACGACCCATTGTTACCAAATTTGCCTCTTGAAATGAGTCATAACTCCGCTTTTACAACGTGAGACACTTCCCATGCCAAAACACGACACTTACGAAGGTAAGAAAAAAGTGCAAACGACACTTTCAAAGGCTTAAATAAAGTGATAGTGACACATTCCAAATCGAAGATAACATGAAAATGACACTTACTAAAGTAAATGCAATAAAAAATGATAGTTGCAAACATGAAAGCGACACTTGCGAAAATAAACGTGCACTAGAGCGACAGTTGAGAAAACTCACCGAAATAAAAGTAAAATTGCAATCTAAGTGAGAAGTATTGTCAATGGAGAGTGCACACTAACTATCGTTGTGTTTTGCGCAATATACTGTGCTTATGGATTGCGCAGTCATTGTCACCAATGATTGCGCAAGCCTTATCTTCAAGAGTTGTGCTATTCCTATTCAAGCTTACATAGAAAGATGTTTGTTTGTGAATTCATCAAAGACAGAGCATGTGTGAGCAAGTGACTTTGACACTTATAAGAAGAATTGGCACTTTGTAAAACATTAGAAAAGCACCAAGTGACCATAGAATGACAAATCACAATATCCTGAGTGGGATCCAAAATTCAAGTGTAAGAAAAATTGAGGGTGTTTGTTGCAGTGACAACAAGTACATTCATTTTAGTAAACTTTTGAATGAGTATGCATTCCCATTGCAAAAAAAATTGGGAATCAAATTCTTGCATCCACCCATAAGGTTATACACATTAAAATTTACATGCACACATAATTGGATGATTCTACCTTTAAGGGAAAATATTTTTCTAAATTATATAACTATTCAATATGATCACATAGTCAATGGGTTTGTAGCTTTAAACCTAATGTGGGGTTCCATTTCCACTTTCCCCCTTGAGTGTGTCTGCATGACATTCATTTTGAGTATCAACACCACCCATGTTAAGTACAATAAAGAATCAGAAAAGTAAACACACTTGAGAACATCACAAGATATCCAAACTCTCTTATTGCAACATGATACACTAAAAATCATATCTCATGTTGTAACCATTTCTAGTTAAATTAGCCCTCTCCATGGAGTATTTAGCATCTGAGTTGAACATGGGTTCCATTTCACGGTCTTAAGCATCACAAATGAGTGTTGGGTCGTTAATTATAGTATAGGTAAGTACATAACAACCTCTAGTGCTAATACTTGTTGTTTAGTCTCAAGAACCATCGATGATTAATTGAACCAACACAAATGATCATTTTAGGGTAGAGTTCACATCCAGGAGGAATATAGCCACCATGACTAGGTTAGCTATGAACTAAGAATAAGCCTCAAGGTCTAACATGGTAAGCACTAAATAACATGGATATTTTAGATAGATAATTTCATCTCCTTGACATTTATGTTATAATTTTGTTGATTGATTGTCAAATTATTTTTTTGAGTCATATTTTAGTCTTGAAACCCTCACATACCATCAACACATGCATCTATTATAACCATGTCAAATTTTAGTGAATACAAGTTGTAACACCCTCCTCCCACATTTACCCAAGTTCATCGGTCTATCAGGATAAACATGTGACGAAAATTTACTACGATATGACCCGACCTCCTAGATACAATTAAGAAAGTGGGGCTGTGTTGCGGCTTCAGAATTCTGCTGCCGAAACATGGGGGATAACCACCTGGTCTGGACCTTAAGACAACTCCTTTTCCGTTTGAAGTGGTGGCTCCGACTGGGGATAATGGGACCAGTTTCCCAATGTGGGTTTTAAGATGAGAGTGGGTGGTTTATGAATGTTTTGCAATAGAATAATGATAATCTAAGTGACTTATTCTATGATGAAATCTCTTTAACTTAACTTATTCTAATATAAACCCGGGTGTTCTTGCATGGTATGCGATCTACAAAGATATCCTTTTAACATGTGATAATAAAGATTGAACACAATTAAATGGAGATGATAATGTAAAAGATAATTCCTTTGACTAAATAGTTAGTCAAAGGAATTTATAAAATATATCGCATGTCTAATGAGTTATATATGAAAATTAAAACCTCAGTTATGGCATCAATATAGAAGTGTAATTAATGCTTCACAAAAACAATAAATCTCACATATAAAAGTTTTTCCACTAATTAAATGTTAACAGAATTATGCATACACGATAATAGTACCAGATGTATGAAGTCTTGCTCATTTGACGAATGACATAGACCAAATTCTTCCTTCAAATCAAATTATCTCCCAAGAATACAGAAGTGCATCAACAAAGGAAAGTAGTCTGATATCTAAAAGAAAAGGTCATGTTCCATAATTTTACCAAAGCATTCACAAACTTACAATAGTGCATTCTTTGCAAATGTTTTTGATAAAATTCTGGACCCTTCTCTAAATGCATGAGAAGGGCATAAATATTATTCTAACTAAGTATGGAAGAATAGATTATACAAAATTTGAGGAGGTTTCAAACAACATTCCTCATTCATAGGTAACTAACTCCAAAAATAAACAGAGATCAACTAAACAGAACTAAGAGGATGACATGTTGTCTGCCAGCTTGTCATTTAAATCACAAATATCGATCATCGGTTGAATTTGTGGAGGTGGCCGGAAATGAGATTTGACCTGTCCTGTATCATGTCAGCAAGAGGTGGCAGCATCCTTTGAGTCGCATGGAGGGAACAATTAAGGGTCATGATCTGGCTATGCGGCTTCACCAAATACTGTTAATACGACTCCTAGTTGGTCGTAGTCAATTTTATAATTGCATCTCTCTGTTTCCCCACTTTTTCTTGCCAATCTTTACTCAGGGCAGTTAAGTCAGGCATTTCTTTCGAATTACCCTCCTTCATGAGATTGGTAGTGAACAGGGTATGATTTACTGCCTTAATGATGTTCTTTCATAATCCAGCTACCCTCGTGACTACCATCTTGGCCTGTTTTATCCTAGCATCCCAATCAGTAAAGAGGATGTCTTTGTGAGTTTCCTCAATCTCAGGTAGATTGGCCTTCTTTCCTTCTTCTGATTCCTGCCATTCAATGAATTCAAAGATCTTGGTGTTTAAATCATTAAACTTCATTCTCTGGTCAATGGCTCTGTCTATGAGCTGGTCGCTAGTAATCAGGTAGGGAGTGATGTGTGACAGCTTCTGGCAGAAATACTCTTGCTGCTTGACTAGAAGAGAATTTAGTTCTAGAGCCTCTTTGATGAATTCCTCAGCAGTGGGAACATCCTTGTACCTGTCCAAGGATTGTTGTAATTCCTGGAGCTGCACGTTTTTGGCCGATAAGTTGGCTTCATGGCTTATTTTCAAGACTTCCATGTCTTGCTGCAATTGTGCAAGCTGCTCGGCTGCCTGCTTGTTTGCGCTTGATTTTTCTGTCTCGAGCTCTTGTTCGAGTTGTGCAATTCTTTCCTCCCTTTCCTTTAGTAGAGTAGACACCTCAGTGGCCTTGTCCATAGTGGCCGACACGTATGCTCCTGTCAACTGTGATAGTCTAGTCAAGTTCTCAGCCAGATTAAAAGGCATTTCCTTCCAAACAACGTCCGTTGGCTCATCTCCATGTGAGAATTCGGGTGCATCTACCCTTCTTCTTTTCCTTTTCCTTTGGACTACAGCCTTGTGGAGAGGGTTATAGAATACGTCAAGTGGAGGTATCTGCATCACTTTCAGAATAATTTCTGATGTGGCTAGAGCAGGGATGATTTCGGCATGCTGGGATTTTGTTGCTTCATGATCCATAAGTGTAGACCATTCGCCGACAGACTTGGGTTCTATATCCTGATGAATTTTCAGAGGAGTCTTGAATTCCCCCATTTCTTGAGTATTTGGAGCTTTGGGGGTGACTTGCAATTTTTGATTGAATTGATCCCATTCCTGCTCCCAACTAGTGCCTTGGGATTTTGAACTTGTCTTTGTGGCCGGAGTGTCTATTACCTATTTTTCAGCTGGCTTCCTACTGAACTCAATCGTATTGTCTGCGTTCTGAACTTTCCCTATGTCTATTGTATTCTCAGTGTTCACCTAGGAATCCTTTTGAGAGCTAGGGGCTGCACTATCGACAGTGTTACTCGGGGTAGGCTTATCCTTGGGCCTAATAAATGCATTGGAATGACCCAAAGCCTCTCATTCCTGAATTCTAGAAATATTTGAAAATCTTCAGGTTTCATGTTAGCCTTTGCCCATTCAAGTGCTTGCTCAAAAGCAACTGCTGACTACAACAAATCCTCAAAGTAATTTACCCCATGATTGTATGCCTTGAGCTTTAGTCCTGTAGTGACATTGCATGCCACATTGTTTGGATTGAATTGCCTTGTAGGCAATCTATGAAGCCTAAGGGATTCCATTTGTGTTGATTCCTTAGTAGCATGAACAAAATAAGCTAAAGTAAAAGAGCCGCATTTGATAGGGAAAGTAGGCCATAATGACTTTTTGCCCTCTTTAAGGACTTTGGTCAGGCCCTTACCCACAGTCTGGTAGGTAATCTCCCTTTCTAATAGCTTATCAGAAACATATAAGGGAAGGACGTGTGGATCAGCAGTGCTACCAAAAACCCTAATGTAGGTGAACCATTCCTCAATGAAATACTTTCCTACAGCAAGCAGGTCTGTTGCAGCGTCTTGGGAAAACCTAGGGGCTTTTTTATTGAAAATCATTTGGTGTAGGGGCAACACGATAGAATGAAATATCTTGTAGAAGTGAGGTATATAATGTGATTCCCATATTTGCTTATGACTGACGTGGATTTTGTAAGGATCTTCTATGGTCCTTTTCCAACCCACGGTTGGAAATGTTGTGCAAAGGTAGATAGCATCCATAATATAAGCACAGAAATAGAAGGGAGGGAGGTTATCTAAAGAGAAGGCTTTCTTTTGTCGATATTCAGTAATGGAGGTGGCTAAGTTGTCAGATAGGATAGAAGGCCAATTCATGATATAGGAATTAACACAAGCATTTATAAAGGGAATCCATTCTATTGAAAACTTAGTGTTATTTTGTAGTCCATACAGTCTACATAAAATTATTGTTGCATAATTGTAGGGGTTTGCCAAAGAGGCTATTGCATACATACCCGATTTGTCATACTTGAATTTTTTGTCTAACATTCTCCAAGTCTGAATTAACTTGAAGGGGTCCGGATTACTTTCTGTGAAGTTAGCCACAAATGTGTTGTCGTAGATTTCCTACGAGTCAGGTATGTGATACATAGCCTTCAAGTCTTTTTCCCTTAATGATCCTACGAGCTCCATCCTTGAATTCTTGAACTGCCTATCTTCGATGATATGGTTTTCGACCTACCATCTGATCATGTCTGTGTAGGGAAGGATTTTGGCTCTTGCTCATTCCTATGAAGGAAAGAACAGGAGGCATCCTTGCATTGAGGTCCTGAAGGCTTTGTCGACCCAGCTATTGCTCACATAATAGTAATTTTAGGACGCTCGTTCTCGAGTCTGTTGTAAATTGCTTCCCAAGCTGTTGCGCCTCCAGCTGCATCACAGACTGTATCAGCAAAGGAAGGTTTTAATGTGATACTCGATTATAACTACCCATAACCTGGAGAATGATTATCCTCCCTCGGGCCGCTAAACATTTAATAACCTGTCAACTCGTTTGTTCTTATTATTTAAAACATGATTATTTTGTACGCTTTACCTCCTTAACCGCAAATCGTGGTCTTTAAAGGGGTACCATGTAATGCTTTAACAGATATCGGGCGAAATGCGATTGCAAAATTCGCAACATTGTATTTCTCAAATCGTTAACAATTGTCATATGGCATGTTCAAGTTTTTTGCGAACTGCGAAATGCGATGGCACAGTGACGAGATGAGGTTATCGCAATGGGAGACTTTTTTGTATATCACAATTTCGTAAAGGATTTATAAAATAGTGATGTGAAAAAGCACGATATGCGATGTGCGATATAAGTTTCCTCCTTAGCTCATTTTCAAGGTTTTGCTAAGTTTTTCTTTAGAGTTAGGTATTATTGTCCTAGGCTTAAAAAATTAAAAGGGTCCCCCATTTACAACTCGAACACTAACAATTGTTAGATAAAAATGGGGGGGTTGTTTCGTAGCACAAAAATTGGCGATTCACTTGGGAGAGCCAGTTATCTCTGAGTAGCTTTCTGAAATTTCTAAAAACTTTCAAAGTAATTGGAGTTATAAGAATAATGATTTCATGAGTTATAAGGTAAACAACATTTCTCTTGAACTACCATTACTTGCTGAGGCCCACCTGCTTAATTACTTCACCCCTGAAATGATAGAAATATAAATGTTAGCATTAGTTAATAATAGGGTTTAAAATAATATAGTAGGTGCCTCCTACATATTAGTTTTTTTGGTTTTATACTCATTTATCACAGATAGAGCCTCTGATGCCAACAAGCATTCATAGCCTTGCCAAGGTTACCTTTAAACCAACAATGATCCATTATCCCATCTGTATGAATTTTCAGATTTCAAAAATGATATTCGTTTGAATTGAATCTCTTTTGGACTTTGTCCCTTCTTTTTTACCTTTTGAGTGTAAGCCCTTAAAATTCATTGTCTAGGCATGGTAACCTACTCATGACAATGCCATTCACTGGTTGTAAATAAACTGAATAAGGTGGCTCTTGATGAGAGCCCTTGTGTTCTTATTAAGAAGATCATTAGCTATTACTCTGTTTTGATATGCAGTATTGGTAATATCAATTTTCATTACTTCCCTATGAACATGATAAATAAGCTTATGATGAGACTCTTTATCTTTTAAGTTTTTTATATTTTAGAATTACACTCTGAAAAAAAAAACATATATATATATATAATAAAAAAAAAAAACAAAATAATAAATAAATAATAAATAAAATAAAAATAAAAAATAAATAAAATAAATAAAATAAATAAAATTAATAAATGAGGTTGGCCATTGGCCTTTTTAAGGGTCTTGGGTGATAATGATAGAGTTTTTTAAGATATTGATCTACAGGAAGTCCTTGCTAGGATAAAGATTCTTTTCTTGACTGATAACAAAACCTTTATATCCTATAAAGATAAGGGTTTTTTGTAAAATAAATGTTTTTAAGCAAGATCAAGTTTTTCCAAAGGGATGAAGTTTATTTTAGCACTCAAATGTCCTAATTGTTCCATTAAACTCCAACTTTCTTATAAAAGTGAAAAATAAAAAATGTTATCAAAGACTTATTTTGAAAAGCCGGGAGTAAATACTAGTTTAACCATTATGTTCCTAAAGAGCAAATATATTACAAAACTGGAAGAGGTTATCTCCTAAGAAAATACTTTTTCAACATTTGCCCATTGACGGGCAAAGAATCTTTCCTACCAGACAAATCTTGTAAAAGAAACGTTGATGGTCCGATTTTTTCAATAATCTTAAAAGGGCCAAGCCATAGTCTTTGGAATTTGGTATGTATACCCTTTTCCTCATGTGCCTTGTCCCATTTCAGGACTAAGTCACCTACTTCAAGGGATTTTTTACTAGCAAAAGTCATATCAAAAGAAGCTTTGAATATTTGTTGGTGATGGAAGTGTGTTGCTTTATCCTTTTCTCTTTCTTCTTCGAGTTTGAGAATTTGAAATTGTCTAGCCTAGAGAGAGGATGAAGGGTTTTAATTGATAAATTGTACTAGGGAAAGAGATGGTATTGCTACATTTGTGGGAAGAACAACTTCTTTTCCATAAACTAAAGCAAAAGGAGAAGAACCAATAGAGGTTTTCTGAGTAATCATGTCTGCCCATAGAGCAAATGTCAATGCTTTATGCCAATTCCTATGATTTCGATCAATAGTTCTTTTGATAATTCTGACGAGGTTTTTGTTTGTTGATTCTACTAATCCATTACCTTGAGGATAATAATTAGCTGAACATTTTAACTTGAAACCTCGCTTAAGAGCGAATTCTACCATTGCATTCCCAGAAAAGTAAGATGCATTGTCAAACATTAAAGCTGAGGATATTCAACCGGGTAATTATGTATTGATCAATGAAATCTATGATGTTTTCCGTATTAGCTATCTTTAATGGGACAACTTCTACCCACCTAGTAAAGTAATCAGTAGTTGTGAGGATGTACCTATGCTGCTTGGAAGAGTTAGGAATAATCTCACCAGTTATATCTAATCCCCATTGTTCAAATGGTTGTTGGATGTTAATTGGTTGTAAAGGGAATGTTGGTTTTCTCTCTCTTCCAATCGTAGTTTGACAAGTTTTCACTTCCTTGCATATTCATGTGCATCTTTAAATATCGTTGGCCAGTAATATCCTGCATGCAAGATTTTATGAGCAATAGTATTTCCTCAAAAATGTCCACCAGCTGGTCCATCATGTAATTTTTGCACGACTCTCATAGCTTCAGGTTTCTCTAAGCATCTTAACAATACTGAATCATAATTCTTTCTAAACAATACATCATTGACTAGCTCATACTGATTTGACTTTAATCTTAAAGCTCTCTTTGTTTTATAATTAAGGTGCATATGAGCATATCCATTTTTAAGATAAAATTTCAAATCAACATATTGTGATTGTGTATTGTTGAGGCTTACCTCTGATATTTGCAATTCATTACCTTGATCTTCTTTTGATGGCAACTGCGAAACTCCTGTTAACATCCTGCAAAAACCTTGGCCCCTGACAATTTTAGCTAGCCGGATTTCTACATCATATTCTTGGAGTGCAGTTACCCAATTAGCTCTTTTCTCCCCTACTTCTCTTTGAATCAGTAGTTGTCTTACTGCAGGGTAGGGTACAACTATCTTTGTATGGGTTTTAAGAAGAAAAGGTCTGAAATGCTTCAGAGTTTTAAAGACCGCAAATGCTTGCTTTTCTATAGCTAAATAATTTAATTCAGCGCCTTGTAAGTTAGAACTGAAAAAGGAGATGGGTGCTTCGATGTTTTCATTGTTCAGCTATGTCAAAACTGCAGCATACGAAGTATCAGATGAAAAAGTATATAATACAAAGGGTTTGAGAAAGTCAGGAGTTGTTAACGAAGGGGCATTAATAATGGCTTTCTTTATCAACTCAAATGATTCTCTTTCATCTTTGCTCCATCTGAAAACTGCATTTTTTCTTATCATGGCTTGAAGGGGTAAGACTATTTGTGAAAAATCTGGAATGAATCGTTTAACAAAATTCATTTGGCCTAGGAATGATTGCATGGTTTTCTTATTGTGTGGGAGGGGAATTTTTACTGTTTCTTGGACTCTATCAGGATCGATGTAAATTCCTTTCTTGGATACTATAAACCCAAGGAGTTTGCCTTCTGGTAAAGCAAAATAAGGTTTTTTGGGGTTTAAGGAAATTCCATATTTCATGAATCTTTCAAAGATGTTCTTGAGGTCACTTAAATGATTGTTCCTATCCTTGGAATAGACTGTGATATCATTCAAGTAAATAACAATCGATTTATTTATTATACCTCTAAAGGCAATGTTCATAGCATGTTGAAATGTGGCACCAGCATTTATGAGTCCAAAAGGCATTTTCTGAGGCATATGTTCCCCTGTTGGTCCTAAATGTTGTCTTTAATCTGTCATTTGGATGCACAAGGATTTGATTATATCCTCAGAATCCATCTAGAAATGACATTAATTCAGAACCTGCAACTAATTTTAGTACCTGTTCCATAGTAGGCAAGGGAAAATTATCCTTTTGGCAAGCTTTGTTTAGGTTTCTAAAATCAATGCAAATCTTAATATCATCGTTCTTTTTCCTCACAGGTACCATATTCGATACCCATTTAGAATGCCTGACAAGGAAGATTATCTTGGCCTTTACAAGCTTTTTCAATTCAGATTTAATTTTACTTTCAAGGGAAGGGTGAATTTTTCGAAGCTTCTGTTGAACTGGTTTTTTATTTGAATTCATGGGTATGGTATGTTGAATTATAGAGGTATCATATGTTTTAAGATCTGCATAATCCCAAGCGAAGACACCTTTATATTTTTTCAATAACCTGATGAATGATTCTTTTTCTTGAGATGTTAGGTCAAGACCTAGGTTGATATTTTGAGGTTTCTCATTTGATCCCAGGTTTACTACTTCAAATCTCAGAGTAGAACTTTGAGTTTTGGAGTTAGTAATTTTCTTGAACCTATCTTTCAAATCATAAAGATCTTCCATCTTAACCACAGACTTAGGAATTGGGTTTAGATCAAGATTATTTTTATTTCTATATCATGCTCATGCTCGTCTATGATCTGCTCTTCATATGATCCTTCTGATGTAAGGAAATTTACTATATCTGCATCATTATTGAACACTCTCCAATTTGTTATGTTGTTGGGAATAGATGGTCTAAATATTAATTCTATTGGAAACCTGTCTGGACTAAACTCTTATGATGGTAGAAGTATAGATGCCACATTGGCAAGCAAGTCAGCACTTGCGTTCTGCAGTCTAGGGATTGAAGAAATGTTGAAAGTAGAAAAATGACAAGTCAATTTCTGAGCTAAAGATTGATAGTGTTTAAGATGCCCGGAAATGTAGTGAATTGTATTTCTCACCTGTTTCACAATTATTTCAGAGTCACCATAGACTCGAAGATATTTGACATTAACATTGATGGCTTTATACAATCCTTGGATCGGTGCTTCATATTCAACGATAATATTTGTAGACTAAAATTCAAGTCTGAAGGCCAGCATTATTTTCTCTCCTTGCAGATTGATCAAAATGCATCCTACACCTTCATTGTCTTCTGATTTAGAACCATAAAAATAGAGAGTCCATAACGGAGAGTCATTATAAACTTTATCAGTTAAATTTAAACACTTGGAAGCATATGTTTGCGAGAAATTCTCAATTTGAGAAACTACATCATTATCTAAAAAGGAAGACTTTTGAACATTAAAATATCCTAAAGAGGACTCCGCTGAATAGTTTCCAATGATGTTATTAGTGAAGGCAACAGGTTCATTGCTTCCCTCAAGGTCTGTGACTGTATACTTCATGAATTTTTCTCGGTCTATCCTGATTTGGTTTGGTTTACTGTTATGTGGCAACCACATGTGAGACGAGTCAGTTGCAAAATAACCGTGAAACTTTTCAGACCAATCCCTGCTGAGAATCAAACCATAAAATTAAGGAATATCAGCCACCAATATATCAATTATTTGTGAGACTTTTGGATTAGAGGAAAGCTTAATTGAAACTGATGTTATTTCTCCAAGTACCTCTATTTTCGTCTTGTCTAACTGAACTATGTGTACTGCAAATTTTTGAGGTGTAATGTTTAATTTAACACACACAACGCTTAGCATTATGTTTGAGGAGGCTCATGAGTCAAAAAGGTAGTTATGAACACTCATGTTGAAAATTTCATAAGTAAGCAGAAAGGGAGGGACATGAGAGATAGATCGATCGCCAATCAGAACTAGATCTGAAGGATCTACTTTGTTTGAGGATGAAGGAGGTTTTCCCATATTGTAGGCAGCTTGAGTAACTATAACAGATGGTAGGGGAGATACTGGAACTGCTTTCAATTCTCTTAACATAATCTTCTGCTACTGTTTGAGTTTAGTGAGCTCATGCAACGTAATGTTAGCTCTGGTCTTTTTCATGTCTTCCACTATATTGTATTCGACCATATCCGAGATTACCAATGTTTTTGAAGCATTCGGGGAGTCTGGAGGAATAGGGTCGGTTTGGCTAGTTTTAGATTTCTTAGTTACTGTTTTCTCTTTTTCAGGAGTAGTAGTTTTTTGCTTCTAATTAGTGGTAGACATGTCAGGAGAATTTTTTCTTCTGGTAGTTACTAGCATTGCTTGTGCCTCTTCTTCTGTTGGGAGAACAAAATCCCACATCCCATTCAGTTCAATTTCTTCTTTTGTTTCAACTTCTTCATCGTTTGGTGAATCTTCTGTTGATTCTTGGTCAGATTCAGCATTTGAAATGGTGTTTGGAGGTTGTGATACAGAAGAGGACTTCTTTTTGAATGATCAAAAAGCTCTTTTAGGAGCAGAAGCTTCTGCTACTTGTTTTTTTATTTCTACCATTTCCTTTGACATTTTTTTAACGCTTTCTGAAGGCCTTCCAGATCAAAAGGGTCCTTTGAAGTTTTCTTTTTAGATTCATCTTTAAAAGTTACTTTCTTAGTCTTCCTTTCATCTGTTTGTGATCTTTTTTCTAAAGCTAAGATTCTTCTTTCCATAGACAGGGCTTCTTTCATGTTTTCTACAAGGGTAACATTATTGGCTCTATCTACAAAGATTGCAATATTAGAAGGAAGAGATAATATATACTATTCTATTTGTACATCTACAGTAGGTTTAGAAACAACTAGGATTTTGTTTAGCAATTTGTTAAATCTGGAGTTGAAATCTTTGATCTTTTCATATGTATTAGCTTTTAAATTAGAAAGATCATTGATCAAGGATGCTATAGTTCTGTCATCACCAAATTTTTCAAGAAATACTTCTTGAAAAGTATCCTAGTCTCTAATTGAACCCGCTGGAAGGGAAAATACCAAGATCCAACAAATCCTTGGAAGGTATAAGGAAACAATCTAATTACAACATCTTCGTGTGCAACCCCATTGAGATTCATGGCTAACATAAAATTGTTTAGATGTTCTTCGGCCGGGAGAGCATTGTCAGGATTATACTTAGGAAACCATTTTTTTGGATTTGTTTGGAGCACATTTGGATTTGCAATAAGGACAGAACCAGGATTTGTCCAAGGTTGAGCAGGTTGATTGGCCATAACTTGAGTTAAGGGCTGAAAAAATGGGAAGGTCGGTCCAGAAGTAGGTATAGATGGCAAAGAACTTACTACTGGGTTAGTACCGATAATTGTAGTACTAACAAGGGAAGTGGATATTTGAGAGATAGTGAATGAAGGAATAGATAGGTGGAAAGATGAAGTGATCTCGCTAGTATCTTATTCAAATACTGATGAAGTGACTTTCTTACGGCGTGGAGGGATAGGGAACTCAAAATGAGTGACCCCAAGTTTCTGACTTTGCAGTCCAGTCAATACATCAGTTTGTTGTAATAAGGAGGTAATGCTTTCTTCAGATAATTCAGGTCTCTCTGGCTTCTTAGCAGAAATGGATATTTGTTCCAGTTTCTGTATCAAGGAATGAACTTTGTGAGATTCGGGAATATAATCTGGAGATGGTTGCCTTACTACTTCACGAGACGAGGGAGATGTTTCTACAACTTCAGATTTTTGCTATTGAAACATGGGGGATAACCACTCGATCCGAACCTTAAGACAACTTTTCTGTTTGAAGTGGTGGGTCCAACTGGGGATAATGGGACCAGTTTCCCAATGTGGGTTTTAAGACGAGAGTGGGTGGTTTATGAATATTTTGCAATAGAATAATGATAATCTAAGTGACTTATTATACGATGCAATCTCTTTAACTTAACTTATTCTAATATAAACTTGGATGTTCTTGCATGGTATGCGATCTACAAAGATATCCTTTTAACATGTGATAATAAAGATTGAACACAATCAAAAGCAGATGATAACGTAAAATATAATTCCTTTGACTAAATAGTTAGTCAAAGGAATTTATAAAATATATCGCATTTCTAATGAGTTATATATGAAAATTAAAACCTCAGTTATGGCATCAATACAGAAGTGTAATTAATGCTTCACAAGAACAATAAATCTCACATATAATTCATGAAAAGAAAGTTTGCCATTAATTAAATGTTAACAAAATTATGCATACACGATAATAGTACCAAATGAAGTCTTGCTCATTTGACGAATAACATAGACCAAATTCTTCCTTCAAATCAAATTATCTCCCAAGAATACAGAAGTGCATCAACAAAGTAGTCTGATATCTAAAAGAAAAGATCATGTTCCATCATTTCACCAAAGCATTCACAAACTTACAATAGTGCATTCTTTGCAAATGTTTTTGATAAAATTCTGTACCCTTCTCTAAATGCATGAGAAGGGTATAAATATTATTCTAACTAAGTATACAAAAATAGATTATACAAAATTTAAGGAGGTTTCAAACAATCTTCCTCATTTATAGGTAACTAACTCCAAAAATAAATAGAGATCAACTAAACAGAACTAAGAGTATGACTTGTTATCTGCCAGCTTGTCCTTTAAATCGCAAATATCGATCATTGGTTGAATTTGAGGAGGTGGCCCGAAATGAGATTTGAGTTGTCTTGTAAAGATCGCGTGAGCAAGAGGTGGCAACATCCTTTGAGTCGCATGGAAGGAACAATTGAGGGTCATGATCTGGCTATGCGGCTTGACCAAATACTGTCAATACGACTCCCAGTCAGTCGTAGTCAGTTTTGTAATTTCATCTCTATGTTTCCCCGCTTTTTCTTGCCAATCTTTACTCAGGGCAGTTAAGTCAGGCATTTCTTTCGAATTACCCTCCTTCATGAGATTGGTAGTGAACAGGGTATAATTTACTGCCTTAATGATGTTCTTTGATACTCCAACTGCCCTCGCAACTGCCAGCTCAGCCTTTTTTATCCTAGCATCCCAATCAGTAAAGAGGATGTCTTTGTGAGTTTCCTCAATCTCGGGTAGATTGGCCTTCTTTCCTTCTTCTTATTCCTGCCATTCAATTAATTTGGGGATCTTGGTGTTTAAATCATTAAACTTCGTTCTCTAGTCAACGGCTCTATCTGTGAGCTGGTCACTGGTAATCAGGTACAGAGTGATGTGTGATAGCTTTTGGCAGAAATACTCTTGCTGCTTGACTAGAAGAGAATTTACTTCCAGAGCCTCTTTGTTGAATTCCTCAATAGTGGGAACATACTTATACCTGTCCAAGGATTGTTGTAATTCCTGGAGCTACACGTTTTTGGCCGATAAGTCAACTTCATGGCTTATTTTCAAGACTTCCATGTCTTGCTGCAATTGTGCAAGCTGCTTGGTTGCCTGCTTGTTTGCGCTTACTTTTTCTATCTCGAGCTCTTGTTTGAGCTGCGCAATTCTTTCCTCCCTTTCCTTTAGTAGATTAGACACCTCAGTGGCCTTATCCATAGTGGCCAACACGTATGCTCTTGTGAACTGTGACAGTCTAGTCAAGTTCTCGGTCAGATTAAAAGGCATGTCCTTCCAAACAACGTCCATTGGCTCATCTCCAAGTGAGAATTCGGGTGCATCTACCCTTCCTCTTTTCCTTTGCCTTCAGACTACAACCTTGTGGAGAGGGCTATAGAATACGTCAATCGGAGGTATCTCCGTCAGTTTCAGAACAATTTCTGATGTGGGCAGAGCAGGGATGATTTCGGCATGCTGGTATTTTGTTGCTTCATGATCCATAGGTGTAGATCGTTCACCGACAGACTTGGGCTTTGTATCTTGATGAATTTTCAGAGGATTCTTGAATTCCTTCGTTTCTTGAGTATTTGGAGCTTTGGGGGTGACTTGCAATTTCTGATTGAATTGATCCTATTCTTGCTCCAAACTAGTGCCTTGGGCTTTTGAACTTGTCTCTGTGGCCGGAGTGTATATTACCTATTTTTCAGCTGGCTTCCTGCTGGACTCAGTCGTATTGTCTGCATCCTGAACTTTCCCTGTGTTTGTTGTATTCTCAGTGTTCACCTGAGAATCCTTTTGAGAGCTAGGGGTTGCGCTATCGACAGTGTTACTCGGGGTAGGCTTATCCTCGGGCTTTAATAAATGCATTGGAATGACCCGAAGCCTCTCATTCCTGAATTCTTGAAATCTTTGAAAATCTTCAGGTTTCAGGTTAGCCTTTGCCCATTCAAGTGCTTGCTCAAAAGAAACTGTTGACTGCAACAAATCCTCAAAGTAATTTTCCCCATGATTGTATGCCTTGAGCTTTAGTCCTGTAGTGACATTGTATGCCACATTGTTTGGATCGAATTGCCTTGTAGGCAATGTATGAAGCTTGAGGGCTTCCATTTGTGTTGATTCCTTAGTAGCATGAACAAAATTAGCTAAAGTAAAAGAGTCACATTTGATAGGGAAAGTAGGCTATAATGACTTATTTCCCACTTTAAGGACTTTGGTCAGGCCCTTACGCATAGTTTGGTAGGCAATCTCCTTGCTAATAGCTTATCAAAAACATATAAGGGAAGGACGTGTGGATCAGCAGTGCTACCAAAAACCCTAATGTAGGTGAACCATTCCTCAATGAAATACTTGCCTACAACAAGCAGGTCTGCAGCCGCTTCTTGGGAAATCCTAGGGGCTTTCTTAATGAAAATCATTTGGTTTAGGGGCAACACGATAGAATGAAATATCTTGTAGAAGTGAGGTATATAATGTGATTCCCATATTTTCTTATGACTGACATGGATTGGGTAAGGATCTTGTATGGTCCATTTCCAACCCATGGTTGGAAATGTCGTGCAAAAGCAGATAGCATCCATAATATAAGAACAGAAATAGAAGGGAGGGAGGTTATCTGAAGAGAAGGCTTTCTTTTGTTGATATTCATTAATAGAGGTGGCTAAGTTGTCAGATAGGATAGAAGGTCAATTCATGATATAGGAATTAACACAAGCATCTATAAAGGGAATCCATTCTATTGAAAACTTAGTGTTATTTAGCAGTCCATACAGTCTGCATAACATTGCGGCTGCATAATTGTAGGGGTTTTCCAAAGAGGCTATTGCATACATACCTGATTTGTCATACTTGAATTTGTTGTCTAACAGTCTCCAAGTCTGAAGTAACTTGAAGGGGTCTAGATTACTTTCTGCGAAGTGAGCCACAAATGTGTTGTTGTAGATTTCTTGCAGGTCAGGTATGTGATACATATCCTTCAAGTCTTCTGCCCTGAATGATCCTATGAGCTCCATCCTTGAATTCTTGAACTGCCTATCTCCGATGATAAGGTTTTCGACCACCCATCTGATCATCTATGTGTAGGGAAGGATTTAGGCTCTTGCTCATATCCTATGAAGGAAAGAACAGGAGGCATCCTTGCATTGAGGTCCTAAAGGCTTTGTCGACCCAGCTATTGCTCACATAATAGTAACTTTAGGACACTCGTTCTCCAGTCCATTGTAAATTTCTTCCCAAGCTGTTGCGCCTCCAACTGCATCACAGAATGTATCAGCAAAGATAGGAGCCATCTCTGTATGCTCTGCCTCAACAATGGTCTTCTTAGTTTTCTTTTGCATCACCTTTCTTAAGGACATGTCTTTTGTCGCTTGCCTGAAACAGACAAGAAATATTAGCGCAGATGATATCAAGTATTTAAGACTGAAATCCCTTGTGAAATGACTTTGGATCATGAGAAAGGTTTTAATAGGATACTCGATTATAACTACCCATAACCTGGAGAATGATTATCCTCCCTCGGGCTGTTAAACTGAAAAGTTATGTGGGTCCCGGCTAGAGTTAAAACCATATTGCATATTCATAATGGGGTAGATGGTTTTTTACAAATGATAGATGCAAACATGACTTAAACCGTAGCAGATGCTTTTGAAGTCAAAACTTCTTTTTGGCCTATCTTTCAATCCAAGAATCAGATTTGAGTGCAGGACGTACTGTTGGAAAGCTGCTTCTGAGCACTTTCTGATGAAAGCACATGCATTATGATCTGATCCAAACATTGTTATGCAAAAATCTCCTTAAATATTGATACTTGGTGTCGCTTTGGAAATAATTTGCATGATGAAATATTATTTACAACATCTCAAACATAGCTATAATCAAGCAATCCTATAAAAATTATAGGACCCTAACAACAAGCATAAATACTCATGAATTAGAAGAGGAAGAGAGCTCTTATTAACATATGCAAAATCCAACCAAGTCAGGGATTTCCACATACCACCCGACCATAGATTGAGTTGAACCAAATCTTTATTTCAACCAATCACCCCTGAGCCATATTACAAGCATAAATGTGTGGTCTCATGGAATAAACCAACTAAAACCAAATCAGGGCTTCCAAAGGCCAAACTACCTCAAACCTCAACTATTGATTCCACCTCATGGTCGGACATAACTAACCATCACTAGATCAGTCTCTCCCCAATCTCTAGGGATCTCAAGCGTTTGTTCCAACTCAACTCCAAGACTAGTAACACAACCCACAGCTTTCGCATGGCTCTTGAGAGTTTGTCCAACCAAGGCTCCATGACTAGTATCTCAACCCACCAAAGGATCCATGGTGTTTGCCCAACCAAGGCTTGAGGACTAGTAAATCAACCTAATTTGTTCCAGGGCTTCTAGCGCGTTTGTCCAACCAAGGCTCCAGGAACTAGTAACTCAACCCACAACCATAAGGAACATGAGAACCAATCAGAAAACAAATGGGAAAATCCACAACAACATGGCTATCCAGGAAATGGACAGGCTAGGAAAAATCATTGTCAATCCAGACAATCCTCCATGCCAATGACAGATCATAACCAACCAACCACATGCATACACTGTGCATGCCAAAACTAACAAGGAAATCATACATGCAACTTGATACCTGCAAAGTAGAAAAGTTTTAGTTGTTGATCCCGCTATTCCCTTGTGCTTTCCCACTTTCTTTTGCCTTGTTTTTTTCAAATTCAAAGCAAACTGGAGTGCTCTAAGCATGCTCCAACAATACTCCAAGATTTCTCTAAGTGTGCAAGAGTATGAGAGAGAGAGAATAGAGAGAGAGCTCCAAGCTAAAAATGACAAAAGCCAAACCAGCAAAAGCCATGAATTGATCCTCAGAAGCCTTTTTATCATTGAGGCCTCTATTTTCTTCATTTTCTTCTATTTTTCCTTTAATTTCCTCCTCATACAATTATGTGACCTTTCATCTCCCTTTACTCCTATTTTCCTTTATTTTCATAAATAAATGTCAATTAATGTCTCTTTGCCTTTGTCAATTTCCATAGCCATTAATTAACCGAAATGAACACCCACTAGAATGTTTTTCCCACCATCCGACTTGGAATATGTGTCTCATGACCTTGCTCTTATATTTTTTTTACATGGAAATTCAACCATGGGTTGTTACAGAAGCCTCCCCCTTGAGGGAACACCATCCTCGGTGTTCAATGACACCTATAAACCCATAAGCCACTGAAAACAAAACATATTGCCCATGGAGCTTTATAACACAACTCGTTGCAGTATTTACAATGACGTCCTACTGAAAACATGACAAACATACTGCTTACTAGAGCTCTATAACATAACTCATTACATATTTACAATAACAACCACATATGCACTCATGCACATTTCCTTCAACCAACAAATAACCATATTGTTTATGGAGATTTATAAACACAACTCGATACATTATTTACAATAATATACACATATCCACATTTGAGTCTAACCAACAAATAAAAGGATACAGTGCCCATATTAGCAACAAGGGAATCCAAAGGCCCACACCTCCACCCTCAAAAGTAGTACCAGGATTCACATCCTTCCCAGGAAGTCTAGAATCCACTACCAAAGTCAAACCTGCATCCAATTTCCAGTGGTACAATCCTGCACCACTTGTCCTCTTAGTGAACAGTTACTGGCTCATTGTTCCATGGCGCACTCCCAATGTGCTTCTGATTCCATCTGGCAATGCTAATAACCAAAATCAATGTATTTCTGACCTTCCCTTCTCTGCTACACAGTCCCTTGGCCAATCCGATCTCCCCCTTCCATGCAGTCACACACCTTCCAAGTTTTGTTGGCATCCCCATCTCTACTACTCAATCCCTTGGGTGACCCGTTGATCTGAAATTGATCTAAGACAAAGAATAAGGTATTACAGACTCATGTGCATGGATATGCCTATGTTATTTTGTGCAACGGATCGATAAGATTGTGAAATACACAGGCAATGAAGCAAATAGAGAAAACACAACAGGCAACACATATAAACACAACAAGTTTAATAAGGAGTTCACCCAATACTCCTAGGCTATGTCTCTTGGTCCAGCCTTCAGTGATGGCCTCTCTATTATGTTTTCAAAGCAGAGTTTTTATAACAGTGAGCTCAATTTGAGTCTCACACAATAGATATAAATCAGCAACACTGTACTTGGATCCCCCAAGTCTCTAGGGTACACAGACTCTCCTTATTGACTCTCGACCTCTATTGGTCATAGTAGTATGAGCCCAATCTAAGACTCATACACGATAGGCATATACAGAGGAGTTCGCTTGAACCTCTCAAGCCCTTTCTGGAGTACACAGACTCTCTGACTCTCTCTGGCTCTATCTTAACTCTGGCTCGATGCTGCCTTTGCTTTTGCAGGTCAGCTCGGCTTCTTCTCTTTGCTCTTAGCTTTCTTAACTTGCCTTCTTCTCTCTCTGTCAATTCGTGGCTTTAAAGCCAATCTGCTTTTTGACTGTTCATTTCCGGTTCCCCTACCTCTGTCCATTTGAATCCCTCTATTCTATGTAATCATCACTGTATAACGCCTCACAAGGAGGTGCCCACCTATTTCGTAACGAACCGAGTGTCAATTCTCTTGGACATTTTCAAAACTACCATTTAATCTGTTAATTCCAAGAATGCCTGTGAAACACGACCTTTTGCCAAAGCATCGTCCATCTCGGACTTCAAATCTTATACAACTTTGCCTGTTGACCCTGTCAAATCCGGTCATCCATCAGAATGCATCTCCGATATTGATCTGGAGCCTCCAGATCCTACAGTCATCGTTCATATCAGGCAGGTAAGTAACATGATGTTTACCCGTCCGATGTGAGCAGTTTTCTCTCTCTTCCTCCGGACGCGTGACACCCCTTGTGTGGCATCGGGCGGGACTCGGTTGAAACCGCTTATAGTTCGAAGCCCTTCCGATATTTTGCAGGTTTTTTTGGGCCGCGCTTCTAACAGAATCAACACAATATCTGTTTCATTTTATAACTTTTCAGGCCCCCCTTTCTTAAATTGACCTCTGGTTTTGCTAATTTGTGGCAGCGCGTGTTACCATGGACAACCGATCTGCGCGCTTGACCGACGGTCCTCGTTGCTCCGTGTTGTTCACAAATTGAAATTGTTTCGAGGATATCTCTGATGAGCTTGATCTTTATAAGACTTTGAAACTTTGGCATGATTTTTAAGAGTTCATGAAAACTTAGAGAGTGTTCTAGGATACAATTTGGATCACCCCTCCCTTGACAAGGTTTCCTTGCATCGTAAGTTCCAAAAGCTAAGGCATGTCCCTGCCTTAAAACCACCATACCGATCATAGCATGCTCAAGGTAATCAATGGACACTATTGCGTACCATTGTCCCACAATGGCCCTGCCCCTGAAGTAGTTTACCAACATATTGCTAGATGTTCCAATTCCTTTTTTGCTACTGTTGCTAATGCTTGCAGTCAGTTTCAACCACCCAACCGAAGAATTTTCCATGCTTCCCTATTGTAAGCACATAATTTCCATTAAATTAAAAACGAATTGAAATAAATCCAAATCATACCTCATTGATGGCCCATCAATAAGGTACACTTGCAATTTTGTTTACTTCATATCACAACAATTCAAACTAATTGTTTGATCAAATCATCATGTATAAATATATCACATTTGGTTAGCTCAAAACACAACCATCATAATCAAAATTATAGATCACATGTAACCATCATAAACCATAATCATAGATCACATGTAATAATCATGAATCAAAATCACAGATCACATGCATAATAAAAATTGAAATAAATGTTGATACTTATCCTTCAATCGATCCTTTGCTTCCGCCTTTATCCTTTGTCATTTTCGTAGACATTGTAGGTTTTAACCCTATACAGAAATTACCTGCATACGAATTCTAAAACATAGAAAATAAACAATAGCAAGAGCATAACACATAAAACAAATATACACAAAGATTTTCCCGTGGATTCCAAAAAAGGGACTACCAAATTGATTTTTCATTATATTCCTTCCAATGTTACAATACATATATATACATGTCGAGACATCCAATACCATGGACCAAAAACCATCGCGCCCAAAACCATGTGCGAAAACCATGCACAAAAACATAGGTAGGTCCACCCACCTAATATAGGGTCCAAAAAAAATTTCCCCGGGGCGCTGACCCGAACCTCGTAGAGGGGGGCTAACTGCCCCCCTAAAACTCCCCATGACCCCCCCACTGCGTAGTCGGCGCAACGAAGGGGGGGCTATACCCCCCCTCTAACCCCCAGGTTAACGAGGGTAGCTAGTCGTGGAAAGAATATAATACAACCCAACATTCTCCCACTTGTTGTTTTCTTTCCACAACGGGCCACAAGAGAGCTTAGTCATTTATCCAGTCCTGCAGCCCCCATTGTTTCTCTACACCAAGAGAACTTCTCAGAGCTCACAGATTTTGTTAATGCATCTGCAGTATTCTTCAAAGTGTCGACCTTTACCAGCAACACCTTTTTGTCCTCTATCATATCCCTCACAAAGTGATACTGAACATCAATGTGCTTTGTCTTTGAATGGTAAGCAGGGTTCTTTGCTAAGAAAATTACACTTTGGTTGTCACAGTCTATCCTTATAGCTCCCTGTACTAACCCCATACTTGAACACAATCTTTGCAACCAAACTGCTTCCTTGATTGCATGAGTGGTTGCCATGTATTTTGCCTCTGTAGTTGATAGTTCCACTACAGATTATTTCTTACTCATCCAACTGACTGCACCTCCAAATAGGTTAAACACATACCCACTTGTAGATCTTCTCTGATCCAGATGTCCAGCCCAGTCTGCATCAATAAAGACAAGAATATCCAAAACTTTGTCCAATAATGGTCTTCCTTGGTAGCATAAAACATAAGCACTGGTGCCACGCAAATACCTAAAAACCCGCTTCACTATTGTCCAATGCTCCTTCCCTGGTTTTGACATAAACCAGCTCAATATTCCCACTACATGTGCAATATTTGGTCTAGTACAGACCATCGAATACATCAGGCTACCAACTGCACTAGCATATGGAACACAGGACATGTCCTCTTCCTCTTCTTGTGTCTTGGGACACTATTCAGCAGATAACATTACACCTATAGGAATAGGAACCTTCATCGGTTTACTATCCTGCATTTTAAACCTCTGCAGTATTGTCTCGACATACTTCCTTTGGTTTAAACAGAGCTTCCTTTTTGCCCTATCTCTTTTAATTTCCATGCCCAAAATATAGTTTGCAGCACCAAGATCTTTCATGTCGAATTTGGAGGACCACTGGGTCTTCAAATCCTGGATAATTTCTTTGTCATTTCCAACTAGAAACATGTCATCTACATACAATACCAGATAAATAACACGGTCACCAATTAATTTAAAATACCCACAGTGATCTGCTTTGCTTCTGGTGAAGCCAAGTCCCCGTATAAATGTATCAAATTTCTGATATCGCATCCTTGGTGGCTGTTTTAACCCATACAAAGACTTTTTTAACTTGCATACTAACTCTTTCTTACCCTTCACCGTAAAGCCTTCAGGTTACTTCATGTAGATCTCTTCTTCCAAATTGTTGAAAATAACAACAAGAAATGATAAAAATAGAATCCAAAATATTCCAATTTTAATTTGTCCTTGAATTAAAAGTGTGAATTAAATTCGAATTTAGTCTCACCAGCTGCTTGAAAATAAATAAATAATTCTTTATGAATTAATTAGTCGGAGAAATTCAAGATAGAAGGCTTTCTGAAGTCATTCAACAGTTATCCCTTAAATTAAGGAGATTATCCCTTAATTAAGGAGATAAGATTGAGTTATATTTGAGTTGTAATTAGTTAAATCAGTTTACTGAGTTAAGTCTAGTTAAATTAGTTCCAAACTATTTGAGGAACTAATTGTGAGTTATCAGTTAGTTGATGCATGCATGCACTCAACGAGTGTACTCCAGATAACTGAAGATTCCCTCATCAGAAACTCATGTATGTCTATTCAGAGAAAGACCCAGTTGAGCTAAATATCAAGGACAGTGTACTATCAATTGCATGCTTTCTCCTATAAAGGAAACTCATGCATGCAGTCAAGGTAAGGTTCCTTGAGGATTGCGCAGTTCTGACAGGGTGTAGGATCAGTGTGAGTGATCAGTCTTCCACTTGGTAACAGTAGGATCACCCAGGAGAAACTGCGCAAGGAAATAGGAGCTTGCGGGGTAGAGGAGAAGGTTTGTGAGAAGCTTTGATTGCCTGTGAGCATCTAGGAGGATTGTGCTGAGAGCTGGCTAACTGTGAGAGCTAAGGCTTTGTATAATTCTGATGTATTTCCACCTTGTATGATAATACAGATAGTGCGGTTTTTAGCTGAGGCTTTCCCTTGAGTATTTTTGTGTTTCATGTGCATTGATTCTTCTTCTTATGGTTATATGTGTTCAGCTCTGATTCAGCTCGATCTTTAAGCTTCCGCAAGTTTGATAGTAGAAGTAGATTATACTATTTTTCTTTGGTATATTGCATTATCGAGTTAATCTACAGTCAGATTTTCTACATAGATCTCAGAGGTAGATTTATAGAGAATTTGCAAGAACTTCTACACATATCCCCATGAAGAAATGTTGTCTTCACATGCATCTGTTCTACCTCAAAATCAAAAGCAGCAGCAACAAATAAAAGTAATCTAATAGAAGCTACCTTAGCAACAGGAGAAAAAATATCACCAAAATCAATTCCCGACACCTGGGAATAACCTTTTGCTACCAACCGAGCTTTGTATTTCTCTGCCTTTCCTTTTGCATTTGTCTTCTTCTTGAACACCCATTTGCTGCCAATGGGTTTCCTTCCAGCCGGCAACTCCACCAGACCCCAAGCCTCATTTTTGTGCAAAGATGCCATTTCATCAACCATGGCCTCTTTCCAGAGTTTTCCATCCTCTCAATCTACTGCTTCCTTCGCAATTATGGGATCATCATCAGTAATAGATAAAGAAAAATTTGAACAGAAAGCAAATGGACTATACCTTTCTGGCTGCCTTCTTTCTCGAACTAATCTTCTCACACTTGGAGTTTATGGCTCTTCATCTTATAATTCCTCTTCTGCTATAAAGTCTAGTTCTTCCTCCTTTAGCTCATATTATATCTTCTCAGGTTCCTTTAGTTGGAATTCATGTTTAATAACATCTTTCACCTCTCTGAACACCATATCTCGGTTGTACACAACCTTCCTTGTTACTGGGTTTCAAAGTTTATAACCCTTTAAACCATCCTTATACCCAATAAAGATGCACTTTTCAGATTTACTATCCAACTTTGTTCTTTTCTCCTTTGGAACATGTACATATGTATCACATCCAAATACCCTCAGATGTGAAAGAGAGGGTTTCTTACCAGTCCATACCTCTTGTGGAGTCTTATCCTCCAACGCTGATGAAGGTGATCTATTGACTAGGTAACATGCAGTCTCCACCGCCTCTGCCCAGAATTCCTGTCCTAACCCGGCACCACTGAGCATGATTCTTACCCTTTCTATCAATGTCTTGTTCATTCTTTCTGCAACTCAATTTTGCTCAGGTCTGTATGGAGTAGTCTTTTGTCGTGCTATACCACACTTCTTACAGAATTCTTCAAATTTCTTCTTGCAAAACTCTCCACCATTATCTGTCCTCGACACCTTTATCTTCTTCTCTCTCTGGTTTTCCACGAGAGCCTTAAATTCTTTAAACCTGTCAAAGACTTCATATTTCTTCTTAAGGAAATATATCCATGTATTCCTTGAGAAGTCATCTATAAATGATACATAGTACATAGACTTTCCCAGTGATGTAACCTTCAGAAGTCCAAACACATCACTGTGCACAGGCTCTACTATCTATTTCGCCCTCTTACGACCAGAGGGGAAACTCACCTGATTCTACTTCCCATATACACAATTTTCACATAAATCAAAATCTAGAGAGCTATTAGTTATACCTTCTACCATACCTTTACCATGAAGTATTCGAAGCTCCTTCTCTCCAATATTTCCAAGCCTTTGATGCCATAGCATGGTCTTTTCTCCAGAGACCACTAGGTTTTCTGCTCCACTTTCGGGAACCACATAATTGTTGCACCCATCAACAATAGTGCTACCTTTCAGCTTGTATAGAGTTCCAATCCGAACTCCCCGCATCAATACTAGTGCTCCCCGAACCATCTTGCAGGTATCCTTCTCGAACACTATTTTTACACCTGCATCATCCAACTTGCTTACAAAAATCAGATTCTGGCCAATGCAAGAATATGCAGAACACCCGGAAGTGTTCTAATCCTTCCGCCTTGCAAATTCAACTTCACTTTTCTACGACCAACGATTTTAGCCTTCTTGTCATCCCCCAAGAAGACATCACCACCATCATATTTCTCATACTCGCATAACCACTCTCTATGGGGAGTGAAGTGAAAGGATGCACCTGAGTCAATCAACCATGCCTCATGATCTACATGTGTACTTGAAGAAGACAAGTACACATCCCCACCTTCATCTGAGGTGGTTTTCGCCTCTGCAGAAGGAGCATCATCAGACCACTTTCTTCCTTTGTTAGGAGCTTTAGATTTACAGTCTCTTTTGTAGTGCACTTCCTTTCTGCGTTTCCAGCACACCTTTACAGGTTTTCCTGGAGATTTAGATCTCCCACTCGATGACTTATTTTTGTTTACGTTATGGGATCGTCCTCCTACAAACAAGGTATCACCATTTTGGCTCTCCATATTTTTCCGTCTCATTTCCTCCACCAACAAGGATGAGACTATTTCATCAAACTGCAAGGCAGTTGCATTGCTACCTATTGCAATAACCAGACTATCCCACGAATCTAGTAGAGAAAACAAAAAACTAATGCACTTATCTTCATATGAAATTTTAATATAAACAGATAATAACTAACTTACCACAGTATTAAATGCGTTCAGATGCTCTATCACCGAGTCTCCATCTTTCATCCTCAGGTTATATAGCTTTTTCCGTAGGAACAGTTTATTCACCAAAGACTTAGATTGGTACAAAGTCCCTAACTTGTCCCACAAAGCCTTCAGTGTAGCTTCCCTTGATACATTTAGCAGTACTAAATCTGAGACACACAATCGTATTATGCTCTTTGCCTTTCGATCCAACTTCTTCCATTCTTCATCAGACACTCCTGTTGGTTTAGTACCCGGATCTACCACAATTCACTACTCTTTATCCACCAATAGATCCTCCATCTTAAGTTTCCACAACTCAAAACTCTGACCATTAAACTTATCGATCTCTATCTTTCCACTGCTCGCCATCTTCTTTTAGCCCTAGAATCGATCCCGCAGATCTCTCATTAAACAGGGTCTACCACAGGCCCGAGCGAAACCCCTCAGCAACAAAGGTGTCCCCTTGAAGCCAAAGTAGCTCTGATACCAAATGTAGGTTTTAACCCCATACAAAAATTACCTGCATACAAATTCTAAAACACAAAAAAAAAAAAAAACAAAAACAATATCGAGAGTACAACACATAACACAAATATACACAGAGATTTTCCCCTAGATCCCAAAATCAGGACTACCAGATTGATTTTTCATTATATTCCTTTCAATGTTACAATACATATATATACATGTCGAATCTTCCAATACCATGGACCGAAAATCATCGCACCCAAAACCATGTGCGAAAACCATGCACAAAACCATAGATAGGTCCGCCCACCTAATATAGGGTCCAAAAAAAATTCCCCAGGGCGCTGCCCTGAACCCCCTAAAGGGGGGGCGGTTGGCAAGCTAACCACCCCCTCTTTAATCCCCTAGTTAACTAGGGTGGCTGGTCATGGAAAGAATATAACAAACATATCAGATCGGTTGCCACACCCAGCAAGCACCCAGTACTTCTCTTCTCTTCAACGACGTACATATACACACAGTGTACATCACATGCATACACCCACACATGGCGTACAACACCACACAATACATACACCTAGACTCAATGTACAACACAACACAATACATATGTGTACATAGAGTACAACACAACGAATACACATGTCACAATGCAATGACTACACAATACTCATAACACAATAGCACATATACACAATACCAAATTTACAACAACACCATGTGTACCACATGTACACGACACCATGTTTACCACATGTATATAACACCACATGTATACAACACTGCCTGTACACAATACCACCTGCACAATGTGTACACAACACCACTTGCACAATGTGTATACAACACCACATGTACATAACACCACTTGCACAATGTGTACACAACACCACACGTACATAACACCACCTGCACAATGTGTACACAACACCACAAGTACATAGCACCACCTGCACAACGTGTACACAACACCACATGTACAACATGCACACCACACCATATGTACATAGCACCACATATACAACACTATATGTACATAGTACCACACATACAACATGCACACAACACTATATGTACATTGTACCGCGCATACAACATGCACACATCATTATATGTACACAGTGACACATATGCAACATGCACATAACATTATATGTACCACATATGCAACACGCACCCAACATCATATGTACACAATGTCGCACTTACAACATGCACACAACACTATATGTAAACAGTACCACATATGCAAAATGCACACAACACTATAGGTACAACATGTACAACAGATACACAACAGTAGTACCACACATCTAGAGGCCACACTGTCTCTACCAGGCAACCTTGCTTCCACTGTCTTTCCACCATCTATGCTTATCCCAGCATGCCATAGATCACACTGCTCGCATTCCGCTGATGTATCCCTTAGCATTA
This sequence comes from Pinus tabuliformis, assembly GCA_031772625.1. Classification (NCBI taxonomy): domain Eukaryota; kingdom Viridiplantae; phylum Streptophyta; class Pinopsida; order Pinales; family Pinaceae; genus Pinus; species Pinus tabuliformis. The sequence continues at coordinate 1,751,524,080 of CM062820.1, read as the reverse complement.
CCTGCCATAGCATAAACATAGACATATTATAATCACACAATATCAATTCATATCCACGTGATATTGACCTCATAGATCTATGAAGGATACACTTTCCACTTTATTCCTCATCAACCATGAACCTCTTGATGTCATTCACCTGCATAAGCAATCATTCCTCCACAAGAATGATCCTTGATGACCCTATCGGACAACGACATACAGACATACATGTATACATATAAACATTATCATAATCATGATCACAACATAATTACCATATATCATAAGATCAAGGTTAAGATAACTCCCTTTATCCGTGCATAACATTGGAAACAACAGTTCCCAACATAGCCAAGGCATCTGACGCCTCAAATCCATTTACATTACCTGATTACATTTCTCATGACTATCCTACCACTGTCCATTTAACCCAATGGACCCAACCAATCCAACCGATTGTCATATTCTTGCCTTCAACTACCCATATACATGCACAAGGCTTCATCCAAGTATTACATTACCTGTTGGGTTTCATTCATCTCTCCCAGAGCTCCATTAGCTTTCCTCTTTTCCAACCAATTCCCAATGCCCTCAAAACATAAAAGACAAGAACAAGAAACACACAAGAAGACAACCATGAGAGGCCAATAACAATGCAACATCACAAACAAAGTGGCATGGCCATGCACCAAACATAAATGAAACCGCAAATCAAGCTCAAACAAATCATAAAGCACCAAAAACACAAAAATAGTAACAAACACCATGACTCAATCCCCATGGGTTCCCAATGCTTCCAAAGGAAAGCTCAACCCAAGCCTTCTTCAAGATTTCATGGCAGTCTCTTTCACCATGCAATCCCCTGCATCATACTGCCATAAAAACATAACTGTCAGTGAATAAATAAACATAACAGTATATCGATTACCTTACCTTGTTGTATCAAGCAAGTTGCCCTGAAAACCTGCAAATATATCATCTCTAAAGAGACTTTGATTCCTTGACGGATCCAACCATAAGTGGAAACCAATTGTTTACCTGTCAAGTACATGTTCATAAATATAGCACATATCCGCATAATGTTAGACAAAATCAAGGTTAAGAAGACTTCCTATATGCAAAGCACTCATTTGTTTGGAATTGCAGTTGCCAAACATAGCCAATGGAATTCTTACCTAATTCTTTTATTTTACCTTTTTACCTTGCTGCAATTGAGTGTAATCATGCATTATCACTGATCCGAAAAGAGCAGAATTGACTATTTGCACAATTTCACCAAATATTAACTAAGGTTGCCTTTTAAGTGAATAAATGCGGAAAATTGATTTTTAAGTGCCTTAAACTTAAAACTTGAAATCTGAAATTAATAATGAACAACAAAGAAAAGAAGCAAACACATAAAACTTGATGATGAAGTTCGTCCCTCCTGGACTACATCTCCGGATTCGCTTCTAATGGGCGTCCATTGTATTGAAAATGCACATAAAGTATATTTACATAAAAATTCATCATTCTGGAATGTGCTCACAAACATCAATGGCTACTGTCAGAAGGCCTCGACCTCAGCTTTCTAACGCCACTTACAGATTTCAAAAAGGCCCAATATTGGCCAAGTTATGCCTCAAAAGGCATATTACAAGCACTCATAAAACAATATCCGTAGCTTCACTTTACAACTCCTTTGGCTTTGGCACAGTGGCAAATCCTTTTTATAAACCCATAGTGGGTCCCAGGGTCAAACCCACGGGCCTCCCGAGATTTGCTTGGCAACCATTTGTATTAACATAGCAAATTGTTATAATTATGTGCCATATATAATATATGGTTCATATCCAAAGGTTTTACATAGTTTACAAAGGCCCCACGAACATCCCCGTGGCATTTGGTTGGAACCATAATGTTTTAACATAGCATATATTTGTTGATTAATAACCAACGACCGGTGGTGATATAAAAATTCGACCCTTGGCATATCATATATTTAATAATCAAAGTTTATACATTGGATCGCACGACATATATTCATGGCAGATGTTTGGTATGCGGTTTAGTTTAACATTTGTGCTAACTTTGGAGCCTTATTTGGTAGTGTGATAAATCATCTGAGGATTTGGCAGGCTCCGCCAACCCTTCCCCACATTATTTCATAACCAAAACTTTAAATATAATATTGCACCCATGTATTAATAAAGCCAATGTGTGGCTTGTTGGCAAAGTTTTGCGGTGTGATTCCAGTGGTCGCAGGTTCAACCCAAAACTTGGAATTTTGACTTGTGCCTGGTTTGACTTGACTTCCACGTGATTTGCTGTGATACTGCCACATGCCCTATTGTGAGACTGCCACATGGCCTGCTCTGGCCCCTTTTTTTTGCCTGTTTGGGAAAAAACTTCAAAACGTGTTTTCTCCCTCATACGTAAGCCATTTTGAAAACCTAATATACCATAGGAATCAACACGATGAGCTCTTAGACTTGGCGTTAGTTTCATGAGAAACATAAACTATTAAAATTTGAGCATTTTGAGGATCCTCCTAGATCATTCCTCTCCATTGTAAGCTTTTGTACACCAAAAGTTTGGTTTTAGGTAGACATGAGGTGAGGGTATAACTCCCTCACCCTTCCGATCTCCATCCACCTTGCTTTACTTGGATTCATGCCTTTGAGGCCAACTCACAGATACTTGACATCTCCTTGCCTGGAAGTGCAAACCTTCCTATCTAAGATGGTCTCTTCCTGTAACTCAGTCATACATTTAGGTGAAAAATCATCTACGGTTGGAATTTGAGCATTTTCCTTTGGATCCTTGATCATTGGAGGTTCATACGACTTCAATTTATCAACATTTACAACTGAATATATATGCATGTATGGAGGCAAATTCAATTGGAATGCATTGTGCCCAATCGTTTCAACAATTCTAAAAGGACCATACCTTATGGGTTTCAACTTTTTACCTTCACCTTTCATCCTTTCTTTACTGATGTATAGCCATACTTGATCACCAACCTGGAAGTGATGATCCATCTGATGCTTGTCATGACGCATTTTGTACTTGGCCTAACTTTTCTCCAATTGATCTTGCACTACTTCATGAATCTTTTGGATTCTTTGAATGAACTTGATTTCTTTGTTGGCATCTCCATGTCCATCCTCCTTAGATTCTTCACCAAACATGAAGTCCATTGGTGATTTTGGAAGGTACCCAAAACATGTTTCAAAAGGAGATCTGCTAGTAGAAGAACCTACACCAAAATGCCCTGAAACATGAGAAGAATGTGCTTCCCTGATCACATGCACTCTTTCTCCCTGTGGTATGCACAACTTGCCAAGATGGTACAATAACCTGTCATGAACATGATAATTCACTTCTTCCACCTAAGCACCATGAGTTAGTGATTCTTAAAAATCCTTATTATCTGCAGCATATTGTTCTATATAACTTTCATGTGCTAAAGAACTATTTTACATAATAACTGAAGCATTCAAAGAAGGTATTGATAACATATCAGCTACTTTATTGGTGGTACCTTTCTTATATTTGATTACTAAATGAAATTGCTGTAAAAACCCCATCCATCTATAATGTCGAGATTGTTGCAACTTAGTTTGTGATTGAAGGTACTAAAGTGGTTGATGATCTGTATGAATCACTATTTCTTTGCCCATTAAATAATGTTTCCATTTTTTAACACTTTCCACTAATGCATATAATTCTTTATCATAAGTTGGATAGTTAGCAACTGCTTTAGAAAATGTTTTTGAATGAAAACAAATAGGCTTTCCTTTTTGTAATAACACTGCACCCATTGCATACCCACTAGCATCAGTTTCTATTTCAAATGGTTGTTGAAGGTCTGGTAAAGCCAAGATTGGAGCTGTAACAATTTTATGCTTTAAAGTATCAAATGTTTTTTGTTGTTTTCCTCCCCAGTGAAAGGAGACTTTAGAACTTATTAAATAATGAAGTGGCAATGCAATAAAAGAGAAATGAGAAATAAACTCCCTCCAATATTGAACTTCACCCAAGAAACTTCTAACTTCCGTCACATTTTGAGGTCTTGGCCACTTAACAATTACATCAATTTTAGTTAGATCTATTTTTAACTGACCTCCTCCAACTATGTAACCAAGATATACTAAGGAAGTTTTTCCAAATTCACACTTAGAAAGTTTAAGATATGGTTTCTCTTTTTGCAACACATCAAAAATTGTTTAACATGCTTTACGTGTTCTTCCCAATTTGAACTGAAAATAAGAATATAATCCAGATAGACTATGACAAAATTATCAATAAAAGGACGAAAAACATCATTCATCACTCTCATAAAAGTTTTTGGAGCATTGCATAACCCAAATGGTATAACCAACCATTCAAAAAGCCCCTGTCTAGTCTTAAATGTAGTTTTCCATATATCATTCTCTGCAATATGAATATGATGATAACCACTTCTTAAATCTAGTTTTGTAAAGTAAACAACATTATTTAATTGATCAAGCAAATCATCGATTCTAGGAAGAGGATAACTGTTCTTAATGGTGATTTTATTTAAGGCTCTAAAATCAACACACATTCTCCAAGTTCCGTCTTTCTTTGGGACTAATATGATCAGTGATCCACATGGAGAATAACTAGGTCGAATGAAGCCTTTATCAACCAATTCCTAAATTTGTTTCTTAATCTCTTCATTCTCTATGACTGGCATACGATATATGCCAATATTCGGGAGAGGGGCATCAGACTGTAACTGAATCTCATGTTTTATTTGTCATTTTGGAGGTAAATTTTTTGGTTCTTTAAACAATTCTTTATAAGAATCTATTATTTCAACCAATTTGTCCTTAAACTAAGAATCACACCCTTGAAAAGCATCATACTTATCTTTAGGTTGTTCTTTAACAATCATGAGAATATACTTTTTACTTGAATTTATTAACCTTTTCATTTTACTAACATTGAATATATCCAAATTTGTCTTAATTATGTGTGCCCTGGCCACATATTCAATTCCACGTTTAAAGAGATGATACCTATTCTCCTTTCTATGAAATATGGAATCTTGATCATAAAGATAAGGACTACCCAACACAACTCCACATATATCCAAAGGAATCACATCTAGCTCAACTTCATCAACAAAATTAGTTGGAATTACAAACCTTAATTGACACTATTTTGTGACTTGCATTTGAGTATTTTCTTTCAACTATCCTAAAGGGTATGGGTTTGGATGATTTTTACTTTCCAGTCCCAATTTCCTTACTGGTTCCTCAAAAATTAGATGTGCTTGTGATCCATTATCGAATAATGTGTCTATTTTTGTGTGCTTGGATATGATTCTTATGTGAAACAATTCAACTCTCTTCTTTTCTTCAATCACATCATTAGATTTTGAAGAAGATGTAGAACAAGTAGAACTAGAACTAGTTTCAGAAGGAATACCTATCAGACCCATAGCGGTAATGTTCTTTTCATCACCGGAGTCAGATCCCAAATCTTGTTGGACTGCAACATTAGCTTTCATCTCACCCTTATTCTTAAGGAACTTCTTTGGCTTGAGTTTCGGATGAAGCTTCCAACACTTGGAGTCATCATGTCCAACCTTCTGACAATGAGTACAAGTAGGTCTTTCTCTTTCCTTCTTAGTTGTTTCCGATTTATTCCCTTTAAACCTACTCTTTCCCTTGCCTTCTTTGGACGCTTTGTTCTCTGAATACTTGAATGGTTTCTTTGAAAAGTTCGACTGAAAAGGTCTGCCACCCGATTCAATATGAATGTCTTGTACACACACTTCATCAAAGTCAGTTGGATTAAACGTAAGCAAAGTATGTCGCAAATAAGAATGCAAACTTCCAATATACTTTAACAAAGTTTCCCATGTGTCTAATAGAAGATTAAGTGCTCATGCATTTTTCCTGAATTCTTGTGTAAACTCTTGCACATTCTATCCTTTACCTTGCCTTAAATGATGAAAATCCATTAGAGCTTGTTGCATATATCCTAAAAGGATAGAATTGCTTTCTAAGAGCTTTAACAAACTTAGACCATGAAGAGATAATTTTAACTTTTTGCTTCAAATTTGATTGAGTTTTACTTTCCCACCAAATCAAAGTTGTTTCCCCCATTCTAAGTGTAGCTGACTGAATTTTTGCAGATTCATCAACAACATTTTGAATTCTACAATACACCTCAAGTTGCTTTATCCAGTTATCTAACTTTTCAAGATTCATTTCACCATCATATATTGGCAACTCAAACTTAACATCAAGCTTCAAAAAAGAGATTTCTTTTTCTTCTTTTGTGAGTTTGAATCTGAACTTGAATGATAAGAGAATAAAGAAGAAGAAGGCGAAGATGGAGGAGAAGGAGGTTCATTACCATAAGCTTTTTCCTTGCCTTTTTTCTCTTTCGTGTATTTAGAAGATGAAACTGCATATCTAGTCTTCTTATCTTCATAAAGTTATTCAATCATCCTTTGCATATGAAGGAACATTGGTTCATATTGCTCATCTCCAATGACCTTTGTTTCAAGAGCTTCTCCTTCATTTGGCTCTCTCATCTTCAACTTTTGAGAGACTTTCCTCTTTCCAATCTTTGGATTTATCTTCTCAAATTTCCCTTCTCCACATCACAACTTGTATCTATTCAACATTCACATTGGCAAATATCCTGCTTATTGATGCAGGAGCATCTGACCCTTTTCTAATTTAAAGAGGAATCCAAGAGGAGTGATGAAAACGTGGACAGTCAAGCTAGAAAACAAGAGGAAAATCTGCTCTAAAACAAATTTAAAGAGGATTTGATGGATTGTTATCTGCGTGCATGTATTTTGAGAGATTTTTGTAACAGATTCACGTCGTTGTAAATGCTTTATAAGCATGTTTGTATGCATGAGATGGGGCGCGCTAGTGAGAATACAATGTAGCCTGTGTGGATTTATTGGCTAAGGCTGCAACGCCTTAGATCAGTAGTCTTTTGTATATAATCAAACCTATCGTTTATGTCAATTTTCTGTCTATTGCGTTATGAGTTTTTACAGTTTAAGTTTACGGTTAAAATCCATGTGAGGGCTTATTTCTGTTGAATGAATGTGTAGTTTGAAGCGTTAAATTGAACGTTGTTTAAGTTAATCTACGATGGCTCGAGTGTGAATTGTTGGCATAATTTACATAGGACAGTATTAAAATTGATCTGCTGAGGTATGGAACCAGTAATTAATGAATGCGTTAACCCTGAACTGATCTCGTTGCTCGGATGTTAATTAACGCAGAATTCATCTGCTTGCGGAAGGATGGTTGTCACTTCAGAGTTGTTTGCTGAATAGCCAGCGTTATTAATTCCTAGACTGCGTTTATATGTGTTCAAATGTTTCATAGTTGCAGGGGAGAATAGATTGGACAACACCGGAGTGAAGTCGACTGAATGTTTTAATAAAGGGTGTCGGCACCAAAGCATTACCGTGGCGTGGTAATACTGCAGGCGAGTATTATGAGTACCATCGTATGGAGTGGCAGAGATTGTTGAACAGCGTTAAGAAGTGCGTTGCATAATAGTTAGTCAAAGGCGGAGGAGCTGTGGCAAGTGGATCGGAGCTGTGGTGAATGTAACCGAATCAGAAACAGTTGGAAAGTGTATGCAATCGCCAACGTATACAGAGGCGCCCATATATTTTTTTTAAAATCCATCTATTGTTATGTATTACCATGTGGCCGTAAGATCTTGATACTTAGCATGCATGTATGGATGGAACGAATTTAAGGAAGATCCACGTCGATAAGTAAAAGGGTTTTAAGTTTAAAACGCTTCCGTTTAGGCTTGTGGGCCATAACCCACAGGCCCAGGTTCGAGTTTTTAATGGAATTGGGATTTTGGGCTTACCCCAAGATCTCATTTTCATCAAGTGGTATCAGAGCAGGGAAAGGATTTCCTGCGAGAAGGAAGAAGAATGTAAGCAGAAGGGGAAAGAGGTATAGTTGTGTTAAAGCTGGAGAGTTTATGGTCTTATTGTTGTATAGATGGCGGCAGCGGAAGGTGAGAATATTTGCAGCAACCTAGAGCAAGGTGTGCTCAATAGGTTCCAGAGGAGAGAACCAGAAGGATGCCAAAAGACCGAGTGAGGAGGGCTTGGTGAGGTATCATGTAACAGAGGAGACTGTTACTGCAGAGGTTGGTTGCAGCTCACAGAAGATCATGAAGGCAGTTCCACTGAAGAAATGCAGTGGGTAGAATTGCTAAGGACCAGGAGAAATATATGACCAGGAGGTCATAAATTTTTTTACTCGGGAGTCTGATGCAGGAGCACCTGACCCTTTTCTAATTTAAAGAGGAATCCAAGAGGAGCAATGAAGACGTGGACAGTCAAGCTGGAAAACAGGAGGAAAATCTGCTCTAAAACAAATTTAAAGAGGATTTGATGGATTGTTATCTGCGTGCATGTATTTTGAGAGATTTTTGTAACAGATTCACGCCGTTGTAAATGCTTTATAAGCATGTTTGTATGCATGAGATGGGGCGCGCTAGTGAGAATAAAATGTAGCCTGTGTGGATTTATTGGCTAAGGCTGCAACGCCTTAGATCAGTAATCTTTTGTATATAATCAAACCTATCGTTTATGTCAATTTTCTGTCTATTGCATTATGAGTTTTTACAGTTTAAGTTTACGGTTAAAATCCATGTGAGGCCTTATTTCTGTTGAATGAATGTGTAGTTTGAAGTGTTAAATTGAGCGTTGTTTAAGTTAATCTACGATGGCTCGAGTGTGAATTGTTGGCATAATTTACATAGGACAGTATTAGAATTGATCTGCTGAGGTATGGAACCAGTAATTAATGAATGCGTTAACCCTGAACTGATCTCGTTGCTCGGATGTTAATTAACGCAGATTCATCTGCTTACGGAAGGATGGTTGTCACTTCAGAGTTGTTTGCTGAATAGCCAGCGTTATTAATTCCTAGACTGTGTTTATATGTGTTCAAATGTTTCATAGTTGCAGGGGAGAATAGATTGGACAGCACCGGAGTGAAGTCGACTAAATGTTTTAATAAAGGGTGTCGGCACCAAAGCATTGCCGTGGCGTGGTAATACTACAGGCGAGTATTATGAGTACCATCGTATGGAGTGGCAGAGATTGTTGAACAACGTTAAGAAGTGCGCTGCGTAACAGTTAGTCAAAGGCGGAGGAGCTGTGGCAAGTGGATCGGAACTGTGGTGAATGTAACCGAATCAGAAACAGTTGGAAAGTGTATGCAATCGCCAACGTATACAGAGGCGCCCATATATTTTTTTTTAAATCCATCTATTGTTATGTATTACCATGTGGCCGTAAGATCTTGATACTTAGCATGCATGTATGGATGGAACGAATTTAAGGAAGATCCACGTCGATAAGTAAAAGGGTTTTAAGTTTAAAACGCTTCTGTTTAGGCTTGTGGGCCATAACCCACAGGCCCAGGTTTGAGTTTTTAATGGAATTGGGATTTTGGGCTTACCCCAAGATCTCATTTTCATCACTTATACATGATCAACCTTGCTTTGATACTAAAATATGATATGAAAAGAGCATAATTGACTGTTTACACAATTTCACCAAATATTAACTAAGGTTGCCTTTTAAGTGAATAAATGTGGAAAATTGATTTTTAAGTGCCCTAAACTTAAAACTTGAAATCTAAAATTAAGCATGAACAAAAAAGAAAATAATCAAACACATAAAACTTGATGACGGAGCTCGTCCCTCCTGGACTACATCTCCGGGTCTGCTTCCAATGGGCATCCGTTGTATTGAAAATGCTCATAAAGTCTCTTTAATCTAAATTCAGTATTCTGGAATGTGCTCACAGACATCAATTGCTACTGTCAAAAGATAGGCCTCCGCCTCAACTTTATAACACAACTTACAAATTTCAAAAAGGCCCAATATTGGCCAAGTTATGCCTCAAAAGGCATATTACAGGCATTGATAAAACAATATTCGCAACTTCACTTTACAACTCCTTTGGCTCTGGTGCAGTGGCAAATCCTTTTATTAACTCGTAGGGGGTCTCGGGGTCAAACTTGCGGGCCTCCCGGGATTTGCTTGGCAACCATTTGTATTAACATAGCAAATTGTTATAACTATGTGCCATATATAATATATGGTTCATATCCAAAGGTTTTACATAGTTTACAAAGGCCCGACGAACATCCCCATGGCATTTGGTTGGAACCATAATATTTTAACATAGCATATATCCGTTGATTAATAACCAATGATCGATGGTGATATTAAACTTTGACCTGTGGCATATCATATATTTAATAATCAAAGTTTATACATTGGACTGCACGAAATATATTTGTGGCAGATGTTTGGTATGCCGTTTAGTTTAACACTCGTGCTAACTTTGGAGCCTTGTATGGTAGTGCGATAAATAATCTGAGGGTTTGGTGAGGCCACCGGATATGGCGGGCTCCGCGAACTCTTCCCCCTATTATGTCATAACCAAAAATTTTAGTATAATATTGCACGCATGTATTAATAAAGTCAATGCGTGGTCTTTTGGGAAAGTTTTGTGGTGTGATTCCGATGGTTGTGGGTTCGACCCACAACTTGGAAGTTTGACTTGCGCCTGGTTTGACTTGACTTCTACATGCCTTGTTGTGATAATGCCACGTGCCTTGTTGTGAGACTGCCACTTGGCCTGCTCTGGCCCCTTTTTTTTCCTATTTGGGAAAAACTTCAAAACACATTTTCTCCCTCATATGGAGGCCATTTTGAAAACCAAATATACCACCGGAATTAGCGCAACGAGCTCTTCAACTTGGCATTGGTTTCATGAGCATCTGAGACTATTGAATTTTGAGCATTTTGAGAATCCTCCTGGATCAATCACATCATCTAGTTGTTAGTTATATAAATAAATAAATTGTTACCTTGTCATGATAATACTAAGCATGTTACCTTGCAACTGTTCACACATGTAAATCACATGTTCTAGAGATCAAGACATCATATCTATTAATTTGAAATTAGCCTTACCAAGACGAATAACCATATCGTAATTTGCATTTAACTTATAATCATTAGTCATAAGGCTACAACTATTACCTACTCGCACTCAAGTTGTCCCAACACATATCGTGTTAGTACAAGCATCTTAAAGCAAGATCATTCCTTCATGCAATCATATAAACACATACTCATACCATGTAATTAATCAAACATTCAAACAACCTGTAAACATACCATGTTAAATAAACTAAACAGATGATATAATAAAACTCATACCTCAATGTATCTTAGGGGAGGTTATCGCATCTGCACAAGTCAGTCTAGATTAGTACGACACAATATCACAAATAAATCGACTCATACCTGAATATCATAACCATAACCATCTACATAGGTTGATCCAGATTAGCATGAAACATATAACATCAAGATCTTAAATGCAATGACCATAATCATCATGTGTATGACCGCAACGCATATAAGAACAAGTTACTACCATGCATGACTATCTGATGCATATGCATATGACTGCATTGATTAACTATCATCTATCATGCATGTAACCACAACAATAATAGAATGGCGGGCATGTATATAACCATAATGCATCTAACGACCATTAAACAACATCCCTGCATGTCCAATATATAAACCTGTATGACGACCTACTCTTACCCCGAGGTCCATTGTTGCAACATCGCTTTAATAATTTTCTTCTTCTGCTCTATCTCAACCAACATATCAACATCATAACATACCAACAACATCATTATGACACAAGACCAGAATAAATACCATCATAATGCATTCATAACAACACATAGACAATTAACATGCATGCATGACAAAAACATTCCTTCCATCCAGTCCAAGGGTTGAACCATGCTCTGATACCATTTTGTAACACCCCCCTCCCACATTTACCCAAGTTCATAGATCTATTGGGTTAAACATGTGACGAAGAGTTACTATTATATGACTCGACCTCTTGGATATGTTAGTGTCAGTCTTTCCAGCCTTCCTCCAGTGACCAAATATGCTCTTACAAAGTGGTCTCGGAGTGTCAAAGTCAAATTTTGTCATTTCAGTGAGTCTTCAAGCAAAATTTGGTCACTAGGCATTAGGTCTAGGGTTTGTTTTCACTCTTTTCAAAGTTGCCCAAATGTCAGTCTATGTTAATATTCAGCTGAGTCTATCATCATTCATAGGGTTGTCATTATCATGTCAGGTTCCATTGGGTCATTTTACACCTTGTTCATGCTTCAGTTGTGCCTTGGTAAGGTTCATTTCCCTCTCCTAGGGTTTTGAACGTAATTTCTCTTGGACGGTCAAATCATCGGCAACACTTGTATCCTGATGTTCATACACCTTCCCCTATCATTAATGTACCTTATTAAACACTTCCCATCACTCAGATTCCCCAAATTCCTCATTTTTCCACAAACCCTAGTTTCTTGCTACAACTTGGCAATTTTCTAGGTTGGGCCTGTGTTTTGCCCTGTTGGACCCCTTCCCCTCACTCGATCTCCGTGATTCCACTTTCCCCTGCTCCCTAACATCCCTCCCTACTTCCAAAAATTTCCCCAAGAATTTAGAAGCCTCTTATCCCCTTCATTTCGCTTCATTTCGACAAAATCCCTTGTTCCACACATCGGGATAAGTTTCACTCAAAAGATGTTTCAGAACAACCAAAGATGAATTTTGGAAAACTGAGAAAGGTTTTTGTCCATAACATGCCAAAGAAGAAAAACCTCCTTCACTTTTTACACAGGTGTCATGGTTTTAGAGAAATTTCAAAAATACAATCGCCTTAGGAGAATTGATGCACCTCTGAAGTGACCTTGGGAAAATCAAGTTTTCTCCTAGCTTGGTTGGCCAAATGACTTTCTTGATGCATCAAATGATAACTAGACACAAATATATTTCCAATGATCTATCATGAGCTCAATTTGGAGTTGAGGAAGGCATTCAAAAGTTGACTGCAACAGCACTCTGCCTTGAGGCAGCCTCATTTGGCACATTTTGACCAGTCTTGGGAGATTTGATTTTTGACAGGGCAAATGAGCTCCAAATTGAAAAATTCTAGTTTTGTTGGAAAGTAGACTCAAATACTTTTCCAAAGAGCTATCTTGTGCCCAATTTGGACACCGAGAAGACCTCCAAAAAGCATCTGAAAGTCGCGCTATGCGTAGGGCTCAGGCGCGCTATGCGTCAAGGTTTTGGCTCAACGCGTAGCGCGCCGCGCGCTACCCTTAAGTTGGGGAGGTCCATTTCACAAAAACTCAGCATTTTTGGATTTTTCATGACAAAATACACTTTCTCAGCCACTGCCAAGAAGTTTCATGGAGATTTGAGCCCCCAAAAGGTCAAAAAAAAGCAAAAAATGACCTTCTGCCACTTTTTGGACACACAGGAAGCAGTCTTGGGAGATTGCAATTTTGGAGGGGCAAATGGCCACCAAATTGAGAAATTCCACTTGGGATGGAGAGTAGACATCCAGACCTTTCCAACAAGCCCACTTGTGCCTCATTTGGATGCCGAGAAGTGCCTCAAAAGTGGCCTGAAAGGCGCGTTACGCGTTGAGAAATGGCGCGCTACGCGTTGGGAAAATTTGCCAGTTTTGCACCTTCAGCTCAGGAAAACGCAGCATTGACTAGTTTTGAATTTTTGGTGGGATTTTTCATCCTCTTTGATGTAATTGATGTAATTTCATGTTGACATGATAATTATTTACCTATTCTAGAAGATTCATTCATAAAATAGCAAAAAATTAATGAATGAATTGGTTTCCTAGCTTATAGAGGCAAGTTGTTTTGATTGCCTAGATTGTAGTGCTCAGTTTAGAATTGGTTGAAACAGCTCCTAGGATGATGAGCTCGACCCCTAGAGGCTAGGGAATGGGTTGGCATGGTCTATATTATGTATTTTCTAAATCATTTTCATGGTTGGAGAGGTTGGACTCTTGAGGGATAAGCTTAGACTGTATTACTCTTTCTATCTCTGCAATTTTGGCAAAGGAAAGACCAGGGTTTTGCAGCACTATTTGGGATTCCTGTGGTGATTTGTGTTGATGGTGTGTTTCTCTCATGTACTTGTAAGTTTGTTATGTGTATCACTCTTCTCTTCTGCAAATTAAGTAAATGAAGTGTTAATGTAGAATTCATGGTTTCTATGCTCTGCCTTTAAGTTTGCTTAATATCTATGTTTTCATCTATTTAAGGAGAACTCCTGATCGTTTCTTGCTCTCCTTAGCTCCTCACCAGTCATACCTATCCATTCATTTCCTTCAAAGGCATCAAGACAATCTCCTACCTTGCCCCAAAAAGACCTATGCAAAAACTGTGTCTTATCCCCGCACCCAAAATTGCCGTGCTCAGTTTTCCAACAAAACCCTAAAAATTTGAAATCAAACTTTCCCTATCAGTTTACTAGCCTAAAATCAGTGTTCTTTATTGGTCATCTCAGCCCTTTGAAGACCTTTTGTCGAGATAGACCCGGAGAGAGCCCTCTCCTGTCCTCGTAGGGCTAGCTACGAGGCTAAGTGGTTTGATGTTGCCTTGGATTTTGCCTTTCCTCAGCCTGAGGCAAATTTGAGCACTAACAGGACACAATTAAGAAAGTGGGGCCAACAACTAGAAACTTATTGACTTCCCTCGGGTGCTACAAGACCCCAAGAGCTAAACACACACTCCATGTGCCCAAACCCTAAGTTAACTTTATTTTTTAGTGATCTGGAGCCCCAGTCGCTTTGATGACAAGGCAAGCCAGTGATTGTAACCTTCCAATTGCTCTCATGACCCTGCTTCCCAATGACTGCAGTCTAGATTACCCAGTTCTGAGCCTGCGACCCCGAAATCAGAGCCACATTTTTAGGGCCTCACTCTCAACCACTACCAATGCTTAATGGGACTTTCAGAAATGATAAATGACACTAGGAAAAATCCATTAACATAAAACTTAGACGAGGACTTGACCAAACCAGACCTAACCATGATAAACATATCGTCAAACACATTAAGAACATGTAATCTATAGGTCATGAATGCATATCTGAACATAAGGTTCTGATACTTATATGAGAATCATGGAGAAGATCTAATGTCCTCTCATAATAGCTGCAAAAATATCTATTAGGTCATGGATTCAATAACCATTCATTTATCAATCAAAACATGTTAGGTTCCATAATTAGAATTTGTCATGAAACCATGCTTATAACCAACATATAACCAAAATAATAGCAATGATAAAACAACCATCAAAGCCACATAATAGCAAGCATAAATACTCATTAATTACAAGAGGAAAAGAGCTCTTATTAACATATGAAAAATCCAACCAAGTCTGGGACTTCCACGTACCACTTGACCATAGATTGAGATGAACCAAATCCTTCTTTAAGCCAATCACCCTTGTGCCATATTCCAAGCATGAATGTGGGATCTCATGGAACAAAACAAGCAAAACCAAATGAGGGCTTCCAAAGGCCAAACCACCTCACCCCTCAACAAGTGATTCCACCTCATGGTTGGACATCACTAACCATCACCAGATCAGTCTCTCTCCAAGCTATCTAGGGCTCCAAAGTGTTTGTTCAAACCCGGCTCCAAGACTAGTAACGCAACCCACAACTTTTGTAGGGCTCCAGATTGTTTGTCCAAACAAGGCTCCAGTACTAGTAACTAAACCCAAGTTGTTCCAGGGCTTCCAAAGCATTTGTCCAATCAAGGCTTCAGGAACTAGTAACTCAACCCACAACCATAAGGAACATGAGCACCAATAAGAAAATAAATGGAAAAACCCACAACACCATGGCTATCCAAGAAATGGGGAGGCTAGGAAAAACCACTGTCAATCTTAGTAATCCTCCATGCTAATGATAAATCATAACCAACCAACCACATGCATACATCATGCATGCCCAAATTAGCAAGGAAATCATACATGCAACTCGATACCTACAAAGCAATCAAGTTATAAATGTTGATCCTGCTATTCCCTTGCACCTTCCCGCTTTCCTTTGCCTTGTTTTTCCAAATCCAATGCAAAATAGAGTGCTCCAACCATGCTCCAATATTTCTCTAAGTGTGCAAGAGTATGAGAGAGAGAGAGCTCTAAGCTAAAACTAAAAAAAGCCATGAATTGATCCTCATAAGCCTTTTTATCATTGAGGACTCTATTTTCTTCATTTTCCTTCAATTTCCTCCTCATGCAAATCTGTGACCTTTCATCTCCCTTTTTTCCTACTTTCCTTTATTATTCATAAATAAATGTCAATTAATGCCTTTGTCAATTTCCATAGCCATTAATTTACAGAAATGAACACCCTCTATGATGTTTTTCCCTCCATTCAGCTTGGAATATGTGTCCCATGACCTTGGTTTTATATTTTTTTTATGTTGAAATTCAACCAAGGGTTGTTATACAAGCACAAATTGAAAAAATTTCAACTTTGGCCCCATTCAGAGGTCACTATTTGTGGGGTCAAATTAAAGAATAATAGTGACCTCTGAGGTTACAATGGTCATATAAGGAGCCCGAGAGCACAATGACAATGATCATATAAAGAGTCGGAGAGCCTAAGTCACAATGGTCGATTAGTGATCACAGAGCCACTGATAGCACAATCGCAGTGGTTATATAAGGAGCTCGAGAGCACAGTCACAATGATCATATAAAGAGTCGGAGAACCTAAGTCACAATGGTCGACTAGTGATCACAGAACCACTAAGAGCACAGTCGCAGTGGTTGAGTAAAGAGCCTAAGAGTACAATCACATTGGACTTATAAAGATCCCGAGAGCATAATCATAATGGTAGCATAAGACCCAGAGAAGCATAGTGATATTGGCCGCATTATGTGAGTAGAGACATTAGTTTGATATTAGTCACATTGCTTAATAATAAACCCATTAGTGTGATATTGGTCGCATTGGTTTAATAGTGGGCACATTTGTTCAATACTAGTCGCATTGGCTTGGTACCTAAGCAAGCACATTGGTTTGATATTGGTTCAAACCTTAAGTCGTGACGAGGACTTTCCACTAGGGATGTCCACATCCTCAACATAAGCTAGACTAACCACATTACAAATGAATCGATTGAGTTGGTATAACAAGCAACATTGGTCAGTAGGATTGGTAAGGCGCTCAAGTGATTTGTCCTTAGTCTCAAGTTCGAGCGATCTATCCTTAGTCTCAGGTTCGAGTTACGCGGTTTGGAAGGTTAGAAATATTTTTATTTTCATATATATGGTTCATTTTTCAAATGTTTAGTAGACCATTGGTGGTAAGTGTTAGAGTCTGGTGACTTGTTGAAGGGTGCACAAGTTGTATATGGATATTTTGATTTTTTTGGCTCAATATTAGTCCAAATTTGATTATGAAAGAAGCTAGGTGATCATGGACTAAAGATGGAGATAATCATGATATGTCAAAGCACATCGAGATCAAGTACTACTTCATCTGTGACATGGTACAAAAGGAAGCAATGAAGCTCCAATATGTATCTAATAATGATAAAATATTTGATATTCTTACAAATCCTTTTGTCCAGAGAAAAGTTTGTATACTCCAGGGACAAGCTTGGACTTATTGAGAATGCCTCTCTCAGTGAGAGGGAGTGTTTATGAGATAGCATCATGGACTGTCATTCTCCATGTTTCAAGTTTGTTGACCCAAATTATGGAGACTAGTCCAATAGAGGACAATCATTCTTCTTGTGTCAAGTATGCTGACCCAAATTAGGAAGAATGATCTTGGAGCATCAGGCTCATTTAGCATGAGGCCCCAAATTGCTCAGATAGATTGTGGCCTTTGGAGATTCACCATGTGTCAAAGTTATTGACTGAAATGACAATGAACCATGACTAATCTATATACCATATGTTAGATAAACCAGAATTATGGTGACTAGTTGATGATAAATGATGTATCATGTGTCAGGAATACTGACCAGGATTATGGTGAGGATATACCATAGGCCAGAGGTACCAACCACAATTATGGTAATTGGTTAATGTTGTTGATTTACCATGTGTCGAATATATTTAACCAAATTATGGTAATTGGTTGATGTTATTGGTTTACCATGTGTCACAATTGTTGGCCAAATTATGTTGATTGAATACTAATAATTTGTATAAGCTTTTCTTAGAGAATTTTGTCAACAAAAGAAAACTTGTCTAGTCATTCAAAATATCTCCCTACTAAGAGCGAGTGTTGAATTTTGTAGCTATGTTCAGTCTTCATAATTTATATTTTAGTCCTTGAAATATAAAATGTAATTGTAAGACATTCTTCATGTCATTTTCATTGTTTATCCCTTGAAAGAGATATTATAAGACACGTTCTTCATGTTAGTATTAAAAGAGAAAAAATTCAAATATTGAATTTTGAATTTTTGGCTCCAAGCTTGTCAAGTTGACCATCCCTCAAGTCAGGTCAGCCCTAGTGAAGAGACACGCCCATTTGGATAGGTAGAACACTATATAAAGAGCATTCGACCTCCTCCACAAGGAACCATTCAACCTTTCACAGAAGAAGATGTATTCTGTGCATCCAATCAAAGAAGAAGGATGAAGAAGGACAAGAAGGATGAAATCATCAATAATATTTCTCTCTCTCTCTCTACTTCGCACGTGTGAATTTTTGGGCAATTTTAGGGTAGCAAGTCGAACTTCTGGGTAGTAGGGCTGAAATTCTCGGCAACAGGGCCAAGTTTATGGGCATATTCTAGGAGGTCAAAATTCGGCCTAGGAATATCATAGAGGGACAAAGTTGAAGAGCATGAGATTGAATTGACAAGAGGGTTGTTTGACCATAGCATTGTCGGTTAGTTTGACCTCATAGTTGACTAGCAGTATTAGGTGTATCTCTTGTTGAACTGAAGTATTTCTCTAAGGAAAAGGTTGCTGGGTTTTTCCCATGAGTGGGTTTTCTAAGGGTAAATCTTGTGTTCTCTTTGTGCATTATGATCTCTCTGTCCTTGTACACTTATGGTTAAATTTTTCAAGTGTAATTACTTAATGATAAACTAAAATTGCTAAAAGAATATCTACATCTTTAGAAGTAATTATTGGTATTCTAGAAATTTGTGCTTATATCTATTGCACTTGAAAAATCAACATCCCAAAGAATACTTGAGTTGTAGGATCATTAAGACAACGAGATATTCCCACGAATCTACAAATATCACTACATCTTCCAAGATTCCTTATGGTTTGATATTTGATATGTCAACAAGTTGTAAGACTATGTAGATCTACCTAAGACAAGAAAGTCCTAGGGCTTCCACGGTTTCATGGGTCATAACATTTATGGCATCACCAAGGTCAATCAATGTGTTTGGGATGAGGGCATAATTGATCTGCATATTAACTACCGATCTCCTAGGTCTAAGTATTTGACTATGATAACTCCCCCCATCATAAGGTATGATAACTTTCCCATAAAGTGAAGAGTTTGAGGATCCTTTCTTCTTCTACTGGGTTTCCTTAGACATAATTACCTCATTACTTCTAAGTAAATAGGAACATCCTTAATTGCTTGGAATAGTGGTGTGCGAACAAACACATTTTTAAACTCACCTAGGATACCACATTTAGGTTGGGTAGTCAGTTTCTCTAGGTCCAATCTTTCTAGGTTAGGAGGAATTTGTGGTTCCTAATGAACTTAGTCCATTCTTTAGGTCTTGAGAGATTGAGCCTATTCTAGTTCTTCATTCAAAATTCCTATTTGAGGTCCTTAATATGTATAGGAGGATGTTAAGGTCTTCCTTGATATTAAGTGGATGACATGGAAATCTAGGGAAGAGATGGAGTAAGTTGGGTGAGTAGCGATCCCAACAACTTGGGCTAGTTGAATTGCTTTACCATTATTGGGGTTAGGAATGGGCTATACGGGAAACTATGGCTAAGGAGGGTTGATGTGGATGGTTGCATTTGTGGAGAGGGAAAAAGTTGATTAGGTGGTTGCATTACGGCTTATTGAAGACCAACAAAAGTGGGATTCCTCCACCCTTGTTGCCAAAGTTGATTTGGGGGAGAAGGAGCCATCTATATTTGAGTATGAAACAACCATGTGAGAGAAGAATATTGCATAGAAGGCTTAGATCAATATGAATTACAATATTGTGATTGGTCTTGAACCATACCTTGAGGCTTTGACTAACACAATCATTTCTAAGAGGTGAAACATAACTCCTATGGTTCCTTGACATCTTGGTAGACGAATTCCAATCCTGGTAGGGATGGACACTTGCTGGTAGCATGGTCCTAATTAAATATTGTGCATATCTCAATTTGATCCAATAAACATTCCTTTAATGGGTGCTTCCTTCTACACTTTGGACAGAAAATTGCCAAAGCTAACGCTGCTTTGCCTTTCCTTTTATTCATGTGGAATGTGTCTAATTGGGAACTTAATGAATTGATTATATTAGTTTTAAAATCTTTTAACATATTCCCCATTTATTCTCTTGTAATACCATTTCCATATAAATTACCAACTCTTGTCAATAACTCTTTTGGTCATCTACTAGTTTTTCAAGTACCCTTGGAATATCTTCAATGCAACTCAATGATGACATCGTAGGATTGTTGAGAGACAACTCCTCCAACCATCAAGTTGAGAAGTTCAATGCAATAATCTCGAATCCCTCTCAACGATAGGACATGTAGTGTCTTAGCAACGAAATTTTCCTACCTTGATCTATGTATATTATAGTTTAATATTTCAACATAATCTTTAAGAGTTTTGTCCTAATCTTGTGTCATTTTGAAGACTTCCTCCCTCCTTTCTTTGTCCTTGCAATAATCTTGGTATTTCTCTAGGAATTTATGTTTCATATGATTCCAAATGTGGATGTTTTCCTTGCCAAGGCCCATGAACCAATGTAATGCATCATTTTTTGAGTGTGGCAAGGAAAATTTTCAACTTTTGGGCATCCAACACATAATAATAACTCCTGCAAAGAGCATTAAAAACAAAGAGGAATGTGTCAAGGTATTCCTTGGATAAACTATGAAATTTTGGCAGAGTTGAATGAGCAATATTCTTCATTTTGGTTTCCTCATCTGATTCTTGATTAGGATATATGAAGGTGGATGCCTCTTCCTTAAATTTGTGGGTCATCTCCTCTCAAGGATTTTTCTTTTCTTTTGAAGGCGCTTTAGGAGAGTTGGGAAAAATTATCTCTCCAAGTGGAACTTCTCACTTATCGAATCTATAAGAAACATATTTTTTGTCGGTTCATAGGATGAAACTCGTGCACTTTTGGATTCCTAGCTAGAGGTTTTAGGGTTCTTCTTAGCAAGGGAACTTGTTGTGGGAGTAAAGTAGTTTGGTTAATTTTGCCCTTTTTCCTCTTGAGATTGACCTGCACTATTAGTTTTATGGGGGTTTTTGTTAGAACTAACAAATATACCTTGTTGATCTCTAACCCTAGGCATGCCAAATCAAAAAATCAAAAAATCTGAAACAAATTATTGAATAGAAAAAACTCAAAAGAAGCATATCACACCAAAAACCCCCTTAAAAAGGCACACTTGCGTACATGGCATGTGAAAAATAGCCTATCTGGCGCATGCCATGTTAAAAGAACAAATGTAAAAATAGAATAAGTTAAAAATAATAAATAATTGATCAACATAAGGGAACTTCATAGTTATGTCAAGATCCTCCTACTCATGTGATTTGTAAATTCCTTGTTTTTTTTGAGCTACTAATAAATCATTCTCCAAGTTGTAAGACCATATGCAAGATAGAACCAACCTGTTTTCTACAATATGGTTAGTGCAACATGATTACCAATTGCTACAACACCCTCCTTCCCACCCCCCATCCCCCGAACGAGTGGACCCCTCACTCATGCTGCAATACTATCCAGGCCAACCGAATGACCATGTTGCAACACATCACCTCCAATCTTCCGATCAAACCACTGTTGCAATATTGGCTTGGAGTAACAACTATGACACTAGTTCATACAATGTTGCAACACACATGCAAAAACACCCATACCAGCAAAGACTATAATTGTTTTGTGGATAATATGACATCATGAGGAGGTAACGAACATGACAAGTTGCCATTGCCAATCTAAAAATGGACAACAACCCACGATAAGTAATAAAAGGTACATACTTCCTTTTGTGTA
Source organism: Pinus tabuliformis (assembly GCA_031772625.1). Classification (NCBI taxonomy): domain Eukaryota; kingdom Viridiplantae; phylum Streptophyta; class Pinopsida; order Pinales; family Pinaceae; genus Pinus; species Pinus tabuliformis. Next base: position 1,751,501,955 of record CM062820.1, on the reverse strand, counting down.
ATGAATGACATTAATGGACATAATTTCCACTTACCTAAACAAGATTGCATACATCACTCACCATAACACTCCACCACCACCATGAGCCTATGATGCGATCTACACCATCAGGCCATGATTACCATATATTACTTAGAAATCATCACCTCCATCAGATTGTTCATTCAAACTATCAACTAGTAGACTATCTGAATATTGAGTGGGAACAATAGGAGGTTCATTGAGTTTTAAGGAGCCCATGGAGACCTTCTTGTTGCAGGATTATGACAACATTTTGGAATTCTCAAGCCACAAGATGGATTGGGTATGTCGACTGATTACAGGGATATGATGATGCCATTGCCCTAAAATTTTCCCTCAATTTCTAACATGTCAAGTATGTGGTAAGGGAGACAATGGTCCAAGTTGATGAATATACCATAGCCACGGTGTCTAGGATACCACAAATCGAAAAACAATGGTATTTATTGAAGAATCGAAAGCTTGAATTAATGGAGCAATTTCTTGTGTTAAGAGAGGGTTAGGTAAAGAAAGGAAGTGGATTCGATAGGAAGCCTTTGTCGACACCTTGGGCAGATGTAGATCTCATTATGCAAAGATATTTCACATGGGAGGGGTGCCACGTTGCCATTTATTGGCATCATTTGTGGCTAATGAACCACCTGAGGCACTAACAATTGGTCAACACACCTTTCTTTTTTTGGAATACATTACATCAATGAACTCTATAATTCAAAAATCTAGCTAGCTAAATGACACACTTTCCCACCATATCTTGATCAAGTTGTTGGTAGAGCATGCACTTTGGAGGGAAGGTTGCACTTGGGATGATGCTGTGCAAGCACCATGACCAGGAGTCAAAGTAGGAGTAGCAATTATTGTAACTCCACCAGAAGTTGTAGTTGTTGCAACTCCACCAAAAGTTATAGTTGCTGCAACCCCCAAAGAGGGAGTTGTTACAACTCGTGAAACAGGAGCAATCGCTGATTTATAGCCACAAGAAGAGGAAACCACGTGAGGTCATGACAGTGACCTGGAGATCACTAGAAGTTGATCTCTAATGAGAAGGTTGAGATAAGTGACTAAAAGACCCACACCCTTAGTTATGCCTAAGAATAAGAGAATAATACATAACAAGAAAGAAGATGCGACAACCCCTAATACAACACAAGAACCAACTGAGGTGGAAGAAGAGGAAGAAACCCATGTTGCAACACAAGAACAAATAGGGGTGGAAGAAGAGGAAGAAACCCATGTTGCAACACAAGAACTAGTAGAGATGGAAGAAGAGAAAGAAATACCCATTGAAACATGAATAGATTTAGTAGAGATAACAACCCTTGCTACAACACTAGAGCCAACAAGGGTGGAGATAGAGGAAGAAGAAATTGTTGCAACACAACTAGAAAAGGAGAAAACCCCTACCGAAACACAAGAACCAATAAAGAAAATATTAGAAGACAAAGACCATGTTGAACCATAAGAACTAGTAGGGGTGAAGGAAGGAGAGAATGAAGTCTCTGCTACAACACAAGAACCAACAAAAGATAACTTGTAGGGAGATCCTGCTTCAACATAGGAAGAAGGAAGGGCTATAACACTAAGTGATGGAACACAAGAAGAAATTACAAGTCCCTGGACCAATGTTGCTGCTGAGAGCCTAAGGAAAGTATACAGAGTTAGGAAGAAGAAGAAATATGTAGGTATTATGTCTTTCACTCCTTTACATTCATCCATTATCATGGAAAATAAATTTATGAAAAAACAAGACAAAGACCTACAAGACAAAATCAAAACTTTAGAAGGAAAATTAAGGGGAAACCAATCTTTTGAGGGATTATATTTCCTTTCCCAAGTAGTTTAACTCCTTGACACAAGGGACAAGGAAGAGTATGCTCCTGGGGTAGAAGGAACAATTGAAAAGAAGGCATAATGAGAAAAGAATAATTCCCTAGAGGAGGTTGTCCAAATAGAAGATGACAGGTATGAACTGATAAAAGCAACCACTCACATAGAGCCTAATTTTATGGAAGATAAGGCTATTTGTATAAACCTACTATATGTATGGGAAAAATACACATATGATAAATAGAAGGAAATTATGACAACTTATAATGAAGATGTGATGCCCATCAAGAAGCACTAATACGCTGTCAAAATCCTTAAGGAGAAGTGGGTAGAGAAGTTCGAAGCGATAAAACTAAATGGGATCAATGGTAGAAGGAAGGAAGAAAAAGAGAAAACCCTCAAACTCCAAAGACAGGTGGACATACTAGAAGTTGAAAAGATTTGGCTTGGGATTTTGATAGAATATGCACTTAGTTGCAAGTCACCCTCATGTGTCTACAACATGCACTTACAGAAGAAATACATCATGTTCTAAAGGAAGGCCATCATGATGAGTAAACCATATGATATCAATTCTCCAAGCACCTTCTTAGAAGTTTATTATGCAATTACCAATGAGGAGATGGACTTACTATATGAACTATACCAACATTACATTTTGTTACACCATGATCTAGTTTGGAATCATGTTTAGCTAATAGACCGTGTCTTACATGAATAACTATACTAACTAGTTGATGGCTAACATTTCAAATATCAGATATATTTTGAATGAACTAAAAGTATTGAACCAAAATGATTTTTTCCTTTCCCTTCTTGATGTATCTAAATGCAAACTATAATATGACTTACTTTAATTAATAGACAAAATAATTTTTTTACTTAAAATCTCACAATACTATTTTTAGTAAAATTCTAATTTCTTATTCTTTAAAATGCACTTTGGAATGTATAAATATATTCAATACCCTAAAAATTATATTACACTCAATCTTTGCAAATTAAACAAATAAATTATTAAAATTATGATTTTAAAAAAATTCTATAAGCAGGAAAGGCTCATTTGATACTCCACAATGTGAAGTATTTACAAATTTTCACAAAAATATCTCTATAAATGATTATTATTTATAAATTAAATTTTATTTTAATAAATGGCTTAACCGGCTCCCACAAAGGTTCCAACTTCCCTCTTTCCGAGAGAAATTCACACCAAATTTTAGAAACCAACCTCGGCTGCGTAGGAAGCCCTTTTTATGCTAATTTCGTGTATAACCAGTCCACCATGGTGTACGAGGTTTGCCGAGTAAAGATTGCCGGGTAGAGTCTATTGAGGTTACGGGTTTTAGTATAGAGTCTGGCAGCAAACACTCCGCCATTTCGATATAGACATAGAATGAGTTTGAAGAGGCAGAGGGACGCAGAAATAAATGTGGATAGAGACGAGATAGGAGCTGAAAACCGAGCCGAAGATCATTCAAATAACAAGAAGATGCGGCCAGATTCGACCCCTGAACCTGCAGACAATGGCCTTCTTCCTCTAGCATCTTACGGAGACGATGACGACGACGAGGATGGCGATGGCGAGGATGTGGATGGCAGGGATGAGAACGGAGCCGTTCAAGGGAGGCGCCAACGACTGGTTGAAATTCGCAAGGACTGTCCGTATTTGGATACTGTGAATAGACAGGTATGCTTTTAGTGCAAGTTCACATATGGCCAGATCATAAAAGTGGTAAAATTGATTGTATTGATCTTGCAATAATACCATTTAACAGAAAGAAAAAATATTATATTAATGTGTACAAATAACCAACTTAGGTTAACTGGATTCGAAAGTACAACGATGCCGAAATGCCTTTGACATCTCCGGAAACCTAAAATTAAATTAGTTGATTCATTGTTATGCAATGCTTTGTGCTTTGTAACATTATATGTTTAGCCTATGTCCTATCATTAAATCCCAGAATTAGCAACTCCATTTCACGGGTTCAAAACAATCTGATGTTCTTTAAAGCAAACTATTTGTTTGGTAAAGAACAGTTTCAGTAAATGACTAACTTTGGTCCATTTAACACTGCTATATAAATATCGGTCCAATAGTTTTTAAATTTTGCTCGTTGTTTAATTGTTAGCTTGGCCTGGGTGGACACCACTAATCGTGATAACAGTTTTTAACAAGTCGTTTTGTTCACTTCTAGGGCCGCCTTCTGGAAATTCACGGTCAGGAGTTCTTTTATAACAATAATCCATATGGCGTACTTAATATTTTGTGGAATGTCATCATCAGGTTTGCTTTGGTATTCTCAGTGTTTTATGGGGCTACAGGCTCCTCGTCTGATTCTGATGCGGACTAGGATCCAAGTCTTATCTTGGCCTCTGGTTGTGATCTGTCAAGTCTTCTCTACCACAGAAGTGTCTGTTCTCCCATTTCCTCTGCACAGGATCGTTCTCTGTCTCATTTTCGGCGGTTTACCCCTTTGTTTTGTTAAAACTTAATTTGTTATTTTCCCCTTTTCAGGACATGCCTTAGGCACTCCTGCAGGGACATTGTGGGTCGATGTACTTTCGAGTCCCATTGGCCTATCTTGGTCATTTGTTGACTTTGATATTATTTATTTATTTGTTTCTCTTGATCTTGTTGATAGCTCAGATAGGCTAGGTGTCAAAGCATGCTGAAGATGTCCAAAAGCCTCTTTAGGTACTTTCTCATGTTGAGGAAGTGAATTTTATATTCTCTTTCCGAAGTCTAACTTAATAAAAGCCTTAATTTTCCACCCCTCTCATTGCCTTTTGCTTTCTCTTGATTTTTTTGTATTACTGCTCGAAGTTTTAGGAAATGAGATCATGCTTTGAATGATGTGTGGTAGTGGTTACCCCCTTAAAGGTGGGGCAGTTCATCACCCACCTGGGGTTGGGACATGTAAGGGTTCTTTTTATGACATGACGGGGCAACATTGCCCCTACGAATTGAGTGATGGCTGTAATGATAAGGGGTAGAGCTCATGCTTGGCTTTTGCCCACGTGCTAATTTTAATGTCTTGACCATCTTTTGTTTCTTGTTTGTGGCTGTGATATGATTTTTACTTTTCTTTTAGCTGCATCAACCTTCGGGGCAACGTTTCTAGGCCGACCTAGATATGTGGTCACAAGGGGAGGGGGTGTGCTAGAACCCAGTGGACCCAGAGAGGGAAGGTGGAGTATAGGGCTTGTAATGTGCGGAGGGAAGTGATAAATATGGAATGGGAAAACGGGACCACACTATCTCAATTGGGTTTTCTCAAGTAGTGCCCTTCCTAAAACCATGTGCCATTAGGGGAGGTCCCACTAGACTAGGATTGAAGATTAACCACCCATTTAAGGTGAGGGAACAAGACCATGGTCAAAACCCTTCCTTCTTCCATGTCACCTAATAATCCATGCCAAATGCCCAAATGAAAAACAAACATAAGCACTTGATTGCACAATGAATAACATACACCCGAATACACAATGAATAACATACCTTTTGGGTCAGATTGCCCACCTTCTAACATGTGCACTTGACAAATGGGTGAGGAAACATACAACTGATGCAGGTGGCGGAGATAAAGTGACACATCACATCGGCTACAATGTGGCTGTCAGGGGCTACTGGATGTTGACTGGAAGAGATGAATAGGAGAAATTCTCTTGTGGGGTCACCCACTTTTGGTGGGTAACAGGACCCATGTCCCCTTTTTCCCCTTTTAGCTTTTATAAGTTTTTCTCCTAGGCAAATGTGTTCCCTTGATTAATTTTCCCGTCCTAGCCTACAAAAACTTCATTAGGCTAGTGGAATCATCCCCCTTATGTCTTCTAGGCGGATGGGGACATTACAACCCTCCCCACCCAAGATTGCTTGTTCTCAAGCAACTTTAGTCCGGGATGTTGGAGCACCTGTTCTCCTTCCCAAGTGGTGTCTTTGATAGGAAAATCTTTCCATTTGACTAGGAATTTTAATGATCTTCTTTCTTAGTTTTCGCTCTTTTACATCCAAAATCTCCTCCAAAACTAGAATCAATTTCCATTCTTTATCCAATGATGGAAGCTCAGTAGAAGTGATATTGTGCTGCTCCAGGGCCTTCTTGAGGCATGAAACATGGAACACATTGTGTATCTTACACCCCTCTGGAAACTCCAACTCATAAGCCACCTCTCGTATGTGCCTCACAGTCTTGTAGGGTCCATAGAATCTGGGTTTTAATTTCTCTGCCCCCTTCCTCTTAAGTGATAATTGTTGGTGAGGTTGCAGATGAAGATATACCAGGTCATCCACCTCGAAGCTATGCTCCACCCAATGCCTGTGTGCATAAATCTTTTGTTGATTTTGAGCCATCTACAAATTATCTTTGTGGATTTGCGGTATGTCCCGACTCTTTTGAATCCAGTCTTTCGCTATAGGCACACTGTTGTCTCCAAACACCCGATCTACAAATGTTGGTGCGTCATACCCATACAAGACTCTGAAGGGTGTCATCCCAATCAACATGTGATATGTGGTGTTATAACAATGCTCTCCCAAGTGCAACCACTTTATCCAAGCTTTTGGTTGGCCTGTCACATAATTTCTAAGATATACTTCCTGTCATTTGTTGAATATCTCGATCTGTCCATCAGTTTGCATGTGCTAACTGGTGCTCGACTTTAACTCGATCCTGACCAAAAACTCCTAACAGTGATTTACAACAACAATTCCATCATGCACACACCTCCTTAAACCTAGAAGGCTATACCATCCTCCCATTGGAATGTACAAGTGCCATTGGATTAGCAAGTATGCTGTAAAATCCACCCTCTCTCACCCCTTTAGTTAAAGCCCTTAAACTAGCTAGACTACAATCATTGGTGGTGCACTCTTGTTCCTAAAAATCAACTATCCACTGAACATTTATCATACAAGATACTGAAAGAAGGTTGTTCCTCAAACTAGGAAAAAATAAAATATCACTAAGCTCAATAACATCAATTGAAGGCATCTGAAAAGAAATGGAGCCAACTCCTCTCACAAGGTAAGTAGCATTATCACCAAGCTCCATGGTGTTAAAATTGGACAACTAGGTCCAAACTCCATGTTCTGATGCTCAGATTAAGAGGCTAATATTTTTGTTGGATTCCTCTTTCTGAGAGGTGTAAAATCCATATAAAAATAGTCTTAATCCGATGAGTAGAACTTATATTTTGAATTTATTATTCTTAATAAATTATATGTGCAAGGTCAGCCAGTTTTGTAATGTAGGCTCACATGCCCAACAGATGTGTCACACACCCTCATTGATGGATATATATACAGGAAAAGTTGGAGAGAATTTGAACACAACTCAACTCACATCTTCCTCTCTCATCCTAAAAGTACGAGCTACCAGGAGGGTTGTTGTGACACATGCTGGGCTGGCTGACCAAAGGAGACTTTGCTGGTTGAAGCATCCTGTTGACCGCCGAAACGAACACATTCATTTTTCTTGTTTCTGATTTGTCTTCTGTAAGATCTGCTTATATGTTCTATCTGCATTTTGCTTATCTACTTGTATGATTGCTGTGAGAAAAGTGAAATTGCTCTTAGCATAGAACATCTACAAAACTTTACACATGGCCATGCCTCCCTCTTTCTCATAAAATTTGTTGAATAAAGACTTGTCATAGGTCATGGTTATCAAAGCTCCATTCTCCATAAACCATCCAATAATAGACATAGTGTTAGAGGACAAGCAAGAGACTAAAGCAATTATACATCTAGAAAATTATGATCTTAGGTGAAAAACACGCTAGCATTTATCAGAACAAATCGACCACCTATTGTAGGTCCTCCTGAGTATCTCGGCATTGAGAATAAAACTATACTAGTCAATAATACATCTATCTACCACTTATCATTGGCAACCTTTGGAACAAATCAACCACTTATTAGAGGTATTCCTTGTAGAAAATTGGTGTCTAAACCGAACCCAATTTCATGTTTTGTGAAATCACATTAAGTTTAATGCCCAACCCACATGTTTTGTGCTATTGCTGTCAACATGAATATTTTCAAACATAGAAACACATGAGCCTACTCTACTTTTTCATTTTTGTTGAGAATAATACAAGTAATTCCACAATTTTTGACATAGGAGATTTTTGGTGTAATGACCTTGGAAAAACCCCGAAGGGAAAACTAGTGAGAGAAAGATTCTTATTTCTTTTAGAGAAATTATTACAACAATTAAATGCAACACACAGTCAACTTATCTCCTTGATTTCATGCTCAAAATTCTTTGGGAAATGTGTTGATAGTTCTTTGAAACTTGTGCTAGCAGCCCCTTGATTTTTGTGCTGATAGTCCTCGATTTCTATGCCAAACTTGTATAGAAATTTGTGCCAATCTTAGCTTTATCAATCCCTTGAAATGCTTGACATTATGCAAAATCTCATGCCCAACTCCTCGATTTATGCGTTGTTATAGCAGCTTTGACAGATTGCATTAAATTCTTGTCAGATGCTCGAAAATCACGCCCAAAACTTCACGAAATTCGTGAAGTAGTGTTAGCTTGTGAGAACCTAGCACCTGGTATTCGGTTCCCAACAATTATAAACAGAACGAATACATGGCTAGATTCCTAACACATAAAAAGATATAGCGGAAGCAAAAATTACTCGATCTGAATCACACACACATAAACAATTTTTTGTCCAATCAACAATTCTTCATTAATAAATTAATCACGGAACTTATTGGGCTCCTGTACCAGTGATAATGGCCCAATTGAGAAAATATAATAGTGATCACCAACCTCACTACACTCTCTCGGACCAAGCACATGCTCACTGAGAAGTCTCTCTCAATCTTGTGCTACTATTGTGTATTCTCCTCTCCTTAGCCTTGGCTTTATAACTTTACATTGAGCCAAAAACCTAATCCTAATCCTAACCCTAATCTCAAAGTGATGGACGACCAAGATTAGATCTCGTCTCACTTGAATCGACGGCTAAGATTAAAACTTAATCACTAAAGTAAATAATTTATGTTGAGCTTTGTAGCTTGGAAGGTACTTCTAGTCTTGTGCCTTGACTAGAAGGACCTTGATTTGCCTCATTAGGAGCTTGCATGTGACACACAAAGTGTGCAAGTGAGTTACATGCATGTTGATATGTTGCGTATGACATGCATATGAGATGTGCATGTAAGGTAAGCTAAATTTATGATTTGTACTTGAGTTAAAGTAGATAAAGATAAAGATAGGATAGTTAACTAAAGTAATGTCACTTAACCAAAACTTTGATCCCGGACCACAAAAACATTTTCTTCATTTTTCTCCTCGAGAATCCCTCATTCAAAATAACCATCATGGACCATTCCTTAAAAAAAACCAATTTTGCTCGGTCTTGGGCCTTTTTCCTGGACAATCGAAATTTTTCTTGGACCACTTCTTTTTGGAAAATGGAACTCCCACAAATTTTGATTTGATTTTAATATTTGGGAATTTCCATCTTACTTTTTATAATTTTCACTTGTAGAGAACTTTTATTTTCTTCTCATTTTAATTTTTTGGAGAATTTTCGGCTAATTAATTGGCGGTTTTTGCCAAAAAATTGGAAAAATAGAAAGTGAGGGATAATGACACACTTTTTGACCCCCAAAGTGTGTCTAAATAGAAATTTGAAGTATTGAGACTAATTTTGAGTACTCATAATCCCTACAACTTCTATAGACAACACTTTTTACATCAAATAATTATTAAAAATCCTGACCAGTGGAAATTTTTAATAATTAAAAAGTGACACTTTCACATAACCAAATTCTACAAAACTTTAGACATGATCTAGTATGGCATTTTACATCGACTCTATATATTAGGACTCACCTAAGACTTTATCATCAAGTCTCGCTCTAGCTTTGTGGGATGTATGGGAGAAAAACTTAATCGATATAACTTATAAGTGTTCAAAAACACAAATAATGAGCTAAGGAGAAAAACTCCCGAGAGTGAAAGCTCTCTAGTGAAAAATCTTACGCTTCCTAGGTGTGTTAGATGGCTTTATTTTCATCATACTAGAATCATTTTACAATAACTTTAGAGGGGCTGCAAAATTGGATTACATAATGATGACAATCTGTTGTAGAATGATGATGAAGTTCTAGAATTCTAACTTCTCTGACCATGATGAGATGTTCTGTCATGTGATCTTAATATGTGATAGTTACTGAATCTAGCTTCAATGTAACATCCTGTAGTGTTATTTTTTTCCTTTTGTGGGAAAATGTCAAAAACTTCATTTTTGTATTTAGGATGAAGGTAGTAATTCCATCTAGGGCAAACCCATAATTATGTCACCTTGATCGTTCCATAGGGATTGAACAGAGAATTGTGATATGAATATATAGTCCCCAATGTTTAGAAACCCATAATTATGTCACCTCGATCGTTCCATAGGGATTGAATAGAGAATATATGAATGTATAGTCCCCAATGTTTAGTTGTAGATCGATTGTCATATTGTTTTGTGTTGCAGAGGTCTACTTTTTCGATTATATTTGACTTAGGAATCACCAATTGGTTAGTGAATTTAGGGTTTATACAATTTTTATCTTTGACGGGTGAGATAGAAATAGTAACATTTTTCTAGCAAAAGTCCCTTTAATTTTAAATGGCACTGAAGCATAGTTATATGAAGTTTTTAAAAATCTTCCTTCATTTTTGAATTAGACTCCATTTTGCTTTGTCGATAATTTTACGTCAAACAATATTTTAACGTCAACGATAATTGACCCTTTTAATATTTTTTTTTTATAATTCTTTTTATAATTCATTTTTTTTTTTTTTGTCTTGAATACCTTATATTATACCTTTCCTTGAAAACTTGGAAAATTAAATAATTTTATTTTTTTATTTTTATCTTTTTCAAAAATTTTAATTGTCTTCTTTATATTTTAATTTCTTAAATAATATATAAATATATATGTCACCTTCTTTTTTGTGACTTTATACTTTTTTAATCCCTTTCGAGTGTGAGGAAAAGAAAATCTCCCCGTAAATATTTAATGTTTAATTTGTATCACCTAGATACGATATTCTTTATTTGATTTAGATGGTATAACTTTATGTATAATGGTGATTTAAATCCTCAACTTAATGTAAATACATCGCCACGACTTTTAATTTGGTTGACAGTTGGTATTCGAAATTTGATGGCATGCGAATCAAGGTACAGATGATTTGAGCTTAATGCTTTAAAGGCCTACAGTGCACAAGTTAGAAAACAATACGAAAATGCGATGGATGGCAATTTTGATTGTGTATGGATGTTGATCATAGTGGAATTGGTACGGATGACAGGTGTACAAAAGGCAACTGACTGGTATTTGTTCGTAGTGGTTGTGGTTAATTTTGGCAATGGTAGTGAATTAATGGACTTACGAATTGCCATGATGATGAAACTTCACATTAGCCACAATGTATGGCATAGTGTACAATTTTGGTAATATAGCTCGTCAATTCATTATATGGTGGCTCTATCATCCGATGTACAAACAATGTGAATCTTTTGGGGGTTGGTGGTTGGATTGTGTGATATATATTTTTGTTTAATTTTTTAAAATAATGCCCTACCAAAACACATCCAAGATTCCTTTATCCTTGGCACCGCTGGTTGTGGAAGGAATTGCACCGACGAGGGAAGGGAGTTCACGGCAGCGAGGCAATGGTCGCAACACTTGCAAAATGGAAGGGGCGGATTGGGGGTGTAACGTCGATGACAACTGCAATGCCCTTGTTTTTCTTTTTTAACCTTTTTTCTTTTCTTTTGATTTGATTTGATTTTTTATTTTTTAATATATATATATATATGTTCAAATATAATCTTTTTTCTTTTTAATTTAATTTATATGGCCAAATGCCTAAGGATGAAACCTACAAAATGGAGGTTCCAACTCTGTGTAGCAAAACGCTTCAATTGCGACAACAAAGTTGACAAAGAGTTGATGGCTAAAGGCCATATCAGACTGGCTCTATGCAGTAGTTGAGCGACCAGAGGGTTGAACAACATTGATACCAATGTAACCGACAAAGTTTGTACTCACGAATTAAATACTCCAGAACACTTGGAATATGAAGATGCACATTAAGGATACAAATAGATATATAAAATGTATGAATGAAGAATATGATTTGGTTACAACTGAGGGTCCCATATATATACCTTGGTGGGTACCCCTTCATGAACAATAATGTCTTTTTAGACATGGCTTCTTAGTATCTAATCATTATTAACTTTTAATTATTTATATTCATAATAGCGTTGCGGGTCAGTTGACTATATATGCTTAGAGGTTGTTTGAGCAGTGGAAGTCAAGAGTTGTGTAGCAAAATAATTGTAGCGTGTGGAAAATGCACGTTGTGAGGGGCTGAAGCCATCAAGCAGACGTGTGCAGTATGGTCGAGCCAGGCAAAGAGACAACCTGCGTAGAGAGTTGTCAGATTGGTTGCTGAGTGAAAGTCCAACAGATCGAGTAGTCGATCCACCATAGGAACCGGGGGTTTGTTGTGTGGGTTTGAGGGTCTATGGGAACAACCATCAGGAATGTGGTTGAGGAAAAGCTGTGGGAGGTTGAGTAGCTGTAGAGTGTGAAGTGTGTTGCATGTTGATAGAGAAGAGGTGACAGGATTGTCGTTAAACGACAACCAGGGATGGTTGCAGAGTATTGTGTTGCGAGTAGGATGCCACACTGGGCATGATTGGAGAAACTACGAGATGTAGTGCCCAGGAAGAGTCAGTGGACAGCGAATCTGCCGCGACAGGCATGGGCTAGCAGTTGCTGGCAAAGCTGGTAGTAGCCAACGACAGGTACGAAGGATAGCAGTTGCTGGCAAAGCTGGTAGTAGCCAACGACAGGTACGAAGGATAGTACCAACAACCAGTAGGATTAGCGAAGGTCAACCCTCAAAGAGAGGGAGGGAGACCGTACTAATCTCTGGTTTGGCAGTAAAACTCATGGGTGTCTCAAAGGACCGAGACAAATCCACAATTGTGCTAGAATGAGTTAGCACAAAATCAAGGCTAGTGGACAGTAGAGCGTCCATTCACATGACGAGGATGATGTTAGTGTTTTGCAATATTGTATTGTGTTTAGTGGGACTAGTACCATGGATGCAGTGAAGGGGTTTGGATGTGATAGATTCCAACTAGAGTTAGAACTTACGAAGATTTCTGGAGGTGACATGGATGTTATTTGTTCTAGGGTTGATGGTACATGTGCTCTTAGTGTCAGCCTTGGAGGATGTTGGATATCGAGTTTTGTTTCGATATGGACAGGTGCTTCTATATTCAGAGGGAATGACCTATGATGCAGTGGTAGTGCTTGGCATCATATAGGGGCAATCATACAAGTTGTTGGGACAACCTATGGGTATATCTAAGGGGATCTTGGATACAAGAACAATGTTGGTTACTAAGAGGGAGTAGGTGGCGAGGAAGGGTGATTCTTTAGGTACTACTGGGAGCCTCAGCTGGTATGATATGACATTGTTAGACGCTCAAGCACAGGATCCTAGGAGCATGGTTGGAGGGGACATGTCTTTAGATCAAATTTTGAAGCAAGTAGCAGGGAAGTCTTCTAGTTTAGAGGGAGCAACTACAACAACAAATGACGTGGTGGTGTTGGAGATAGATCCAGGTGGAGGAGGTTCTTCTAGAAGTACCTCCCTTGCTAAGAGGGAGTGTTGAGTTTTGTAGCTTGGAAGGTACTTCTAGTCTTGTGTCTTGACGCTTGGAAGGTACTTCTAGTCTTGTGTCTTGACTAGAAGGACCTTGATTTGCCTCTTTAGGAGCTTGCATGCGACATGCAGAGTGTGCAAGTGAGTTGCACGCATGCGAATGTGTTGCATGTGACATGCATGAGATGTGCATGTAAAGCAAGCTAAATTTATGACTTGTACTTGAGTTAAAGTAGAGAAAGCTAAAGATAGGATAGTTAACTAAAGTAAAGTCACTTATCTTTAGTTAACTTGACGAGCTAATTTTGGTCATCAATCTTAGCTTAGGAAAGTTATAAATTGAGCCTAAATTGAGGAGCTAAGACACAACAACAACACAAGATTGAGAGAGGCTTCTCAATGAGCGTGTGCTGGGTTTGCGGGAGTGTAATGACGCTGGTGACTAGTTTTGTATTTCTTAGTTTGGCCATTATCCCAGGATGGGAGCCCAAGTAACTTCTGTGATTAATTTGTTAATGAAGAATGGGAGCCCAAGTAACTTCTGTGATTAATTTATTAATGAAGAACTGTTGATGGGCATAATTTTGTTTATGTGTATGTGATTCAGATCGAGTAATTTTGCTTTCGCTAAATATTTTGGTTAGTAAGTTAGTTGTGTATTCGTTTAGTTAATAATTGTTGGGAACTGAATCTCGGGTGTTGGGTTTGGGAAAGTCTAACAATTATTATGCATTTCTATGTATGGAGGCCATCACTAGTAAATAAGGATGGCCTAAACGTGCTAACCAGATAGATTACTATGTATTGCTAGGTATGGAGGTCATCACTGGTAAATAAGGCCCATGTAGTATTGTGAACAACACTATTGTAAGAAAGTTCCTTCTCCAAAATGTTTTCAGAGGATAGAAAATACTATAAAAAGATGTCTTGAAATTCATTTGTTATCTAATCTTTGCTCTTTTGGAGGTTACTCTCTCATTGAGGCAAGCGAACATTGCTCCCATATCAATAAAGATGTAATATTTTGGTTTATATTGATCATTTTCTACAATATATTTGAGTAACATCTGTAATTTTTCTCTCAATATTTCTAATTGGCACATCACAAAAACCAAGCTTATGATCTTCAATGCATCAAAGAGCTTTCTTTTTGATTCACATTTCTCCTTTTGGGGGGAGGAGTTTGAGATCACGACAACTTACACCCAATGAGACATTGTTTCAGTATGTGCCCTCTAGCTTCAACTTAGTGAAGGCTATGGCTCCCTAGCCCTCATCAAGAGAGTGTGTTTCTAGGGCCGTTTTTAGGACATTTCATCCAAACTTTACCTCGTGGAGGTGATTATTAGACATATGGTATTCTATGGATCAAAGATTGGAGGACCAAACTTGCTACACATCGGCTGAGTGTGACAGAAAGAGCTCAGATTGCTTCTTAGGCACATCATCTAATGCAAACATATAGTTCCCCAACCCATTCAAAGGAGTTCAGAGTCCACCTCTTTTGTCTTATGGGTCTCTTTCGTCTGGTCTCTTTCTTTTATAGAGTCAAAGCCTTCAAAGACTTTGCCTTCGAGAAATAGAGGCACCCCTACCTTGCTCTGTACTCCTAAGCGGTGCTTGCCTTAAATTACCATGTTGGTTGTGCATGAGGTTGGTGTTTAGAGACCTGTTAGCTTCTCCAATCAATGACCATCTCCCTAATAGGTAGACTTGGCTCGAGGATAGAGTCAAAGTTGATTGGGTCAAGAGTAGTGGTTTTGGAAAATAAAAACAAAACTAAAATAACAACCATCTAGGTCGGGCGAAAGGAGCGAAAGGAACAGTGATTGCGAACGTCTAGGGTTTTCGCGAGTTGCAGGCAGTGCTCCCCATGGAGGGTCACAAAGGAGGGAGAGCATCTCCCTCCTTCAAGGAAGTCGTGGCTAGCAGAGGTAAGAAACCTCTAGAAAGTACTAAAGGAACTTCGGGAGAAGGAAAAGAAACCATGGAAGAGGAGATAGCAGGAGGCAACACTGAGGGAATCAACGGCACAAAGGACAAGGAGGGAGAAGACAAAAAACAGGACACTAAAGACAAGAAACAACAGGGACCCTGCAAACCCAAAGTTGAGATCACTCCAAGAGTTGTTTTAAATGATCCTACCCTGCAGGCATACAGGGATCACATGCGGACATATGCTATTATCTGTAAGTTCATGGGACTATGGCCCACTGAAAAAGCTTTACAGACTTGGATCAAATATCATTGGAAACCTAAAGGGAGCATAGACCTTCATCTTGGGTCAAAGGGTTTCTTTACGGTGGTGTTCACGAATATTGAAGATAAGGACAAAGTCTTCGAAGGTGGACCCTACTTCTTTGCGGCAGCTGGACTCTACATGAGGCCATGGATTATGAATTTTGTCCTGGAACGGGAAACTTTTACCTCTGTACTGGTTTGGGTAAGACTTTATTCCTTACCTCTTGATTACTGGCAAAATGAATTGTTAATGGCCATAGGCAATAAATTAGGTCGCTTTGTCAAAATTTTCGAAGCCACAAGAAGAGGGAAATACACTTCATTTGCTAGAATATGCGTGGAAATGGATCTATCAGGAGCCTTACCAGATGAAGTGATCCTGGAAGTCTTTGATGAAGATTGGGTGCAAATAGTAGACTATGAGCATATTCCCTTCAGATGTTGTAGATGTCATGAGCACGGGCATCTATTTATGTAAAAATTTCTCATTTTCCACCCCGGTTTTCAGTTTCAACTTATTTCTCCAAAATAGTTAAATGCCCTTTCCCATATCCATACATTCAACAACTGAAAATAAATTTTGTTGAAAACACAAATTCTGGAATGTTGAAATTTGGTACCGGAGGACAGGTGGTTCCCTTAGGCTTTGATCTTTGGCCTAGGGAAAAGTGTCCAAAAGAATTTAATTTTTCTCCTAAAGTGACTTTATAATTTTATAAAGTTAAATCTAATTTAAAAGTGACTTTAAGTGATAAAGTTACTAAGTCTAATTTTAAAGTGACTTTTATAAAGTCAATGAAAAATTAGAAAGGAAAAGTGACTTTGGAAATAAATGACAGTACCAGACAGAAACCATTATGAGTGAAACAGAACTTGAGATGGATCAGGATATGACCCCGAGTGAGATGGACATGGAAGAGTCCAGGAAGACCATGAGTTACAGGAGATACTGGAAAAAGAAAACCTAGATCTGGAAGGGTTCTTGTTCTAGGGAACCATGGGAGGAGTGGATTCGGTACCCCAAGAAGAACTTAATAAAATACAACAGTTGTTTTTATGGAAAACACAATCCAATGCGTTGGGAAAAGGAAAAAATACAGATAAACCGGAAAAGAGAGGAGTGAAGGAGCTAAAAGTAACCTTGGGACTAGCGACAAGAAACCCAGGTAAGAAAAGAGGCAGGAGAAAGCAGAATGAACTCTTGATGGAGTGTGGCAAGCTAATGATAGATTCAGGTAAGATGAAAGATTTGGCCTGCTACTCCTTCACAAATCTTTAATTATGAAGTTTATTTCTTGGAATATAAGAGGTCTAGGGAGTAAAAGAAAGCAAAGAATACTCAGTAATAGAATGAAACAAGAAATGCTGGACATTATCTTTATCCAAGAAACAAAAAGTTCCATTCAAAAAATCAGACAACTCCACAGTAAATGGCTCAGTAGATTTGAGTTTCTAGAAGTCAAAGCAAAGGATACTGCGGGGGGAATCCTCACTCTTTGGAACCCTCACAAATTAAGTGTTATAGATGCCGAGGCTACCAGGAATTATCTATCAGTTACCATTCAACTGGAAGGAGATAGGCACTACTATCTAGTAACCAATGTTTATGGTCCTCAAAGAATAGATGATAAACTCAAGTTCCTAGACTCACTGGAGGATCTCAGGGGCAGACATATAGGAATACCTTGGATCATGGGAGGGGACTTCAATATGATCAAATCTCTTTCTGAGAAAAAAGGAGGAATGAGAATCCTCAGTAAAGACTCATTGGAATTTCAAACCTTTATAGACAAGATGAACCTAGTAGAGGCTGAAATGAATACTGGCCTCTTTACTTGGAATAATAAAAGAGGTGGCGAAGCTCAAGTAGCCTCTAAGTTAGACAGATTCCTGATCTCAGAGAATCTGATGCTGGCAAATAAGGAAATAATAACTGAAGTTCTCCCCTTTGGAGGTTCAGACCACTAGCCGGTCCAAATGGAGATCAAAGGTATGGACATTCTCAGAAACAGACCATTCAGGTTTGAAAATATCTGGCTCTCCCGCCCAGATTTCTTCAACAACATCAAAAATTGGTGGACAGAAGACTTACAGATTCAAGGAACAAGAATGTTTCTTCTGCGTAAAAGATTAAAGCATACCAAACTCAAACTAAAAGATTGGAACATAAATGAATTTGGTAATATTTTTGTAGAGAAAAAATCAATTGAAAATAAAATGAAGGAACTCAACTAGGCTTTAATCAAGGAAGGATTTGATAAAGACAAAAGCAATCAAGTGGATAAATATCAGCATAAGTGGGACAATCTGTGCAAGCAGGAGGAAGTCTTCTGGAAACAAAAATCTAGAGTCCAATGGCTGAAGGAAGGGGAGCGTAATACGAAGTTTTTTCACAGGTCCACTATGGCAAATAGAATGCATAACAAAATATCTTCAATCAAAAACAAAGAAGGGGATATTCTCACATCCCATGAGAATATTGAAGCGGAGTTAGTTCAGCACTTCAGAAGCATTACTCAGGAAAATAATTTGTACAAAGAACAATTTATTCGGGAGGTAACTAGAAACATACCAAATATGGTATCCACAGAGGATAATTTTAATCTAAATAGACCAGTTTCTGAAAAAGAGGTAGACGATACCCTCAAAGAAATGCAGAATGGAAAAGCACCAGGCCCAGATGGGTTCAATGTGGATTTTTTCAAGGCATGCTGGAATATTGTTAAACAGGATATCTTGAAGGTGGTGGAGGATTCCAGAGTGAACAATACCATCCTGAAAGTGCTGAATACCTCCTTTATCTCCCTTATCCCTAAGCAGGAGGATGCTCAAACTCCGGATAAGTTCAGACCCATCGCTCTGTGCAATGTGGTCTATAAAATTATATCCAAAGTAGTGGCAAATAGACTTAAGCCTTTGCTTCCTACCCTAGTTTCAGGGGAACAATCAAGATATGTGGAAGGCAGACAAATTTTAGACAACATCATACAAGCTCATGAGGTTGTTCACTCTCTAAAAAGCAAAAAGAAGGCCGGTATGATCATGCAATTAGATATAGCCAAAGCTTATGACAAAGTAAACTGGACCTATATGAGAAGGGTTCTTAGTGCTTTTGGTTTTGATCATAAATGGGTCAGATGGGTTATGGCCCTAGTCACCTCCTCTAGCTTCTCTATTTTGGTAAATGGTTCTCCCTCTGAGATTTTCAGTTCTTCCAGAGCCCTCAGACAGGGAGACCCACTCTCTCTTTTCTTTTCATTCTTATGATGGAAGGACTTGGCAGGGCCATCAAGCAAGCTAAAGTTGCAGGCAAGATTAAAGGCCTTCTACTTTCTGAGAATGGTCAAGCTCTTAATCATCAACAATTTGTAGACGACACAATGCTTCAAGGAATCCCTACTGTCAAAGAAGCAACAACTTATAAACAAATTCTGAACGCTTTTGCCATGGCCACAAGTATGGAAGTAAACCTTTCTAAATCAAAAATCTTTTTCTTTAACACCAATTTGGCAATCCAAAGGAATATTTCCAGAATTCTGGGTTTTCAAAGGGATTCCCTTCCCTCAAAATATTTGGGTATCCCTCTAACAGATAAACCATTTCTCAAAAGCATTTGGGAACCCTTGATGAGTAAGTTGCAGGACAAAGTCAGCAAATGGACCTTCAGATCTCTAAATCTTGCAAGCAAGTTGGTTCTAACTTCTCACTAAAGCTGTTATGCAAACCATCCCTATTTTTATGTTATCTGCCCTCCCAGCTCTGAAAGGAGTCCTTCAACAACTGAGAAATATACAAAGAAACTTCATTTGGGGAAAGGAGGAGAATAAGAAGAAATGGGCTTTAGTGTCTTGGGAGAAACTTTGTAGACCCAAAGACCATGGAGGGCTTGGTTTGGACGATCAGGAAATACTCAACAAGGCTTTAGGGGCCAAACTTTGGTGGCGCTGGGTTCATAATCCAGAGACTCTATGGGCTAATATCTGGAAAGAAAAATATGCAATATCCTGGCAAACTAACGATCTCATAAGAATGTCAGGGAACATTAAGGGATCACACATCTGGAACAAAGCCTGGGAAAACAGAAAATTAGTTCAAGAAAATAGTTTCTGGGAAATCAGAGAGGGGAATCAAGCCCTCTTTTGGGAAGATAAATGGCAACAGGAACCAATATTGTTAAAAGAGAACTTCCTCGAGCTTAAACAGGAGATAGATTCACAAGGCTTAATTAAAGTCATGGACTTCTGGGATAACACTCAACCAATGGGAAATGGAGAATCTGGAAGAATATTGATTGCAGAAATAATATCCTCTTGAAAAGTAAAGCAGAGGAACTAAAAAAAATGGTGGAACGAAGGAAGATCTTAGTTTCTGAAGGGCAAGACCAACTAAGATGGGGCAAGAATCAAGAGGGCACCTTTAATCTCAAAGAAGCCAAAGGCATTCTCCTGGAGCTGAATCCCCAGGTTTTGGATAAAATTTGGCAGAAACTTTTGAGGCACCAAGGGTGGATGAAAATCAAACTCTTCATGTGGTTGGTTTACCACAAGAAAATTTTGACACGGGACAACATTAGGAAGAGAGGTGTTTTAGGGCCTTCCAGATGCCCTCTCTGTGGAGAGCAAGAAGAAACGATGGAACATCTTCTTAACAACTGCTATTTCACCTCCTGGTTATGGGACATTTTTGCTAAAATTTTTCAACAAACTGACAGGGACAGAGGAAGCATCTTCAAGACCCTCATTAGTTGGAGGGGAAATTTCTTAGAGCATGAAATTCTCAACTCAGCATGGACCCTTACACCGAGCTTTATTATATGGAATGTATGGAAGGAGAGGAATAAAAGAATATTCAAGGAGGAGAAAAATCCCCCACATCTATTGTTTGAGACGATTTTGAAACAACTTAAGGAGACTGTAGGCTCCACAGTTTGTAGCCACCATATTAATCCTCCCTCGGATCTGGAAAGTAATATTCTCATACAATTAGGGCTGCAGGAACTTACTCCTCAAGGTCTTAACAGAAAGGTTACAGTAAGGGACAGGGAGCAGGATTTCTGGCATCCTCCCCCGGCTGGATATCTAAAATTCAACATTGATGGGGCGGCTAAAATAAATCCAGGAATGGCTGGGTATGGGGGAGCACTAAGGGATGCCAAAGGAAGTATTATCTTCATTTTCCATTGTCATCTCGGTACAGCTACCAATAACATGGCTGAACTCATGGCTTTGGAGCAATGCCTAGATTTTCTAAGTCAGGAGAATTGCTGCAATGTGATAGTGGAAGCAGATTCAGAGATAGTTATTAACTCAGTGAAAAGAATTAATAATGGATCAGCGCCAGAGAAAGTCTCCAAACACTGGAAGTTAATCAGGGTTTTCCAGAGAATTCAGAATCACCTACATAACTTGCGCACGGTCAGCTTCCAACATGTTCGCAGAAAGGCCAACAAGCTGGCTGACCTGTTAGCCAATCAGGGGGTCAACAATACAGATGTCAATGTTTCGATAGGATGGCAGGAGTTGAGACAAAGTAGTTTAAAAACTCTTTGCAGTGAACAAGAGGAGGAAGACATTAGAGTCTTCAGACATAGAGCCCTGGAAGCAAGCCCTTAATTTCGAGGCCTTCGCATGTGTTTTCAACATCAAGCTTACAGGTCCTTGAAGAAGGGTCGATCACCGAAGAGTGATAGATACCTGAGTAGGAGTAAGGGTGTTAGCACTAATCTACAAGGAATGCATGTTCAGGCTAGAAAGACAAACAAACTTGGTAGGGATGTCATCGGTAGTCAGAATCAGCGTTTTTTGGGGTCTTGGACAGAAAAACCGCTTCCTGAGCGGTTTTTTGATGATCGCACAGCTTTGAAAGGGAAAGTGGTTTTAGAGAAGTTGCAGCGATCCCTTACATCTTCCCACAAGTGGCAGAGGGAGGATAGGAAAACCACCCTTTTCGTGCATTAAAGTATGGTTAACTCGGGCGAGGGGATTTTCTGGGCAACCGTTGGATTTCGAGGTGGGGGAATTTCTTCCCTGCACAGCCCCGGAAACAGAAGCAGGGTTTTCTCTTTCAACAGAGAGGAAGTTTGGATTAATAGTCAGCGGAATTTTTTTCATAAGTTTCGGGGGCAGGTCGCGCGGTTTTGGTGCGATCGCACCACTTTCCTACGGAAGGCTATTTTAATCTTTGGGCAACGATTCCTATCAGCTCTTGACACGTGGATGAGGACAGGGTTGGAAAACCACCCTCATCGCACGCTAAAGAGTGATTACTTTGGCTGTGCGATATTACATTTCAAACGTTCGATGGGATCATGCAAATCAACAGTCAGTATTATTAGTAAGGTTCGCACACTATAATCCGATTTGTTCGGTCGCGCGATTTGCTACTCCACCGTTCGATGGGAGATGGCAGATCAACGATCGGGATTAAAATGTGCGGTTTGGGGGGGGTCTTCTCAGGGCGCGATGGATCTCAGACTTTGATTTACTTTTGAAGTTTGGACAGTGGGGTTATAGAGGCATCTGGAGCTTTGATTGGCGCGGCTTTGTGATGGGAAGGAACCCCGTGGGTTAACTTTGGTATGTACTTTTTTGGTTTGGGAGATAATTTTTGTGGGGGTAGGCTTAGTTTTTGTCCACACTGCATAGTGGTTTGGTGTAAATATTGTAAACTTTGCTTGATTTATTGAATGAGAAGGCACGACTCTTGCTTAAGCAAAAGAGTAGTGGTTTTGGGCCCATGGTTTTTTGGTTGCCCGTGGTAATTTTCCTAGGGATTGCATGTAATGGAGCTTTTAAAAGGTTGGGAAAACTTCATTGTAATGGGGGTAGGCAGGTGATGAGGGGTTTTCCCTAGCCAAGGACTATTGGAATTCCATGGCTGGGTTTTTCCTGGAGTTGGGGTTTTCCTAGGATAAATATTGCGGGCATTATGTGTTTAATGTTTGTATTATTGCTGGTTTTTGTTATTGTTCCTCTCGTAATCATATTTTTTCTTTTCGGTAATTTCTACGTTTAGTATTGTTGAAATGTGTAACCAGGTTCGTTCTTCATAAATGTCTCATGTAATCATGATTTTATGTATTTGATGAAAATATATTTTTTTATTATTATTATTTTGTAGCATGGGTTTCATGTTCAAGTCAATTTTATTTGTAGGTCCAACATCCATTGTGTGGTTCTAGGGCTTTGTCATAATGTCTAGGAGTCAAAGAAGTCATTGTCATATGTAAAGACCCTATTGGGCATCTTGTATTATGTAAAATAAATTTATTTGAGCTATAAAGTATGTCAAAGATCCCTCCAAGACAAGTCGGCCTAGCAGTTAAACAAGTCGGCTTACAAGTAGTGAGAAGTTGGCCTATTAGGGTTCCCAAGAAGCCTATAAATAATAAGCACTTGGCCTCATTTGAGATGCATCCAAGCAATTCGATCAAGGAAGAAAGGAAGACCCTAGACAAGCGAACAAGAAAGAGAAACAAGGAGACAAAAAGGAGAAACCGAAAATCTGAGTTTTGGGGACCGAAATATTACAATAATATTAGGAGACCAAAATCAGATGAAGGATTATTTTGCAAGCCAAATTGCTAGAAAGAAGCAGCTGTTCAAGTGAAGGAGAAAAGAGAAGAAATTCACCATCGTTATCTCACACATGCTAGTTAGGGTTTATGCAACAGAAGCCGAAATTGCAATCCTGAAACAACAAGCCGAAATTCTGAAGTTTAGAGCAGGTTGACTTGGGTTGACTTTGTGGAAAACAAGGTCATCAAAAGGAGAAACTGACTTGGCCTTAGAGGGGTCTTTGTTAAGAGGAGAGGTTTTGGCCCTAGCTTGCAACATACATTTTGTGTCCTCTTGTCTCTTTGATCTTCATGGTTTGGTCGCTGTTTGATGATAAGAACATAATAATAATCAAGTAAAAGAAGAAGCTAATCAAGTTAAGTAAAAGAACATCACAAGTAGTTATCAAAGTAAGAGAAATCACCTATTTTCGTTGCCCTTGATTTCTCAACAACTATCAGAGATGATGGTGTATGAAGAGATTGACACAAAAGTTGTGTTATGTTGAGGACTGCTCCAACGTAAATGAAGTGGATGATCAACATGATGAATTCATTCGATGGAGGCGTGTCTAAAGCCAAGGCCCAAAAGAAAAGAAAGTTGAGGCCTTGGATCAACTAATAAGGCCGGAGAGTCTGCTGTGTAAAATTTGTTGGATTGAAACCATGAGCGTTGTGTGCTCAGAGTTGTGGAAGAGTGGATTCGTCGAGTTTGCTTTGGTTTCCATGAAGATAGTTGGAGCAATGCGGAATAAAGATTGAGACCTATGTGAAAGTGTGGTGTGTGGCATTTACATGTTGTAAATACTATAAATAGCTGCTTTAGATGTGCTAAGAAGGACTTCAAGGTCTGCTCAAGAATGCCTTCAATGCCTGCTTAAGAATGACTCCAAGAATGTCTTCAAGGTATGCTTTAGATTTCTTCAAGGCAACTTTCCAAACTTCCACAAGAATGTAGGCAAAGTCTGCTCCAAAAGGGTCTCTGATTTGTCCTAGTTAGCGATTTGGTATGCCACAAACAAGGTTTAAAGAATAACTTAGAATAGGATGAGGTTTTACTCCAAAATTTGATTTGTCCTTTCTTAACAACAAATTCTATCTAGTGACAAGAACTTCTCGAACCTGCTAGAAAACACCTTAAACAAGGCCGAAATGCACAGATTTGAAGTTCTACTATAGAACCGAAAAAGAGCCTCAAGACAAA
Organism: Pinus tabuliformis; assembly: GCA_031772625.1. Taxonomy (NCBI): domain Eukaryota; kingdom Viridiplantae; phylum Streptophyta; class Pinopsida; order Pinales; family Pinaceae; genus Pinus; species Pinus tabuliformis. The sequence goes on along the minus strand of CM062820.1, from coordinate 1,751,477,399 downwards.
CCTTAAAAATGGGGCCTTAGAATTACTTGTTATAGGGGCTAATAGTACCTCAGAATATACTTGCATTTATTCCACTAGAACTCAGATGATCCACGAATTTTAGATGTATAAATATAGCTCTAGCCTCAGATACTACTTTTCGTTATTTCTTGAAACCACCGAAACTTCCTTGCCCCAATTTGCCCATGGTTAAGCTTATATATACAAATTTAAGAACACTATTATGGGGCTGACTTGATCCTAGATGTGCCCCAAAAGTTTGGTCAACGAGACTTCATATTGTCACATTCAAAAATATATTTCTCCTTAATCGTGAGGAGTTAGAGGGCAATCCATAGCCCAGTGGAAATGTCTCGATGAGCACTACAAGGTGGTGTAATCCATTTATGTGTTTGCCTTGAACCAATCAACCAAAAACTTGATTTTCTTCCCGGGTTAATTATTAACTAGTATCGGTCTTCATAAGTATTGTCTAGCTCATGACATGATGTAATCCATATGTATTTGGAAAAAGAAGAAAGAAAAAGTTATTTCATGTAAAATGATCATATATCTCTCCACCACCAAGTTGACCGACCCTTCCATCAAGTCAGCCTCATTGAAGGGATTCGACCACATCAGAAGACTATATATAAGTAGTGTATTCGACCTATTGTGGCATCCATCCAAGCAAGATTTGATCTGCAATCCCAAGGAATGAAAAGGCAAGAAAAAGGAAGAGAAAGGTCTTATAGAAGGAAGGAAAACCCTAGCGAAGGAAGGAGGAACCTTAGTGAAGAAAGGAAGGCTGATTTCCTCTTGTTTTGGTTCACATGTGTGAGACTTTTGAGTTGCAAGTGGGCTGAAAATTGCAGGTTTGCAGTAGAGGCCAAAATTCTAATGCAAGAGGGCCGTAATCTACGATTGAAGTAGGATTGAAGAGGGTTGACTTGTTTTGACTAGAAGCAGAGTTTTGTCATCTTGAAAGTACTTTGTTGCCGACTTGGTGGAGGTCTTTGTCTTGGTCAAAGGGTCTTGGTTGTCTCATTTGATTTGGTTCTAAAGGAAGAGAAGAGAATTTTTGGGGTTTCCCCTAAAAGAGGGGATTTGCCCTGGCTGAGAGCCTACATCTTTTCTCCTTGTTGTTTTGATCTTCATGCATTTATGTTTTGGTAGTTGCTTGATGATAAGAAGATAAAGGAAGACATAAAAGAAGATAATAAGAATACTAAGAAATCACAAGTAAAAATCAAAGATAAGAAAATCTTTTTGCCTTCCTGATTTTCTAACATGGTATTAGAGCTAAGGTGAAGAAAGGAAAAAGGCAGCTTGAAGATCATTTTAGTAAAGGTTCAAGAAGAAATGAGGACATTTTGAAAGAAGGTTTGGACCTCCTTTGAAAAAGGTATTGGAGTAGTAAGAAACCTCTTGGAAGTTCAATAGAAGACCTCATTAAAAGTGACATTATCAAATATATCTATGGCATCATCAATGAAATCCGAGAATAAACTTCAAGGAGCTTCTAACTTTAGAGCATGGAAAACAAGGATGGATCTCATCCTTGCAAGAAATAAAGTATTGGATTTAGTACAAGGAAAAGTCAAAGAACCAACTGATGATGTTGGAAAGGAGAAGTACAAGGAAAATGACATTATAGCCATGAGCCTAATTATGGATGGAGTTAAAGACAACTTGATTCCCTACATATCCACACTAGATACTTCAAAGAAAATGTATGATGCTCTCTCCAAGTTATTTACAATCAAGAATATTGGACAAGTGGCAAGTTTAAAGAATGAACTTCGAACTGTCAAAATGACCAAAGATGATATAGTGTCTTCTTACTTTGTAAGGATTGCTCGTATAAGAGATGAATTACAAGCAGTTGATGAAATAATCCTTGATAAGGAACTTTTGATTGCTGCCCTACTAGGACTACCAAAGTCTTGGAATGCCTTTGCAGCAGGAATAAGTCGTTGGAAAAATTCTCCCTCCTTTGAGGTGTTAGATGATCCAAAAATAAAATATTATCATAGGTTATACAGTTAGAATAAAATAATTCTTAATTTAATATTTTAAATTAATAATTATTAATCTAGAATATTTAATTATTAAATGTAGACATTTAGAATTAGAATATTGTTGTAAAAAGATATGACTCTACAAATGTGTCGTATCTTAGGCTCTAATTTAGGAGAATTGTTAGTAAGTTGTTTGAATAGCTTTTATTTTAAATGGACACTTGTTATTTTATAAGTGATCCATAATTAGAGGTATTTAGGACATTGAGCTTATAAATAGCTCATTGCAAGAGTGTTTTGTTGTTCGGATGTAAACTCTTGCAAGATTCTAGATGTAATTTATTTTCTTATTAATAAAATTACGTGTCTGGGGACACTTCTGCCATTATTGTGGTATTAGAGCACCAATAATGCTGCAGCTGATGTGAGGAGGAGATTCTAGCTCTTTAGGCACATGGAAAACTCCATTAATTTGGTCAGTTAATATTTGGTATCTAATTTTTTGTTTCTCTTTTTTAAATTTGCTAAATATAAAAACAATGTTCACATCATTGTACAAAAAAAATTGCTTCAACATAAATGAAATAGGTAACAATTTCTCTCTGTGTTCTCCCCATGCTCCGGCCTTCTCTCAATTCCTTCCTGCGTGCTGCCCACTCTCATGCTCTGGGAGTTCAACTTGAGCCTTTACATGCCCAGCTTCCTCGTGAGCCTCTACGTTGCTGCAAGTTTGCATTCCTTCCTAAGCTGGTTCCTGCAGCCCTTTCTTGAAGCCCTTGTGATGCATTGCCACGGTTTTGTGCGAGGGTGACCAAGGCCTTGACATCGCCAGATTCAGCAATTGCCTCTCTATTTCTGTCATCAAAAGACAAATTCCAGAGTGCTCCAACTGCCTCTTGTCTAACTCCTTCATGATGAGAGCCAGTGAGATGCACTAATGTTTCAAGCGCACCTACTTCTTGTCCCACAGCAACATTATTGCCATTGCTATCCCCATGAGCTGCCAAGTTAGCTAAAGCATGAGTAGCGTGTTCTTGGACTCCCTCATGTTTGTTGAAGCGAGCAAGCATAACCAAAGCGTGAACCCCTCCAACCATTGCAACCTCCATGCTACATTTGTCATCCGCAGCTAAATTAGCAAGTGCACTAGCAACGCGTTCCAGCGGGGTCTTTGAGAGATCCTAACACGGGACCAGATCCAGGACCAGGCATACTACCCTCTTGTGGATGCTCAGTGATCCAACATTCGAGGCGAGCCAGTTAATGCCAATGCAACATAGGCCTTGATTTCTGCTACAAATCTACGCCTCAGCTCGAGCTTCCAGATATAACGTTTTACTTTGATGGCAATGTGCCATATACCCTGCATGTGCAAAATGCGTTCCTATTCGCATATCAGCAGCAGAATTTCCACAACCTACGATTTGGCCAACAACAAGCTCTCTTTTAGTCCCAAAGACTGTGCTTCCTTTTGAACGATTGTATTTTTTCTTGGCAACATATTTCTTCTCATATTTGTGATAACTCCTGTACTACAGTGGATTGTGCTTGTCAATTCCCAACATCAAGCTGCAACAGATGTACAGTATTGTCCAATCACAGAAGCAGACGAAAGGATTTACTTATTGCTTCAAACTATGCTCTTTACTCTCTTTTACGTGCTTTGGTTTTATCCTATGTATGTTTTCAATTTTTTTTGGAGTAATAAGGAAACTTAATGGAGAGAAAAGTTTTTTTGGTAATGGGGCGATAAAGTTTTTTTTTTGTAATGGAGAAATAAGGTGAGTTGGGTAATTTCTCAAAGAAGTGATTTTTTTATTTAAAATCTGTAAATTTTGGTTCATCGCATTGTAACTCAAAGTAATTTTACTTTGAGGGGGGATGACATTTTTTTACCGGGATTTGCAAGAGCATTGTAAAAGTCAAATTTTGAAAGTTACCTTGTAAATATTTGAGAAATTGACTAGAGCCAAGTGCAAAGCTCAGTCATTTTTCTCCTGTTTCAACGACTATACAAGGGTCAAGGCCAAGTGCCGATCAATCGTTTTTTTGCATAGTGTCTGAGCTTGATTCTTGGTGTGAAGCTTCAACATTACAATGTCAAAGTTGATTAATTCGTTTTCTGATTCCGACAAAATTGAAGGCACAAAATTTTACAAAACATGGCAACGCCTCATCGAAAGCACTCTCATTTATAATGAACTTTGGCATGATGTATGTGATGGTGATATTAAGCCAAATAAACCCACAGATGCAGCTACGCTAGCAAAATGGGAAGTTAAGAATGCCAAAGCATTAGCTCTCATTAAATCTTCTGTTAATGATGAAATGTATGTCCATATAGCAAATGCTACAGATGCATGGTCTGCTTTGCGAATTTTTATAGACTTCTTTGATACTCATCCTGAATCAAAGAAAGCTGATTTACAATTAAAATTGTTGCAACAAAAATTGACTAAAGGAGGTGATGTCCTTGAATACATCTCCAAACTTAAGAATATGAAGCAGGAAATCATTAATGCTAGTTTTCAAGCAGTAGATGATAGTTTTATGGTCATAATTTTAATTGCTGGACTTCCTTCTTCCTACACACATTTTTTGGAAACTCTACAATTTTAACTGGAAAGTTAGAGAAGGTAAAGTTTGATGAGCTCTGCGAAATGTTGACCCAACATGATAAAACCCTTGGGAAGAAAAAGAAAGTTGGTGAAGATGTCTTTTTCACAGAGGCCAACACTAGTAAATCTTTGACTGACAGTTCTAGAAGCAGAGGCAAAGGGAATGTCAATCAGAATCAAGCAACACATAATGTACAAAGTCATGGTTGAAGCCAAAGCAGAGGAAACATTCAAGGAAGAGATTATTTTCAAGGAAGAGGAAATAATCAAGGTAGAGGACAACCTCAAAAAAGAAGTCAAAGCAGAGGCAAAGGACAATCTCCAGGAAGAGGAAGAGACTTAAGTCAAATTGTGTGTCGAAGATGTCACAAAGTTGGACATTATGCTGAAGATTGTCGAACTTCTATTGATAAAATACCCAAGTTTCATCAACACTCAGCACAATTTGCAAATGATCAAGATGATGATGGTTCATAATATGTCTTTACTTCTTCGTTGACATTACAACTTTCCTCCTATCTTAAAAGTGATTATGAAGATGCTTGGATCTTGGATTCAGGAGCAACTCAGCACATGACTTGTCGACGAGACTTCTTTTGGAATTTTCAAGATTGCCAACTTAATTCCATCTTTCTTGCAGATGATACAAAACATACTCCTTATGGAAAAGGTGTAGTTAAAGTTTCTCTCCCTGGCATTGGAGAAAAAATGATTTCAAATGTATGGTATGTACCAACCTTTAAGAAGAATTTGTTATCTTTAGTCACGATTCGACAAGCAGGACATCAGGTAATTATGGAAGATGGCTTAGTTAAGATTAATTCAGTCAAACAGAGCTTGCAAACTGTGATGACAGGTTATGAAGATGGAAAATTGTTAAGGATGAAAGGGACAGTTATTCCAAGGCATTCTGACTTTGCAGGGGCAGTGACTACAGGAATTTCACCTATAAGATTGTGGCATGTAAGATATGGACATTTAAATTTTGAAAGTCTTTCTCAGTTGCAAAAACAAGGGATGGTTAAGGGACTTCCAACTTTCAAAAAGGAAAATGCAAAATGTGAAGCTTGCATTTATGGAAAACAAAGTTAAGAAAGTTTTCCAACAAGTTCTTGGCGTGCAAACAGGTTGCTGCAACTAGTTCACATTGATGTTTGTGGACCACTACAAACTTCATTAGGTGGTTGCAAATATTTCTTACTATTCATTGATGATTTTAGTAGAATGACTTGGGTTTATTTCTTGAAGCAAAAGTCAGAAGCATTTGAAAAGTTTAAAATTTTTCGCCAACTTGTTGAAAATGAAGTCAAAGAAAAGATAGGCACTCTCAGGACAGATAATGGGGGAGAATTCACTTCAAATGAATTCAAAACTTATTGCAGCGATAATGGCATAAGAAGACATCTTACAAATGTTTACACTCCACAACAAAATGGAGTAGTAGAAAGAATGAATCGCACCTTGTTAGGAATGGCGAGATCCATGTTAACTTTCAAAAAGTTAAGTCCAACATATTGGGCAGAAGCAATTCATACAACTGTCTACTTAAGAAATAGATCTCCCACTGCTTCTTTAGACGGAATCACACCTTATGAAGCTTGGTTTGGTTTCAAACCTCAAGTTAAACATCTTAGAGATTTTGGATCAGTATGTTATGCCTTAGTTCCGAAAGAAAAAAGAACTAAGCTTGACTCAAGAAGTTTGAAATGCACAATGATTGGATATTTTGATTAGAGGAAAGGGTACCGTCTTTTGACCAATGGAAAATTTATTGTGAGCAGGGATGTAATTTTTGATGAAATAGAGAGTAAGAGTGCTGAAGAAATAGAAAGTCTTCTTCAAAAGTTAGAAACTAAAGGCAGTCCAAGACAAGGAAAGATGCAAAGTCAAGCAAATTCACCAAATTGTTATGAACTTGATTTTCCTTCATCTGAAGATGATTCATCCAGCCCATCTACTTCAACAACACCATTTGGATCTTCTAGCAGTTCATCCGCATCTCCAAGTAGTAGCAGTTCTTCTGACAGTGATTCTCCACCTCTAGAATCTTCAACTGATCGACGAACATCAATTTACATTAGTCCTCTTTACAATGATGGTGACTTTTTAGAATCTCACACAAGTGAGCATCAACTACCAAAATGGGCAGTTCAACTTTTGAAAGATGTAAGGCCTGATGAGCAGAATAAAACAGGAACAAGGAAGTCACACAGAAGTGAAGGAAATTTTGCCTTGATAGCAAATGATTTTACTGAACCTTCCACATACAACGAAGCAGTAAAACATAAAGAATGGCAATAAGCTATGATTGAAGAATATCGAGTAGTAATTGATAACAACACTTGGAAACTTGTTGATTGTCCTCAAAATGTTAAACCCATAGGATGTAAATGGGTTTACAGAGTTAAGTACAATCAAAATGGAGAACTTGAAAAGTATAAAGCAAGACTTGTGGCTAAAGGTTTTGTGCAGCAGGAAGGCATTGATTATGAGGAAACTTTTGCTCCTACAGCTAAATGGAGCACCATCCGATTAACACTTGCATTGGCTGCTCAGAAAGGATGGAAAGTTCATCAAATGGATGTAAAAAGTGCTTTTCTCAATGGGGATTTACAGGAAGAAGTATATATGACACAACCACCAGGTTTTGAAATTGAAGGGCAGGAACATAAAGTCTGCAAATTGATCAAGGCTTTATATGGGTTAAAACAAGCTCCCCGAGCTTGGTATGCAAAATGGATGAATACCTTAGGAAAGTTGGTTTTCAACGAAGTGAATCTGATGATACTTTGTATGTGCGACAACAGGGTAAATATCTGGTGATTCTTGTTATGTATGTAGATGATTTGATCATTACTGGAAACGATGATGATCATATTGCACAGGTGAAAACGAAGTTACATGCAGGTTTTAAGATGATAGATTTGGGATTACTTCACTACTATCTTGGAGTTGAAGTCTTCCAACGCCCACATCATATTTTCATTTCTCTGAGGAAGTATGCAGCAAAAGTTCTTCAATGATTTGGAATGCAGGATTGCAAGCTCGTTCTTACCCCCATGGAGCAAAACTTGAAACTTTCAAAATTTGAAGGGGGGGAAATGGTGGACAACACTACTTATAGACAGTTGATTGGTAGCTTGATTTATTTGACAAACACTCGCCTTGATCTATCTTATGCAGTCAGTATTCTTTCACGTTTTATGCAGGAACCACGAGATAGCCATTGGAATGTAGCCAAAAGAGTTCTTCGATATATCCAAGGAACAAAAGATTTTGGTCTTCTTTACAAAAAGACTAAAAACTTTGTACTTGGTGGTTTTTCAGATGTCGACTTTGCTGGAAGTATTGATGATCGAGCATCAACATCAGGTTATTTAATGAACATGGGGTCAGCAACAGTGTCTTGGAGTTGTAAGAAACAAGCTACAATGGCCACTTTTTCAGCAAAAGCAGAGTACATTTCAGCATGAGAAGCAACATGTGAAATTGTTTGGTTGCGCAGAATTTTGCAAGACTTGGGCATTTTTCAGGCAGAAGCGACGTCATTATTCATTGACAGCCAGTCAGCCATTAAGCTTGCCAAGAACCCAGTTTTTCATTCAAAGACAAAGCATGTGGACACCAAGTATCATCATATCAGATCTCTCATTGCCAAGGATGTCCTCAAGCCAATTTATTGTCCTTCAGAAGATCAGATCTTCGACATTTTCACGAAACCTCTTGGTAGAATAAAATTTACTAAGTTCAGGGATGAACTTGGTATCTGTTGTAATGTATCTTTGGATCATAGGGGGGAATGTTAGATGATCCAAAAATAAAATATTATCATAGGTTATAAAGTTAGAATAAAATAATTATTAATTTAATATTTTAAATTAATAATTATTAATCTAGAATATTTAATTATTAAATGTAGACATTTAGAATTAGAATATTGTTGTAAAAAGATATTACTCTACAAATGTGTCGTATCTTATGCTTTAATTTAGGAGAATTGTTAGTAAGTTGTTTAAATAGCTTTTATTGTAAATGGACACTTGTTATTTTATAAGTGATCCATAATTAGAGGTAGTTAGGACATTGAGCTTATAAATAGCTCATTGCAAGAGTGTTTTGTTGTTCGGGTGTAAACTCTTGCAAAATTCCAGATGTAATTTATTTTCTTATTAATAAAATTACGTGTCTGAGGACACTTCTGCCATTATGAGGAAATGTGGTCTGCCTGTACTCAAGAAAAAGCTCGTCTTGCTTTGATAGGAGGTAGGCAAGAAGATGGAGAGAATACCACCTCAAATGCCTATTCTGCATATTTCAAGACAAAAAGGAGGAAATAAGAAATTTAAAGGGTCAAAGAAAAATAATGGGAAATTTGACCTTTCTAAAATAGAGTGACTATCATTGTCACAAAATGGGACATTACAAGAACCAATGTCTTGATAATCCTAAGAACAAGAAGAGAGAAAGAGGCCAAGCTATGGTTGCCACTAATGAAGATCCTCCAAAGAAGACCAAAGTTAAGGATTCTGAAGTCAAATACTTATTCGATTAAGTCTTTAGGGATGTTATCACTTGTATATCCTTTGTCTATAGTATAGGTCATTATTTTCAGGTTTTGTAGAAATTTCTCTTGTAATTAATTCTAGGATTAATCTTTCTTTTGATACCTAATAGAAAGTTCTTGAACTGTTTTGATAAGTTGAAAAAATCCCTCACAATGTCTAGATAGATGCAAAATCAAGAGGGAGCTTCTATTTTTCTCAAAAGATAAGTATTCTTTATTCCTTTCATTACCTCGTTGATTTCCTCTGTATATTTAGCTTTGTTTTTGTTACTTGATTATAATCCTTTCGTTGTGTTTTCTAATGGCAGAAGTGTCCTCAGACACGTAATTTTATTAATCAGAAAAAAAAACAATTACATAATTGATTTTGCAAGAGTTTACACCCGAACAACACAAACACTCTTGCAATGAGCTATTTATAAGCTCCATGTCCTAACTACCTCTAACTATGGATCACTTATTAAATAACAAGTGTCCATTTACAATAAATGCTATAAAAACCAACTAGCTAACAAATCTCCTAAAATAGAGCCTAAGATACGACACATTTGGAGAGTCATATCTAGTTACAACAATATGCTAATTCTAAAAGTCTCCATTAAATAATTAAACATTCTAGAATAACAATTATTAATTTAATATCTTAAATTAATAATTATTTTATTCTAATTTTATAACCTATGATAAAATTGTATTTTTGGATCATCTAACATTCCCCCCTATGATCCAAAGATACATTACAACAAATACCAAGTTCATCCTTGAACTTAGTAAATTTTATTCTGCCAAGCGGTTTCGTGAAAATGTCGGAGATCTGATCTTCGGAAGGACAATAAATTGGCTTGAGGACATCTTTGGCAATGAGAGATCTGATATGATGATACTTGGTGTCCACATGCTTTGTCTTTGAATGAAAAACTGGGTTCTTGGCAAGTTTGATGGCTGACTGGCTGTCAATGAATAACGATGTAGCTTCTGCTTGAGAAATGCCCAAGTCCTGCAAAATTTGGCGCAACCAAACAATTTCACATGCTGCTTCCCATGCTGAAATGTACTCTGCTTCTGCTGAAGAAGTGGCCACTGTAGCTTGTTTCTTACAACTCCAAGATACTGCTGCTGACCCCATGTTCATTAAATAACCTGATGTTGATGCTCGATCATCAATACTCCTAGCAAAGTCGGCATCAGAATATCCACCAAGTACAAAATTTTTAGTCTTTGTGTAAAGAAGACCAAAAACTTTTGTTCCTTGGATATATCAAAGAACTCTTTTGGCTGCATTCCAGTGGCTGTCTCGTGGTTCCTGCATAAAACGTGAAAGAATACTGACTGCATAAGATAGATCAGGACGAGTATTTGTCAAATAAATCAAGCTGCCAATCAACTGTCTGTAAGTTGTACTATCCACCTTTTCCCCCCCTTCAAATTTTGAAAGTTTCAAGTTTTGCTCCATGGGGGTAAGAACGGGCTTGCAATCCTGCATGCCAAATCGCTGAAGAACCTCTGCTGCATACTTACTCTGAGAAATGAAAATATGATGTGGACGTTGGAAGACTTCAACTCCAAGATAGTAGTGAAGTAATCCCAAATCTGTCATCTTAAAACCTGCATGTAACTCATTTTTCACCTGTGCAATATGACCATCATGGTTGTCAGTAATGATCAAATCATCTACATACATAACAAGAATTACCAGATATTTTCCCTATTGTCGCACATACAAAGTATCATCAGATTCACTTCGTTGAAAACCAACTTTCTTAAGGTAGTCATCCATCTTTGCATACCAAGCTCGGGGAGCTTGTTTTAATCCATATAAAGCCTTAATCAATTTGCAGACTTTATGTTCTTGTCCTTCAATTTCAAAGCCTGGCGGTTGGGTCATATACACTTCCTCCTGTAAATCTCCGTTGAGAAAAGCACTTTTCACATCCATTTGATGAACTTTCCATCCTTCCTGAGCGGCCAATGCAAGTGTTAATCGGATGGTGTTCCATTTAGCTGTAGGAGCAAAAGTTTCCTCATAATCAATGCCTTCCTGCTGCGCAAAACCTTTTGCGACAAGTCGAGCTTTATACTTTTCAAGTTCTCCCTTTTGATTATACTTAATTCTGTAAACCCATTTGCATCCTATGGGTTTAACATTTGCTGGACAATCAACAAGTTTCCAAGTGTTGTTATCAATTACTGCTTGATATTCTTCAACCATAGCCTGTTGCCATTCTTTGTGTTTTACTGCTTCTTTGTATGTGGAAGGTTCAGTCAAATCATTTGCTATCAAGGCAAAATTGCCTTCACTTCTATGTGCCCTTCTGGTGCCTGTTTTATTCTGCTCATCAGGCTTTACATCTTTCAAAAGTTGAACTGCCCATTTTGGTAGTTGGTGCTCACTTGTTTGTGCTTCTGTAAAGTCTCCATCATTGTAAAGAGGATTAATATAAACTGATGTTCATCGTTCAGGTGAAGAATGTGGAGAATCACTGTCAGAAGAACTGCTGCTGCTTGGAGATGCGGATGAACTGCTAGAAGACTCAGATGATGTTGTTGATGTAGATGGACTGGATGACTCATCTTCAGAGGAAGGAAAATCTAGTTCATACCAATTTGGTGAAGTTGGTTGACTTTGCATTTTTCCATTTCTTTTACTTCCCTTAGTTTCTAACTTGTGAAGAAGATTTTCAATTTCTTCAGCACTCCTACATTCAGTTTCATCAAAAATGACATCCCTACTCACAATGAATTTTCCATTGGTCAAAAGACGATACCCTTTCTTCTCATCGGAATAGCCAATCATTATGCATTTTAAACTTCTTGAGTCAAGCTTAGTTCGTTTTTCTTTTGGAACTAAGGCATAACACACTGACCCAAAAACTCTAAGATGTTTAACTCGAGGTTTGAAACCAAACCAAGCTTCATAAGGTGTGATTCCGTCTAAAGAAGCAGTTGGAGATCTGTTTCTTAAGTAGACAGCTGTATGTATTGCTTCCGCCCAATATGTTGGACTTAACCTTTTGAAAGTTAACATGGATCTCGCCATGCCTAACAAAGTGCGATTCATTCTTTCGACTACTCCATTTTTCTATGGAGTGTAAACATTAGTAAGATGTCGTCTTATGCCATTTTCACTGCAATAAGTTTTGAATTCATTTGAAGTGAATTCTCCCCCATTATCTGTCCTGAGAGTACCTATCTTTTCTTTGACTTCATTTTCAACAAGTTGGCGAAAAATTTTAAACTTATCAAATGCTTCTGACTTGTTCTTCAAAAAGTAAACCCAAGTCATTCTGCTGAAATCATCGATGAATAGTAGGAAATATTTGCATCCACCAAAGGAAGTTTGTAGTGGTCCACAAACATCACTGTGAACTAGTTGTAGCCGCCTGTTTGCACGCCATGAACTTGTTGGAAAACTTTCTCGATTTTGTTTGCCATAAATGCAAGCTTCACATTTTGCATTTTCCCTTTTGAAAGTGGGAAGTCCTTTAACCATTCCTTGTTTCTGCAATTGAGAAAGACTCTCAAAATTCAAATGTCCATATCTTACATGCCATAGTCTTATAGGTGAAATACCTGTAGTCACTACCCCTGCAAAATCAAAATGCCTTGGAATAACTGTCCCTTTCATCCGTAACAGTTTTCCATCTTCATAACTTGTCATGACTGTTTTCAAGTTCTGTTTGATTGAATTAATCTTGACTAAACCATCTTCCATAATCACCTGATGTCCTGCTTGTCGAATCGTGACTAAAGAGAGCAATTTTTTCTTAAAACTCGGTACATACCATACATTGGAAATAATTTTTTCTCCAATACTAGGGAGAAAAACTTTAACTGCTCCTTTTCCATAAGGAGTATGTTTTGTATCGTCAGCAAGAAAAATGGAATTAAGTTGGCAATCTTGAAAATTCCAGAAAAAATCACGTCGACAAGTCATGTGCTGAGTTGCCCCGGAATCCAAGATCCAGGCATCTTCATAGTCACTTCTAAGATGGGATGAAAGTTGTGATGCTGGTGAGGAAGTAAAAACATATTCTGAGTTATCATCATCTTGATCATTTGCAAATTGCGCTGAATGCTGCTGAAACTTGGGAATTTTATTAAGTGAAGTTCGACAATCTTCAGCATAATGGCCAACTTTGTTACATCTTCGACACACAATTTGACTTAAGTCTCTTCCTCTTCCTGAAGATTGTCCTCTGCCTCTGCTTTGACTTCTATTTTGAGATTGTCCTCTACCTTGATTATTATATCCTTGTCCTTGAAAATTGCCTCTTCCTTGGTTGTTTCCTCTACCTTGAAAATTATTCCTTCCTCCTCTGTTAAAATTGTTTCCTCTGCTTTGGCTTCGACCTTGATTATGTGATGCTTGATTCTGATTCCATCTGCCTCTGTCTCGAGAACTATCTGCTGATGACTTACTAGTGCTGGTCTCTGTGAGAAAAACATCTTCACCAACTTTCTTCTTCTTCCCAAAAGTTTTATCATGTTGAGTTAACATTTCACAGAGTTCATCAAACTTTAGTTTCTCTAATTTCCCAGTTACTTGTAGAGTCTCCAAAAAATGCGTGTAGGAAGAAGGAAGTCCAGCAATTACAATTGTGACCATAAAGCTATCATCAATTGTGGGAAAACCAGCATTAATAATTTCTTGCCTGATATTCTTAAGTCTTGAGATATATTCAAGAACATCACCGCCTTTAGTTAATTTTTGTTGCAACAATTTTAATTGTAGATCGACTTTCTTTGATTCAGGCTGAGTATCAAAGAGGTCTTTAAAAGTTTTCAAAGCAGACCATGCATCTATAGCATTTTCTATATGGACATACATTTCATCATTCACAGAAGATTTAATAAGAGCTAAGGCTTTAGCATTCTTGATTTCCCATTTTGCTAGTGCAGCTGCATCTGTGGGTTTATTCGGCTTAACATCTCCATCACATATACCCTGCCATAATTCATTGTAAATGAGAGTGCTTTTGATGAGTCGATGCCATGTTTTATAAGATTTTGTGCCTTCAAGTTTGTCGGAATCAGAAAACAAATTAATCAACTTAGACATTTTAGCGTTGAAGCGTCGCACCAAGAATCAGAACAGAAATGACAAGATAGTCAACACAACACACCACGCAAAAAAACACGATCTATCGGGGCTTGGCCTTGACCCTCGAATAGTCGTCAAAACAGGAGACAATTGACTGAGCTTTGCACTTGGCTCTAGTCAATTTCTCAAATTTTTACAAGGCAACTTTCAAAATTTGACTTTTTACAATGGTGCTTTTGCACAATATGGTAAAAAAGAAATTACCCCCCCTCAAAGTAAAATTACTTTGAGTTACAATGTGATGATCCCAAAGAACTTCTTAAAAACAAATTACCCAACACACCTTATCTCTCCAATTTACAAATTACAAATAAAACTCCTTATTATTCCAAAAAATTTCAAAACATCACCCTTATTACTCCATGACAAGGCTTTTAAAAAATACTTTTAAAAAGCTCACTCATCACTCTATTACAAAGCTTTAAAAAATACTTTTATAAAGCTCACCTTATTTCTCCCAAAAAAAATCACTTATTACTCCCACTCACTTATCACTCCCAAAAATATATATATGACATACACTATCCTTTATTAACCTTATGATCACATTATAAACACCTTTACAAAACAATGTGATAAAACTTTCAAATCACTTTCCAAAAGTGATTTATAAAAAAATGACGTGAAGATTTAATTTGGGAAAAGTAAGTAATATGAAATAATTATTTAATGACCTGTGAGTGAAACGATTTTTGTTGGCTCCTTCACGGCTTTCCTTTTCACAGCCTTAGAGAGATCAATGTCTGCCGTTCGAATTCCCGCGATCCAATCAGAAGCGAGGCAAGAGATTGCAGATTTATATCAGAAAGGACTCCGCTAATGCTCTGCTATATATGCTGGCAGATCTCAAATTTTAGGCGTCCCCATTTCAAACGTGGTTAGCGTGTATCACAGCGAAGCAGACGCTGTAGCCAAGTACATGTTTTCTTCCAGGCTTATCTGGAATTCCTCCGTTTTTTTTAACTCGCAGTCCTCAATAATCACATGGCCTATGGAGACAATGGTGCTTCCTGGGAGCTTAAGAAAAGGTCCATTTTGGCATTTCCGCGCACACAGATCCGCTCATATGATCAAGGAGGAGGACGACGCAATCACCATTACTGCAATTCAAAACCCTGAAATAACGGTTCCTGCATTCTGAGAGTCCCTGAAAGTGGGGTTACATGCTGAAAATGATCCCAATTAGAGGCAACAAATAATCCCAACAAATAATCAATGATCGAAAATCCTCAGGCGGCCCGTTTCATCAGGATTTGTTGGCCCAATGAGGAAGTCTCCAAAAGGAAGACATGAG
This sequence comes from Pinus tabuliformis, assembly GCA_031772625.1. Lineage (NCBI taxonomy): Eukaryota > Viridiplantae > Streptophyta > Pinopsida > Pinales > Pinaceae > Pinus > Pinus tabuliformis. Next base: position 1,751,461,822 of record CM062820.1, on the reverse strand, counting down.
CTATGAAAGAAGCTTTGTTGCAAAGAGAGCCCTTCAAGGTTTGTAAAAGAAGCCATTCAAGGTATGTCCTGCATATTGAAATTTGAAACAACTCTCCTCCATTCTGGAAGATAGGTACGAATGAAGGAAGGTACGATCATTGAGTCTTAATATGAAAAGTATGAAATTTATTTATGAATTTTTCATGTTCTAAGTTCCTAGGGTTTGTTGAGAGTATTATTATTTTAGGGTTCCTAACCCTTAGATTGAATCAACCGTAGTGACTGTAATATTTATTGTTTGTTTCCTCTTATGTAAAACCCTAGCCTTTTGATTTTTAGGGTCTATGACAAAACCCTAACAAAGGTTGATGTAAGAACTTAGGGCATGAAAGTGAAACCCTAGGTATAAATGTTTTTGCTATGATTAAAAGCCTAACAAGGTTTAGATTTTGAATATTTATGGTTTAATTCCTTATTGAAGTATTAATAACCCTAGATGTTTTCCTTGAGATACATAGTTTGATAAAGTTAATTTCATGCTCTTGTACATATATATTTGTGCTTGGTTGTACTTGCTGATGAGATTTGTAGGTACATAGTTTTCAAGAGGTTGTAAAGATTAATGGCCACCTCATACTGGATGATGACTTTATGATGATATTGAGCATGATGAAAAAAGGGAGTTGTAAGAACTTTGATGACATTGAAGTTTACATTGATGACCTTGTTGCCATATGAATGAAGTTTTGAAAGGTCGAAGTTCTCCGATAATATGATGATGCAAAAGAAAGAGCCTGTGTAGCTGGAAGAATGAAGTTGTTGATGATGTACTTATTTCCCTAAGTTGAGAGGTAGCTTGGATGTATTTCTTTTATGAAGAAAAATGTAGATCCTCCATAGTTCAGAAGGAGGACATGATGTATAGTAAAGACTATGAAGAAAGAATAAGATCAGAGAATGGCTAAAGCACTACTAATGGTTAATCTTGTTTGATGAAGTTGTGAACAAAAACTCTCTGTGGTTTTGAGCAGTGCTGAGGCTGAGTTTGGTGTTGCTTGAGAGGTTGGAAAAGGAAGCTTATGTTGACATTTTTTTGGATATTATGATGAATTAAGCAACATCAGAATGGTTGAAGACTCTAGATTTTATGCTAGCATATTGATAGTAAGAACCAATATATTGGAAGTTTGATACTAGTTGGGGTCGTGGAGCTACAACATGTTCAGATGGATGAACAAGTAGCTGATATGTTGATCACTCCCTGCGAAGTTTGAATATTTGACTAAGCATGCTTGCATTAGTGGACATCTTTGATTTGGTTGAGAGGGAGAGATGAATAGCTTAGGCTGCATGCTTGTATGATGGTACTTGGGAGGACATCTTGGCCTAGTTGGTATTGAGATCTCATTTATAGTTTGGCCTTGATGATGCCTGATCCCAATGTGGGAGGGTGTCTTGGTCTTGAGGATATGGAGCTCTGTTTTAGTGATATCTTGACCTTGATGAGACCTAGATCCCTGTGAGGGTTGTTGTCTTGGGATGGAGGCCTAAATGGTATTTATATCCAGCTGGATTGATACCAGGGCTGTAGCTTGATGGTACCTATAGTGGCAAGTTGCCATGATGACACCTTAGTCCTTGTTGAGTTAGTGTCTTGGCAGATAGCCTTTGATGTCACTTGATGATACCTTCGCAATTTTTGACCTTGATGGTATCTGATATTGGATATGTTGTTGTACTCTTCTTGGAACACTTCAAATTGGGGTCATCCTTGTACCGGTTGAACAATTATGAATATCTCCATAGTTAAGAGGGAGTGTTGAAAATGCAACTAGTATCGGTCTTCATAATTATTGTCTAGCTCATGACATAGTGTAATCCGTATGTATTTGTAAAAAGAAGAAAGAAAAATTATTTCATGTAAAATGATCATATATCTCTCCTCCACCAAGTCGGCGTCATTGAAGGGATTCAACCACATCAGAAGATTATATAAGCAGTGTGTTCGACATATTGTGGCATCCCTCCAAGCAAGATTCGACCTGCAATCCCAAGGAGTGCGAAGGCAAAAAAATGAAGAGAAAAGGCTTATAGAAGGAAGGAAAACCCTAGCGAAGGAAGGAAGAACCTTAGTGAAGAAAGGAAGGCCGATTTCCTCTTATTTTGGCTCACCCGTGCGAGAATTTTCAGTTGTAGGAGGGCTGAAAATTGCAAGTCTATAGTAGAGGCCGAAATTTTGATGCAGGACAGTGGAAATCTGTGATTGAAGCAGGATTGAAGAGGGTTGACTTTTGTTGACTAGAAGTAGACTTTTGTCATCTTGAAAGGACTTTTTTGAGAGGTTGACTTGTGCAGTCTTTGTCGTGGTCAAAGGGTCTTGGTTGTCTCATTTGATTTGGTTCTAAAGGAAGAGAAGAAATTTTTTGGGTTTTCCCTTAAAAGAGGTGTTTTGCCTTCGCTGAGAGCCTACATCCTATCTCCTTGTTTTGATCTTCATGCCTACTTGTTGTTTTGATTTTCATGCATTTATGTTTTGGTAGTTGCTTGATGATAAGTAAATAAAAGAAGACATAAAAGAAAATAATAAGAATACTAAGAAAGCACAAGTACTTATCAAAGACAAGAAATTCTTTATGCATTTCTTATTGTCTAACACTTATGGCCCTTTCACATCAATGACAACTTTCTTCTAACATTACAAACTTGTGGATAGACCATGCATGGAATTTTCATGCGTGTGGATGGAGAGAAAGATGCTTGGTGAGACAAGGTCATGGATGACAGGAGCTAGATCTAATGGGCACAGAGAGCAACTGCATGGTTGAGGTAGAGATAACCGAGATGGCCATGTAGTTGAGCAGAAGGTGTGTTTCCAATGCCGAATTTTGTAGCATTGCGTTGGGCTGCATCGAAAGCCCTCACAATTGTCAAGAGACAAATGAAGGTTACAACAATTCGTAGGCGATCAATTGGAGCCAATCGGCCTAAGCTCGATTGCCATAATCCATGGTTTTGTCAGTAATGCGTTTTCTTTTCTCTATAACAATGGCACTTCTGGTTGAGAAAACTATGTCTGGACGTGAGTACAAGGTGAAGGATCTATCCCAGGTGGATCTTGGGAGGTTGGAGATTGAGATGCTTGGATCGAGGCCATGTGGAGATGCTTAGAATGGCAGAACCCGTGCAAAGGTCGAGTTACGTGAACAGAGGAGTCCTCGCAATGGAGCGGCCAAAACCCATAGCCGCTTGTCAAGTCGCTTGCCGTGCTGTTCAAGATATGGCTGCACAAAAAGGAGAACCCACAAGGACTGAAGAGAATGTGGAGTGGGATTGAGTGTTGTGACTGGATCTAATGGAGAGTCAGACAAATTTTCATTCTAGTTACGGTAATGTTACTTGTTATGATTATGAGAGAGCAGGTCCAGTCTCAGGTTCCCCGTTTGGTGACTTGCGAGGACTAAAGAGAATGGGGAGCAGATTGAGCATCGTGACCGGATTTGGTGGAGTTAGATGGATTTTTGTTCTAGGCGCGGTGATGTTACTTGTTATGATTTTGAGAGACTAGGTGCAGTCTCAGGGTGTTGGCGTGGTGATAGCAGGGGTTATGAGTTTGAAAGGCTTGGTTCAAGCTCATGGCATGGTGATGTCTACGATTATGACTGTGAAAGGCTAAGATCAAGTTGTTGGCTAGGTGATGTTCAGTTGTATGAGTTTGCAACACTAGGGTCTTGTTGACCATTGAAAGTTGTACCTAATTTTTTTTGTTTTGAAGACTCTATGCCTGAGGATATGTCAGAGGCTTCACGTACCATCAGAGTTTTTTAACTCTATCTTCTTCTTCTCATCTTCCTCTACGTTGTACTCAGATTCCACGTGAGTATAAGGCGAAGAAACTATCCCAGGTGGATCCTGGGAGGTTGGAGATTGAGATGCTTGGATCGAGGCCATGTGGAGATGCTTAGAATGGTAGAACCTATGCAAAGGTCGAGTTACGTGAATAGAGGAGTCCTCGTAATGAAGGAGTGGCCAAAACCCATTGTCGCCTGTCAAGTCGCTTGCCGTGCTGTTCAGGATATGCTGCGGAAAAAGGAGAACCCACAAGGATTGAAGAGAATGTGGAGCGAATTGAGCGTTGTGACTAGGTCTAGTGGAGAGTTAGACAAATTTTCATTCTAGTTACGGTAATGTTACTTGTTATGATTATGAGAGAGCATGTCCAGTCTCAGGTTCCCCGCGCGGTGACTCGCGAGGACTAAAGAGAATGGGGAGTAGATTGAGCATCGTGACTGAATTTGGTGGAGTTAGATGGATTTTTGTTCTAGGCACGGTAATGTTACTCTTTATGATTCTGAGAGACTAGGTGTAGTCTCAGGTTCTCGGCGTGTTGATAGCAGGGGTTATGAGTTTGAAAGGCTTGGTTCAAGCTCATGGCATGGTGATGTTTCAGGTTATCACTGTGAAAGGCCAAGATCAGGTTCTTGGCTAGGTGATGTCGAGTTGTATGAGTTTGCAAAATTAGGGTCTTGTTGACCACTGAAAGTTGCACCTAATTTTTTTTTTTGAAGACTCCATGCCCGAGGATATGTCAGAGGCTTCACGTACCATCAAAGTTTTTTAACTCTAACTTCTTCTTCTCATATTATTCTATGTTGTACTCAGATTCGACAAGCCCTACGAGGATGATGTAAAGTGATGCTAGTGTGATGAATTGAGTCATGTAACAGGCCTAGGTAAATTGGGACATTGTCATCGAGTGAGTTTACTTTGGGAGGTTTATTTTACTCGGTTAATTATTAGGTACTTTTGAGGACTTAATAATTAATTGAGTTTTTAACTTTTTTCCTCAAAGCATAATCTCAAAGCTGGGGTGCGGCTTGATGGCAAGGCCTTGGGTGAGTCCTAGTGTCTAGAGTCATTGTATATTAACATACTAGATCACTTGTAAAATTTCGCGGAATTTGATTAGGTTTACGGGTCAGTTTTTTAATTTTCAAAATTTCCTGTTGGTCAGAAACTATGTTGCGGGGGAGCGCTCCCCCCCCTCGATCCCGCTCCCAATCCGTGCTCCGCGCGGGAGCGACTCAGGAGCGGGTCGGGAGTGCGCTCCCTAAAATTTTTTTCGCTCCCTGCCTTTTCGGGAGCGTTTTGCTTTTTTGCATTTTTTTTTGTAGTAATATTCGAAATGCATTTTTTTTAAAAAGAAACAAGTAATTTTTGAGTGGGGCAGCTTAATGATCAAGTCTAGACCCTAGTATTGATATGCTATTCATGGTAATGTTAAATTCTTAAAGTAAAAGTGATATTTTCCTTAATCTTCATTTTCATCCTTTTACTTAAATTTTTAACATTACCATGAAATGACTCAGGATGTTTGAGAGTGGTTTCGGCCTCATTGGATTTCATATGAAGAAAGTAGAATTTTAGATTTCATTCAAAATCCAGCAGACTTATTAGTTTTTCAGGATTTCTGGATTGGGGATTTCAATGTTTCGATTGAATTTTGTCATGTATTAGGGTATGGAACTCGTATTTAATCAAGAGCACCAATCCCTCTATGTACCTTGATGTTAGTGACATTAGTTGTCGAACTCCTCTATCATGACCCTCCTAAAAATGTACGCATCACTCAAACAAAATCTTGACTTGACATGCTATGCTTTTTGTATCTTATGTTAATGTTTAGAGGGTGATATTAATGACAAAGATCCCTATACAAATACAGAGGCAATGACAAAGATACCTCTGGATATTAATGCTTAGAGGGTGATATTAATGACAAAGATCCTGATTTTCCAACAAGACTAAAAAATTAGACATTTCTCGTGGTGGCAAGAGGCCCAAGCATAAGAAATAGATAATAGATTTACTTCTCTTTTCTAGTTTCTAGTTTCTAGTAGCTTTCATAACTATTGACTCTTTCATATTTATTATGATATTTTTTTAAACAATATATGACAATTTAAGTTTGAAGTTGGCAATTATAACTCATTAGTAATGAATTATGAATATGATGCTTCATGAAAGTTGAAAGTTGTTTCATTTCATTTCATTTTATAACATTTCATTTCATGGTAGATATTATTTGTTGTAATGGTTACACTTAGCTTACAAGTACAACTTTGGTGATCAATGATGATAAATGTTATATATTGAATTTTGAAAGCTTGAAACTTTAAGATTGATGAATCATGAGACTCAATATGTTGTATGTTACTATGTTACTAACTTGTGGACGTGGTTGATGAAGATTATAACTTCTAGATGATTGTTGTTATATGGTTAAATTTATGTTTTTTTTTTTGTTTTTTATATCTAATTCATTATTCTACATGTTTTTGTTGACATATATGTATCAAAATATGAAAAATATATATATTATATAAAAAACGCTCCGGGATTCGCTCCCAAACTGGGAGCTTTTGAAAATGTCGCTCCCGCTCCCGCTCCCAAGTAACATTGGTCAGAAATTTGAATAAATTTTGATTGTAAAATGTAACAAGTGATGTCTAGGGAAATTGTATGGGGTATGTGTGATCAAAATTACACCTCTCACCTTCAACTTTCTACTAAAACACTTTGAGGGGTAAAAAATAAGTTATAGACTCTCAAAACCCACTTTTTTTAAGTTTAGTGTAAAATGTGGCAATAAATTAGCCCAAAAACTAAATAAATGGAGAAAAATAAAAGACTCCATGTGACAAAATGACATGGTTACTTGGGAATTATCTCAAGTCAAGAGTCAATTCAAAGCACAAATGGAAGATGATTTGACACATGACATCATTAAAGCATTGAGCACATGGGGAAATCAAATTCCTAGCTACAAATGAGGAAATCAATTTTGTGACTTGGCAAATCGAATTTCATGGAGATAAATGTATATTGGGGAATATCTTGATGAATATTTGATTAAGAGTTTGTTGGAGGGTTGTCTCCACTCTAACTCCACTTCTTCCTTCATTTCTTGGCTTCACACATGGAGAGTTCGAATTTCTTGAAGGAGATATGTTGGGCCAGCTAGAGGAATTCGATTTGGGTGAAGTGCACATGTATGTCATAGCTACTCTCCACTTGGAATTTGACTTGCTCTTCTTGGGATCTTCTCCAACTCCACTTGTCACATCGTTTCTCATTGGGATTTCCTCCCAAATTTGTATAAAGAGACCCATTGGGCTTTCATTATGTATTATGGATACTAGCTATTGTGCTTGAAGAAGCGCCGCTGCCTTGTACACTTTCAATATATATATATATATAGACTTTGTGGTTTCATTCATGAGGTGTTCTTCCTTCTTGAGTGTGGTATGGATTTTTGATCATTGCTGTTATTTCCTTCTACTTATGTTATGATCTAATTTGTTTCCATATACTCTTAGATATGTGTTGATGTAAAGCTATCTTGCATTGACATATGATTTAGAAGTTTGCTTTAGATATGGAATGCTCTAGTTGGTTTCACATAAATCTCCAGAATTTCTTATCATTGTTTATTGCTAAATCTATATGGAACTAATTTTTGGTTGAAGTTTTGTAGAAGGAACATCTGCTTTGGATCAAAGATCAAGCGTGAGGGGAAGTCTTTGGAAAGACCAACCCTCACTTGATACACTTTTGAAGGAACTCTCATTTGTTCTTTGAACCTCATAGTTTAATCTTACAAATGGTTTTGTAGGGGTGTTAGCCATGGATTGTATACAAGCTAAGTATTCTAATATTCAAATAATTTTTCTTAAATCTTGTGCTTCATTGTTTCAAATGTGCTATTTCAAGAGCTTGATAATGGCCAAGCAAAGAGGAGAGTCTACTCATACTCTTTAGCTTGGCTATTGTAGATTAGATTTTGTACACATTGCATTTTTTAGACTAATTTTTGACACACATTGCATTTTTCCGACTAATTTTTGACTAACATTTGACTTGTCTTGCAACCCTTGTTTGAAGTGTTTGCTAACTCATCTTTGTGGTAGATTTTGAGGAGCAAGTGCTTGAAACATCTAACAAATTGTTTGCAGGACCTTTTGCGCATTTTGGGACTGAATTTTAAGAGGGTTGTGGGCACCTAAGGCACCAATTTTCTGCAAGGCCGAGTTGCATTTGAGGGAAACAATATTTTTGACTAGGCCGTGGGCTTTAGGAGGCTCATCCTCCCTTGTCCAAGCGAAATTTTCCACCATATTTGAGGCTGATTTGTTGCTGCAAGAAAAGTCTCTTGAATTTTCAGATTTGAAGAAGTTTCATTCGTAATTGTGGTTGCGAAGTTTCACATTGTCTAAGGAGGAGATTCAGATCTTATGAGTCATACCTTTTTAAAGCTTCTCCTTCATACATTGGACATCCTTTGAGAGGCTTCTCCTTCATTCATTGGGAATTTCTCCCATGGTATCCCACCTCCTCATTTAGGAGGACTCTATTGGGTGGAGTGATTTGCATGTTCTAGTTCTTGACTTTCACATCTAGTTTACTTGCATGCACATTTAATTTGCTAATCTAATTCACATATGGTTAATGTTTAGACTTAACACAACACTCACATTTCCTTTCATTTGCTAGTTTAAACTAATCAAGTTTTGCTATTTCATTTCTTGAGCTCTTGCATTGTTCGATTTATTGTTGCTTAAGTTACAAGATTTGCAATTTATTTTTGAGCAACTCATTTTATGTGCAAGCACTTTACATTTTTGGCAAGCTTTGATTTGTTCACTAATCCATTTTATTTACTCAACTTGGTGAATTGATTCATAATTATCTGGGTACACGCTTCATCATTTTGTCAACTTATGCTAGATGTTGTTTTGATTATTGTTGATATATCCTTGGAGCATTAGCTTGTCATCATTTATTGGAAGCAACTTACTTTGAGCAACTTACTTGTATCATTTCACTTAGCTCATTTACTTGCAAACGATTGGTGAAGTACATGCAAAACTTGTGAAGTAATATTGAGTTAGTTCCACTTAATCTTCCATTGAAGTTATTGGTGCAATTTATTTTGAGCATTATCTCATTTCACTTATTTTTTGAAACATTGCTATCAACACTTCTCTTTGGAAAGCAATAACATTCAAGCATCTCATTTAGGCATTCTAGTTTAGACTTGCACATTTAAAATTTACATCCAAGCATAAGTTTGGTTGTATAGACATAATAGGACAAAGTTTTTCTTTGAAAATTTCTTCCATTTGGTACGGAGTAAGATAAAGTGTGTGACCCTGCAGTTATGAAGGTGGCTTTGTCCCCTTGTAGGAACGACGACACACATGATTTGTAAGGATTAGGAGAAGGTTATCGTTAACGACAAATTTTGTACCTCCTTAGCCTCTCTTCCTTGCAAGTCACCCCAATCTTTACTCATTTGAAATAAGTTGAAGGGAGAATCTCTCACTTCAGAATATGCATATAGATTAAAATTAAACAAGATAATTGCATCTCACCTTAGCTTAGCTAGTTTGCATATCATTTTAATTCACTTACTTTAGAGCACATTGCAATTTACTTGCAAATTTATTTATCTCATGTGCTTTTCATGGTGAAAAATATCACTATCTATTGAAATTATTATCTCTTGTTGTTTAGTATTTCATTTAGTAAGTGCAACATCTATTTTTGCAAGTAATACTTTTGCACCCATTGAATCTCATTTGCAAGTTCAAGTTATCTTTCCTTTAAAGTAGCATATTGCAATTAGTATAGATTTTCATCTTGCCATCTTTACTGTACTTGACAAATTGCTATTACATGTGCTTGATGTTTATGTTTATGATCATGGAATGACATTTTCTTTACTTGAACAGTTCTTTACAAGTACGATTTGTACCTTGCAAGTGATATTTGATATTTCTTCTAACATTGTTTTATTTTGCAGGACTACTTGTCATTTTACTCTGAATATCTATTTGAGCAAGTAATTATTATTTCATTTGAGTAATTATTTATAAGGCACTAGTTCACATGCTTATCTCCTGAATGTTGTATTGATTATCATCTTTATATTGCTCATATATTCATAAGCTTGCTCATATCTTGAAGTAGTCTCACTAACCTTAGTCTCCTAGAGAACTCACATTTTCATTTAACCTTCATAGGTGACAACCCCTTCTCTTAGGTTGCCACCAAGTCATACTTTGTGGGGTTGAGGATTTTTCCCACACTAACCTAGGTATGCAAGCGAGGCGGCAACAGGTCTAATTCAGGGTACGGTGATATATCAAGAGGGCCTTCATGCTTGCTATCTCAATAGAATGGTTGCTAGATTTAAAAAAAAAAGCAGAAAGCGAGCATAATAGGGTTATATAAAAGCACATGTCTTAGTTAAAGATTCAAGGTAGTGGTGGATGGTGTGTGCTCTACACAACAAATTGGTATCACTTGGAGTGATGTGAAGGGCCTAGGGTACTATTTGTGTTTGTGGCCTGAGCATGCAAGAGGAAAGCATGAAGGCAAAGGAGCGTCGGATGTGCAAAAGTGAGAGGATGAAAAAGGAGAGCAACAATGAAAAAAAATATTATAATGAAGTTGAAATTTTAAATTGCATGTAAATGGGCATACTACTGTAAGGCTTGGCAAGGCATGCGTACCCCTGGGAAATTGGTGGCAATTTCTGATGTAAGACCTAGCTGATAGGGGGCATGTGGATAGCCTGGGTATAAACTTTGAGGGGGGGTAAGGGCTAGAGTGAGTGAGACTGACTCACTTTGCTAGTTTGGTTGGATTTGGTCAAGGAAACCCCAAGTCAAGGTTTAAGGGGGGATTGTTAAGTAAACCTGACTTGGGGATATAGTCAAAGTTGACCGCGTCAAGGGTAGTGCTTTTGGGTCCATGGCTTTTTGGTTGACCATGGTAATTTGCGCGTGGATTGCATGTAATGGAGCCTTTAAAAGGCTGGGAACATTTCGTTGTAATGGGCCATTGAGGTGAGCGGTGAAGGCTCACTTGACCGACTTGGCCAAGGTTTTGGCCAATGACTAATGGAATTCCATTGGCCTGAGTTTTTCTGCAAAATTGGGGTTTTCCTAGGATTAATATTGTGTGCATTATGTGTTTAATGCTTGTATTGTTGTTGGTTATTGTTAATGTTCCTCTCGGTAATTTTATTTTTTCTCTCTATTAATTTCTACACTCCCACGATGCCTTACCCTCTTAAGTACTCTATAGACACATCAAGTCATCTCTTGTCGACGAGGATTTGAATTGGGCCATTGGAGAGGACATCTACATTTTGTACATCTAGGTTACTTTGACCTCACCTTCGGAGAGCCTAGGGGAGAAGATGCCTTTCTACCTAGAGCACTTTTGGATTAGCAGGATGGAATCATTGTTTGTCCCTCATACACTTGTATACATTGGATGCATTCACTCTGGATACCTCTTGGCCAATTTTGGGTTGGCTATCTTAGACTTCGAGTGGAGACAGATCACCATATTCCTCGACCAAATAGGATTTGCTAGGCATGCCACCTACATGAGTCAAATATAGAGTTGCACCTTATTTTTAGGTGCCCCTTCTATGACATCAGAGGATGCTACCACTACCTCTATAAGGACTTGGGGGAATCCCTCTTTGCTTTCTTCTGATATTGCGATTAGAGATGCCTTACCCTCTTCAATGGGGAGATTCAACCACAAATCTCAGTTCTTGCACATCTTGCCTTGCCATGAGACTAGATTACTTGGAGGAACACCTCATACTTCCTTCTAATTGGGACAATAAGATACAGGTAGAGCCCAAAAGTACTTCAAACTGTAGAGTGGTGCAACTTCATGTCTCCCCTTACATCTCCTCTGTAGAGATCAACTGATATCATTGAGGATGATTTGAAGGTGTCAAACTAGGACTTAGACCACACATCCTCATACTAAATAGTAACACATAGACCAGCTCTAGATGAATCTAGAGTAGTTTGGGTCTCACCTGTAAGATTAACTCCCAACTTCAGTTGAGCAACCAAAGATCTATTTGAGGTTTCTTTCTTTTGATCTTGGATGGTAAAAGAGTAGGGCTCCATTGCTCCTAGTTTATCACCAAGATCATGTTGATTTCTGGTGGCGGCATCAGATGTGCTCTATGTCTCAAATTTTGCAGGGAGGCTTGGGCATATGTATTCCAAAGAACCCAAAAAACGTTTTAGGAAATTCCACTCGGAGACAATTTTATTAAAATAATTAATTATTTTTAATGGGCCAACAGGGGCAACGCAAAATTAGTTGGGGAACTCGTTGGTTCAGATACCGAATCAGCCGAGACTTGCAGTGTAGAGTGAGGTAATCTCACTAATTTCTTGTGCCGAGTGATATTCTCTGTAACTAGATTGTCGGAAAGGCATACAGTAGTTGTATTCAGAAATACTTTAGCTTAATAATAAAAACCCTTAGATCTGCTGCACCGGTTTTCCCACATTGGGTTTTTCCGGGGACGTTTGTCCAAAAACAACTGTGTCATTTGTGTGTATCTTTCTCTATTGTTTAGTTTCTTGTTTCGATATATTATTTGCATGGTGTAGGCTGCAGTGTATGTATTTCGATGTTTGCTGTAGGAAACTGCAAATAACTTGTTCATGTAAATCTAACAAGTAGAAGAAATATCATCATTGCTGCAGTAGGAATGTTGATTTGGGGTAGCATCAGATGTGCTCTAGGCCTCAAATTTTGCAAGGAGGCTTGGGCACATGCATTCTAAAGAACCCATAAACCGTTTTAGGAAATTCCACCCAGACACTATTATATTAAAATAATTAATATTTTTAATGGGTTCCTAAGTCTAAAGTTAAGAAAATTAAAATATTAATGGGTATTAATCTAATTGTGGGTGAAATTTCTAGAAAAAGACGGAGATCAAGTCAAGACGATCTGAGCCTTTGATTATGAGTTAATCTACGCTGTTGGTCGTCCAACAAGAAGATATAAGAAGGGGATTGAGGGTCATTTGGAAAATACACCAAGAGATCAAGAGATTGAATTTCTGAAGTGATAAGTTCTTAGGAGGAAATTCTGATTGAGGAGATTTCTTGCAGAGAGGGGCAGTGAGTATCTGGAAGAAAGAAGTTTTCCTGGGTTGAGAGTACGAGGCAGAGAGAGGGCATAACAACGTCTAGAGAGAGGCAGACGCTGGCCCACCAAAGTTGAAGCAGTGGCAGCGCAAGCCTTAGAGGGAGATCGAATTCATGCTGAGGAAATCGTGTTTCAGTGGTTGGGAGCCGGGGTGTAAGACCGGGAGGCAGAGATTCAGATTTTTCAGCTAGTAGAGGGTCCAAAGAAGGAGCAACGTGATACCCAACAGGGGTGACGTGGGAATTGTGTAGGAGTGACGCAGTTCTGCACAGAGGATACGCAGAGGCTCTAGTTCAACGTGATCAGACTCAAATTCTCCCAGTGACAGGGTGAGATCATTTCACCATTCATTTTGTCCAGTTTCTCTCGGTATCAGATTGCTAGTTGAGCATCCAAGAATTGTACTCAGATTTTCTCCTACATAATAATAAAACCCTTAGATCTGCTGCACTGGTTTTCCCGCATTGGGTTTTTTCGGGGACTTTTGTCCAAAAATAACGGTGTCTATTGTGTTGTATTTTCTTTCTTGCTCAATATTTTGTTTCCACTTATAATTTAATTAAGTGAAGATTGCAGTAGTATTTACTTCGATATTTACCATAGAACACAATAAATAACTTGTATGGATTAACAAGTAGGAGAAGTAACATTGGTTTGCTGCAATAGGGGTTCCTCTTGAGGAATTTTCACAAGGAATTCCTGGGTTTAAGGAATTTTCACATGGTATCGGAGCAGTGCAGATGAAGCAAGAAGAACAGTGCTAGAGAACCCAATGCTGGGTAGAGAAGGCGATCGAAATAGCTGCAAGAGGCAGCAGTTCGAATCCGCAGAGGGGTTTGAGCAGTCCAAGCCGGAGGGTTGGATTTCGAGGCAGTCTCTCTCTGAGTGAGTCGACAGAGAGAATGGCTTGCAGATCGAAATCTTACTGTGGCAGAGGGAGCAACGCTGAAATCTCAGTGTGAGGAAAGGCTGGTGGGATGCAATTTTTCTGCAGGGCATTTTTGCTCGGCAGAAAGACGTCAGAAGAGAGAGAGAAGCACAACGAGGGAATTTTTCCTCAGTAGACCTCCCGCCAAGAAGTCTGTTTTCTTAGTGATTGAGCAACAACAGTAAGAGCAAAGAGGAGCAGTTCAACATTTTCGTGGCAGAGATGGCAACTAGTGGGCTGGGAGATTAGGACAGTTTGGATGGAGCATCCAACTACGTCATCTAGAAGGCAAGAATGTCATTCCTTCTAGATGAGCATTCTCTCAAGACCTATGTCAACAGCGTGGTGGCTGCGCCTGCAGATTTAGATCTGTTGAAGAAGTATCAGGCAGAAATGACGAAGGCCAAGAGGATGTTCTTGGATGGAGTAAAGGATCACGTGGTTTGTCAAATCGCTAACAGAGGGACTGCTAAGGAGATGTGGGATGCCTTGGCAGTGCTATATCAAGGATCGTTCGAGCAGCGGAAGATGTACTTAGAGCAAAAACTGAGATCTGCACAAATGCAGAAGTGGGAGTGCATAGATCCGTTCCTCATGAAGCTTCAAGAGACCCGTGACGAGTTAGCAGCTGTGGGGTCTACACCTCAAGGGTCCGAGTTGGTTAGACTGGCCATCAATTCAATCTCAAATGAGTGGCAAGTCTTTGTCCAGAGTATTCTGGGCAGGGTGACTTTGCCAAATTGGGATGAAATGTGGGAAACTTTGAAGCAAGAGGACCTGAGGAGAGACTTGGTCAAGTGTAAGCTTGACGGGAGCAACAACAGTGGGTCAAAGCCCAAGGAGGAGGATGAGAATGCAACCCTTGCATCCAAGGGGCAGTAGGAGCAACGAAGGAGGAAGAAGAACGTCTCAAAGGTAAAATGATTCAGGTGTGGTGAAATGGGTCACTACGCAACACAGTGTCCTCTCAGGAAGAAGGACAAAGATGAGAAGCACGATTTGAAGGCTGCACTCACGAAGATCGAGGAGGAGTTCACCATGACAGTCAAGATACCTCCAAGAGGGAGGTGGGCTGATTTAGAGCTGTAGTTCGAAAGAGATACAAATGGGCAAGATCCTTGAGGAGCCCACCTCTCGAATCAATTCCTTGCTACGGAGCCTAGATCAGAAGTAGCAGGATGGACCAGTGTTAGTTGGTGCAGAGGAGTGTTGGAGCAACAAATTCAATGGCTAGAACGCCATGTCTGAGCAACGTAGTGCAGAGTTGCAGCAGCAATGCAGTGGCTTCAGAGGGACAACGTAGGACTAGCTGCAGTCAGATCTTCAACATTGAGATGCATCTATGTTGAACACTGGTTCAGAAATTTGGGATGTTTTTCCATTGCTGATGTAGTAGCAGTAGCAGTAGCAGTTTGCAGTGCAGGGGTAGTTGGCAGTGACAGTGCTAGCAGCAGCACGAATGCAAAAATTCATAGGGAGTTGAGGTACGGATGTAGTGTTGACAGTGGCAGTGACAACAACAGTACAGTTGCAGTAGCAACGTAGTAGTTGGTGGACAACATGTCATACATCAACAACACAAAGGACGATGTTATGAAGTTAGGGTGATGCTTCAGTGGGAGGCATTGTTAGAGCACATTCCTCGCTAAGAGAGTGTGTTGATTTTTGGTAGCATCGGATGTGTTGTAAGTCTCAAATTTTGTAGGGAGGCTTGGGCACATGTATTCCAAAGAACACAGAAAGCGTTTTGGGAAATTCCACACAGAGACAGTTTTATTAAAATAATTAATTATTTTTAATGGGACCCTAAGTCTAAACTTATGAAATTAAAATAATTAATGGGTATTAATCTAACTCTGGGTGTAACTTCTAGAAGAAGACGAGGATCAAGCATAAATGATCTTAGCCATTGATTAGCTTCTAATCTGGGCCGTTGAATGTCAACGAGAAGATTGTTTAAGGAGGCTTGAGGGTCATTTGGAAGATACACAGAGAGTTGATTAGTCGGATCGAATTGTTGAAGCTAGAGGCAACGCAGTGATTTGTAGTGATCATGCAGAGAGGGGTAGAGGAAGTTTTGGCTAGAGGATCTTCTCCGGAGCCAAGAATACTCAGCAAAGAGGCAGAGAGACACACAAAGGAGGTAGTGCAGAAGGCTGAGAGAGTGACACAGAGCCAGGAAGGGCTCACACGGGCCCCACGCAGAGCAGCACAGAGGCTTTCAGCGCAAAAGTCCGAGTTTGCTGAGGAGGCTGATGTTTTTGAGCCGGGAGGGCTGGAAAAGGCTTCTGAGGGCAAATCAATTCCCAGTTGAGCTGACACAAGGCCTTAGAGGCTGATGCAAGCCCAACAGTGGCAATGCAGAAGTAGTCGGGGAACTCGTTGGTTCAGTTGCCGGATCAGCCAGGACTTGCAGTGTAGAGTGAGATAATCTCACTAATTTTTTGTGCCGAGTGAAATTCTCTGTAACTGGATTGTTGGAAAGGCATCCAGTAGTTGTATTCGAAAGTACTTCAGCTTAATAATAAAAACCATCAGATTTGCTGCACTGATTTTCCCACATTGGGTTTTTCTGGGGACGTTTGTCCAAAAAAAAAAACTGTGTCATTTGTGTGTATCTTTCTCTATTGTTCAGTTTCTTGTTTCGGCATATTATTTAAATGGTGTAGGCTGCAGTGTATGTATTTCGATGTTTGCCGTAGGAAACTGCAAATAACTTGTTCATGTAAATCTAACAAGTAGAAGAAATATCATCACTGCTGCAGTAGGAATTCCCGGGCTTAAGGAATTTTCACAGATCATATCGTGAGTTTCCACAATGGTACCTAAGGACTTTGACGATGATCTAGTGCCCTGGTCATCCCCTCGCCCTCAATCATTAGGCCTAGAGGATTTTGACGCCATTGACATCATCCTCATGTTTCTCTCTCTTGATCAACATCAAGAAGTCTAAATTTCCTGTCTTGGACTCTCACTTTGTATCACTGCGCCGATGATACTGTTATATATCCTTTGATGTTTGTTAGACCTAGTGATTAGCTTAGTTAGATACTTATCCATGCTGCACTTTTTCTTTAGCTTTCTTTATCTTGGTTTCAGCATTACCTGGAATTGCTTTTGAACTCCCACATTGTATTCACATTGAATGTGTCTCTAGGTCCCCTTGACATATTTTTGTGGTCATATGTTGGACATTAATAAAATATTTTATCTTATCTCGTCTCTTCTTCCCACTGTCAAATTCACTGGCATGTATACTATTGAGCTTCAAAATTCATCTTCAATGTTTCAAATCAAATCAGTGAGATGTGTTTCTGTTTGTGGCTTTGCCAAATTGCTATTGCAGTGAAAGCTGTTTTCAAGGTGCCTCATGTCCATCCATGCCCTTCACAGATTCATATCTAGTCTCCTTACTTCCTAAAATATTTCCAGTACTGACTGTAAAAATCTCTGCTAAGATAGCAATGTGTTGATCATGTTTGCATTTAGAGGCAATTTTCAAAGGCTTGACACTGCACTTGTGAGAACATAGGTGGTGGAAGCTTCTGGCATGTGTCAAGACTCAAGAGAACCATGCCTGGGTCCACTCTTTATCTTGCTTTGTTGGAATTAACTTGTATCAGGCAAAGAGGCCATAAGTTTGGGGTCTGCAATTGACCTGGAGTTAAAGTCCTATTTATATTTGCTTATAAAAGTTAAAGTATAACATTTGAGTTGAATGCATGTTTTGTAAGAAGTTTCTTTTTGAAATGCTGGCTGATTTCTTATAAGAAATCTGTCTTCGATTTATTTCCAGGTTTCAATTGTGGATGAACTAATTGACCTGGATTTAAAGTCCTATTTGTATTTGCTTATAGAAGTTGACTGTTGAAGTATAAGTGAGTTGAATGCATGCTTTTGTAGGAAGTTTGTGTTTGAAATGCTGGCTGATTTCTTATAAGAAATTTGTCTTTGATTTATTTCCAGGTTTCAATTATGGATACTCTAATAGGCGCCTTTTTCTTAGCAAATTACAAAGCCTGTGAGATCTGTTTTAATTGATCTAGTTTCTCATATTTGTTGTGCTTTATCTAAATTTACAGGTTTTAGATTTTGACTTTGAGAAGTTCTGCTCAGTATCTCTTTCAAACTTGAACGTTTATGCTTGCCTGGTGTGTGGAAAATATTATCAAGGAAGAGGTCGGAATTCCCATGCGTACACTCACAGTCTTGAGGCAGGTCACCACGTCTATATCAATTTACGCACAGAAAAGGCTTATTGTCTCCCAGATGGATATGAAGTGAATGATCCTTCACTTGATGATATTCGTCATGTCTTGAACCCAAGGTTAGAATGATAAGATTATCTGTCTTGTTTGTTGCTTGTTTCAGGTTCGAGAATACCTTTCTAGTCTGCTTTATTATTTTAGCCTAATATTACAGCTCATATAATATATGACAAATGATTATGCCTTCGCAGCTATAATATTTTTAGGTTCTTGTTTTATTTTCTGCTGCAGTTTCAAATACACCGAAAACAACATTTTTCTTATGGCATGATAGCACTATGACTAGTGGCATTTCATATGAGTTAATTTTGACTTCGTATTCTACACATGTTTATAACAATTCATGGATTGCTTCTTTTGTGGTTAGTTTGCACCTCCATGTATTTAACAACACCAGTGATTGCTTTTGGTCATTTCTGTCCTTTTTAAAATAAATGTTTCCTTTATTTTATGGCTTGTAAAAACCTCGGAAACCCCCAGGCACTTATGTATTTTTCAGATGGTATCTGTTGTAAACCTGTTGGCACTGATTATGGGACCTGATCTGGAAACGACATCGGGTGAGGCATGCAATGGAACAACCAACCTGGGGAATTGACCCCGAAACTCCTTGCATGAAGTTTAAAGCACTCAACCATTTGAGCTAGTTCACTATGCTACCTTTATACTATAATTTATAAGATATAAAATGTACATTAAATTGAAATCAGGCTGAATTTTAATTTTTAACTTTCAGTTACAAATAACCTTGATTTGTGTATACCCAACTTTGCTGGTCTGTACATTAACTCTCCCCTCACCATTCAACTCTTCTATCCCTTGTCCATTTCATGCCGGCTTTTTGATTCTCATGCTTTCCAAGGGATTGGCTTCATGTTTTGTTTCCTTATTAGCTTCTGGTTTTCAAGGGCATTTTCTTGATTCTCAACTCTAACCATTCTCTGTCATCTACCTTTGTTTTCATCTCATTCTTATATTTCTAGTGGGAACATTTTTGCAGCTGATCTTCTCTTGACACTATTGTACCTTCTCCTTCATCATGCTGGGACAGTTCGAGATTTCTTTCTTGATTGTTCATACCCATCTCTGCTACAGTTTGCCAATGTGCTTATAATTCTGGATACAGGATCTGTTCCACTGCTTGCTTGCCTAAATGCTTCTCTTTTCTAATATCTTACTTCTTTAGTTCACCCATCCGACAGTGTCCATGTGCCAACCTCAGAGCACTTCCAGTATTAACTGCTCTTTCAAATTTAACGTATCTGTGTTGAGAATAGATGCTTCTCTATTTTTGAGTTTGCTTTTCCAGAATTAGCTTGGTGCTATCTTTAATGTTAGTTTTGATTTTCAACAAATGACATGGGCTAGTGAAGCTTCCAGTTTTAGATATGGGGTCCACTTTCCTATGGAGGTGTACGCTTTCATGTCGATCAATTTTCCTTGTGGACACACTTCTCTATGTAGTTGGCTTATGCATGAAGGAACATCGTTCTAAGCAGATTTAGAGTTAGGGTTCTATTCCAAGTCTAGGGTTTTCCACATGAATGGAAAACATTGATTGTAGACCCAAGTGGCTTTTTCCTCTATAAAGTAGACAGATCGATGCTGTTGGTTGGTGAGTTTTAGTTTTGAGCTATAATAGTGTAATTTTTTGTTATTTCAGTGAATAGAAGATTGATGAAGTATTGAGTGTTCCACATTATGTATTTGCTGTTTGTAATTTCCAGCAATCTGTTTTTGTGGATTAGTGTATATAGAGATATTATGGTTTTGATTGAGGTTTTCAGTTTCTAATCTACCTAGGTTTATGCTAATTTATCTGTTGATTTTTGTTGCCTTGGAAGGTCTCCTATATTTGGTTGCGTCTTTAGGTGCTTACCTGGTGGTGTAAGTGATATTATGATTTCTTTACTAAGGTTAACTTACGAAAAGTACAATAATTAATCTGATTAATTAGGGTGGAGTATTAGGCCAAAGTGCTAAGGATAAATAATAAAATTATTTACTGATCTAGATATAATCTCAAGTTTCAACCGTTGATCTGAAGTGAGGCTTAGGATTTAATCCTTGCCATTGATCAATTAGGAGATTAGGGTTAGGGATTTTGGCTGAATGGAGTTATAAAATATGCCTAAGGGAGAGGTGAAGACACACAGTTGTGGAGGAAGTGATTTTCTCTAGAGCGAGAGGCTTGACTAAACTGAAGATGATTGAGAAGTGCAGCAGGGAATTTCGGGAAAAATTCAGGGAAGTCGAGTTTAGGAAAGAGGGAGGCTAAGTTGCTGAAGAGGAGGGCCAAATTCAGGAGGAGGCCGAAATAATCAGAGGGGCCGATTTTTTTCAAGTGCGCAGGGGCCGTACGAGCCTACGAGGTGAGAAGAAAGGGGGCTGATTTGCTGGTGAGACAGGTTTAATTCTCGAGGGCCGAGTTTTTTTAGGAGGGTCGATTTACTCGAGGTTGATTTTCCCGGTGGGGCCGAGTTTCCAGGTTCCCAGCAGTTGTATTTTCTATGTATTCTCTGTGGGTATAACCTAGAATTTTCCAGAGTTTAATAATATGAAGGAAGATTGTGTTGGGTACAAATTTGCTGTTGTAGTGTTATTGATCTCGTCATTTTATTTCCGCTGCATTTTATTTTTGATTTAATATACGAGTGTGTTTATTTTATCAAAAATTTCAGAAATATTTGAGATAAATATTTTCGGGTTTTTTAATAAATTGTTGAAGTAAATCAGATCTGGTAGAAGAGAATTTAACATTATCTGAGTGCAGAATCTGCTTACCATGGTCTGAAATTTAACTTGCTATCAGAGCATGTTCACTGAAACCCTCCAGATCTTTGTATGTGATGGTCAGCTTCCTCTGAGAGGGCGTGTTGTTGGAGGTTTTTAATGGGTGTGATGTCTGAGTTTCAGTGAGTGAAGTAGATTTGCACTTGTGATAGGTTGTTGTGTGAGATGCCCAAGATATTTCAGTGATTGAAAGGTTGCTATTAGAGTGAGATGTGATTTACACTTGGGATAGGCTGCAGATGTTATTTTTTTGAGCTTGATCTGTTTGTTGAATTCAAGTGTGCACCTAGCATTTGCAGTGATGGCCTGTTTTGGTTTCTAAGAGTGTTGCATGTTGGAAGGCGTGTTCAACTTTGTACTGTGGAAGTAGAAACTGCATAATCTTTTGGAGGAAGTTGAATTGCGGTATCTCGTGGATATAGAGTTTACAGCTCCTATTAATTCCAAGGATTTGGCAAAGCACATTAAGAAATTAGCTAGTGTACAGCAAGTCAAAATTGATTTAGTGAAAGAATCATTCAATCCCTCACATTGTAGAGAAGAAGATGGTGAAGGAGGTGTTTCATTCATTGGTCATGTTGTACCAGAGTGTCAGCTTGTCTCGTACAATGTTTTTGACGAACAAGCTCACTGGTACCCACATCAGCAAGACAGATATTGCAGTGAGCTCTCTGATGAAGATTACTGAATTGAGATATTGGCTTGCTGCAATCACTGAACAGATTGAACAATGATCTGAATAGGATCCTCGAAGACTAGAAATGATTAAGTGGTTATTTCTCTGGTTAATTTCTGTGCTAGAGAACCTTGTCTTTCATGCTTGGTGTACTCTTGATGGCGTGGCAGAATGATTGATCCATATATGAGGGACTTATAGCCCACTGTTTTCACCAACAAGGAACCTTTGCAGAATAAAATTATGGTTTTTGTTGGTGCAGTTCTGAATATATGACTTTGCTTCTCTATTGCTAATTATCAGTAAGGAAAAGGTATGGCTCTGTACAATCGCTTCACTCTTGTTTATGGTGCCAAATCCAACTAAATAAACATGGCTGATGGCTCTTATTGCACAAATTCTCACTCAAAATCTGTTGCCAACCAATGCCAACAGTAGAATATAATTGTACTCTTTCAATGCTATAAAAAAATAATATTCCACTGTGCAATATGCTAATCAACAACACACTGCTATGCCACTTACAGGTCAGCATGGGTTTAATTACAATGGTAGATGAAGTATAATCTGTTTCTCCTTTAAATGGGCTTACCTAGCGTCCATTCATTCAGTCATCTCTTTGTTTAATTGCAAGAAACTAATAATCACTTATCAAGATTTCCAACCGTATGGCTGTAGTAATGCCATGCAGAGTTGTATCATTCTTATCAAGATTTCCAACCGTATGGCTGTAGTAATGCCATGCAGAGTTGTATCATTGGTGGCTCAATACAGAGTGCAGTCCAATATGAATTTTTTTATATTCATCAATATGTGGTCCTAGTATTAACACATGAGTAGCAGAATGCTCCCTACCCATCCACAATTGGCTGTAGGTATCAACCGAACACACAGTGGGTATATATGTTTGCATACATATACATTGTTTGCAAGTGAATGGATATTGACCAACGCTTGGAAAGGCCTTGGATGTATGGTTCTTAGTGAATAAATTTGGCAATGCTCATATGATGGTTTTTGTTGAGAAATCAAGTGCAATTTAGTTTAACACTAAATTCCTCTTCTTGATAATTACTTGTGAATATTAGATGTCTTTTTATTATTTCTTATGTCTCCTTCATCAAGCAATTATACAATTTTTCAAAACATAAAGATCACAATAAGACAAGAGACTCCAAAACTTAGGCCAGAGGCCATGGCAAAACCCACAAGGGGAAAACCCAACAATCCTTTTTATATAGAATCAGATCAAAATGAGAGATGTCCAAGACCAAGACCAAAACCAAATTGCCACCAAGATACCAAGTCAAGCCCCCCTCCAAGTCTCCTCCAAAAGTCAAAGTCAACACTGGTCAAACTCCTTCAAATCTGGTCAAACTTAGAATATCGGTCTTGTAGTAGAGGCCGAATTTCGGCCTGCAATTACGTCTGAAAATTCGGCCCTTTTCTATAGAAGTTTTGTCCATGTGTGAGGTGCAGTAGGGTAAACATTTCAGTATTCTTCTTGTGTTTTGACTTCCTTCTCTCTCCTTTGACTTCGGCCTTCTTTTTTGTGATGTGTTGAATGAATGAGCTCTCCAAGAGGTTGAACTGTCTCTTATATATAGCTATTCAGGAGGGTCAAATAGGTGCCACTTGGAGGTCTAGGCAGACTTGGTCATTTTGTTGGCTTATGACTCAAATAAAATTCAATTTTTTTTTCTTACAAATATCCAAATGGGACATACTCAAATAAATTTTTCTTGTGACTCAAAATAAATTCTTTGACTCTTTTGACTCTAAGCATGAAGAACATGCTTTGACAAAAATATATAATATAATAAATACATCAATGATAAATTTACATTATGAAGACCAAACCTAATTACAACTTCAAGAGTTTTAGCCAAATGAAAACAGCCAAATCTCTGCCCATTTACAAACAACAATTGTGCAACACTCTTCACATCATATGATGGTTTTAGCCAAATGAAAACAACCAAATCTCTTCCCATTTACAAAAACAATTGTGCAACATTTTTCACATCAGCTGCAAACTACTCAAAGCATTTAACTAAGCACAGCGGTGGATGGTTGTAGGAATACACTCAGAATGCACATGTTGAGAATGCGTATGGGTTTGAACATAGCAAGGAGATGGCCAGTGAACAGAGCTATGGGAATCACTGGGAGTGTAGGCTATTATCCCAAACAAAATTGGTTGTTGAGGGTTCACAATCGAGAGCATGACCTCAAACCCACTTTTCACTGCTCATGGTTTCACAACTGAAACACAGATCTAATGAATACCAATGGAAGTTGATTTGTTATAAGTGCTGGTTATTAGAGCAACCTTTTAATTCCTTGTTTTCTGTTTAAATGTTTAAATTTTCCGAACTTAGCACTTGGTATTTGGTTCCCAACAATTATTATTAGCTGAACGAATACATGGCTAAGTTTCCAACACAAAAATATTTAGCGGACGCAAAATTACTTGATCTGAATTACGTATACATAAACGGATTTCTGTGCAATCACCATTTCTTCAGTAATAAATTAATCACGGAACTTAATTGGGTTCTCGTACTAGGGATAATGGCCAAGCTGAGAAAATGCAATACTGATCACCAGCCTTGCTGCACTTTCTTCGACCAAGCACACGCTGACTGAGAAGCTTCTCTCAATCTTGTGCTAATGTTATATGTCTTAGCACCTCACATTAGGCTCAATTTTTATTTTTCCAAGGCTAAGATTGATGGCTAAAATTAGCTCGTCAAATTAACTGAAGATAAGTGACATTACTTTAGTTAACTATCCTATCTTTAACTTTCTCTACTTAAACACAAGTACAAGTCATAAATTTAGCTTGCTTTACATGCACAACACATCAACATATGTGCAACTCACTTGCACACTCGTATGCTGAATGCAAGCTTTTAACGAGGCAAATCAAGGTTCTTCTAATCAAGACACAAGACGAGAAGTACCTTCCGAGGTACAAATCTCAACACTCCCTCTTCGCAAGGGAGGTACTTATGGAAGAACCTTCTCCACCTGGATCTATCTTCAAGCCCATCTCGATATTTGTAGCTGCTCTCACTGACACTGAAGCCTGTCCTGCTACTTGATTTGAAACGTGAGCTGAGAACCTGTCACATCCAACCATGCTCCTAGGATCCTACTCCTGAGCATCCGTCAATGTCATATCATACCAGTTGAAGCTCCTGGCAGTACCTGAAGAATCACTCTTCCTCGCCACATGATCCCTCTTGGCAACTGACACTGATATTGTATCCAAGATATTCTCGGGATATACCCACAGGTTGTCCTAGCAACCTATATCATTGCCCCTGTTTGATGCCAAACACTACAACTACATCCAAGGATGCTCCCTTTGAATATAGAAACGCCTGTCCATCTCGAAACAAAACTCTATATACAACACTTCCTCCAAGGCTGATATTAAGAGCACGTGTACCATCAACCCTGGAACAAATAACATCCTTGTCACCTCCAGAAATCCTCTCGACTCTAGCCGGAATTTGACACATCCAACCCCCTTTACTGCATGCGTGGTGCTAGCTCCACAACTCACATGGTAGTCTGGGTTTGTCTCTGAAACACTGTGGAACACTGACCTCATCCCTGTCATGTGACTGAATGTTCTACTGTCCACTAGCCATAACCCACTTTCCTCATACATAACAGTCCTATTGTTTGAAATACATGCAGCTAGAGAAAATTCCTTTTCTAATTTCTCTATAAAGTCATCAATCTTAGTTGATGTTAATGCAACCACTTGATCCTCCTTGTGTGGACACTGGCTTGTGTAGTGACCAATCTTATGTCACACAAAGCACTTCACTTTGCTGATGTCCTTCAGGGAAGCAGATCCCCCACTTCTCTTTACTTTACCTTTGCCCTTTTCAGCAAGAGCAAAATTCTACTCATCATCCTTTCCATCATGTTGGCTGTAGTTTTGGACGTCTCCTTATCTCCTCCTGTACGAAGTCATCCCACAATCTATCCCAATTAGGCAGATTTTCTCATGCGATGATCCCATCAACAAGGCATCCCATTTCGAAGGAAAGCTACTCAAGGCTGATCTGACCAACTCTTCACAGGTAATAATTTTCCCCACTGTTGATAAATCATGTCTAATCTGACTCCTAGTAAGGTATGATGCAATTGTGTCAGTGTCAGACATCTTGGCATTTCTCAATTTCTCCTTCGACACACCATCACCTATTTTGGCTTGTACTCTGGTACAACTTGGTTAAGGATGCCCACAACTCATAGGCATACTTCTTGCTTGTCACATTAGGTTTAACATGGTCTCTGATGGAGTCCAAGATTATTCTATTGGCCTTCATGTTTATCTTATTAAATGCAGTCATCTGCATAGGATCTTTGGGAATTTAGACTGCCTTCTCCACAATATCCCACAACTCTTGCTCCTCAAATAACAAAACAATCTGCTTCTTCCACGGGCTGAAATTTCCTGCCCCATCCAACCTGTCCTCATAATGTAGCCCAATAGCCATCTATGTCAAATTGACCAAAAATTAACTTTTCACTTTCTGCTCGCTGCCCGGGCCTAATGCTTCGGCTCAAACACTACTGCTCGCTGCCCGCAGCCCAAGACTTCTGCAGCTTGATATAGCAACGATTTATTTTATTTTATTTTATTTCTTCAATGTGTGCTCTTCATTGACATAGGCCACTCTGTTGCGACCACTTGACACAGCCACTTTATGGCTCCTTGATCGTGTCCAGTGGTTGATTCCGCCTCTGTCCAACAATTTCTTGCACTTGTTTCGGTCGTGGACTTCCTCTGTGTCGCTCTGTTAAAATTGACAACTAGAGCCAAACTCCATGTGGGTTGTCTTATTTATGGCAACTGATATTTTTCTTGGATCCCTCTCATCGAGAGGTGTAGGATTGATCTAAAGATCATCCGATTCCGATAAGTATTCATGGAGTTATGAATTTATTTGTGTTATAAGACAATTCGTCAAGGTCGGCCAACAACCAAATAACCCACACATGTGCTCAACGTTTTAGTATAAAAGGAGATGACTTGAGAGTCATTTCACACACACTTCTCTCTTGATTTCTCTCCACTTGTCTTGGGTTTTAGTGTGAGAGAAATCTAGGAGGAAGTAGCCCTAAACATAGGAGGAAAGGAGGCTAATCTATCTGCCCTAGCCGCAGTCCTAGCCCTAGCTTCTACGCATAACCTAGCCGTAGTCATGAAGAGATGCCCTAATTCTCCACGTTGTCCCAAGGGTAACCTAGACGCAGTAAGGAAGGAGTCCTACGCATGACCTAGGTGTTGTCCTAAAGAGGTCATGGACAGCGTGAGAATTTAGGGACTGTTTGGAGGGTCTTTCAGGGGTCTAAAGTGCAGTAAGGAGGACCGAAGGACTTCTCTTGGAGGTTGAAGCAGAGAAGGGGAATTCTAGGCTGTTTGAGGGCCAAGTGGAGGGGAGGCAGACCCTAACAGGCAGTCACAGACCTGTGATGCCTTGCTGTAGCAGGCCACAAGCATATAGGGCAGGCCAAGGTTGTTAAAGAGGGCTAGACTGCCCAGAACCACAACAAGAAGGGTCAACCTCCTAACAAAGGGCAACCACACTCCTTAACAACAGATCTGGGCAAAATTGAAGGCTGGATATGGGACTGTAATGATGCCCTAACCAGGCCTACGTGGCAGCATAGGAGTGGACCTCGAACAGTGAGCTGAAGCATGCATTTTAGATGCTTGGTGTGTGTGTAGCAAAGGTCTGTGATAGGCCACTCCAAAATAGGCCAGGTGGAAGTGTTAGGGGTTGCCATATACTCACAGCAGCATGAGGAGGCAGCCATCTACCTTGACTAGTCATTAAGGTAGTTTAAGGTATGTTGGGTTGCTGTAGCAATGGGACAGCTAGGCAGTGGTGCTTGTTGGAACAAGGTAAATAGGACAACTAGGTAATGGTGCTTGGTGCCACAAGCAATCATAGGAACAACAGTCACTAACAGTGGGACAACAATGCTAGTAGTGTGACAACATGGTGCAACAATACCTCATGGGACAACAGTGGCAAGCATGGTGCAACAATGGCACATGGGACAACAAGTACATGGTGCAGCAAGGTGCAACAATAGTACTTGGGACAACAATGATACTTAGTGCAACAAGTACATGGTACAATCATGATTGGTGAAGCATTATGAGATGCAACATAGTGATGATGGGTGCAACATGGTGCAACACGGTGAGGTGTAGCATGATGATGAGGAGCAACACAACGATAGGTGCGGCAAGACAATGGAGTCACCTTGGAGAATCAGTTGAAGCAACATGTCTTCAATTGAGTTCAGCTACCTCATGTATCATCTTCTTAGAGATGATCTATGCTCTTATTTAGATAAGTCAAAGTGTTGACTTCTATTATAAATGTACTATCTCTCTCTCTCTCTCTATGCTGAACTATTGAAGAACATATAAGAAGAATTGATCAAGGGTTTCCCCACATTGGGGTTTGTCCCTGGCTAGCGCCACATCTTGTGTCCTCTTGTCTTGGCTTGTCTTCTGCGATTTATGTTTACGTTCTATCTGCAATTTACTATTATGCTGATGTGATTTCTAATCGGAAAAGATATCGAGCTAACTGAGAAAATTGAAGTAAATTGCTCTAAGCATAGAACATACCTAAAATTAACACGCTCCCTTTTGTGCTGCTATCTGTCTATGAGCACCGATCCTTGGTGGCTGTGGGTTGGTTGCAAGTTGGTTGGTGGTTGACTATGCTCACCAGGCTTGTTGACCTGATCAACTTCCAAACTCTGCCGCCCTGACAAAAAAATGGTCTGATCTGCTTGTGTGGCTTGATTGCTTTTTGTAACCCAACCCTCAAACCTCTTTTTTTGTACACAATTATGGCTTCCTCTTGTTTGTGTTCTTCTGTGTTGGATGTTGCTATTTCCTCCGCCCGTTGGCCTCCTTTGCCTCTCGGCGACTTTTGTTGGTAATTTTAGTGGGGGATCTTGTCTACTATTAGCTAGTTGCTGTGCTCGCAACGCTTAATTTGTTCCTGTTCAGCCTCTACCTCACCTCATTGGCCCATGTTGGCTATTCCATCAGTTCTACAATGTTGGCCTACATCCTTGCGCTGTGCCCAGACGGTGTCGACTTGCTGTTGGCCCCGAGGACTGCTCGTCCTTGTGCGCTCAACTAGTCCTAACTCTTGACGATTGGTTGTGTCAAGCCAGGTAGTAACTCCTCAAAACAAATTGATTCGTGTATTATTCCTTCAGGTTAATCTTTATTATATACATGAGGGAGAGACTGTTCACTTCATCTCAAGATGACTGTTCATATTACTTATTATTTATTTACATTATATTCACCCAATCCTGATGATTAGGTGTCAACATTCCCCCCTTAATCTGAAGGGATGTTGGTGAGTCCAAGCATCATTCTGAATCGTTCAAGCTTTTCTCTTCCAAGCGCTTTGGTGAAGATGTCTGCAATTTGTTCATTAGTGGAACAATGACGGAGATGGATTGTTTTGGCCTCAACATGATGTCGAATCAGATGATATTTAGTATTGATGTGCTTCGTTCGATCATGGAACTTTGGGTTCTTGGCCAACTTTATTGCAGAGGTATTGTCAATCATGAGTGGAGTTGATTGTACTTGTTTTACTTGCAAATCTTCAAGAATTTTCTTGAGCCACACAATTTCTTTTTTTGCTTCAGCTGCTGCCACATATTCTGCTTCTGTTGTGGAATCCGCTGGAACTGATTGTTTGCGTGATCTCCAGGAGACAGCTCCTGATCCAAGACTCATAGCATATCCTGAAGTAGATACCCCAGTTTCTTTGTCTCCATCGAAGTCTGAATCAGAGTATCCAATCAAGCTGAAGTCGTCCACCTGTGTATACTTGATTCCAAAGTCTTGAGTTCCCTTCAAGTACCTTAGAACTCTTTTTGCAACAGACCAATGTCCCTCACAAGGCTTTTGCATAAACTTGGAGAGGATTCCAACAACAAACGAAATGTCTGGTCTGGTAGTAGTTAGGTAGTTGAGACTTCCTACAAGCTGTCTATACTTTGTTGCATCCTCAAATTCTTTTCCTTCAATAGATGTGAGCTTTAAGTTTTGTTCCATTGGAGTAGTAAGAGGACTGCATTCTATCATGCCAAACCTGTTCAACAGATCTCCAATGTACTTCTTTTGAGAAAGAAATATGGACTTCGGATGTTGGGTTACTTCAATACCAAGATCGTAATGAACATAGCCCAAATCAGTCATTTCAAAACTTTTCCCCAGTTTCTTCTTTATGGATGCAATGTAGCTTTCATTGTTCCCTGTCATCAAAAGATCATCTACATATACCACAAGATATACAACTGTTTTGCCAACTTTCTTGACAAATAAAGTTGCATCATCAAATCATAATGTTTGAAATTGAGTTTTAGAAGATGCTCAGTTAGTTTTTCATATCAGGCTCACTGTGCTTGTTTGAGGCCATACAAGGACTTCACAAGTTTGCATACTTTATGTTCCTGTCCTTTTACAGCAACTCTTTCAGGCTGGGACATAAAAACATTCTCTTTTAGATCTCCATTCAAGAAAGCAATTTTTACATCCATTTGATGGACTTTTCAACCGTTCTGTGCTGCTAGGGCAAAGAGTGTCCGGATGGTAGCCCATTTTGCTGTGGGGGCAAAAGTCTCCTCATAATCGACCCCTTGCTTCTGTGCAAAACCTTTTGCCACAAGCCTGGCTTTGTGCTTGTCAAGTGAACCATCAGCTTTATACTTGTTCTTGTAGACCCACTTGCAGCCAATTGGTTTGGTTCCTAATGGAGGATCAACCAGTGTCCAAGTGCCATTCTTTATGAGGGCATCATACTCCTTTTGCATCGCTTCTTTCCATTCATCATGAGAAGCAGCTCCTTTGAAGGAAGTTGGTTCAAAATCTGTAGACAAGTTCAATTCACAATCATAAGAAACATCCATATCAACAGGTGAATTAGAGTCATTTACATCACCTCCATTTTGCCGGTTTGAATTTCTAGTTCCTGTCTTTCCAACCTCATTAGGATGAACACTTTCAAGTGTCTTTGTGAGCGACTTTGTGGGACCTTTCTCAGATGGTCCAAGCTGCTCCACTGATTGAGTTGGGACTGAATCAAGGTTGAGTCTTCCTATTCTATCAATCTCATCACTTAAAGCATCATCCGTTGTTGGAGTTTCATGCAGGGGAGAGTGTTCTTCAAAAGAAGATTCCACATGTTGATCTAGTATAGGAATCTCCCCTTTAAGATTTGGAATCTGATTATCAAATTCTTGAAATGATTTTGCATTTGCGAATCTATCCAAGTGATCAAGTTGCCGCTCAACAACATTGTCAGTTTTGGATGATTCAAGAAAAATTACATCTCTAGATACAACAAACTTTTTATTGACTTCATCATAGAGATGGTATGCTTTGGAGGTGTTTGAATACCCCAAGAAGATACATTTATGACTTCTAGCACCAAGTTTGTTTCTATGTACCTTTGGTATCAAGGCATAACAGGTAGAACCAAAGACCCTGAGATGCTTTACCAAAGGAACATGTCCATACCACATTTCATATGGAGTCTTGTTTCTAATAGCATTAGATGGACATCTATTCTTTATATATGCAGCACATAGAACAGCATCAGCCCAAAACATTATCTTTACATTTTTGAAGAAGAGCATGGATCGTACCATATTTAAGATCGTCCTATTCATTCTTTCAGCTACACCATTCTGTTGGGGATTATAAGGCACAATTGTTTGATGTTTGATCCCATGTTGGCGAAGATAGTTTTCAAATTCATTTGATGTGTATTCTTTTCCATTATCAGTGCGAATAGACCCAATATGAGATTGTGCATCATTTTAAATCCATTTATGAAAGTTCTTGAATGTTTGAAAAGCATCAGATTTGTTCTTCAATAAATAAACCCAACACATTTTGGTGTAGTCATCAATAAATGTCATCATATATTTATTTCCATTTGCAGAAGAAACAAGCATTGGACCACATAAATTTGAATGATTGAGTTCAAGTTTTCTATGTGCCCTTGAATGTGAATCATGAAAAGACTGTTTGCTATGCTTTCCTAGAATGCAAGTATCACATTGCTTAAGTTTCCTAGGAATTGTAGGCAAACCAACAACACCATTTTTCTTCAACAAGCGGAGGCTGTCATAGTCCAAATGTCTAAATCTAGCATGCCATAATAAACTTGATGGAAGTGTACCTTCTTCATAATGAGAATTGTATGAGAAATGTTGTGCACGATCCGAGGTTCCTTGCAGCTTGAGAAGCCTTTCTTCTTCTATTCCCCTCATGACAAGTGAGTGGTCAGATGCTTTTCTTACCTCAGGCTTGCCATCAAACATATGAATGGAGTGACCTTGCTGGCGGATGTGGACCAAGGATAGCATATTTCTCTTGAGCTGTGGGAGATATAGAACATGATGCAAAAGAAAGTCTGGAAGACCAGGCAGTTTAAGCCTGATTGTGCCAAGCTCGGATGGATTGATTTTTGATTGGTCTGCAAAGTATACTGCTCCATCAACATTGTCAGTAAATTCTTAAAAAAAAATCTTTTCTATGAGTCATGTGGCAGGTTGCTCTTGAATCAAGCAACCAATCATTTTTCCAAGAAGCAAGTGAAGCATTAAATAAATCTTCATTTACTCCAATATTAGATTGTGCCACAACATAGTGAGCGGATTCAGGTGCTTTACCTTTGTCTGTATCATTAGTTTTACCTTTCTGTTGGTTTCTTTGCTGCTCAATTTTGTCCCATGGTAACTTGCATGTAGAGGCATCATGTGATCCATTTCTTTTGCAGCGTATGCAGTACAAATCTGCCTTTTCTCCTTGAGAGTGTCTGTCCCCCTTGTCTCTGAAATATCTTCCTCTTCCTCTTCTACCATCTCTTCCTCTTGAAGAATCTTGAGTAGGATGCTTTTCTTTATGAGCAAGGCACACAGCCTCTTCAGAAGATTCAGGGGCTGTCTTCTTTCCAAAAGCTTTCTCTCTTTCAACAAATTTTTTTACAAGAGAGTCAGAGGTAATGTCTTTAAGATTTCCATTTGCTTGCAATGACTCAAGATAATTGGAGTAAGTAGGATAAAGTGCCTTGAGAAAAGCGATAAGAGGAATATCCAATTCAACCTCAGTGGATTTGATATCATGCATTATAGATTTTACTTCGGATGCAAGAGCAAGAGGATCATTATTTTTTAATTCAAGAGTGAAGAGTTTAATCATGAGTTGAACAACTTCAAGTGCAGAATGTGAGTCATAGAGTTCTTTCAGCTTTTGTAAGGCTTCGAAAGCAGTTGAAAATGGCGAAATATGGCGACTCATCTCTTCATTTACAGACGCTGCGATTAATGCATAAGCTTTGTTGTTCTTATTTTCCCAAATGGCGAGCTCTTTGTCTGAGGTAGGCTGTTTTGGCTCTTTGTCTCTGTCTCCAACACACACTCCTTTCCACAACTCATTGAAAATGAGGGTGTGTTTTATCATCCGGGACCACTCAGGATAGTTCTCCTTGCCAGTGAGAACTATTCCCACAATGGATATGATTGAATGCATTGTAAAATCTTGTACTATAAAAAAAAGTGTGTACTGTAAAAGATACTTCTGCTGGCAAAAATGTGCTTCAGAATAATACAACTTTATTCTTCCTTCTTGATTAGGTAAGAATTTTATTTAATATACAAAGAGTAAAACTGTATTCTATATAGAATATCAACTACTCAAACACCTATCATAACTTGAATTATGATGTAATTGGAATTTGTCAAAAAAATGGACGGATGCTTTTCTCAAAAGTGAATGGTATCAAAGCGTTCACTTTTCACCGCACGCAGGGGTGTTGATCACACTTTATAATCACGCTCTTAAATAAATCTTCATGAAATAAATCTGCATTTAAATAAATCTCTTCACCGCACGCATATATGAGGAATCTGGGTAAAGACAGTCATTAAATAAATCTTCATCAAATAAATCTCTTCATCGCACGCATATATGAGGAATCTGGTAATACGGATTTGAGAGTTTTCCGGCCGGAGGTCCAAGAACAGGCCGTTGGGGTCCAAGAACAAACCCAAGCCTCCGACGATGTCCACCAGACCAACACGAGCTGGAGCTCCAACCTTGTATTTCGCTACCTCCTTGAGGTCACCCTTTGTGAAAATAAGACCAACATTTTCCACCAGCAAAGGAATCAAGTTTTGGTAGGCGGCTATGTTGCCGGAAACGTGGGGGGAGGTCCGTTTCCGACCGGAAACTAGGACGAAACGCGGAGACGCGTTTGGTACAAACGCGTTTCCGGCTGTACTGCCACGTTTCCCGAAACGGAAACATGGCCAGTACGACCGGAAACACGTTTCACGGCCGTACAACCCACGTTTCCCAGCTAACTTGTGTTTTTTTTAATTTTTTTTAGGTTATCTAGTGAGTTCTAGAAGCCTGGCTAAACTTATAAAAGAGAAGTTTGTTTCATTCTCTCATCACACTATTCAGCAAGTCGTTTCTCTTGGAGACTGGCAGTTGTTTAAGCTAGGGTATTTTGAGCAGTGAGCAAAGTAGATTTCAGCAGCAGGAGAAAGAGATTTCAATAGCAAGAGAAAGAGATTTCAGCAGCAGCAGATTTGGCTCAGCTACAACCATATTTCTCCTCTTTTCTGGCATTTTGGGGTAGTTTCAGCCACAAAATATTAATTTGGGTAAGCCACATTCATTTTGTTAGTTTTTTCTTACTATTTCTTCAATTTTTCTAGGGTTTATGCAGCCAGAAATATGAAAAACGTTTTTTATTATAGATTTGTTTTTTAAATTTATTTTTGCAGCAGATTTGGCTCAGCTATAGCCATATTTCTCCTCTTTTCTGGCATTTTAGGGTAGTTGCAGCCACAGAAAATTAATTTGGGTAAGCCACATTCATTTTGTTAGTTTTTTCTTACTATTTCTTCAATTTTTCTAGGGTTTATGCAGCCAGAAATATGAAAAACGTTTTTTATTTATAGATTTGTTTTTTAAATTTAATTTTGCTGCAATGGCTTCCAGCCAAAGTGTAGCTGCAAGTTCAAGCCCTAGGGCCAACCCAAGGGCTGAATATTATCCTCTTTGGAGGCATGTGACGAAGCTTCAAAGATGTGGAGGTGGTGGCTCATGGGAACGACGATGCAATCTTTGTAATAATACGTACAAGGGCTCCTACCCAAGAGTGAAGGCACATCTATTGCATGGAGGAGGACAGGGGGTTTCAGGTTGCACAAAAACAGCAGATCCATTGGCAAGGAGGGCATATCAAAGAGAGCAAGATGAGGCGGATGGTACTAAGAGAAGGCATGATGACCTTACTCAAGCTCCATCTAACATTGAGCTAAGGATTGTAGCTGAAGCAAGAAAGAGGAGAGCTGGTCACACTCAACAACAGGAACAACCAGCACCCAAAAATACCAGAAGCCCAGGGGCATCCCCTTCAGTTCAGGATAGCAGAATTGCTAGATTGGTGAATGTGCAAGCAAGAGAAGAAACTGATTCCAGAGTGGCTAGGTGCATTTATGCATGTGGTATCCCATTCAATGTTGTTCGCTCTCCTTACTGGCAAGCTATGATAAGGGCAGTTAACAAAGCTCCTCAAGAGTACAAGGGGCCCAACTATGAGAAAGTCAGAACCCAGCTTCTCAAAAATGAGAAGGACCTTGTGGAGAAAATTTTAGCTCCAATTCGTTCTTCCTGGAGTAGCTCTGGGGTTACCATAGTCTCAGATGGTTGGACAGATATAAGGCGCAGACCATTGATAAATATCATTGCCACTTCCCCCAAAGGAGCAATGTTTATCAAGGCAGAAGACTGCTCAGGAGAGGTGAAAGATGCACAGTTCATTGCTGATGTTATTATAAAAGCCATTGAACAAATAGGGCCTAACAAGGTGGTGCAAGTTATCACGGATAATGCACTAGTTTGCAAAGCTGCAGGTTTAATTATTGAGGGGAGGTATGACCACATCTTTTGGACACCATGCATTGTCCATAATCTGAATCTGATCTTAGAGGAGATTGACAACAAAGTTTCCTGGATAAAGGAACTCACAGGGGAAGCAAGGGAGATTATCAAATTCATCACCAACCACCACCAGTCTCAGGCCATATTTCGAGAGTACTCCAAATTGGAGTTGTTAAAAGTTGCTGAGACAAGATATGCCTCAAACTTCGTGATGTTGCGCTGCCTTGTTGAGGTTAAGCATGCATTAGTTTCTATGGTGGTGAGTCAACTTTGGATTGAGTGGAGACAAGCAGATTCAGAGCGGGGATCTATGGTGCGTAGATTGTGCCTTGATGAGGATTGGTGGAGCAAGGTAGATTTCTTGCTAAAGTTCACAACCCCTGCATTTGAGCTTCTCCGGAGTGCTGACACTGACCAACCTTTCTTGGGAGAGGTATATGATGGCATGGATTCCATGGTTGAGAAAACTATGGAAATCATTTCGCAAGAGTCTCCACAACTTTTGTTTGTTGATGATCATTTTGCTGGTTTGATCAAGAAAATCATTGTTGATAGGTGGAACAATTTCAATACTCCATTGCACACTTTAGCACATGCTTTGAACCCCAAATTTTATGATGAGGAGCTTATTGCTCAAAGCAATGGGAAGAGGAAGGCACCCCATAAGGATAGAGAGGTGGCTAATGGGGTGAAAAAAGCCCTTATGAGAATGTTTCCTTCTCATCTACATAGGGAGGTAAAGGAGGAATTTGCCAGTTTTGCTGCAGGAATAGATGATTATGCAGATATATTAGCTTTGGAGGAGAGAAGCACCATGAATCCAGTTAGGTGGTGGATTTGTCATGGAGCAAATGGTGTACATTTGCAAAACCTTGCCATTCGTATTCTTTCACAAGTGGCAAGCTCTTCATCAGCAGAAAGGAATTGGAGCACTTATGGTTTTATTCATTCTGTGAAGCGCAATAGGTTGGGCTCACAGAAAGCAGAGGATATTGTTTATGTGCACTCCAACCTTTGCCTTGCATCTCGTAGGGGTCTAGAATACAACAATGGTCCTTCTAAAGAATGGTCTAGAATACAACAATGGTCCTTCTAAAGAATGGGATGTGGATGCAGAAAATCCTGATTTGGAGCTCTCTCCTGTTGCCCTGAATATTGAGGCTGAGTCTGGAAGTGGAATTGGTGCATCATCTTCTTCAGCACCACCATCCAATGTTGAGCATTGTGCTGCTCTATTTTTGATGAGGATTGTTATGATGAGGATTAGTCTTTTGTCTCTATAGTTCTTGTAGCCTTGTAGT
Organism: Pinus tabuliformis; assembly: GCA_031772625.1. NCBI lineage: Eukaryota > Viridiplantae > Streptophyta > Pinopsida > Pinales > Pinaceae > Pinus > Pinus tabuliformis. Next base: position 1,751,424,787 of record CM062820.1, on the reverse strand, counting down.
CTTTATTGTACTTGCAGCCTCATATATTAATATAAATAAACGCTGATTTTGAGATTTTGCCCTTGGATATATAATAAAGGTTGCTTTTGGATTTTCCTATATTTTTATTTTCATTATGTGATCATTCATGACTCATGAGTAAATGTGATGTAAATTTAATCTTAATGTTTAAATGTAATAAATTATAATGTATCATTAATGCTTTATGATTGCACATATATATAATAATTTTTAAATATTTTTAATATATATACATGTATATATATATATATATATTTATATATATATATATATTCGCATTTCCCTGTTTCCTAAATTTGGGGAGGTCGCGTTTCGTATCGCTTCCCGTTTTGGAAACTCGTTTCCGTTTCCCCGTTTCGTGCAACTTAGGTAGGCGGTGTTCCCCGATCACCAGTGGCAATGCTCTCAGAGCTCACGTACCCAGCAGCCGCAGCATGCTCTCAGAGCTCACGTACCATCAACGCAGCAGCGTTTCACACCATTCATGCAGTAAACTTCCGCAGCATGTCAGCGTAAATACAATGATAGCAAGTCGGACCAGCGTTACAATGAAATCACCATATCCAACAATATCTCGTCATGTAAAACCGATTTAAAATAAAAAATGTACCTCTAGATCTTTAGTCATAAATTCCATGGATATAGAATTATGAGCTCCACACCACGAAATGGGCAAGAGGCTTCAAAAAATTGGCGTATGCGGTGCAGTGCAGATTGTCAAATTGCAGCTCCCTGGACGCCTAGAGAATGCAGCTCCGAAACTCTCATGGTCACGGAGATTAACACAGCGAAACGCTCGCTACCCGGTTGTGAGTTCGAATCCAACTGCGCAGGCCTAAGTTGCACGAAATGGGGAAACGGAAACGAGTTTTCGAAACGGGAAGCGAAACGAAACGCGACCTCCCCAAATTTTGGAAACGGGGAAACACGAATATATATAATAATATATATGTATATATATATATTAAAAATATTTAAAAATTATTATTATATATATGTGCAATCATAAAGCATTAATGATACATTTACATTATATGATTATAATTTATTACATTTAAACATTAAGATTAAATTTACATCACATTTACTCATGAGTCATGAATGATCACATAATGAAAATAAAAATATAGGAAAATCCAAAATCAGCCTTTATTTATATTAGTATATGAGGCTGCAAGTACAATAAAGACTATAAGGCTGCAAGAACTATAGAGACAAGTCACAAAAGAATCCTCATCATAACAATCCTCATCAAAAATAGAAGCAGCACAATGGTCAACAGTGGATGGTAGTGCTGAAGAAGATGATGCACCAATTCCACTTCCAGATTCGGCTTCAATATTCAGGGCAGCAAGAGAGAGATCCAAATCAGGATTTTCTGCATCCACATCCCATTCTTTAGAAGGACCACTGTTGTATTCTGGACCCCTACGAGATGCAAGGCGAAGGTTGGAGTGCACATAAACAAGATCCTCTGCTTTTTGTGAGCCCAACCTATTGTGCTTCACAGAATGAATAAAACCATAAGTGCTCCAATTCCTTTCTGCTGATGAAGAGCTTGCCACTTGTGAAAGAATACGAATGGCAAGGTTTTGCAAATGTACACCATTTGCTCCATGACAAATCCACCACCTAACTGGATTCATGGTGCTTCTCTCCTCCAAAGCTGATATATCTGCATAATCATCTATTCCTGCAGCAAAACTGGCAAATTCCTCCTTTACCTCCCTATGTAGATGAGAAGGAAACATTCTCATAAGGGCTTTTTTCACCCCAGTAGCCACCTCTCTATCCTTATGGGGTGCCTTCCTCTTCCCATTGCTTTTAGCAATAAGCTCCTCATCATAAAATTTGGGGTTCAAAGCATGTGCTAAAGTGTGCAATGGTGTATTGAAATTGTTCCACCTATCAACAATGATTTTCTTGATCAAACCAGCAAAATGATCATCAACAAACAAAAGTTGTGGAGACTCCTGCGAAATGATTTCCATAGTTTTCTCAACCATGGAATCCATGCCATCATATACCTCTCCCAAGAAAGGTTGGTCAGTGTCAGCACTCCAGAGAAGCTCAAATGCAGGGGTTGTGAACTTTAGCAAGAAATCTACCTTGCTCCACCAATCCTCATCAAGGCACAATCTACGCACCATAGATCCCCGCTCTGAATCTGCTTGTCTCCACTCAATCCAAAGTTGACTCACCACCATAGAAACTAATGCATGCTTAACCTCAACAAGGCGGCGCAACATCACGAAGTTTGAGGCATATCTTGTCTCAACAACTTTTAACAACTCCAATTTGGAGTACTCTCGAAATATGGCCTGAGACTGGTGGTGGTTGGTGATGAATTTGATAATATCCCTTGCTTCCCCTGTGAGTTCCTTTATCCAGGAAACTTTGTTGTCGATCTCCTCTAAGATCAGATTCAGATTATGAACAATGCATGGTGTCCAAAAGATGTGGTCATACCTCCCCTCAATAATTAAACCTGCAGCTTTGCAAACCGGTGCATTATCCGTGATAACTTGCACCACCTTGTTAGGCCCTATTTGTTCAATAGCTTTTATAATAACATCAACAATGTACTGTGCATCTTTCACCTCTCCTGAGCAATCTTCTGCCTTGATAAACATTGCTCCTTTGGGGGAAGTGGCAATGATATTTATCAATGGTCTGCACCTCATATCTGTCCAACCATCTGAGACTATGGTAACCCCAGAGCTACTCCAGGAAGAACGAATTGGAGCTAAAATGTCCTCCACAAGGTCCTTCTCATTTTTGAGAAGCTGGGTTCTGACTTTCTCATAGTTGGGCCCCTTGTACCCTTGAGGAGCTTTGTTAACTGCCCTTATCATATCTTGCCAGTAAGGAGAGCGAACAACATTGAATGGGATAGCACATGCATAAATGCACCTAGCCACTCTGGAATCAGTTTCTTCTCTTGTTTGCACATTCACCAATCTAGCAATTCTGCTATCCTGAACTGAAGGGGATGCCCCTGGGCCTCTGGTATTTTTGGGTGCTGGTTGTTCATGTTGTTGAGTGTGACTAGCTCTCCTCTTTCTTCCTTCAACTACAATCCTTGGCTCAATGTTAGATGGAGCTTGAGTAAGCTCATCATGCCTTCTCTTAGTACCATCCGCCTCATCTTGCTCTCTTTGATATGTCCTCCTTGCCAGCGGATCTGATGTTTTTGTGCAACCTGAAATCCCCTGTCCTCCTCCATGCAATAGATGCGCCTTCACTCTTGGGTAGGAGCCCTTGTACGTATTATTGCAAAGATTGCATCGCCATTCCCATGAGCCACCACCTCCACATCTTTGAAGCTTCGTCACATGCCTCCAAAGAGGATAATATTCAGCCCTTGGGTTGGCCCTAGGATTTGAACTTGCAGCTGCACTTTGGCTGGAAGCCATTGCTGCAAAAATAAATTAAAAAAACAAATCTGTAAGTAAAAAAGTTCAATAATAAAAACGTTTTTCATATTTTTGGCTGTATAAACCCTAGAAAAATTGAAGAAATAGTAAGAAAAAACTAAGAAATGAATGTGGCTTACCCAAATTAATTTTCCGTGGCTGAAACTACCCTAAAATGCCAGAAAAGAGGAGAAATATGGCTGTAGCTGAGCCAAATCTGCTGCAAAAATAAATATAAAAAACAAATCTATAAATAAAAAACGTTTTTCATATTTTTGGTTGCCTAAACCCTAGAAAAATTGAAGAAATAGTAAGAAGAAACTAAAAAAATGAATGTGGCTTACCCAAATTAATTTTCTGTGGCTGAAACTACCCCGAAATGCCAAAAAAGAGAAGAGAAATATGGCTGTAGCTGAGCCAAATCTGCTGCTACTGAAATCTCCTGCTGAAATCTCTTTCTCTTGCTGCTGAAATCTCTTTCTCTTGCTGCTGAAATCTACTTTGCTCACTGCTCAAAACACCCTAGCTGAAACAACTGCCAGTCTCCAAGAGAAACGACTTGCTGAATAGTGTGATGAGAGAATGAGACAAACTGCTCTTTTATAACTTTAGAATAGGCTTCTAGAATTTACCGGAAACCTAAAAAAAATTTAAAAACAAATAAAAAAAAATAAATTAAAAAACAACACATTAAAACTGGGAAACGTGGCTTGTACGGCCTGGAAACGCGTTTCTGGCCGTACTGCCACGTTTCCGTTTCGGGAAACGTGGCAGTACGGCCGGAAACGCGTTTCCAGGCCGTACCGTACGCGTTTCCCAGTTTCGTTTCCGTTTCCTGCCTGAAACGACCCCTCCCCCCACGTTTCCTGCAACTTAGGCGCAGGTGCATTCTATATCTGTCGTGAAATGTTCAGGGGCTTGGCATCGATTTCCAGATGGAGCTGAGGTTCCAGTCTCCTTTAGGAGAGAGCGCTGCCCAGGTGAGTAAGACAGGTGGTCAAGATCAACAATGGAAAACCATGCAGCCAACCGTCCCGCCGCGTAGTAATGGTTTCTGAATTTAGGTAGCAGCAAAACAATGGATAGACTGCGCAATAGGCACGCAAAGAGGCAGTGGACATGCTGCGCAGTAGACAGAGAGCACAGTAGACAATGGACAGAGAGTGTAGTAGGCAGGCTCCACAAGGGCAGTGGATAGACTGTAAGAAACTGGTAGAAGGGAGTTACAACTAATTTTGGGAGCTGGCTCTGATATCATGTCAGGCCAGGCCGTAACTCCTCAAAACAAATTGATTCGTGTATTATTCCTTCAGGTTGGTCTTTATTATATACATGAGGGAGAGACTGTTCACTTCATCTCCCGATGACTGTTCATATTACTTATTATTTATTTACATTATATTCACCCAATCCTGATGATTAGGTGTCAATAGGTTGCAATTTGCCTGACTCCCTGTGCCTTGCTGACTCATTGTTGGTTCTACTGCCACTGCCGTTGGTCTGTGGGCTGCCAGCTGTCTTAGTAGTGGCTGGGCTGGTGACTAGTGGCTCGGTTGACGGGTGGGCTGTTGGCCACCATGGCCCTGCGCCTAAGCACTTTTTTTATTGTTTATTTATTTTTTAAATGGACCCTTTTGCTTTTTGCCCTTTTTTTTGAATCGTATATATTTTTTCGGCTAAAAAATAGCCCGTAAAAGACAAATTCTCTTGGCCCAAAAAAATTCCCATTTGTATGATCCCTGCCAACCTGGCTCGAGCAATCTGATATGAACCCGCCCCTGTAATTCCAAGATCGATTCAGAGTTTCAACTCTGATACCATGTTCAAATTTATTGAACTCAACATCCAGTATTCAATTTCCAACAATTATTAGTTAAACGAATACACGGCTAAGTTCCCAACACAAAAATATTTAGTAGAAACAAAATTACTCGGTCTGAATTAGATACACATAAACATATTTTTGGCCAATCACTAGTTCCTCATTAATAAATTGATCACAAAGCTTACTCGGGATCCTGTCGCAGGGATAATGGCCCAACTGAGAAAATACAATACTGATCACTATCCTCGCAGCACTTTCTCGGACCCAACACACGCTCACTGAGAAACCTCTCTCAATCTTGTGCTAATGTTATGTGTCTTAGCACCTCACATTAGGTTCAATTTATAACTTTCCTAGGCTAAGATTGATGACCAAAATTATCATCAAGTCAACTGAAGATAAGTGACATTACTTTAGTTAACTATCCTATCTTTAGTTTTCTCTATTTTAACTCAAGTACAAGTCTTAAATTTAACTTGCTTTACATGCTCAACACGTCAACATACGTGCAACTCACTTGCACACGCTGCATGTTGAATGCAAGCTCTTAATGAGGCAAATCAAGGTCCTAGTCAAGACTCAAGACTAGAAGTACCTTCCGAGCTACAAAACTCAACAGCAAATGAATCTACATTTAGCAGCAAGGATAGAACTTCCAACCATAGAGCAAATACTCAGTCACACAGCAATTCTATAAATCACAGAGGTATAAAATGCCCCATAGGAAACAGAGATGTTTTTATCTTGCAAACCCAAAATGGGGAAACCAATATTCATTGGAATTTGTTTATTGCTTATTAAATTATTACAAAGGATGATGAGCTATGGACTCTCAAATGAGATTTTAATGCATTCCTACTAACAGTCCTTGCAGAATGCTTTGATTTTGTCCAATCTTCTGTGTGATGCATGGGCATCTTTAATGGCTCCTTCGTCCTTCAATCTCCTAGCAGATTGCCTCATCAAGCTCTGTTCTTCTGCTGTTGCTCTTCTTCTTTCCAAACTTCAATTCTCACTTCTTTGTTGGCTCTCCTTTCATCAGTCAAGGCCCTCCTTTGTTATATAACTGCTTTGGAAGACCAACTATCCAAGTGATTTGAGGCATTTTGTCTTCAAGCTAATTGCTGATTGAAACACTGTCAAAATTAATTTTACTATAAAGTTTGGATAAGGGATATTTTGGATCACACATTCCCATTTGCAGGGCTTTGGTGTCCAAAAGCTTTAACTCCAAGGGGTAGCTACATGCTATTTTCTTCTCAGAAACACACTCTAATGGCTTGTTGGTGGTTCTTTAATTTGAGGATTACAATGCAAGGGATTACGCTCATTCTGAAGTGTTGTTACTCACCTTTTGCAATTCTTCAGATGATTTGCAGTACTTCCCTAACTGTCTTTTTAACCATTGGCAAGTAATGGCTGGCTTTTCATGCTTTTGACCTTTGTTACAGTCCTTCGATGTTGTTTCTGCTCCATTTCTGCTGCCTTTCAATGCCAAAGCTTGATGGACTTGCTCCAGATGAGGACAGACTTTGAGTCTTCTTCTCCCATTTTGGAATGGTCCTCAGTTTTTGCTTGTCAGCTTGTTTGCAGATGAGGAGAAGATTTTGCAGCTATTTCCGGAGGTGGATTTGGATCATTTGCTAAGGTGGTTTCTTGTTGGACGTAGAGCTAGGCAGTCTAGGATTTTCGCACTAAACTGGGGATTTCCGAATTAACTAGGTTTAACACAAGATTTTTCTTGGTTTGGTAGATTTGGGTGAGAGAATCCTCCAATTAATTTTGTAGAATTTTTGGAGCAGATTTGAAGGCATAAATCATTGTTCACTTCCAACAACAACATAATTTATGGGCAGTGCAAGTTACCAGTTTGAGCCATTTCCGGGTTTGCATTCTTGTAGAAAATTCATACGTGCAACTTATTGATTTCCAATTCTATTTTGGAGGCCCAATTTATTATTTTAGTAGATCTTCTTTGGCTATTACTGCAACTATTTCTATCGAGAGCGTATGTAATTGCTCCAGTAAATAAATAAAACTGCTCAATTCTCCATTTCTTGTGTTATTTGCAATCGTGGCATTTTTGGTTTTATTTGAGAATGTTATTCTATTTTTGTCGCAATTTCATGGTTCCCGTCCTGCTATTGCTTGGAGAAATTTATGGTAGAAATTTTGAAGCAATTTCCCGAGAAATTTAGGAAAATTATAAATCGGGACATTACATATTGCAGCAAATATAAGTTTTGGAATAAGTAATTCTTATAGCATAGAACTTCAAAATTTCAACATGTTGGTTGCTTGTTTTTTTTTTGTTTTTACATGGAATGAAAGCACAAGAAACCCTAGAGTACTTTCCCACATTTCGTGGATGGTAGATCGGGTAAACTGTCGACCCTGATTTCGGGGTCTCGCCCCAAGGGAATCGAAGAAAGCTGAGCCCGTGATCATCAACAACTAACAACACTCTCAAAGAACTTCACATAAGCAATAAGCAACAATTCTGTAATGCTTTCCACATTAATTTCTAACTACCAAAAGCTTTTAACTAAGCTTACACGTGTATGGCTGTTAGAAAACACTTAGAACACATGCTAAGAATGTGTATGGGTTTGAATAGAATAAAGAAATGGCCAATGAACAGAGCTAAATGAATCACTGTGAGTGTAGGGCATTATTCCCCACAATAGAGAGTTCACGACAAAGAGCATGATCTCAAACCCACCTTTCATTGCTTATAAAATTTCACAACAGAAACTCAAATTGGATATAAATACCAATGGAACTTAATTATTTGTAGGTTATGGTTATCAGAGCAACAAGTAAAATCCTTGTTTGTTGTTCCTCGATGAAATTGTCATTGGAGTAACAATAGAACATTAGTGAACGTATTTGAATTTAATAGCTAGGACAAAATGTTCGACCTATTATCCACAGATTTTCACACCTGAGAATGTAGAAAAATCCTCAACGCCACAAGGTGTGTGCTTTGTGGCAATGCTCATAGAAGGGGCTATCACCTGATCACAACTCTCTCCGTTTAAACTCTCTCCTAGCTAAGTTATTGGGGGTGGTCCCTAAGGATGATTCTAAAGGAAAAACTTGTTAGGGATAACAAGGTCTAGGAGACGGTTAGTAAGGCTATCACCATTCAATATAACTTGAAATGTAATTAGAGATTGATTTAGCAAGTACTAATGTTCATGAGCATATAAACATCAACAATATAGATCCATTAAATTTCAAAGATATCCTGCAAGACAAATTGTAAGAGACTAGTGCCTTTAAATATAACTTGCAAGAGATATATGCTAAAAAAAAATCACACTACTTGCAAATGAGATATGATTTTCAGGTTACAAGAATAGCAAGCTGCGAAACAAGTGTTAGTGAATCAAAATCACAATAGATTATATGCCAATTTGAGATATGAACAACAAGATGAAAATAAACCTTACAATAAGATAAAACTTGTACTTAAGATGCTCAATTATGATATAACATTTAAAGGACAATTAGCAATGAACACATGAAAATGAAATAGCCAAGTACAAGCATATGAAATGCTTGCAAGTGAATGAGATGTTGAGAAATCTAGGGCAGCTAGATTATGTGATTTCTCTTATTTTGTTTACTGCTTGTGATGTATTTTTACTTAACTTGATTGTCTTCTTCTTTCAATTGATTATAGTTAGTGTTATTATCATCAAACAACTAACAAACAACAAAGAACAATGAGACACGAGGACACAAGATATAGGTGATCAGCCAGGGCCAAAACCTCTTCTTTCGAGAGGAAAACCCACAAGAAGTCTTCTCTTCTTATAGAATCTTCAAACGACGAATTCCAATACCTAAGACCCTTGACAAAGACCCATCCAAGACCAAGTCAACCTTTCTCCTTGATGAGCTTTCTTTTCAGTAATTTCGACCCTAACAACTTCTTCAACAACTTCGAGCCCAACAGTTTCTTCTGCAACTTCAACCCCAATAGTTTCTTCATAACTTCGACCCCAATATTTCTTCTGCAACTTCGACCCCAACAGTGTCTTTTGCAACTTTGACTTGTCCAACAATTTTCCATCACTGTTGGTTACCGATCAGTTTGATTGGGAGAGATTGGTCATTCTTGATCTGCTGGATCAAGGGGTGTTGAGGCTTTGCGAGAGAATCATTTCGTGGGGAGACATTTGGCTGACACTGTGTTGATGTCTGAGTCCCTGAAGTTGGAAAGGTGGTGTTGATTATTGAGCTTTGTTTTGGATACACACCCGGATTTTTGGGTTGGTGGCTAACAAGTAAGCCTGATAGTACCTAGAGGGGCGAAAAGCTTGAGTCCACCTTAGTCCCACTTGGATAGATTGCCCTAGTCAAGAATCTAGTCCATGGCATTGTGGTGCCTAAATTGTTGAGTGACTGTTGTCTAGATTGCCCTCGTAAGGAATCTAGTCCATGGCATTGCGGTGCTTAAAGTTATTCATGGTTCATATAGTTTGAGATCTTCCATTGTATATGTACATTATGAATACCTCCCTAGTTAAGAGGGAGTGTTGGAAAAAGTAACTATGTTCGGTCTAAAATAATGTACTTGAGTCATTATGTAATGTACTTGTCAAAAGAATAAAGAAAATAATAATAACTATTATTATTGCGACTTATTAAAGCATGGGTTTCATGCTTGGGGCATCATGTTTTAGGTCAAAGTCCCCATTGAGGACTTCTAGGATTTATTCTGAGTCTATAGAATTATTGTACATTTAAAGAGACCCTTCTTGGGCTTTTGAACCATGTAAAAAGGTTTAGTATTGAGTAAAATATGAATTATGGAACCTCCACACCATGTCGGCCTAAGACCCTATTCGACCCCACAAGAAGCCTATACAAGGAAGGACATCGAATTCATTTAGAGCATCACTTCTCATCAAGTTCGAATTCTCTCTACTGGGCAAAAGTGCGAATTGGGTAGCTGCGAAAGTTTGTTGTCGGGAAGTTGAAGTGAATGTGAGTTTGGGTGAGTCTAAGGAGCCAAGGAAAATCGAAATTTTGGTGGTGGTCTCGCTCCGTTTTGTGCTCTGGATTGAGAAATCGAAGTCTTCCAAGTTGGATTGCTGCCGGAAGCTGTTAACTGCTGCAAGTTGTTGCATAGTCGAAGTTGCTGGGAAGAGGTCAATCTTCTGGAGGCTGACTTTGTGTGGAGGGAAGATTTGGTCAAGGTCTAGGGTGAAGAGTCTCAAAGAATACTATTGAAAGAAAAAATTGCTTTGACTGGGTTTTCCCCTTTAGGGGGTTTTTGCCTTGGTATGTGCCTACATGTTGTGTTCATTATTTTATGTGTTGCTGCTTTTGGTAATTGCTTGATGAACTAAAGGAAGAAGATATAAAGAATCGTAATAATAAGAAACATCACAAGTAATTATCAAGATCGTGAAAATCTTCATTGCCTTTTTGATTTTCGAACATATATTTGGGTTTTGGGTGTTGTTATTTTATTTTTTGCAAGTTGGATCGAGGGATGAAGCGAAAGAAGAGCTAGATCTAGGCCCTTGAGGGTAAGATCTAGTCTCTAGACAATTTTGCAGGGACATTCACTGAAGATTTGGCGGCAAAATTTAGATCCAAGGAAGAATTTTTTTTGAAGACAAGGGTTTTGTTCTTTCAAGCCTCCCGAGACCGGATATGGCAGCCTCTAGCTCTGCGTCAACCTTTTTTGCCCCAACATGATCCCCAAAAAGATCTTTAATTGAAATGTGATTCATTCACTGTTTAGAAAGTGTTAATGCATGATTTAAAAACACCATTAAATACATAAGCATGAAGAACTGTTAAGAAATTTTGTAGCATATTAGAACAACAAACCATGAGAAGAAAAGTGAAACAAGAGATTATTAACAAAGTTCGGTTATCTCAAAGCCTACATCTTTGGGCCATGGTCTTCAACGGGGAGGCCTTTATATTAGAAATTCAAAGCCAAAAAAAACATCAAAGTTACATCAACAAGATCTCTGGTTGGTCTAGTTGTGTTCTGCTCAATCTCAGAAATCCGACGCAACTGACAACGCTGAAAAAGTCCCCCTACAACCCTCGGAATAAACGTGCAAAGTTTCGCCTCCAAATCTCCAAAGCTGCTATGAAGCTCTTCTCTGTTGCATAAAAAAAAGACGCAACTCTACTCTTTTTTCTGGCGCATGGGTGTAATGTTACTTTATAATCTTTTGAAACTCTATACATGGCAATTGGTTGCAATTTTGTTACAAAAATAACATATAGTTTAAAACCGCACCATATAAACATTACATTTGGTTCTTGGTGCAATGAAAATTATGCACATAGGTATTGAAACTATACAAATATGGCATATTAATAGCAACCACATAATACATTAAACTTCGGCGTGTTTGTATGGTTTCCAAACTTTAGCATATAGTTACAACTTGCTCGACGGTGGTATCCTGTGGCTTGGAGCGGTGCATGTCGTTTGGACCCGTGGCATGTGACCATCCCACCCTTATCCGCACAATGTTGTAACGCTGGCAGTTCTGCATATTTTCCTGCGGTCACTGTGGAGCGGTGGAACTGTGGCATAAAACGCAACCATAATCATATGGTTTCAGATTGTTGACTCTGCACCGTTATACCACCAACTATGTTTAATACATAGTTTTAATTTGTAGCGTTAACATATGTATTGCCGTGCTAATGTAATATGCATTCACCATTTTATAATGTATCCACCATATGATATACGTTCAACCTTTTGTAACATATGTTTGTAATTTATGTTCTGGATTATTTTTCCTTGCCTTAGTTTAACATAGGTTTATAACCCATTTAATATGTGTTTCAACATTTTGAAATATATATGTTATGTGTGCATTTTAATATATGTTTTGTGTTTTTAAAAATGACATTTTAACATATACATGCCATCACCATATATATAATAAGAAATCGCCTTTTTAATCCATTCAACTCATTATTTCACCTTGCAACCAAATTGAAGACATTACCACTGTAACGAAGCTAGAGATTTGCTACTGCGCTGAACCTGTACTTTTGCCATGTGTCGAGCAATAAAATAGTGTTTCATCACAAAATTTCACAAGCAATTCCTCATTCATTCAGAGGTCAAATGCTACCGTTCAAGTTGCGTTGGAGTTGTTTCTGCGAGCTCTACGCAATGGCGCTGCTTCCACTCGAATCCAGTAACACTTTGATTTTTAAGCTTTTTCTAGATCCTTGATCAATTTCGGATCACAACGTCTTGGTTTAGGGCCATATTTTGGCCTTGCCGTGAGGCTTTGAGGCCTTGGCCTCTCTCCTACTCTCTTTATTGGCCCTCCGTCCCTTCTGTGGCTCTCCGTCCAGCTCCCTCGGCCTCCCCAGCCTCCGTCCTCCTCCGCTGGCCCTCCGTCCCCCTCCGTTGGCCCTCCGTCCCTTTCGTGGCTCTCCGTCCAGCTCCCCTCGGCTTGCCCAGCCTCCGTCCTCCTCCACTACCCTCTCCTCTCGGCCTCCGTCCTCACTCGGTGCATTCTCTTCCCTTTGGGTCCCTCTTCCCTTAAGCCGTAGCCCTAAAAGGGCTTGCGACTGCCTCTTTTGAGGCCTTCCCGAGGGTGCCGCAGGCCTTAGGGCCTCAAAACCCTAGGTCGCAACCCCTAGTGGATATTTAGGCCCCTCCTTAGCCCAACGACAACTCCTTTTGGGCTTGCCATGAGGCCTATTGGGCCTTTCCCTTCATTTTTGGCCCCTTCCTTGCCCTCTCTTGGCCTTAAATTCCCTTTGGTTACCCTCTGAAATTCTTTAGACTAATTCTTGGTGTGTTTTGTAGATAAATTGATTCAAAACTTGTGTTTTTAGGAATCAAGTCCTTGAACAAAATTTTGCATAAGTTGGGCAAGTGAACTTCAAGGCCTAGGGCCTATGGGTTTGGTCTCTAAACCCTAGCTTCTCATTGTTTTGCCACTGCAGTGATTTTTATTTTATAACAGTAACATACAAGCCCTAGAACACATTTAAATTGGTCAAAATCATTCTAATTTGCAAACATCTAAAAATTCCAGAATTTTGGCCACGTGGGCATCCTAGATTTTGCTTGGATCTGATTTTATGTTGGCTGGAATTTACTGCATAAAATACTGAATTAGATCTGCAATTTTCTGAATCTCACACTTAAAGAAAGCTAAAAAATTTGAATTTTCAATTTCCGGCAAAATTTTACTGTTCTTGGGCATTTTAGTCAGTCTTTTGCCCCATTAACTTGCTGATCTGTGATTCATTTACTGCTGTTATAAATATATCAGATCTGAAAATTTCCCAGAAAACATACTTTGAAGGCCCTAATACATCTGAATTTTTAGTTAACTAAATTTATTTGATAATTGGGCATATTTTTGTGATATTGGGCAAGCATAAACATTATTGTTTTAGCATTTCTTTACTGCTGTCATAACATTAATGAATGCTGAATTTTCTGAAGTGACACTGTTGATTTGACTATTGAGATCTAACACTTGTGTGGTTTGCTCTAAGTTTTACAAAAAATTCTAAATTTTGCACTAAAAGCACTCCAACATCTAACTCTTTTCTCATTGGTGATCTAAAGTGGTTTTGAGCATTGGCATTATTGTGATTGGCATCTCATATCTTTGTGGATAAGTTGATCTAATTGGTTAAACATCTAGTGGGAATTTATTGAAGTTTGCACTTGTGTCTCTAAAGCACTTTATCTTGTTCAAGATTGTCTTCTCATCATTGTCAAGTACTCTTGTAATAAGCTGATTCTCACTAAGTACTTAAGTAACTTAAACAATCTTAAGTCAAGATAAACATCACTCATCATTTTGCATTAAACATCCTACATCTAGCTGACATTAATAATTTATCTCCTAGCATAAGCTAGGTTGATAGAGATCTAGGGCAACTCTTCTCATCTAGCTTGAGGGGCTTGGCAACTCTTCGGTGGTTAATGCGGTGACCTTGCAGTTGTTAGAGCTACAGTTTCTGCAGCGCCGAAGGCATCGGGTGATAGGAGCACAACAAAAGGGATTGTTAATCAGGCCCTAGCCTACTTCTTGTTGGCCTCCTTCCAACAACCTACTTTGGAGCCCAACTTCAAAATAGTTAAGGGAAGGTCATACTTAGACTAGGCATATAATCTAAAATGAACCAAGATCCTTGCACTTCACGTAGATTTTAGGACTTGCATTTCATATAGGTTAGTTAAGCATTTGAGCAACGGGTGTCTATCCGGCCACTTGGTTTCAATTTATAATAAGCAAGAATTGTGACTCCATTAAGGCACTGGTCGCATTACTTGAAAATCTAATCTAATCAATAAATCTTGCTCTAATTTAACCAAGTATCTAGGCCACTTATCCGTATCTCCCATATGAAAATTTGGATGCCCAAATTTCTACTACAATTTTCTCCTATTTGTTAATCACTGAATGAAATTATTTACTGTTTCCTACAGTAAACACTGAAACGAATACACTGCAGCTTACACCATTTAAATTATAAGCATAAACAAGAAAGTGAACAAGAAGGAAATGCAACACATCTACACAGTTATTTTTGGACAAATGCCCCCAAACCCAATGCGGGAAACCGGTGCAACAACTCTGAGGGTTTTATTATTGTGCATTAGTAATTTCTGAATACAATCTCTGGATGCCTTCCTGACAATCCAGTTACAGAGAATATCACTGACAGAAAGATAAATGAGGTTACCTCACACTGTCACTGGAAATCCTGGCTGATTCAGCCACTGAATGAGCTGCCCCTGGCTCACTCTGCGCTGCCTCTACGCAGTCATTGCGTCAGCCCAACATCACACCCTCTGGGGATAGTGTCACACCTTCAGCTGATCGATTTGCCTCTTAGATTCTGACTTTTGCTCTCCCGGTCTCACAACCCCACTTCCAGCTCAAAAATCGATCTACCCAACAAATTTTCGGACTTCCTCAAGGCTCTGCGTCAGTGTGCGTTGCCTCTGCGTGGCCTTGCGTCAACCTCTTATGGCTCTGCATTGCCTCTTCCAGATCTCTCTCTGCCTCCGCTGTTGAGTATTCTCTGATCGGGAAAGATTTCCCTTTAGATACTGTCCCTGCCCCTCACTACAAAAGATCACTATCGAAAATCTCTGCGGCAGTTGCTCTGCTTTAGAAATCCGAACTTTTGATCTCTCTATGTATGTGTTCTCCAAGTGCCCCTCAAGCCTCTTCTTATATCTTTCTGTTGGACAACCAACGACCTAGATTAACTTCTAATCAATGGCTTAGATCATTTTGGCTTGATCCTCGTTTTCTTTTAGAAGTTACACCCACAGTTTAAATTAATACCTATTAATTATTTTAAATCTCCTAAGTTTAGACTTAGGGTCCCATTAAAAATAATTAATTATTTTAATAAAACTGTCTTCGGGTGGAATTTCCGAAAACGGTTTTTGGGTATTGGAGAATGCATGTGTGTAAACCTCCCTGCAAATTTTGAGACTTAGAGCACATTTGATGCTACCAGAAATCAACACTCCCTCATAGCGAGGAATGTACTCTAGCAATGCCTCCCACTGAAGCATCACCTTGACTTCATAACATCGTCCTTTGCGTTGTTGATGTCTGACATGCTGTCCATCGACTACTGCACTGCTGCTGCAACTGTACTACTGCTGACGTTGCCATTGTCAACACTGCATCCGTACTACAACTCCCTCTGAATTTCTGCATTCGTGCTGCTGTTGGCACTGCATCTGCACTGTAACCTTCTCCATCTACTACTGCTACTGCATCAACCGGAAGAAATCCCAAATTATTGAACTGGTGTTCAGTGTGACGCAACTCGTTGTTGGACTCTGAATGCTGCTAGTATCTATGCTGACCCTTTGAAGCTTCTGCGCTGCTGCTGACTTCTGCTCTGTGCCAACTGCACTGCTGCCAACTCTGCTTTGCACAGCTCAGTCTCTGGCGCTACTAGCCATTGCAACTATCACTTCGACACTCCTCTGCACCAACTAACACTGGTCCATCCTGCTACTACTGATCTGGGTTCCCGTAGTAAGGAATTGATCCGAGAGGTGGGATCCTCAAGGATCCTACCCATCTGCAGTCCTTTCGAACTACAACTCTAAATCACCCCACCTCCCTCTTAGAGATGCTTGGGCTATCATGGCGAACTACTCCTCCTCGATCTTCGCAGCGACAACCTTCGAATCATGCTTCTCATCTTTGTTCTTCTTCCTGAGAGGACATTGTGTTGCGTAGTGACCGAATTCACCACCCCTGAAGCATTTGATCTTCGAAACATCTTTATTCTTCTTCCCTTGTTCCCGCTGCCCCTTGGATGCGAGGGATGCATTCTCTTCTTCCTCCTTGGGCTTCGACCCACTGTTGCTGCTTTCGTCAAGTTTACACTTGACTAAGTCTCTCCTCAGCTCCTCCTGCTTAAGATCTGCCTGCATTTCATCCTAGTTTGGCAAAGTCGTGCTGCCTAGGATGCTTTTGACAAAGACTTGCCACTCCTTAGATACTGAATTTAGGGCTAGTCTTACCATCTCAGAACCCTGAGGCGTTGACCCCACAACTGTCAGCTCATCTCGGGTCTCCTGAAGCTTAGTGAGGAACGGATCAATGCGCTCCCCCTTCTGCATCTGCAGAGATCTCATCTTCTGCTCTAAGTACATCTTCCGCTGCTCGGAAGATCCTTGATACAATGCCGATAATGCATCCCACATCTCTTTAGCAGTCCCTTTGCCAGCGACGTGACAGACTAAATGACCCTTCAATCTGTTGAGGATCATTCGCTTTGTCTTCGCCATCTCTCCCTTGTACTTCTTGAGCGGATCTGGATGCGTGGGCACAACGACCACGCTGTCGACGTAGGTCTTGAGAAAATGCTCATCCAGAAGGCACGACATCCTTGCCTTCCAGATCACATAGTTGGATACACCATCCAATTGATCCTGATCTCTCAACCCACTGGCTGCCATCTCTGCCAACGAAAAAGTCGAATGACCTCCTCTCTCTTGCTGCTGCTTAGCAAATGAGAATTCAAATTCCCAAAGGAAGAAATTTCCTCAAGTGTCACTTCTTTCTTCTCACATCTTTCTGCCCAGCAACTGCTTGCAGAGAACTTCGTCACACTAGGAACCCCTCTTTGCTGATGCTTTTGCTGCGCTGCTCCCTCTGCCGCTGACAAATCTCGATTTGGAAATCCTACCTCTCTGTCGACTTACTCAGAGAGGGATTTACCATGAAAACCTTGTCCTCTTAGCCTGAACTGCACAATCCATTTGGGGATTCGATTTGTTGCCTATGCAAAACATCGACTTTCGTTCTTTCTTCAGCGCTGGGCTCTTCCGACACTGTTCTCTTGTTTCACCTGCAGCTCTGATACCATGTGAAAAATTGGATGCCCAAATTTCTGCTGCAGCAACTGATTACGTTTCTCCTATTTGTTAATTACTGAACGAAATTATTTACTGTTTCCTACAGTAAACACTGAAACGAATACACTGCAGCCTACGCCATTTAAATTATAAGCAGAAACAAGAAACTGAACGAGAAAGAAATACAACACATCTACACAATTATTTTTGGACAAATGTCCTCGGAAAATCCCAATAAGAGAAAACGATGCAACAACTCTGAGGGGTTTATTATTATGCAGTAGTAATTGAATACAATCTCTGGATGCCTTCTTGACAATCCAGTTACATAGAATATCACTGACAGAAAGATAAGTGAGGTTACCTCACATTATCACTGGAAATGATGGCTGATTCAACCACTAAATGAACTGCCTCTTGCTACCTTTGTGCAGTCACTGCGCCAGCCCAACGTCACACCCTCTGGGGACATCGTCACCCCTTCAGTTGATCGATTTGCCTATGAGATTCTGACTTTTGCTCTCCCGGTCTCACACTCCGGCTTCCAGCTTAGAAATCGATCTCCCCACCAAATTTTTGGACTTCCTCAAGGCTCTGCACTGCCTCTACGTGGCCCTGCGTCAGCCTCTTCTGGCTCTGCATTGCCTCTCCCAGATCTCTCTATGCCTCCTTTGTTGAGTATTCTTCGACCGGGAAAGATTTCCCTTCTGATACTATCCCCGTTGCTCACTGCAAAAGATCACTATCGAAAATCTCTCCGGCAGCTACTCTGCTTCAAAAAATCGAACTTTTCATCTCCCCTCTGTGTATGTGTTCTCGAAGTGCCCCTCAAGCCTCTTCTTATATCTTTATGTTGGACAACCAACAGACCATATTAACTTCTAATCAATGGCTTAGATCATTTTGGCTTGATCCTCGTCTTCTTCTAGAAGTTACACCCACAGTTTAGATTAATACCCATTAATTATTTTAATTTCCTAAGTTTAGACTTAGGGTCCCATTAAAAATAATTAATTATTTTAATAAAACTGTCTCCGGGTGGAATTTCCCAAAATGGTTTTTGGGTATTGGAGAATGCATGTGTGTAAGCCTCCTTGCAAATTTTGAGACTTAGAGCACATTCGATGATACCATAAATCAACATCCCAGGCATTCTTTCACTTCATCTCATAAGGACTACCACCCATAGCTTGCTATTGGGAGAGAGCTAGAACAGAGTGGACGAGGATCATAGTGACATCCCCGCCCTGAGCGGTTGTCAGAGGTGCCTGTACAATCCAAGCGACAACAGGTCACATAGTAAAGATGGCCTCCAAGATATTTATTAGACATGAGCCCACACACATTAGAATGAATGAGGTCTAATATCTCATTAGACTTTGTGTCACTGCTTGTAAATGGTTTCCTAGTATTCTTTCCCAAAGCACATTGCATACTCCATGATCTTCCTTGATGTTGGGGATGCCCTTTACCATTTGCCTAAAAGAGGGTATTATCTTGTAATGAATATGCCCATATCTTCTATGCTAAAGTTCAATAGGATTGATTTGCATGTGAACTAGGGCTTGAGGAGATGGTATTATAACTCTATATAGCCTTCCTTCATGAACTCCAAGTACCTTTGCCTTTTCATTAGTTGAATCCTCTCCTCAAATTAAAACTTTACCATTTACATAAGAAAACCTAACTTCTTTATCTTCTAAACAAGAAATGGAAAGTATATTATTTTTCAAACTTGGGACATAGAGGATGTTGTTGAGGTGTAGCTTTGCTCCACTTTCTAGCTTCAATGATTCAGATCCAAGGCCCTTGATTGCATAGCTGTTGTTGTCTCCTAGCTCCACTGCATGTGATGATGGTTCTCTTAATAGAGTATGAAGTTGTCCGCTTTCTCCTATATTATATCTTAAGGCTCCACTATCAATGATCCATGCATTGTCATCATCAAGTGTAGCTGTAAGTGCAACTAAGAATCCTTCACTCTTGACTCTCCTAGATAGATTGTAGATGATCCTTCCAATCTAGCTTCCTAGAGTTTTCATGATATTGAGACCCATCTTTAAATAACTTGCCATTGAGGGAGTGATCTTTTCTTCCAAGACTACATTTCCCTTCTTCAAATGATAGCTAACAAAGTGATCTTCAACTAGCCCATCTTTCACCTTAGCTTTGATACCATGTTGAAAATTAGTGCTTATAAGAATTATGTAATATTCCTAATGGAAATTTTCAATGAATATCAAAGAAAACATAGCAAAAACACACACATAAAATTACGCCCAGAAAATGCCAAAATTTGTGTTGAGCTAAGCCATTTTATTAAGATAAATGTTGGGTACAAGTTAAGATCAGAATGCATGCACCTGGGCTTGCTGAAGGCAAGCTAACAATGACCAGGTGATGAAATCAGCTGCTCGGACACAAGTGTGGCTGTCCCCAACCAAGCTCTACATTGTCCCTCTAAAATATGCATTGCTTGCTGCAAGGAATGGCTGCTAGGGCCTCCTCTGGTGCTCAGAAAATTCTGGGAAATTAACTCTTGCTCTCCACCAATAACCCAAAAAAACTCACAAAGGAATTGGCCAAATGTTAACCTCAGAATTTCGGCCCAATTACTAGCTGAGTTGGGACCCCTGTTTGACACCTCAAGTCTGCCCATATTTTTTTTCCAAATTAATCTTGGCCTCTCTTCAACAAACCCAGAGAAACCCAGAAAGGGTTAGTCCTAGTTTTGTCACTCCAAAATTGACCCCAAAATGCTTGGCCCTCCTCTGTTGCTGGAAAATGTCATCTGTGATAGTTGGAGCATTTTCTGCTCCCCAAAAGCTAGGAAATCTCCTCCAATTCCCCTCCAATCAAATCCCAAACAATCCTAGCTCCATAATCCCTCTCATCGAGCCTCCCCACAAATAGATCCACCACTTCTTGGGCAGTCCTGGGAGAAAATTGACGCTGGCCCAGCCACAACAATTCGTTCTGTTGAGAAAGGCATTGTTGCTCATTGAAATTTCCTCTGGCACAATACCTCGCCAAACCCTACGTAGCTCCCTTTTCTGCATCCTATTGATGCCAAAAACTCGCGCTACTGCATGGTATCCTCCCAACTACCAAAGATGAGTAGAATTTGATTCCCTAGGGTGGCACTCATGGTCCACCGAAGAAGAGGGTGATATTTCCCCTTGGAAACCTTTGGTGCTAAGCAACATTGTGACTCAACTGAACAACTTGAGCAACAATGTGTAAAATGACAAATTATCAAAGGTGCTCAATGTTGCCTTGAACCATCTATTTATAATTGTTGCCTCACCTTTCCTTGTGGGTCCCTTATCCAAATATTTCAACCTCCTTCCCATAAAGTTGATTTTTCCTCCAAGGGGTGTGTATTCCTTGAGGGCTGGCCTTCACATTCTACTAATGTTGAAATTTTCGATTTCTCCCAAGTCCCATGTACCAAAAATGCCTCTGATGCCCAAATTACAAAATTGTGCTATGCTTAGCAAGTCCCTAATAAACTCTGTTAATCTCGTTAAATGAAAAATCAAAATTCGGGATATTACAAATTAGGGTTTGATTCCTCCTCCTTGATAATTACTTGTGAGTTATGTTGGCTTCTTTTACTTCTTTATTAGTTTATCTTTCATCACGCAATTACCAAATTAAATGCATATGAAGACCACAAGAACAAGAGACACAAGATGTAGGCACTCAGACAAGTAAAAACCCCTCCAAGGGGAAAACCCAACCCAACTCTTCCACTAGTAGATTCAAATCAAGATGAGACAATCCAAGACCCTTTAGACCTAGACAAAAACCTCTTCCAATCACCAAGTCGGCCCTTCCTTCCAATAGAATCATAGATGATCCCTATCAAAGTCTTCAAGTGTCAGCTTCTCACTTGCAGCGACAATCCAAAATTTCGACCCCCAGCGACAGATTTTCGGCCCCCAGCTTCAGAATTTCGGTCCTGCAGTGGATTCAGAATTTTCTCTCCAACAACAACCTAGAAAATTCGCACGTGTGAGAGACAGATTGCCTAAGAATGCGATTTAGGTCTTTCCAGCTTCTTCTATCCTTCTCCAACAAGTTCGCTCTCCTTTTTTGCTTCTTCTTGTAGATCGAACTTGTTGAGTGAGTGTTTCAAATAGGTTGAACTGCCTCTCTATATATAGCCTTTCTGCTGGGTCGAATAGCCGTAATCCAGGCCGACTTCACAAAGATGGGGCCGACTTGGTGTGGAGGTGACAAAAGACCTTTTTGACTAAAAAATAATTCTTTTTACATGATACAAAAACCCAAGAAGGGTCTAATAAAAAAGGCAATGACTCTATTGACTCAAGACAAAACTTAGAAGCCTTCAATGGAGGCTTTGACCTAAAAATCATTGACCCAAGCATGAAACCCATGCTTTAATAAGTCAATTTATCTAACAATAAAATTTCTTTTGACAAATACAATTATGAAGACCCGACACTAGTTACATTCTTCAACAGTGCTGTAGGGGGCAATAACAACAGGGAAGTAAGTGTGCAAAAGAACAACTCTCCTCAAGACACCTCATCGCTCACTGAAGGTTGTCAACAATGTCACAAGAGAAGTGCGAAGGAGAGTGTAAGCACAAACTATAATGCCCCTCAATAAAACCATAAAGCTCCATCAAATAAACTTGCATCTGCATGTCCAGTATAAAGTAGATGCCAACTGATAGTCACTGATATCTATGAATCTGATAACAAAATTTGGCTCAAATCACAACACTCCATGTGCAACCTGCCTAGGTAGGGTCTTCAATTGGATCAGATACCTCATGCTATGTGAGGGGTAACAAATCAACTGTGTGCAATTCAGTTAGTATTATTTGAAGAAAAAATAATTTGGTAAACACATTTAGCATATAGGCTGCGTGTGTGTTCCTGTGAGGCTCATAAAGTGTAGTTCTTATTATATTGAAAATTTGAATGTGACGTGTAATTGATATTCTTGCATGATGTCTCGACTCTCAACTCTCTCTGGATGTTGAATTTTCATGACATGTAAATTGTGGATTTCGTTACTTGCTATATTGTTCTCAGAGCATGAAATGCGAAGGCTTTGTTGCGTGCTAATTACAACATGTTTGATCCATTGTAGAAAATTTGTTTTTTGATAGTCCATTCAGATTCTGCTTATTATTGTGGCAAATTGTAGTTCGAGGGAAGTAAGGCTTGATTGCTGGATTGACACAGCCAACTTATGTTAGGTGGATGATGCAGGTTTTCCAGGGAGCAGGTTGAGCAACTTGATACGATTAAGCAATGGTCTAGGGCGCTTGACGGATCAGATTATTTACCTGGAATGGTAATTTGATTTAAGACCTTAGGTCTTCTGGTTTGAATTAGGGTCTAGTTAATCTGCTTGACTGTATCTGATGGAGTTCAGTAGTACATGTGAAATTTTGCTTTGACATTGTTGTTTATTCCATTCTGTGAATATCATCAGGAACATCTTTTAGATCTTAATCGATTTATTTACTGGATGTCTTTCAGGTGGGTCTGAACAACATCAAGGAGACTGACTTTGTCAATGTTACCATTCAGTCACTAATGCGGGTCACACCTCTAAGAAACTTTTTTCTTATCCCTGAAAATTATCAGAACTGTAAATCTCCTCTTGTTCATCGGTTTGGAGAACTGACAAGGAAAATATGGCATTCTCGAAATTTCAAGGGGCAGGTATTGCATTGGAAGAGTCCAATTATATAAAATTATAGCCTGTCAGACAAGACAGCATATAATAACTCTTGGGGATTTGTTTGCAGGTGAGTCCCCATGAGTTTCTACAGGCAGTGATGGTAGCCAGTAAGAAACGGTTTCGGATAGGTGCGCAGTCAGATCCTGTGGAGTTCATGTCTTGGCTTCTAAATACTCTCCATACAGATCTTGGAGGAACAAAGAAATCTAATAGCAGTATCATCTACAAATGCTTTCAGGTTGTGTTGTTAATTAAGCTGAGGTTCTGAGTATTCAGATTCCATAATATTGCAGGAGCATGTTAGAGGCATAGTTCATTTCTTTCTAGTTTTTCATCATTTAGATGATGTGATTGTCTGTTCAGGGTCAGTTGGAGGTGGTGAAAGAGATCCAAAACAGAAAAGTTAATGAAAAGAAAGAGGAAACAGAGAGACAACAGAAAGTTACTGGGATGGAGGATAAAGCTGAGCCTGATGATGTGGTTCGAGAAATATGCAGGATGCCTTTTCTTATGCTTGGACTTGATCTGCCTCCACCTCCTCTTTTTAAAGATGTAATGGAGAAAAACATTATTCCACAGGTAATACTTGGTTTTCTTAATATAATTTCATTTAAAGTGGAAATTTTGTTTATAATTCAAAGCAATAATATAAAAGAAAGCACACATTATGAAGATTGCTCAAACATATATGAAAGGTTACTATAATATTATCTCTAGTATCTGAACTTTTCTAGGCTCTAGTCTCTTATGCTTATCTAACTGCAGTGATGTGTTTTGAGTTTGAACTACTTTGCATGTATAGAATGTCAGCGCAGTTAATTGCAGTTCACTTTTTTGATGGTAAAATTAAGATTTATTTGAAACAAGATTCAAAACTAATAGAAGAGCAACGTAGAATGCTCCCTCTGTCAGTGGGGTTCTGACCTTGTTTCCATGGGTTTTGGCTAGCGGGTTGGGCTTGTGCCTCTTGGCATCGGGCAATTATTGCCTCAGGTTTCACCATGTGTCAGTTGGGGTTCCTGACATGTCTCCAATTGATGACTTGTTGAGCTGGTGACCTAGAACTAGTCGGTGACTAGTGTTGAGAAATGTAACTAGTATCGGTTTTCATAATTGTATTTAGGTCATGATGTAATATATTTGTCAAAATAAATAAAACGAAAATTTATTGTAAAGGAAAAATTATTTATAAGCATGGATTTATTTATTTTGTTTCTAGGTCTAAGCACCCTTTGTGTGCTTCTAGGGTTTGTGTCATGTGTCATTATCCAAGTCATCATATAGACCCTTCCTGGGCTTCTTATGTCAAGAAAGAATTATTATTTTTATGTAATTGTTCACGTAAACACTCCACCAAGTCGGCCTCAAATGCAGTCAAGTCAGCCTAAAAAGGGATGATCCAACCACTATATATAAGAAGGAACTCGACCTTATTTTCGCACTCACTCATCAAGTTCGATTTGCAGTTGAAAAAGGAAGAAAAAAAGTGCGAAGTACCTAGAAGGAGGGTAATCATAGCGAAGAAGGAGACACTTATCTAGCAAAAGGAAGCCAAATTCTCTCTTTTTCTGTCACATGTGTGAATTTCTGGAGTTGTAGAAGGGCCAATGTTGCAGGTCTGCAGCAAGGCCGAATTCTTGATGCAGTAGGGCTGAAATCTGAAGTTGATGCAGTATTGACGAAGCTGATCGGAAGGACTATCTTGGAGGCTGACTTGTTGGATTGGAGGAAGTCTTTGTCTTGGTCAAAGGTCTTGGTTGTCTCATTTGATTTGATTCTAAAGGAAGAGAAGAGAATTTTTGGGTTTTCCCCTAGAAGAGGGGTTTTGCCTCGACTGAGAGCCTATATCCTATGTCCTTGTTACTTTAATCCTCATGCATTTATATTTGATAGCTGTTTGATGATAATAAGATAAAATAAGACATACATGTAGTTAATAAGATTGCTAAAAAATCACAAGTAATTATCAAGATAAGAAAATCTTTGTGCCTTTCTAATTTTCCAACATGGTATCAGAGCTAAGGTGAATTAGAAGAAGAAAAGCTTGAAGATCACTTAGTAAGGGTTTTAGAAAGGTTTTACGGAGAAAGAAGAAGAAGTTTTGGACTCTTGAAATGTTGAAGGAAGGAAGTCTTGAAAGACCAAAGACCTGGGCTAGAAAAATGAAGAAAGAGTAGGTGTCGAGAAACACTCTTTAGGCATCATTTGTCATCATTTCAAGGAATTTGAATAGCAAAAATAAAATCAAATATCCTGTGAAGAATATCTTGGAGGAAACATTGAAGGAAGTATAACGTGGGAAGTAGTTACATTCAAGAAAGGGTAAGTAAGGCTCCTACAAGGTACGTATAACTTAACTTGTTCATTTATGAAGTTTTTGTTTAAAGGTCTATATATAAATATGCATTAGGGTTTTGCTATATGTTTTTAAGTCTAGGGTTTGTAGTCTTATATTTGAAGATTTTTGAATATCTAGGATTATAAACCCTAGATGGATATTAAATTAGAGATCCCTATTCAAAAACCCTAACCCTATTCTATTTTGTTCCCTCATAGAAACCCTATCCTTTGGTCCTTAGGGTTTATAAGTAGTCTAGGGAGAAATAAGGAATCCCTAGTAAGGGTAGAATTGGATTTGAGATTCAAACCCTAGGGTTGATGTTTCGAAAGGTAACATCATGAAACTTAAGGTTTGGATTTGGAAACCCTTGGAATTTTTCCTCTCTAAAAGATTCCATAGATTAATGAAATTGTCTTCATGCTTTTGTACTTGTATATTTTGCTTGGTGGTACTCGTTAGTAAATGTTGCAGGGGCTTAATAAGAAAGATATGATGATCTTATGAAGAATATGATGAATAAAGAATTGGTAATCAAGTTAGATCCTTGGTCACTCTCACTCATGTGGAGATAGATCACAAAGATGCTATCATTGTCACAAGATGGGACACGATAAG
Organism: Pinus tabuliformis; assembly: GCA_031772625.1. Classification (NCBI taxonomy): domain Eukaryota; kingdom Viridiplantae; phylum Streptophyta; class Pinopsida; order Pinales; family Pinaceae; genus Pinus; species Pinus tabuliformis. The sequence goes on along the minus strand of CM062820.1, from coordinate 1,751,398,466 downwards.
AACCAATGTCTTGAAAATCCGAAAAGCAAGAAGAGAGAAAGAGACCAAGCTACAGTTGAGGAAGCTCCACCAAAGAAGAACAAAATTGAGGACTCTGAATATTATCCCTTGTATATCCTTTGCTTGTAATATAGGTTATTGTTTTTAGGTCTTGTAAAATTTCTCTTATGTTTGACTCTAGGATCAATCTTTCTTTTTGATTTCTAGGGTTTATAGATCAAATATGCTTTGTTAAAAAGTTTGAGTTGTTTTGATAAGTTAAAGAAATCCCTCACAAAGCTAAATTTATGCAAGATCAAGAGGGAGCTTCCACCTTTTCACAAAAAGATAAGTATTCCTTATTTCTTTCATTATTTTGTTGATTCCCTCTATACATATTTAACATTATTTTTGATGCTTGATTATAATCCTTGTGTTTTCTTTGGATTCTGGAAGAATGATTGCAAGTATATTCTAAAGAAGAAAGGATTGTGATTAGATTCAAAGGGAGGCTTCAAAAGGAAGATTTGAAAGAAGTCTTGTTTTAGAGGGAGCCCTTCAAGAAGCCCTGCGAGGTTTGTGAAAAAAGCAACTCAAGGTATGTTTAAGTCTACAAAATATGTAGGAAGTCTTCTTTATATAAGAAGGTACGATCGTTTTGTCTTTAAAGTTTTCTGTATGTCTAAAGTTTTGCTATAGAATCATGAAAGATTCTTTTAATGTTAGGGTATTTGATCTTTAGATTAAATCACTCCTTGTTGTACTGCCTTTTGCTATTTGTTCTCTTTGGTAAAACCCTGATCTTTAGGGTTCACTATGAAAACCCTAGCCTTTTAGGGTTTGTTGATGATATCTAGAACATATGGTAAAACCCTAGCTCTTTAGGGTTTGATCAATTAGTGTTTATGATAAAACCCTTGCAAGAAGTTGATCCTAAGAATGAAACTCTAGGTGTATATACCTCTGTATGATTGAAACGCTAACTTGATTATTGTGTATCTAATATTTAAGTTTTGATGATTATTTCTAGGGTTTATGACAAAACCCTAGTAGAGATTGATGTAAGATTATAGAAAACCTAGATGTAAAATGCTTTCATTGAGATCCTAATTTAATTTAGTTGTTGGTATCTAAGGTTTACTTTTGATGATGATATCTAGGATTTGTGACAAAACCCTTAGCAAAATTATTGTGGAAGTCTAGGGCATGAAAAGTGTAACCCTTGTTAATTATAAACCTAACCACGTTTAGGTTTTGGATTGATTTCTTATTTGATAACCCTAGATGCTTCCATTGTGATAACATGCTAATCCTATATTGACAAAGTTAACTTCATGCTCTTGTATATTTGTGTTTGGCTGTACTTCTTGTTGAAGATTTGCAAGTGCATAATCTTCTTGATGTTGAATATGCTTACCTATCTCATACTCGATGATGACTTTATGATGATACTTTTAATGACTTTGATAAGCATGATGGAAGGAGGGAGCTGTGAAAACCCTGATGATATTGAAGTTAACATTGTTGTTTGATAGATGACCTTGTTGCCATGAGAAGATAAGAGGAATAAAGTTTTGGAAGATAGAAGTTCTCCAATGATATGATGATGTGAAAAAGAAGAGCCTATGTGGCTGAGTTGCTGATGAATTTGTGTTAAGATGGGCAACTAGGGCCAAATTCCACTTTGGACAACTCATTTGATGGAGATAATTATTGCATTAAATTCCTCTTTTTGAGAGGACTAAAATTGAATTAAGGTTCACTAAAATTAGACAAGGAGAAATATGTTTTTGACATGAATCCCACACATGTAATTTGTCAAGGTCGGCCACACACCATCATGTAGGCTCATGAAGCCCAAGAGATGTGTCTTTTTACCCCCATCGAGTCATATAAATAAGCGTGACCTCCCACCTCATTTGGCACCTCATCAGCTCAACACATTCTTCTCTCTCCTCATCTGATTGGCTCATACACCTTATTGGCCAATGGTTCTTTTCACACGTGTGGCTAAAAGGAGGTCGAATTCCAGGAGGTCGAAATTAGGAAATTTTTTGCACTTTGTCCAAGCATTAACCAACGTTGAATTTGAATTTCTGGGCAGCTTTTGACTTCGTTTTTTTGGGAGAATTTCTGTTTGGGTAGTCCGAGTTGCTGGGCACACAGACTGAGGCATTTTGTTGACTCTGAGTGTGTTGACTTCAGACCTGCAACTAGGGTTTTGCAACAGATTTGGCTTCGAGTTTGACTGAGTTTAAGGAGGAATTTTGGGACTGTTTTCAAGGCATCTTGACTAGCTGATCAGGCTGCATTTGACCAAGGTTGACTGGAGCAAAAAGTTGCAGATTTGACAGGGCTGTTTTGGACAGTGATTTGGCTAGTCAATTTTGACTTTAACTTTGTATTATTGTACTCTCTCTCTCTTTGCCGAACATTTGATATTTATAATTTTTGTGTTCTCTTGTCTTGGCTTGTCTTCGACATTTTATTGTTTATGTTCTATCTACAGTTACTGTCAATGTGATTAATGGTTAATATGATTGCTATTGGAAAATAAGTGGAAATTATCATTGGGCTGATAAAAGGACATTGAAGTAATTGTTGCAAGCATAGAACATACCATTGTTATCTAAAATTAACTTGTCCCCTAGTAGAGAAGAAGCTTGGATAAAGAAGTTTATATGTCGCCAGTTAAGAGGGAGGACATATTGTCACAACTATAGTAAATACCTTGAAGAAAGAATAAGTTCGGAGAAAGGCTAAAGCACTACACTTAGTCATTCGTGATTGATCAGGTTATGAACAAGAATTGTACGTTTTGGAAAGTGCTGAGGCTGAATTTGGTGCTGCTGAAAAAGTTGAAGAAGGAAGCTTGTCAAGATGTGTCTAAATATTGTAATGTCCTGAGTAGCATTAGAATAATTGAAGACCTCGCAGATTGTGCTAGCATACAAGAACATAGACATTGAAATTTTGATACTGATTGGGGTCGTGAAGCTACAGTATGTGCCAACAAATGAACAAGTAGCTAATGTGTTGACGAAGTCTCCTCCCAACAAGAAGTTAGTTTATTTTAGGAGCATGCTTGGATTGGTGTATATATCTCTGATTTGGTTAAGAGGGAGAGATGACGTAACATAAAACTACCCATATGATGGTACTTGGGAGGACATTTTGGCCTAGTTAGTATTGAGATCTCAGTAGATGTCTAGATCCCAATGAGGGAGGGTATCGTGTGGAGCTTTGGTTTAGTGTTGATACCTTGATCCCTGTAAGGGTTGGTGTCAGGGCATGGAGGCCTAGATGGTATATATATCTTGTTAGATGGATACCAGGGTTGTAGCCTCATGGTACCTATAGTGGTAGCTGCCTTGATGACACCTTAGCCCTTATTGGGAGGATATCTTGGCAGTTAGGGTATCCTTAGTATTGCGTATGTTGTTGTACTCTTCTTAAGACATTTCAAATTGAGGTCAACCTTGTACCTCTTGAACAATTATGAATACCTTTGTAGTAAGAGGGAGCGTTGAGAAATGTAACTAGTATTGGTATTCATAATTGTATTTAGGTCATGATGTAATATATTTGTCAAAAGAAGGAAAAATAAATTTTATTGTAAAGGAAAAATTATTTATAAGCATGGGTTTCATGCTTTATTTATTTTGTTTCTAGGTCTAAGCACCCATTGTGTGCTTCTAGAGTTTGTGTCATGTGTCATTGTCCAAGTGATCATATAGACCCTTCTTGGGCTTCTTATGTCAAGAAAGAATTATTAATTTTTTGTAATTGGTCATGTAAATACTCTTCCACCAAGTCGGCCTAAAAAGGGATGATCCAACCACTATATATAAGAAGGAACTCGACCTCATTTGCGCACTCACTCATCAAGTTCGATCTGTAGTTGAAAAAGGAAGAAAAGAAGTGCAAAGTAGCCAAAAGAAGAAGGATAATCACAACGAAGGAGATACTTATCTAGCAAAAGGAAGCCAAATTCTCTCTTTTTCTGTCACACATGCAGATTTCTGGAGTTGCAGAAGGGTCGAAGTTGCAGGTCTGCAAAAAAGCGGAAATTCTTGATGTAGTAGGCCCTGTTACCCACCATTTTGTAGGTGATATACCTAGGAGATTTTTTTTCTCCACGATGGTCCTCAGCCGACAACCATATGCCCCTTGCAACCACCAATTAGCTCGTTGTGCCACTTCTTCACCACCTGGGCCAACCATGTGGTCCCTCACTCATCTGTCATGATTGTATGTTTGAAGGTGGGCCTCCTAAACCTATAGGTATGCCTTGTCATTTGGTAATTGAGTATTGTAGTTTGCTTATCATGGACACTTTTGGGCATGGATTAATGGGGGGATTTAGCGGAAAGAATGGGCTAGGTCTGTGTTCTTGTCCCCTTAACCTTGGATATTAACCTTGGATTCTAGTCCCATGGGATTGTTTTACTGAACTTTGGCTTTAGGGATGGTATTACATGGGAAATCTTAATTTTGGTTGTGTGGTTCTGCTCCCTCATCCACATATATTACCCCCTTTTCCACTCATTGTTACCCCATTCATCATTTTTCCCACCTGGTTCCACGTTCCTCCATTGGGTACACATAGAGTTAGCTCTCCCCTTTCTCTTGCCCACACCTTGGGTTAAGCCTGGAATGATACCCCAAAGGTTGATGTAGCTAAAAAGAAAGGTAAAAACATAATTGGCCACATTCAACAGGAAAATGTACCACAAAATGCAAAAGATGGTCGGGACAAAGACATTTAGCATGTGGACAAAAGCCAATACGTGAGCTCTACCCCATCATCGTGGCCATCACCCTGGTTCCTACAGGTTCTATGAGCCTCCATCATATAGGAACCCATGATTGTCGCAACCCTTGATGGGAAATGAACCGCCCTACCTTAAAAGGGGGTATCCACTGCTACTTCTCACACATCACGCTCTTACCCCTTAAGCCCCGAGCAGTTAACTAAAGAAAAATCATAAAAGGCAAAAGGCATATAAAGAAGGGTGAAAAAATCAAGGCCGAGCACCTCATGTACCATTTTCTCCCTCTTATACATTATATACCCAAGTGTGGGCTTCCCTTTTATTAGCTACCCTTGTACCACAGCGTGTGGCACAGGGCGCCCCTTCTCATCCCTACTATATTCACCTCTTTATCACGTACCACCACCTTTTAAAGGATGTACCTTGGATACATTATCCCCTTTAGAAGTAGAAACCACCTAATAGGATACTTGGTTAACCCCATTTGGAGTTTGGAGACATTAGCACATCCTGAAGCCCATTATGGAAGGTCCGATCATTATGAAGTCCCCACCTGTGGTCCATGGTTTGTAAGTTTTTTTATTTGATTTCTTTGATGACATGTTGTACTGGAAGGCTAAGGGACACATTGGATTTTATGCAAGATTGGATATGGTCTCCATCTTGGGTTTGGTCTCACTATATAGGATCCTAACCCTCTAGAGGGCTACATGGGCACATGTAGGGTGTGTGTTGAAAGCCATGGGCCTCTACAGCAGTAGACAAGACTCCATGGATCCCTGAGGATTTTAAGAGATTGCTTGAGATTCACCTATTGGACGAGGAAGATGCACTTGGTTCACCTTTGCCCAGCCAGCCCCACAGATGCACCATGCACTTGGCAGCTGACCCAGGACTTGTAGGATGATGTGGCATCACCTACACCATCATCGAAGCCCTTACGAATGATCTACAGGCATCTTCCACTCATTTTGGAGACCCATGAGGTTATTATTGTACTCCCACACCCATTGGGAGCACCACAGGTTTATTGTTTAGAGAACAAGGGGCCAACCCCTTGTGCATCACTTTTGAGGGTCCTGTTAGCGCTTGGAATTCACCTAGGCTGAGATAGACAAATTCTCAAGGCTACATCAAACCATTTCACCTCGTAGCTAGCCCTACGAGGTATGAGAAGGCTCTCTCGGGTCAGATTCGATAGATCTTTCAATATGATTAGGCTGACCAATTAATAATAAAGATTTTAGGCTAGTAAATTGATAAGGGGGTTGATTTAATGATTTTTGGGGTTTTTGGTGGCAATTGGTGGAAGTGCAATTCAAGGTGTGGGGATTGAGCACAGTTTTCACAGGGGGATCTAAGGGGCAAGGTAGGAATGAGTGCTGATGCCTTAATCTGAGATGGATGATCAGAGATGATAGAGGAGAAGCTAAAGAGGGCAAACACACAATTCGAATCCTCTCTAGACAGTAGAAAACATTAAAATTGAACAAACTAAAAAGCTGAGCATGTCAAAACATGAGTTCAAACTTTACCACTTCATCTGTCCAATTTAGAAGCATAAGAGAGATGTGAAACACATAAACAAACTTACAAGAACATGTAGAGAACACACCATCAACAATCAGATCCACAAGAATCCTCAAAGATGTTTGTAAAACCCTGGCTTTCCTTGCCTTCAATTGCAGAAATAGATGCACAATATACAATAAAGCTTCCTTACACAAGAGTCCAACCATCAAAATGAGAAGGAGAGAGCATAATATAGACCATCTAGACCATCTAACTCCTTTCCCCACCTCTAGGGGTCGAGCTCAGCTTTCTAGGAGCAGTTTGAACAAATTCTAAACTAAGAACTAGAAAATAGGCAGCCAAACAACTTGCCTCTATTACTTAGCTAACTCATCCATGCATTAATTTTTCACTTTTTACATCATGGAAGCTTCTAGAAGGGTAAAGAAAGATAAAATCTACCAAAGTGCCATGAAAATATTACATTTATCCATCATCTACAAGTAAAAATAGTCAACCATAGTCAAAACAGTGTTTTTTGACCAAAAATGTGAATTCTGGCAAATCTGGAAGTTCTGGTCGCGCCCCTTCACAGCTGTTTTTGAGTGGGTTCCACTGGTCCAAATCAGGTGCAAGATGGCTCATTGGAAATCTTGGCCTGTCTACTTTCCATCCCAAGTGGAATTTCTGAATTTGGTGTTGATTTGACCCCTCAAAAACCATTTCTCCCAAGGTCACTTTATGCAACTCAAAAAGTGGGCAGAAAGTCATTTTTTTGATGTATTTTGAGCTTTTGGAGGCTCAAAACTCAAAACCAGGCTTCTCCCAAGCATTGGTAATTTTTCTTTTTGCATGCCCTTTCCAAAAATGCCAAGTTTTCAAAATTCCGAGCAGTCCTCCAAAATGGTCTCACCCGGGGTGAGACCAAACCGTGGGCAAAACCTGTAATTTTACCAAAAATTTCCAAAATGCTCCAAAATTCTCAAAATTTTCACATTTTGATGCTAGATCAAGGCTGATCAGTACCATGATGAGTGAGGGAGGCTTCAGCCAAGATACGGAGTGGGCTTGGCCTTTTCTTCCTCTTCCGGGCCTCAGACAGCTTCCTTTGGAGAATTTTCATTTTAGCCTTGCAAACATGTAACCACTATGATGACCACCTTTGCCACCCTTACGAGGCCTCTGCTGTGTCTCAACCTCTGTAGAAGAAGACCGGTCATCACCTTGCTCATTAGTCTCAGTGGTTGACATGGTGTTATTGAGCAAGGTGGAATAAACAAGTCAAGATGACCGCTGCCCTGCCTGCAAAATGCTGTGAAGTATGCTGTTTTCAAGGGGAAACATCATGAGGGACATGTTAGGGGAGGGAATTTACATATTGGAAAGGGAAAAATATATATATTAGCAGGGAATTCTGAAGGAAATCATCACCCAATGCTAAACATGTCATTCCATCTTTCGTCATTTGCGAATTAATACTTTATTAGGGAAAATTTGTGTTTTTTAAGCACCAAGGGAAAGGACAATGAAAATCTTCATCATGGAGGGAATGATGTCATGGGCATAGGGGAATAGGGCAGCATCATTTATAAACCATTAACAGGCCGCTCTCCTTAAATTTTGACTTTGAATGTCTTTTAAGAGCATACTCTGTTTTTTCATAGCTTTTGAAATGGTCATTGATACTAAATGGGAAACAGGATTTTGTTATTTTGATTACAAGGGGAAGAGAAGGGTTTTTATGACAATTTGAAAAGGAAATGGGAAAGGGACTGTATCAAGGGAATTAGGGAGATGGAGGGATATGGGAATTAGGGTTAGGGAGTAGGAACCCATCAACAATGCTGCCAACCATATTTCATAACATCAGTCCTTTACAATGCTGGCAGCTTTCATACTTTTGTCATATGTGAATTAGGGTCTTCAATTACATACTTTGTCAAAAGGGAAGGGTATCAATTGCATAGGGATTTTAGGGGATTAATGAGCAATTGAATCAAGGTTTTTATGAGGGAAAGGTAAGGGAAAACAGAGTTTAGGGATAGGGAGATAAATACCATGTCACTTTGCAAACCCTAGCACAGCAAAACTGCTCTTTTGATAACTATGCAGCTGTATATTTAATGAATTTTTGTCATGAGCACCATACAGCTACTAATCTTTGACATTTACACAGCAAGAGGTCATTTTTCTTTTGTTTTTATAAGGCTATGCAAGTTACATTTTTCACTGTTTTTTGTGTGATATTCATAAGCATGCCTTGCTATCATTTTTTCTTTTTGTTTTTATATTGTTTCTTTTCATTCTGCTGTGTATTTACATATGTAAATTTGCTGTATATACTAGTGTAGGGTTTGAACATGACACATGGGGGGAAACTAGGGTTTTGAAATGGTTTAGAAGGGGTTAGGGTTTCATAGGATTGGGGGTAGGGTTTGAGCTTTTCTTGCAAATGAGATTAATGAAAATGACATGTTAACATATGTAATTTAACTTTGGGAAAATGAATGGAGGGACTAGGAAAAAGTTGCCTTTAAAAATTTGAGTGAATTTGAGCGTTTGGGAGAGTTTCAAGGCGGGCAGACTTTTTGGTCGCGCACGCCCTCAGAATGGTCGCGCCCCTTCGTTTGGTCGCGCGCACCCAGGTGGTCGCGCACCTGTCCAGAATGGTCGCGCACCACTTCTAACCTTGGAACTTGCAGAAACTTGCCCGAATTGCCTCCTTTTGCCTCTAACACAAATTTTTTGACTTTCAAATGCACAATAAGAGTGAATTGAGAGGGAAATTAGCTTTTATAGGGTCACTTTAAAAAAAATTTAACTTTAGAACCCACTTTCTAATGTTTTCAACTTGCTTTGCTTTTTAACACTGTTTAGAGTCTTTTTGTCCTGAAATGAGCTCTCTTGATGCGTTTGACTCCGTTCTTTTTGCAGGTTGACCGCCTGAGGGACTGTAGTGAAGGAACCAGGGTTATTGCCGACACTTTTACAAATTTTTGAGAATTTCTTTATTTTTTCAAATTCCACATGGCCTTGGACTTAAAAACAGGGTTTTTAAATCCAAGGCATAAAATGAACTGTAGCTGAAGAAAATGATAATGAAACATATGTACAAAACTCCTTCCGGCTTGCTGGGCACTTGCTGACCATGACTCATGACCTTGAAAAGATTTTGACTCAAAACCCTAGACCTAAGACCATGGGACCTCAAGACAAAAACAAAAACAAGTATGACTCAATTACATTGTTGTATGACCTGATCCAGCAAAGCCAAGAAGGGAACAAAGACCAGCTCCTCCATTCAGTGTTATGGCATACCTAGTGGGATGCAAAACTGACACTGATGAGACACCTATAAATGCATATGCAAAGAGTTATTGATCACTGATGGAGGGCTCAAGACCGACACTAACAGGTCCTATTCTTCATTATGGCACCTATGGACCCCATCAGGCCTCTTGTAGGGCCTTACGACATGTATTATTTGAGTTGACCTCTTGAGAGGCTTATTATTTCATTTGTGAGCTAGTTTGGTGGGCTTATCACCAAAAGTTAGGTTGTTAGCACATTATTTTATTTTGGGGCTTATGTAGGCCTAAGAGACTAATTCAAACTCCTAATTAGTGTATAAATACAAGTGAGGTGAGTTCATTTTCTCATCATCATTTTGGATTGGATTTCTCTTCTCTTTTCGCACTTTTTCTGGGATGAAGAATTGGAGCATGGATGAATTTGATGTTTGGATTGGAGTATTTTTATCTTGGAGCTTCTTTATTGTCAAATGTTGATGGTTGGATATGTTCTATTACAAGTAAGTACAAACTTTTAATGCTATTCTTGTTTTACTTTTGTCACGTGCATTGAATGGGATTTTTGCTATAATAGGGTTAATTGCTACATTGCATAATTGCAAATTTGTGGAATTATTGTTTCTTTATAGCATTTCCCAATGTTTGGGCCATGTATGTGAATGAAATCTCCTAGGGATAATTCCACTGGAGAATTTATCTTGATTATCCATCTCTTTTGCCAAGCGAAGTATAAAAGTTTTGAGGTCTCTTCCTCTTGCCCTAAAGGTTGTGCGAAGAAGTCCTTAAGGCCTCCTTGACCAAAATACAAAGTCCTTTCTCATCATTCTCCTAGACTCCATTCTCCCCAAGGGATTAAGGCATTGGTCCTCCAATAGGTGATCGATCACTCAAGAAACATTTTTCTCCACCTTTACCTCTCTTCTAGGTGTAGCCAAGTTAGGTTACCTAGGGCATCAATTTCCCGACAAAATAGTCAAAGAAAAAGTTCGATCTCCTAGCCTCTACTGCGCTAGTGTGTCCTCAAGGCGTCCTCCAATTTTGAAGCCATTCCAACGGTGGATTTGTGAGATAACCCACACCCTAGCTTTGAGATCAAACTTTGCCATGGTTTTCCCTAGGCTAGCACCTCATAGGATCAATTTGATACGTTTAATTGGAAATTCTTCCTTTGATCCTTTCCCCTTCCTTGTCTAGGTTAAGAACATCATTGGTTTCTAGATTCTCGCCCCTTAACCTAGGCTGGGTCCACTTGGTCACGTGTGGTTCCACACCTTTGAAAAGTCAATTCTTCAAGAACCTTTTGGGAAGTCAAGTTCAATAAGGATTTTAGGATTGGGGAACTCTTTTACAAGGCATATTCCTCTAACCTAACCCACAAATCCTCACCTCCTTATCATAGAAATCTTTGTACCTTGTTTAAAAAGCAAGTAAGCTCTATTCTTAATGCCCCCCCTACTAGGATAAGGATCATTAAGGTCACTTCACATCCATTGGTTGATTCATCCTTCACAAGTGACTTTCTATATACCAGGTCTCCTCCCATCAGTGAAAGTCCTTAAAGAGTAGGGAGTCTTAGCTGAGGTGACAATGGGCTAAGTCTCCATTGTTTCCTTTGGCCTAGCAATTGTCCCCTTTAGCCCCCCTGCTAGTTTGAGTGGTAACAGGGCCGGAATATGAAGTTGATGCAGTATTAATGTAGTATTGAAGATGCTGATTGGAAGGACTATCGTGGAGCTTGGCTTGGTGGATTGGAGGAGGTCTTTGTCTTGGTCAAAGGTCTTGGTTGTCTCACTTGATTTGGTTCTAAAGGAAGTGAAAAGAATTTTTGGGTTTTTCCCTAGGAGAGGGGTTTTGCCGTGGCGGAGAGCCTATATCCTGTGTCCTTGTTTCTTTGATCTTCATTCATTTATGTTTTGATAGTTGCTTGATGATAAGAAGATAAAAGAAGACATAAAATAAGTTAATAAGATTTGTAAGGAAAACCCAAGTAATAATCAAGATAAGAAAATCTTCCTGCTTTTCTGATTTTCCAGCAACTAGTTCCTCCTTTGATGCTGATGCGGGGATGCTTTCGACATGGTTTTGGTGTTGAACATGTCATGGATGGATACAAATTTTTCTTGGAATAGAGAAGCTTTCAACAAGAGAACACCTATGGAATTCATTATGAATACCACCCTAGCGAAGAGGGAGTGTTGAAGTTTTGTAGCTAAGGTTGGCCTTCATAATATGCCTCAGCCCTCCAAAATTGGAAAATATAAATTGGTTTCAAGTCGGCTTTAAAAGAAATGAAATTTAAATTTTCAAAATATCAATTTCTGTCTCCAAAATGTGAAGTCATCTCCTCCATTTTCCAAGTCAGCCTACCCCCTCAGACACACCAATTCAGGATCTCTTGATGACTACTTAAAGACCATTCAGTCTCCATTGGACACATAATTCAGACTTGTTGATGCACAAACTAGCAGACCTTATAAAGGGGCAAGAGCTAGAGGGCACAACACCACCTTGGGACAGAGACCCATTGTCACCACAGCCTAAGTCTCCTTCTCTTCTCGGATTTTCACCGATAGGAGGAGTCCCAATGTTCCTCACTTGTGATAGATATGTCTATGATAGGCTTGGAGTGAGGGAAGGTGGCTCGTTCAATGGAAAGATTCAACAAATGTGCGAACTTTGGGAGAAGTTAATAAGAATTTCCATGAAAAACCCCTTAAAAAGCATACTACACGAGACCTAGGGTTGAAACATTCAACAAGCTAACAGTTCATCCAAGGTCATGGTTGACAAGAACCCTTCAAAGAATCCCCACCCTTCAAATAATCCCCAAGTTGAAGGATAACTTCTAGGGTTCCCTCTTGGTGTGATTGTTGGGGCGTCAAATTCCTGAAGATCTCACCGTAGGAATTGCATCAAAACATGAGGATTAGTAGAGGAGGCACTAAGGAAGTGATCTATCCAAGTGAAATTTAAAACGCTTCCCTCTAATGAATTTCGCAACAAGCCTTAGAGAGGCCTCCTTATCCTTAAAAGGGATGATGAAAATAAGTAAAAAGGAGGTAAAAATAAAGATGACTTATGAATTTTAGATTGATCACCAGGGATTAAGACCAGTGGCTACAATTGGGAGAATTGGAGCCAAAGACAATCTTGATATGACAACTCGCTCTTTAAGGAGACCTAGAAGGAATTTCGTCGCTGTGAAGGGGAGCAACAACAAAATGACTTCCAGATATTTATACTTCGTTGACAATCATTAATGAAGTTTCAAGAATGCAATTGCAACAAATCGTCTATGAACATTCATTCATTCATTATCCATGAGTAGCACATGCAAAATTTCCCAATAGCTTCAATGTTTAGACAAACTTCATCATGTAGCAACTAGTTGATGCAGAAAACACAAAAAATGTGTAATAATTTTTATTAATGAATAAAATACTTGAATGATGATTACAATCCTTCGTGGCAGTGTGCCTATATAGGCATTGGCTGACCACAAAGGTGATTGGACACCAATTTTGAACATAACCCTCTCCATAATTAATAACAAATAATAATTGATTAAATAAATAAATAAATAAATTAAATAAATAAATAAATAAATAAATAAATAATTTAATTAATTAACTATTTATTAGTATATTTGTACATATTTTTTATCTAATTATTTTTATGAAGTATTTATTGATAACATTTCCCCTCCCTTAAAAATGCTTTGCCCTCAAGGCAGAGGTAATGAGGGATATTGTTGTTGAAACTTCTCTGTTTCCCATGAAGATGAAGGATATTAAAAACAAAATAAACACACATAAAATATCAGAGACAAAATACTGGCGGAAAAGGCCTCAACCTCAATGTATTGCTCTCATAATGTTATTGTACAAAATCATGATAATAATACAAATCTAAATACATGAGGAAATTTGTCTCAAGATAATGCGTTTATCTTGGACACTTTGGTTGAGAAAATCTCTCAACCATACACTAATCTAGGAACCTAACTAGTTGGAGAGAATCTCTCAACCAACTAGGCCTAAACTGACTCCTAACTATGAGGAACAAACCCAATCTAGAAAGATATGAACAAATCCTAACTTTCATATTTTAATTAATTTAATTATTTTGGACTTGGAATTGTTTCCATCACATGAGAGTGAGGCTAACATTCCCCCCCTCAATCATAAGTCCAAAATAAGAACCAGGAACTATCTTCGAAGTTCTCATGCTGAAACTGTTGATCCTCAATGAAAAAGTTCCTGAAAAACCGCCAAAGCTGGATGCTGAAAAAGCTCCAATATGAAGAGAACATGAGTTAGCTACATGTTTTATTCATCTCTGAAATTTGCTTGACAATTCCATCAAGTGCCAAGCTGCAAAAGAATCCATCTGTCCTTCGCTTTCAATCAACATCCCAATTTTCTGTCCACTGACAAAATGTTGATAACGCCCACTGGCTACTTTGATGTTGACCGCCCATTGGCGAATTTGTTGATGCCCACTGGCTGATTTGATGAAGATGCCCACTGGATGATTTTGTTGATGTTGTCGAAACTTCTAGTCTGACAACCACCTTCAATTTAATTATCATTTCCCCCCTTTGTCAGCTGAAAGGAGAGACAATCATCCGCATTTGATTTCTGAAATCCACCCCTTCAGTTGTCGGAGAGTTTCATTGTTGTACTCCCGCTTTCAGGTGCATGAGAGTACCATCTTCATTTGACTGTTGGTTGCAATAGGTGAGATTGAATTATGTGGTAAAACTTATACAATCGTTTTACTGTTGATGACCATTCCCAAGGATCAATCCATGCATAATTGATCTTTAATCTGGCTGGTTTGTGTTGGTTGCAACATTTCTCTGATGAGTGATTCTTCTTGCCACAATGGTGACAAGGATGGAGATCAAAACAATGATCTTCCATGTGGCCTTTTCTTTGACAATGTTTGCATGTGGGTTTGTCTTCAACTTTCTTATGGCTTGCCGATGTTATTTGATCAAGAAATCCTGCACTGATGAACTTGATCGCTGTAGAATAATCTGAGATATGCAAGTTGTTGTCATCTTGGTCATATCCTAATCCATGTCGATTTTTGTTGCTTTGGATTTATTCCCATGGCTTGATGATTGGCGTGGAAGAAGACTGAAATTGATTGTGAACAACTTCTTCACTTGAAGTTGTATGGATCAGTGGCTTGGAATCATCATCTTTTGAATTTGGATTGTTGAAAGGCTTTGAAACACATCCCTTCTGCAGCAACTCATCTTGTTGCAATTGTGATTCCAGTTGAAGAAACTCAATTGTATCATGTGTCTATTGTAGATGCATTGAAATATCAACAAGAGTTGCTTTGCTGATTTGCACCATGTCTTGAACAGTTGAGAGGATCAAATTGTTAATAATCTGTAACAACTGAATGGTTTTCACCATGTGAACTCGCTGGAACTCACACTCGCTTGCTTTTAGTACTTGCTAGATTTTCAGAACTTGCTCGCTTGAATGCTTGATCTTGCTTGCTTCAACTCGCACTCACTTGATTTAGTTTATCACGTTCGCTTGCTTTTTTATTTGCTTGATCTCTCTAACTTGCTTGTTTAAACTTGTTTGCTTTGATTCATGCTCACTTGAATAATTGAATACTAGAACTCACGCTCGCTTGTTGTAGATTTGAACTTGCTTCATTGTTGTTTGAATATCACATTTGCTTGCTTTAGAGTTGAACTCGCTCACTTGATGTTGTGCACTTGTTTACTTGCACTTTTCACTTGCTTGAAATCGCTCACTTGATTGATCAAAAGAAGGGTGTCGAATACTATCAAAAATGCACTCAAGAGAAATGCTTACAATGATTTCAATGGTTCAGTTAAAAACAATGGACTCACTTGGTTTAATTGATTCCCTATCAATTCAAAGCTTGGGTGTTGGGTTCAACTGAGATGCACCTTTACAATTCAACTCAATTTGACTTTGATTACATGCTAACTTACAAATTATGATTTGCAAGTTACAATTTTGTGTTGAGTTTGATTCTTACAAAAAATGTTGCAAGTGCATTCTCCAAAAGTTGATGTAGATGACAACTTCATTAACTTTATTGCCTTGAGTGAATGATGTTGAATTGCATGTTGATGTAGAATCGTTTTCAATGCTGATGTTGACAACTCGATATCTTTGATTATGTGTTGCAACTTCTTGATTGCTGCTTGTACTTTGCTTATTTATGCTTGATTACATGAGCTTGAATAGAATTTATTATGTGCATGGATTTCCTTAATTTGTGTGTACTCCATGTGTACGATATTACAAAGAGAGTGTCAAAATTAGACACACAAAAATAAGCAACATCAAAAATCCTAAAATGCATGAACCATCACAAGCATACTCATGGTGTACCTAAGATCCCCTTATTCAATTTCGGGTGGATCTAGGGCACATCAACTCCGCAAAAAATGTCTTTATTAAATATTGAAGTACAACATTGTGATTGAAATTTCTCAAGCAATGAGAATCCCACGCTTGCAAACTCTGGAAGAAAATTGTTTAAACAAACTGAATGAACTTTAACTTCAACAACGAGCTTTCTTTTCACTTTTCTCTCCAAATTTACAAAAGGTTTACACTTATCACTCCAAATTTACAACAAAAACATTTACCTTATCGCTTCAAAAAATTACTTCAACATTCAACATATCACTACAAGAATTACAAAATATATCTTATCTCTCCAAAAAAACTTTATAACCTTGACATACCCACTTCCACTTCTTTATAAATGTTTTACTTTTTTTTTTCAAAAAGTAAAAACTATTAGAATAAAAAAAAATTGTTTTAAAAACTTTTCACCATTAAAAATAACCCCCGGGCACTATGCATAATTTATGAGGTATGTGAGCCAAACTTTGTGGGTACCTTTGTAAAATAATTTTCACGATTCAATCATTTGGTAGTGTAGCAAACCTGCGACAGATCGATTTCGTGCTTGAGTTGTAGCTTCACATAGGCTCAATCCAACAGTAATAAATTACGAGTAACAGGTTCTCTCAGCAACTCCCTGGAAGTTTCACACAAATATTCGTTCTATGCACAACAAATGGCACTACAGTTGGATAGATGAATTCATGAAAATCGTATGATGATTATTGAAACTGAGGAATTGTGGAAATAATTGAGCGGAGTTTGACCAGGATTGGCATGAATCATGGAGGACGTTGAGAAAATCAAGAACTGTATTTATGCTTTCCTGCATTCGTTTTCACACAGTAGATCCGCAGACATGGAACAATGATCATCTTCCAATCTATGATCTTGGACAATGGCTCATCCCTGTCATGAACCTATACCAATCACAGGAACCTATAAATCTTAAAAAAAATAACACTTATCAGATGTAAACTCTAACTTGTGAACTCCTCGGCCATTGATTTTCTCATTCTCTGCTAGCACCTCAAGACTACAAAACGAACTGGTTGGGTTTATCGTGGAATAAGGGATCCTGAATCTATTGTTGATCACATGTATCAGATGGCTGCCATGGCTCTAATTGCTGTGGATATTCCGAGGATCTGATCCAACGTCCCAAAAGACATTCCGCTTGCAAAATCTAGAACAACTATTAATCCTGAGCAACTGGCAGCGATGTTGTCCGCTTGCATTGAAGGCCAGAGGTTCTCGAATGCTTGTAGGCTTCGCTATACGGAACCGGGAGCCAAGCGATGCTTAACGACATGGCTCATATCACTAATATGAGTTCAACATATTCCAGCTATGTGAAGAGATGCTCCAGAGCTTTATTGGGCCGCAGATATTATTGGATTGGCACACTGATACCTCAACAATTTGTAGGGATAAACACAGTAATGGGCTTTGTAACGAACACAACAACTCTACCTTCAAAATTGTTGAAATGCAAAACTCCTCCGACGTCCCGAACTTGGAGAATTCGATAGAGTAAAATGAAGAGCAACAAATGGCAATTGCGTTTTATAGGATTTTTCCATATATTGTCTCTTGAAAGATGAAGAGCAACGAATTCAATCTGTTGTCGGCCTCCTTCTGGTATACTTAGTACAACTAATCCCCATTTTTTTGGATTGATCTGGGTTCTCATACAAGATTCAGAGGCATCATGGACCCCGTACCCTCACTGGATGGATCAACCACTTATGCAGAGTTTCTACTCTGATCAAACCCATAGGTTTAGATATTTTAAAAAAGGGTAGTCCACAACAGGATAAAACTCTGACGCAAGTTAATGAAACCATGTAAATAGAGCCATAAGTCTATTACTTTAGCTATTTAAAAAGATGATGGGATGTATTTTGTTACCTCGAAATATATTTTATAGGGTACTTGGTGGAGGGCCAACCAGGAGCATCACACATATTGTTGTGGTCAGTTGAGCTGCTTTGGGAGATTCAATCGATGACTGCTTGGGCGCCATGACTTTGTGCTCAACAAATCTTCAAGCTTTATCATCCTTTCCACAATGAATTGTTGCCATTCCTTTCTTCGATCCACGATCCAAAGTATCATAAGCATCACTTATTCCGAAAGGAAGATTCATCACTAGCGCATAGATCCCTCATTGATGTTCATTGACAACAGATCTCCACAAACAACAATGCCCAAACCATCACAACAAACACAAATTTCACAACCTTGCTTTGATACCACATGAAGGAGATCAAAGAAGCATATATAAAAATATCAGAGACATAAACATGAACCAGACATGGTTGAAAAGGCCTAAACCTTGATGTATTCCTCACATTCTCATTATTAAAATAATGTTTATGATACATATAAATACATGAGGAGAATTGTCTCAGGATAGTGCGTCTATCTTGGACAC
Organism: Pinus tabuliformis; assembly: GCA_031772625.1. Lineage (NCBI taxonomy): Eukaryota > Viridiplantae > Streptophyta > Pinopsida > Pinales > Pinaceae > Pinus > Pinus tabuliformis. Next base: position 1,751,380,036 of record CM062820.1, on the reverse strand, counting down.
TTTGGTTGAGCAAATCTCTCAACCATACACTAATCTAGGAGCCTAACTAGTTGGAGATAATCTCTCAACCAACTAGGCCTAAACTGACTCCTAACTATGAGGAACAAACCCTATCTAGAAAGGTAGGAACAAATCCTAACTTTCATGATTTTAATTACCTTAATTATTTTGGACTTAGAATTGTTTCCATCACATGCGAGTGAGGCTAACAGAGGAATCTTTTTCTAGAAGCTTTTTCAACTTGACCAGGTATTCTCTAATAGTTTTGGAACATAATACCTTCTCTCGGGTAGCGAGGATGCCTGAGGGTTCCAAAACGATCCTTCCTTCTTCATCTACTTTAGGTATCTCAGTCTGAGCTAATTGGTTTTGTCCAAGCATTTTTTGAGACATGAAACATCGAATACATTGTGGATTCAGTAGTTATCTGGTAGTTTCAATCCATAAACGACGTCATTGATCTTTCTGATTATTTGGAAAGGGACATAAAATTTCGGTGCCAACTTGTTCTTTCTTTGTTGTTTCAAAGATAATTGCTTGTAGGGTTGTAGTCTTACGAAGACCCAATCGCCTTCCTCGAATTCTCTTTCTGTTCGGTGCTTGTCGGTTTGTTGTTTCATTCGATTGCTAGCGTTTGTTAAGTTTTCCTTTAATATTCCAATAATCTTTTGATTTTCTTCCAAATGATTCTTCATTACTTGAACCTTGAGTCATTTAATGCAAAATCCTTCCATTTTGGAGGTTCATACCATATAAAGCTTTGAATGGTGTCATTTTGGCTAAGGCATGATGGGTGGTATTGTACCACCATTTTGCTAGGTGCAACTATTGAGACCATTTGTTGTGCTTAACAGTTACGAAGCATCAAAGATATGTTTCCAAACACTTATTTACTATTTCTGTTTGGCCATCTGTTTGCAGATGGTAGGATGAACTCATGTTAAGAGTAATCGCTGCTTGATTGCAAAAATATTTCCAGAAATTTCCCTTAAATTTTACGTCTCTATCACTAACGATGACCTTCAGTAGACCATGTAGCTTGTAGATGTTTTTACAAAAGACTTTTGCAATTTTCTTGGTTGAGTCCGTTTTCTTGATTGCCATGAAATGTGCATATTTAGTGAGTCTATCCACTATAATGAATATCTTTTCCTTATTGTCAGACATAGGTAAATCGTCAATGAAATCCATTGAGATTTCCTCCCATTTCTGATTTGGGATATGTAAGGGGTGTAGCAAACCAGGAGTTGGGATGTTTTCTCTTTTATTTCTTTGACATATGTCACATTCGGCGACGTATTTGTGAATTTCCTTACTCATTCCCTTCGAGTTGAATGATTGACATGTGTTGTAGGATGTCTTGAAGAACCCGACATGCCCAACTGCAGGGGAATTGTGTGATTCTTTTAGAGCCTTTATTTTAAATTTGGACGATGGACTTAAATAAATTCTACCTTTATACCATAGTATGTCATTTTTCCATTCAAAGTTGGGGTGTTGATTGATGTTTTTGATTATTGAACAAGAGTTTGGATCCTTGGCATATTCAGTCTGAATCTCATCCAACCAATCTGGAACTACTACCAATGCAGAGCATGTTGTGGTGTCTTCATCTTTTCGTGAGAGAACATCAACGACTACATTATCTTTCTTCTTTTTGTGTAAAATTTCCATGTCAAATGCAGAGAGTTTCTCTATCCACTTTTGTTGTTCTGTTGATAAGGTCTTTTGTTGTAATAGGAATTGTAGACTGTTGTGATCTGTGCGAATCGAGAACTTGCTTCCTAATAAGTATTGATGCCACTTGTTTAATGCATGAATGATGGCCAACATCTCCTTGTGGTAGGTAGACTTCAAGCTTTCCCTTTTATTGAGCTTTTGACTTTCGTAAGCTATGGGGTGATTGTCTTGCATTAGTATTGCTCCAATTCCAAATCCTGAAGCATCACATTCTACCACAAAGGGTTTGGAGAAATTTGGGGTTGCTAGCACCGGGGTAGATGACATTATCTCTTTTAATGCTTCAAAGCATTCATCTGCCTTGCTGTCCCACTGAAAGGAGTATTTCTTTAATAGATTTGTTAGCAAAGCAATCACATGTGCGTAATTTTTTATGAACCTTCAGTAATATCTTGTTAATCCAAGAAACCCCCATAATTTTGATATGTTTGTTAGCCTTGGCCGTTCCCTGATTGCCTTAATCTTACTGGGGTCTACTTTAACTCCCTCTTTGAATATGATGTGTCCAAGGTATTCAACTTCCTTTTTACCAAAGGTGCACTTTGACAACTATTTTCTTATAGTAAGGAAAGTATCTCTTCCAGATGCTTGAGATGCTTCTTCCAAGTTTTGCTGTAGAATAAGGATGTTGTCAAAGAAAACCAGTACAAACTTCTGTAGGTATCGACGAAAAAGCTCATTCACTGTTGTTTGAAAGGTGGTTGGTGCATTGGTTAACCCGAATGGCATTAGCTTGAACTCATATTGTCCTTCATGGGTTCTGAATGCAATTTTCTCGATTTCTTCCAACCTTACTCTAATCTGGTAAGAACCTGATCTTAGATCAAACTTTTGAGAAGTAGTTTGCGCGATGGAGCTCATCTAGCAATTCATCTATAAATGAAATTGCAAATTTGTTTTTAATAGTTATTTTGTTCAATCCATGGTAGTCTATGTAGAGTCTAAAAGACCCATCTTTTTTTCGAACTAGTACCACTGGAGCAACATATGGGCTTCTACTCTTTGTAATAACTCCACATTTTAGGAAGTCTTGGATTAGCCTTTCTATCTTGGTTTTGTGATGATGAGGATAGCGATATGGTTTGACATTCACAGGTGTCGCATCTGGTTTGACTTTAATGATATGTTCTATCATCTTTTCTGGAGGGTATTTCATAGGCCACTCTTGAAATACCTTGTTATATTTCTGGATAAAAGTTGTAATCTCAGGTTGTTGGTGAATTCCTTCCATAGATAGCAATTCTAATTGTTGACATTGTGCGACGAATGCGGGTGCTCCCTTTAAAATAAGTTTATTCATTTGTTGTGTGGAGATAATTTGAGTAGGAGGAGCTTGAAAACCGAACAATTTATATTTCCTTCCAGACCATTTAAACTTTATGAATTGCTTCTGGTGGTTTGTGGAATATGTTCCTAATGTTTGTAACCATTGTATTCCCAAGACAACATATACAGCTCCCAAGGGTACTGTGTAGACGTTAGATTTCATTTCGTAATCGCTTAGTTGCAATTTTGCCTTGTGACATTTTCCAATTCCATCTATTTTCTTACCATCTGCCACCATATCTCTTATATCTGTCGCAGGGCATCCAAATAGGTTTAGTTTCTTTGCTACATTAAGATCTATGAAGTTGTGGGTGCTTCCTATGTCTATTAATACAATGACATTTTTTTCTTAATATGTCCTTTTAGCTTTCGGGTTTGTAGTTTTGCAATTCCTGTGATTGTGACTAGGGAAATTCTTGGCATAGCTTCTTCCTCTGGTTCCGAGCTCAGAGCTTCATTTTCCTTATTAGTATCTTCATCTGATTCACTACTCAAGGTGTCCTCTTCTTGTTCTGCTTCACAATTATAGGAGTTTTGTGTATTGCATTTGTGTCCTGGTGAAAAATTTTCCCTACACTTCCAACATTTGCCATCCTTATTTTCAGAACTTGAGTATTGGTTCCCTTCTTGCAATTGAGGTGGAATATACTTGTTAGGCTTGTCTTGAGAGTTCTTACTTGGTTTTCCCTTCAAGTAATTGTTTGATTTTTCAGAACTAGTATATTTATTGCAATTATACTTTTGTTCAATAAGCTTTGCTGCATGTCTGGCTTCTTCAATAGTTTGGGGTTTGTATAATTTCAATTATGCACCAATATAATCTTGAAGTTCACATCTATAAATTTTAAGTATTTGTTCATCATTAAATCCTCTGTCTTGTAGCTAATACTTCCCATTCGTGGGTGTATTCGCTTACAAACCCGTTTTGCTTGAGATGAATAAATTTTTTGTAGACATCATTGTCTTCTTCGTCGAAGAATCTTTATAGCAAGGCATCCATGAAGGTCTTCCAATGAAAGGAACGGGCGTCACATTTGCAGACTAGTCTTTTTTTCTGGAAATTTTGTATAGTACTGGCTTCCTGAGAAGTGTATTTGCAGAATTTCATGATTTGGGGGATCTTCGCTATCTGGAGTTTTGGGGCTTTGTGTTGGTTCTTGAGCAATTAAAGGATTAACAAAAAATGCATTAATCCTTTCTATTAACTGATCCATTCTTACTTCTTGTTCTCTAACCTTATGGGTTGCTTCTTGCTTGTCTTCTTCTCTTAATCTTAAGAACACTTGCCATCGATAACCGAAGTCTCTTTTTTCTTGGTTTTGTATCCCTTGTAACATTTTCTCAATGTTGGCTATCTTCTTTATCTCAGTTGATAATTCTTCTTGAGTTTCGATTATTCTTTTCTGTCCTTCTCCTAGCTTTGTTTGCTTTATTTCAACATTGTCAAGGCGATGGCACACCTTATCAAGTTCTTCGTAGTATTTACTAATGTTGGCTTCATCATTATTATTGTTCCCCATTTTTAATCTAGTATATAATTAAATTAATTATATAATTATTAAATTATATAATATAATTATAAAGCTATATAATAATTATTATGTACTTATATACCTTAAATGTGTATTATATTTTTTATTGTGTTACTATGTAATGGCCGACAACGATTCCAATTGCCACGTGACTTTTTGACTGATGGTAGTGGCTTGATTTAACGAAATAAGCCACGACCGACAAAAACTAAGTCAGAGACGGATCGACTGGTCGTTTGGGATAGACGTCAGCATAGGAATGACCAGGAAATAGTGCGGACGAGGAGAATATGACTGCGACTCGGTAGAGGTGGACGAGTAATGGTGGAAGGAAGGGTGGTGACAGTTTGGGATGAAGTTCGATATCGTGGATAGAGACTTAAGGGACGACGGAAACATGGTAGACGAGACAAGGTGTCGGGTAGATTGGTGGTATGTTTGATCGGAGGTGGGGATGGTCAGGCAGAAGGGCTCGACGGTCAAGATTTTGGGAATAGGTGCGGACGACAGACAAGGATAACTAGCAGTAGCGCAGGGAGATAGGGAATGGAGTGACAGATAGAAACAGAGGATGACAGAGAAAAGAAATGACAACAACGAACTGTGACCGAAACGATCATGAAATGTGCAGTGTTTTTGCTGAGAACAAACCACTCTGATACCAATGTTACGAACAAAGTTCGTATACTCGAAGGAATGCTTTGTCACTGTCGCAGCTACTTGATGCAGAAAACACGGAAAATGTGTAATAAATTTTTACTAATGAATAAAATACTTGAATGATGATTACAATCCTTCGTGGCGGTGTGGCTATATAAGCATTGACTCGCCACGAAGGTGAATGGACATCACTTTTGACCATAACCCTCTCCATAATTAATAGCAATTAATAATTGATTAAATAAATAAATAAATAATTTAATTAATTATTATTATTTATTAATATATTTATGTTTTTTTATTTAATTATTTTTATGAATTATTTATTCATAACACATCAATTAGGGCACATTGAAAACCATGAGAAAACATTCCATGCATTAGACATTAATCAAAATTCAGAAATATAGAATCAAATAGCACTTACAAGATAATGAAGAATATATCCATCCATCAACGTGCCAAAAAGAAGCTCCAAGAGGGAGAGTGAAAATTTTCAAACATCAAAATGCATCTAAATCGTCCAAATTCATCCTCTAACTACAGGGCCGAAACTCTCAAGAAGAGATATCAAAATCCAAGTGATGATGTTTAGGAGAAACTAGCTCTTTCTTATTTATACAATAGCTAAGAGTTCAGATTATGAAAGATGAAGCCCTTCTAATGCCTAAAATGCTAAGTAACCCACCCATGGCAACAAGCCGACCACAATAGTTCAATAATTAAGTTGAATAAGCCTTCTTAAGTCCACTTAAGGTTGACGTGGAGGCCTAGAAGGGCAGCGTTGAGGCCTCGTGTGCTAAAGATGAGAGTGAGGGCCTAAAAAATAATGAAGAAGACGAGGATGGCCTCCAAATGCTACAAAGCATCCCCAAACCCTTATTTGGGCTCTGTGGGCTCCAAATGGGCCTCGTGGGTCTCCAAGTGGCCCATAAGCAAGTCGATGCTCCATCAATGAGCACTAGAAGATGACAAATGCCCTCCCTTGTCTTCCTAGGAGAGACATAACCTCTTTTGGGCCTTGTATCAGGTACCAACTGTTGGGTGCAACATGTGGCGTGTTGGGCAAGGTGGTGCAAGTGCATCATCATCTCTGTATAACTGGGGTATGAGCAATCAAGTGGTGGCGTTGAAGAAACCCATGGTGTGGCAATCAATGCTTTGTAAGGCTGGAGGCCCATGGCTCTCAAAGTTCATCCTATAAATGCCATTGTGATCCTTTGGAGGGCTTGGATCCCGTATAGGGAGGCCAAGTCCAAGATGCAAACCCACCTACAATCCTGTATAAGATCCAATGCGCCTTCTCACCTTCCAATACAATACTTCATTAGTGCAATTGAGTAAATAAGCTTGCTAACCAAGGGCATAAATGGACCCTTCATAGTGGCTTTCCCTTCCAAATTTGGGGCTTTAGACATTCCTGGTGTTACCTTCCTTGGTAAGAGGGGTTAATGAAGGACCTTGTTAGGTGGTTTCAACCTCTAAAGGAACATGATGGAACAAAGTGGGGGCAAAGGTAAGGCTACAAGTCACATGCCATGGTACAAGGTTAGCTATGATGGAGGTTGACACCTTGGGTGTATGAATGTAAGGAGGGAGGAATCGTGGTACATGAGTAACATCAACCTTTGTTTTTCCACCCTTCTTCATTTTCCTTGTCTTATATTGATTTTTCGTCATTTTACTGCTTGGGGCTCAAGAGGATGAGAGCATAATGTGTAAGATATTGCAGTGATTACACCCCTCAAAGTGGGGCAGTTCATCGCCCACCTGGGGTTGGTACATTCATGGGTTCCTTAATGATGCTAGGGGCACTCATAAGGGGCCCTAGGAACTAGGGTGATGGCCATAATGATAAGGGGTAGAGCCCATGTTTGGGTTTTGCCCATGCGCTAAATTTTATTGTTTTGGCCATCTTTTGCATTTTGTGGTACATTTCCTGTTGTATGTGGCCATATTATGCTTTTCTCTTTCCTTTTAGTTACATCAACCTGTGGGGCATCGTTCCAAGCCCGATTCAAGGTGTAGACGAGGGGAGGGGGAGGCTAACACCTTGTGGACCCAATGGACAAATGTGGACCCAGATGGGGAAAACGTGAAAAGGGCTTATAGTGAGTAGAGGGGAGTGAGATATATGGTATCAGGAAGTGGTACTGCACAACCAAAATTAGGGTTTCCCATGTAGTGCCACTGCTAAAGCTAGCCAATAAAGGGGATCCCACGGATCCATGCCCAAGTGTGCCAAAGAAAAGCAAGCATAAACACCCAATTACATAATGAAAGGTCATACCTTCGGGATTTGTTAGCCCACCTTCAGACATACGATCATGATAAATGACTGAGGGATCACAATGGCTGACTTAGGTTGTGGAGAATGGTAGCACATTGAGCTATTAGGTGGTTGCAAGGCGGCTACTTACTGTCGACTGAAGACCAATCTAGGAGAAATTTTCTCCTATCTGGTTCACCCACTAGTAGTGGGTAACATCTGGCTCCCACTGGGACATGAGTTCTTAGTAGAGTGCACAGACCATGTACTTGAATGGGGAGGTCATGAGAACACCAACAATCTCTTGGGACCGTAGACCTATTACTTGCACATCACAGACAAAGCAAATATGGGCAACACGTGTGAAGCAACAAAACTTATAGCTTGTTGACTTTAAATGTTAAAATACACAAAGGTATTTGTAATAATAATTTATTATATATATAAAATGTACAAGTGATGATGAATGTTATAATGAGGACTCACATTTATACCTAGGCAGGTGTCCTTTCATGACTAGACATGTCTTTTCATTTAACTTAATGACTATTTAACATAATCAATATTTGATTATTTAATATTTACATATTTATTTTATATAATTTATATTTGTCACATTGCCTTCCTCTTCGAAAAGCTTTGAGCTTAATTTTCGACAATTTTCTTCACCTTTCGTTTTTCATCTTGGCATATGTAATTCGTTACTGGTACCTTCACTGCAGAACCACTATGTATGTTAATTTGATTTTATAATTGTGTATCGAGCAAGGTGTATAACTACTTCTATCGAATGACGCTGATGTAATTATGACCATCTTTTCATATAGTTTTCTTTTTAACACATCAAGCGGCGTCCAGGCTGTTTGACTGAATGGTCACACCTTTTACCGCTTGTTAAGTCTTGCTGACGGCGAGGCTGAATCAGGTCTCTGCGGCTGGATCGAGCGGACTTGTCGACTGTCCACGGACTTGTCGACTTGTTAACTCCTGTTGACAACGAGGTTGAATTGGGTCTCTGTCCACGAACTTGTCGATTGGCGACTTATTAACTCCTGCTGATGTCGAGGCTGAATCGGGTTTCTGTCCACAGACTTGTCGACTGTCGACTTATTAGCTCTTGCTGAGGAAAGTGCCAGTTCTCGGAAGGGTGCAAGAAGCATGGGCAACTGAGTGTGTCGTCCACCTGCGTTTGACGGGATTGTGAAACCCACAATGCCTAGAGGTACCCCATGGGCGTGCCCCAGAAGGTAGAATGAACCGTTGCAGTAAACCATATGGCATGATGGTCGGTACATTCACTCAGTTGTTGTAAATTGTAATTATTATGATATCAAGGGTTCCCATTGTCCTCCATCTTTTTTGACTAGAATCATAAATTTCCACATACTTGTGAGCGCTTCCACAATGACTGCATCCTAACGCCACCAATTTGTAAGACCCTGGTGGCTGAACACTCTTATTAATGACGTCATTGATTTTGACCGTCCCCTTCCTGAGTGAGATGAGTGACCTCTGATTGTATTTCTGGTTTGTTGAAAGAGCGATGACGGGATCAGTCATGAACTCATTGCTATTGGGACAAAAGAACTCCTTGGGCACACTATGAGCAAAATTCTGAGGAATGTTTGGCATTTTCTTTATGTAAACTGGAGAACCCATTACAACCAATGACTCTTGCAAGGCGTTTTTATGATGTTCTATTGGGTACACATCCACCAAACCATATGATGTATCAGATAGTGATTGAACAAAATCCAAAGACACATGGTAAGTGCCTTTTCGAATTTGGGATGTAATTGGCAAAGGTCAGGAACTGTGAAGAAGAGATATCGAAATCCAAGTGATGATGTTTAGGAGAACCTAGCTCTCTCTTATTTATACAATAGCTAAGAGTTCAAATTATGAAAGATGAAGCTCCTCCAATGCCTAAAATGCTAAGTAACCCACCCATGGTTATATTCCAACCATGATAGCTCAATAATTAAGTCGAATAAGCCTTCTTAAGCCCACGTAAGGCTGACGTGGAGGCTTAGAAGGGCAACGTTGAGGCCTCGTGCTAAGGACAAGAGTGAGGGCCTCAAAAATAATGAAGAAGAGGGGGATGCCCTACAAACGCTGCAAAACATCTCCAAACCCCTATTTGGGCTCTGTGGGTTCCAAATGGGTCTCGTGGGTCTCCATGTGACTCATAATCAAGTCAATGCTCTATCTACGAGGGCTAGAAGATGACACATGCCCTCCCATGTCTTCCTAGGAAAGACATAACCTCATTTGGGCCCTGGATCAACTACCAACTATCGAGTGCAATGTTGTTGAAGTTTCTAAGTCTAACAGTTAGAAATCCTCCATGTACTTTCTTATTTATTCCTTCCTATTTGTTCTGATTAATTAACAAGTTATTTACCATGTATATAATGAAAATAAACACAAGTACATGCTCAACACATTACAGATTATCAACTGAAGGAAACAGAAACAAGCACACAAATGACACCGTTATTTTGGACTAATGTCCCTGGAAAAACCTAATGCGGGAAAACCGGTGCAACTATCTGAGGGTTTGATTTATTAAGTAGTTTCAAAATACAATCTAGGTGCCAAATCTGGCTCACCCAACAGAGAAAAATCTTGGTAGTAGTACCTCTCCTTCGGAGGCAGATGCTCCGGTTGAAACCCCGGATAAACACTCCGGCAACTCCTCAACTCCAATCTGCCCCACGAAAAACCCCAGCGTTAGCCTCTAGGGATTGTGTCAGCTTCTTCCGCCCTCTGCGTCAACTTTCCTAGTGGTTTCGGCATTTCCCGCTGTTCCCGACAGTTCCGACTTCTGCCCTTTGCGTCAGCTTTCCCGACAGTTCCGGCAGTTTCGGCTGTTCTCGACAGTTTCGGTTCTGCTCTCTGCATCAGCTTTCCCGTCAGTTCTGGCTGTTCTCGGTAGTTCTAGTAGTTCCCGGCAGTTCCGGCTTCTGCCCTCTGCGTTAGCTTTCTCGGCTGTTGTGCTGATCCTCCCGACACTATCTCTGCCGCTTTGCTTCTATATTCACTGCCCCTTAGCTGCAACTCTAGATCACTCTCTCAACTTTCTCAGCAAACCCAACCCCAGAAAGTCGAAATCTTGATCTTTTGGTGTGTTCTCCAAGTGACCCGCAAGCCTCCTCTTATACTTTTCTCGTTGACAAATCAACAATCGAGATTAAGTCCTTAATCAACCTCTAAGATTAGATCTGGCTCGATCCATGACTTTTGGACCATTCTAACACAGTTTATATTAATTCACATTAATATTTTAACTTCCCTAAGTTTAGACTTAGGGATTTCATTAAAAATATTAATTATTTTAATATCTCCCAAATTGTTTAGAATCTACCCAAACCCTTTCTAGGTATTGGAGATCTCATGTGCCTTAGCCTCTCCACGAAATTTCGTGGCTAGAGCACATACGTTGCTACCCCAAATCAACACTCCCTCTTAGCGAGGACTGTGCTCTAGCAATACTCCTCACTGAGTATTAGTCTGATCATCTGACATCGGTCCCTGATGGTAGGCCTACTGCGCATCATCTGTACTGCTGCATCCCGTACTGCCACCCTTGGCTCTGCCACTGCCACTACTGCATCTATACGACAGCTCCCTCCGCACATTGCCCATGGCCCTGCCACTGCCATTGCTCCATCTGCACTGCATCCCCTCTCATCATGTTGCATCGTGCTGCCCATAGCACCGCCACTGCTAACTGCTGCACTGCAACTCAGTTACTGAGAAGTAAGTAGCTGATCTGCCAACCCTAACATCTCTGTTAGGCTAGAGACACTCTCGATGCTGAATCTCCCTCTGTCGCTGACAAGTGCTTCCTCTCTGACCTCTACGCTGCTGCAACAACTCCATGCATCTCACATCATTGCACACCTCTCTGTGCCATCCTGCACTGGTGCAACACTCTCGTGCCTCTCGCACTGTTGCAACCTGCTAGCCTTGCACGGTCCTGGGAATCCTGCACTGTAGATCTCTTTGTTGCTCCATCCTCATCCGTCTCTATCGACATCTGCTAGTCCTGCTACTCCTCTTCGGGGCTTCCGTAGTCGGGTATAATCCAAGAGGTTCGGTACCTCGAGGATCCTACCCCTCAGATTCTGTAGTCCTCCTGACTACAGCTCGATGTCTCCCAACTTTCGCTCAAGTGGTGTGTGTGCACTCATGGCACAAACATCGTCTGTCTCCACTTCCTTCTCTGCCCTTGTTGGCGCTGCCTTGGTCTCGGAAGCCTCTCCCTTGCTCTTCTTCCTTGGACACTGGGTCGCATAATGACCCAGCTCCCCATAGTGGAAGCATTTGACCTTGGAGAGGTCCTTCTTCTTCCGCTTTTCTTGCTTACCCTCAGATGCTAGGGTAGCATCCACCACCTCCTCCTTGATTTTGATCCCCTTGCTGCTGCTTTCGTCTTGATCACCCTCCTGATCTCTTCTTGGTGAAGAGCCGCCCATGTTTCCTCCCAATCTGGAAGGGTCACCCTGCCCAGTATGCTCTGGACAAACACCTCCCAGTCTTCTGATACTGCGTTCAGGGTTGTTCTCATCATCATCTCTGGATCTGGTGTGGCCCCTATGGAAGTCAGTTGATGTCGGATCTCCTTCAATCGACCGAGGAAGGTGTCGATCTGTTCTCCCTTCTGCATCTGGTATGACCGCAACTGATTTTTCTAGGAGCATCTTCCTCTGCACGAAAGCATGCTGATACAACTTGGTCAAGGCCTCCCACATCTCCCGTGCCGTATTTTTCTCGGCAATATGTGGTACTATATGATCCTTGACCTCGTCAAGAATGATTCTCTTGGCCCTTGCCATTGCTTCCTCATACCTGTCATTGTCAGCTGGGTCAACTGGGACCACTATTGTCTTCAAGGCGAAGTGCTTGACACGATTTCTGTCAAGTATGGATAAGATTCTGGCCTTCTAGACTACGAAGTTTGAGGCTCCGTCCAGTCTGTCCTTGTCTCTTACTCTGTGTAGTGCCATTCCGCTACTCTTCTACTGCCCTCTTGGAAGTTCTCGATGTGACTCCCTCTGAGCCTCGATTTCCCTCCTGGAAATCCTTCTGCTGATGTCGAGATGCCCCCTACTCTAATCATCTGTGCAACCGCACCATTGATTCGGATTTCTCGGCTAGAAAACCTCGGTAGCAACTCTCTCCTCCTTGGCCTTGCCTTGATAGGTACTGTTCTGACAACAGTACCCCACTAGCTCCACTCTGCAACTTATCCACAGCCTCCTAAACCCCAGCAACCTGAAGGTGAGAGCTCCTAGGCTCTTCGCAGTCCCAACACCGACAAACTAGCTCCCTAAGCCAACTACGTCATCCCTCTTGGCCTCTGCGTGGTTCTGCATGAGCCTGTATTTGCCTCCCTCAGCCTCTGCGCAGCCTCTTCTTGGCCCGAACTTGATGACATAGGCACTACGTGATGCCTTCCGTGTTGTTTTTTGCTGCTAGGAACAACTTCTGTCACTCGGGACAACTGTTTTTTGCTGCTGCTGCTCTGCTCGGCTAATGTCCTCAGTTCTCCTGTGATCTGCAACCATCATTTGATACCATGTTGAAGTTTCTAAGTCTAACAGTTACTAACACTCCATGTACTTTTTGATTTATTCCTTCCTACTTGTTTTGATTAATTAACAAGTTATTTACCATGTAAATACTCAAAATAAACACAAGTACATGCTCAACACATTACAGATCATCAACTGAAGGAAACAGAAACAAGCAGACAAATGACACCATTATTTTTGGACTAATGTCCCCGGAAAAACCCAATACGGGAAAACCGATGCAACTATATGAGGGTTTGATTTATTAAGCAGTTTCAGAATACAATCTGGGTGCCAAATCCAACTCACCCAACAAAGAAAAGTCTCGACAGTAGTACCTCTCCTTCGTAGACAGATGCTCCGGCTGAAACCTCGGATAAACACTCTGGCAGTGCCTCAGCTCCAATTTGCACCATGAAAAACCTCAGTGTCAGCTTCTAGGGACTGTGTCAGCCTCTTCTGCCCTCTGCGTAAGCTTTCCCGGCAGTTTCGGCAGTTCCTGGCAGTTCCGGTTGTTCCTGCCAGTTTCGGCTTTTGCCCTCTGCGTCAACTTTCCCGACAGTTCCAGCTGGTCTCTGCAGTTCCGGCTTTTGCCCTTTGCGTCAACTTTCCCAGTAGTTCTGGCTTCTCCCGACAGTTCCGGCAGTTCTCGCCAGTTCCGGCAGTTCCGCCAGTTCCGGCAGTTCCGACTATTCCCGTCAGTGTCGGCTTTTGCCCTCTAAGTCAGCTTTCCCGGCTGCTGTGCTGATCCTCTCGGCACTATCTTTGCCTCTCTGCTTCTGTATTCACTGCCCCTCAGCTGCAACTCTAGATCACTTTCTCAACATTCTCAGCAAACCCAGCCCCAGAAAGTCGAAATCTTGATCTCTTGGTGTGTTCTCCAAGTGACCCTCAAGCCTCCTCTTATACTTTTCTCGTTGACAGATCAACGGCCGAGATTAAATCCCTAACCAACGGCTAAGATTAGATATGGCTTAATCCATGACTTTTGGACCATTCTAACACAATTTTATATTAATTCACATTAATATTTTAATTTCCTAAGTTTAGACTTAGGGACTCCATTAAAAGTATTAATTATTTTAATATCTCCCAAACTGTTTAGAATCTGCCCAAACCCTTTCTGGGTATTGTAGATCTCATGTGCCTTATCCTCTCCGCCAAATTTCGTGGCTAGAGCACATCCGATGCTACCCCAAATTAACAAATATATGGTGTGCTGGGCAATGTGGTCTAGGTGCATCATCGTCTTTCTATAACTGGGGCACGAGCAAGCAAGTGGTGGTATTGAAGAAGCCCATGATGTGGCAATCAATGCTTTGGAAAGCTGGAGGCCCATGGCTCTCAACGTTTACCCTAAAATTCCATTATGATCCTTTGTAGGGCTTGATCCTGTATAGGGAGGCCAAGTCCAAGATTCAAACCCACCTGCAATCCTGTATAAGGTCCAATGCACCAATACAATGCTTCATTGATGCAATTGAGTAAATAAGCTTTCTAACCAAGGGAGGAAATGGACACTTCATAGTGGATTTCCCTTCCAAATTTGGGGCTTTAGACATTCTTGGTGTTACCTTCCTTAGTAAGAGGGGTTAATGAGGGACCTTGTTAGGTGGTTTTAACCTCTAAGGGAATGAAATCATGATGGAACAGAGTGGGGGCAGAGAGAAGGCTCCAAGCCACATGCCTTGGTATAAGGGTAACTATGATGAAGGAGGCCCACACCTTGGGTGTATGAATGTAAGGAGGGAGCATCGTGGTACATGAGTTACGCTGACCTTTGTTTTTCCACCCTTCTTCATTTGCCTTTTGGCTTTATTGATGTTTCTTCATTTTACTGCTCGGGGCTCAAGGGGATGAGAGCATGATGTGTAAGTTATAGTAGTGATTACCCCCCTCAAAGTGGGGCAGTTCATCGCCCACCAAGGGTTAGAACATTGATGGGTTCCTTAATGATGCAGGGGGCACTCATAAGGGGTCCTAGGAACTAGGGTGATGGCCATAATGATAAGGGGTAGAGATCATGTTTGGCTTTTGGCCACATGCTAAATTTTATTGTCCCGACCATCTTTTGCATTTTGTGGTACATTTCCTGTTGTATGTGTCCATATTATGCTTTTATCTTTCTGTTTAGTTGCATTAAACTCCGGGGTATTATTCCAAGCCCGACCTAAGGTGTGGACAAGTGGAGGGGGAGGCTAACACCTTGTGGACCCAATGGACAAATGCGGACCCAAATGGGGAAAATGTGAAAAGGGCTTATAATGAGTGAAGGGGAGTAAGATATATGGTATTGGGAAGCGGGACCACACAACGAAAATCAAGGTTTCCCATGTAGCGCCACTCCTAAAGCTAATAGCCAATTAAGAAGATCCCATGAGACGAGGATACAAGATTAACCCCCAAGCCAAGGTAAGGAAACAAGAGTACAACCCAAGCCCTTTCTTTCCTCCAAGTCCCCCCACTAATCCATGCCCAAGTGTGCCCAAGAAAAGCAAGCATAAACACCCAATTACATAATGAAAAGTCATACCTTTAGGATTGGATGGCCCACCTTCAAACATACGATCATGACAGATGACCGAGGGCTCATAATGGCTGGCTCAGGTGCTGGAGAATGGTATCACATCAAGCTGTCAAGTGGTCGCAAGGGGGTTGATGGTTGTCGATTGAATGTTGAGAAATCTAAGGCATTTGGATTAAGAGATTTCTCTTTGATGATAACTGGTTGTGAATGCTTTTTACTTCTTCGGACTAGGATCTTTACTTATATTATTATAGTGTTCTTCTTCATCAAACAATTACCAAAGCATAAACATTGAACAATAAAGAGACAAGAGACACAAAATGTAGGGGATTAGCTAGGGCCAAAACCTCTCCAACTTGAGAGGAAAACCCAAACGAATTCTTCTTCTTATAGAGTCTTCAATTGACGAATACCAAGACCAAGACCCTTGACACAATAACCTCTCCAAGACCAAGTCACAAGCCTTCTTGATTCAACTTCTTCTTCCTTGAGTCAATGATGGTCAAACTTCTTCCTTCTCTCACTAACTCGACTATCCTTCAGATTTCGGTCCCTTGTTTCAGATCTGCAACTTTCGACCCTTCTTTAGAAACCCTAGTTTCAGTACTTGAGAGAGAATTTGTTCCTCAATTTTCTTCGCTTGAGATGGAGACTCTTCTTCCTCAACTCGGCTTGAGAATCCACTTGATTTCTTCCTAAATCTGCTCAAGATGACTGTGATGTCTCGGTCCTTTCTGCAGTAGACAGTACTATATTCTCGCACGTGTGAAGGTGTTAGCCCAAAACAAATCAGAAAATGAACTCGGTGATGCTCCTTCTTTCTTCGCTTGGTGATAGGACCTTTCTTGAGATCTTCGCACTTCTATTCCTCACTTTCTTGCTTGTCCAAATTGTGTTCTCAAATGAAGGCCGAGCTGCCCTATATATAGAGATCTTGATCCTTGAAATAGGCCGACTTGTGCCATTGGGTAGGCTGACTTGTCATTCTGGAAACATCTCCATCTCTTTTGAAGGCCCATGAGGGAGAGCTTGTGATAAGGTCATAGAGGGTTTGTGGCACAATTAACCTTGCTTTCTAGAATGTATAATATGCTCAAATGGGTCTTCATACTTTTACATTGACTCAATAGACATTATGACATGATGACCAACCCTAAAGGCTCACAATGGGAAACCCATTCCTTGATGATGAAACCCATGATGAAGCATTACAAAAATAATTTTGTTTTCTTCTTTGCATCAATTACATAAAATCACAATTACACATGTCATTATGAAGACTGAACCTAGTTCAGGTTTTCAACATCGAAGACAAATCTAGGAGAAAATTTCTCCTGTAGGGGTCAGCCATTGGTGGTGGGTAATAGGACTACTTTTGAGATGATTTTCGGACCACTCCTGAGATGAAATTTGTATCACTCATTTTCTGTTCTTGTAAAGTCATCATCTATGGCAAGACGAGTTCATGCATAGACTATTACTCTAAGGTAGTTCAATTTGTTTGAGAAACTGGTTGACCTGGCTTATAAACGACACTGGTCAGTTGGTCTTTGTTTTCTTTTTATTGGAAAGATCAAATGTATCTCTTGTTGAGTGGACAAATCTCTCTAAGAACAGGTTGCTGGGTTTTTCCCAGGGTAATTTTTGTGTGTATTTGGTTTGACTATCTCTTCATGTTCCTACTGGCATAATTGTTTTATTGTTTAATATTTTCTATGTAATATAATGAATGTGATGCAAAATAATTTAAATGATGAAATTATTGGAATAATTACCAAGTCTAGGAAATATGGAAAATTCAACATCATATAGATAAAGGACCTCTCAAAACCATGTGTAAAATCACTGAATAAGTGCACCTATGTGGGAGAAACAAGGAGCACCCTTAACAAAACAAAGGGAAAAACAAGGGTGCCTTCAAAACCATGTGCAAAACCACCAAGTGCACCCTCAACAAAAGGCATGGGCAAAACAAGGGGGGGTCCTCAAAACCATGTGTAAAACTCCCCCAAAAGTGCACCCTTGAAATTCGTGCAATGGTCAAAGTCACAAGTCATTGCACATGTATAAAGATGTGAACAAGGTCAAATCAATCCTCATAGTGGAGTGCTCCATCTTGTGGCCTAGGGATATGTATGATGATGTGTAAGGCTAAAACCCTAGGGTATATGGACAAGAGGCCTATAGTCAAACATGAAAACCAAACAAATCCTTAGAATTTGGATGAATGGATAAAGATGTGTCATGAAAAGGTTATCAAGTGTGAACAAGGATATTATGAGGCTAGCGTGAAATGGGTTTTTAGGTCTTGCTTCAACATGTGTGCCAAAGGGGTAAGTACTAATTAAGTTGTGTACCCCATGGATATAAAGTTAAGTTCTCTAGTGAGTAATTAGAAAAAAAAAATTAGGGAATTTAGCCTCAATGGAGAATTATAACATTTTAGCATTAATAAACTAGTGTATCACTTCAATACATGTGAAAAGTAGTGGTGCCTAGTCTCATGTTGACTTTAAGTTACAACTCCTAGTGATAAATTAGAAAGTGAAACTTAAGGAAAAAGTCTCAATGAAGAATTAGAACAATAGTGCTAATAAATCAATACTTAGGCGCTCAATCTAAGGTCTAGTATTTTAAATTTTAATTAGAATATCTAAAACTAGCTAGGTGTGTTCACATAAAAATCTAAAATTTGAAGGGTTGTTTGCAGGTAAGAATTGGGGATTTCAAGAAATTTATCCCATGGGCCACCTAGGAGATGGAAGGAAGTGGACTGTAGGTCTTAATGTGCATTTTGCTTAGGAAAAAGGTAGAGATGTGATTTGATACAAATATTACCTTGAAAAAATGCTGAAATGTGGTGAAGTGCAAGGGTAAAGTAAGTTTCACCTGGGCAAAAAGTGATAATAAGTTGTGAGAAATAAATTAGCTGGGTGAAATGATGACATGTTATAAAATATGGATAGACAAACTAGGCAGGTACATCACCATGGTGGTGGAAAACCATGCAACTCTAAGTAAAAGTGACTAGAATATGACCATGCGACCACCATGATGAGGAAAAAGGTTTGCCACTAAAGCAACTATTGGAAAATGTAACTAGTTTCGGTCTTCATAATTGTCATTGTACTCATGTCATTATGTATATTTTATGTTGCAAGCAAAAGAAGAAAGAAAAATGTTATTTTTAAGCATGGGTTTCATGCTCCATTTTATTGGTCAATTAGGTCAAGCATGCATTTCATGCTCGTAGGGTTTGTCAAGTCAAAAAAATATTTTTCTTGAGTCACAAAGAGTCTTTATCATTTGTATAAGACCCTAGTGGGCAAGTTGTAACATGTAAAAGATATTATTTTTGAGTCTAGAAAGTCAAGTTGGACCTCCAAGACCAAGTCGGCCTTGCTAGAGTAAATTGGCCTAGTTTGAGGCTATTCGATCTCCACATAAGCATACATCTAGAAGTCGCTCGACCTCATTTGGACAGACACTTCTGCAGTTCGATCTCAAGCAAGAAAAGAAGAGCGAAGGACAAGGAGGCAAGAGGAAGTTTGAACAAGAAACACAAATCTGATTTTTGAGCCTTATTCTCTCACACGTGCGAAGATTAGGTTTTTAGTCCAAGTTGCAGGGCCGAGAATTGCAGGCCGAAGTTGTAGACATAATTTGGAAGCCGAAACCTTGAATGGAGCAGACCTTAAAGAATATTTGACTTTCATTGACTTTGAAGATTGGAAGAATTTTGAGTTTTGTTAACTCGATCAATCTTTGACTTGGTTGAAGGTGATTCTTGGAGGGCTGACTTGGTGCTTGGAGGTGGTCTTGAATTTGGTCTTAAGGTCTCAGATTTCTCATTTGAATTGATTCTATAAGAAGAGAAAAGATTCTTTCTGGGTTTTCCCCTTGGAGGGGTTTTGCCTTGGCTTGGAGCCTATATTTTGTGTCCATTGTCTTTTATGATCTTCATGGTTTATGCTCTTGATAATTGTTTGGTGAAAAGAATCTAACAAAGAACAATAAAAAGATAATATAAGTTCACAAGCTTTTATCAAGGATAAGGAGAATTTGTTTTAATAGCTGCCCTACTTGTTTCTCCAACATGGTATGAGAGCTAGAGTAAAGAAAAGGAAGGCAACTTGAAGATCATCTTGTTGACATAAGAGGAGGTTGATTGTCAAAAAGGAATCATTTGTTTATGTTAAAATTGGCAACTAGGGCCAAACTCCACCTTGGACAGCTCATATGATGGAGATGATATTTTTATTGGATTCCTCTTACCAAGAGGTGTAGGATTGATCTAAAGATCATCTCATTCTGACAAGTACAAATGGAATTATAAATTTATTTCTTCTATGGACAAAATGTCAAGGTCGGCCAGAAGTCAAATGTAGGTTCATAAAGCCCAACCGACGTGTCTCTTCACCCTCAACGTTGTGTATATATAGAGGAGTCATTTTCTTCATTTGGTTACTCATCATCACACATCTTTCTCTCTCCTCTGATTGGGTTGTACGAATTTCAGGCAACCTTCTCTTCTCCACACGTGCGAAGAGTTGACTGGATATTTCTGTTCTCTGTGTTGACTGAGTTGCAACCAGCTTTGACCAGCATTGACCGGGCAGTGTTTGACTTTGTTTGACTTTGATTTTTGTGGGAGAATTTTTGTTTGGGCAAGCTACATAATTTGGCACAGAATCTGAGTTTTTCTGGGCAGTTTGACCAACATTCACTACAACCCTTTGACCGTAGAAGTTGACTATGTTGACCATGTTTGACCAGATTTTTCATGACTATTTTGCGCTGATTTGGACTATCTTTGGAGGTCGAGTTGACTGGGTTTGACCGAGCTGAATTGGAGGAGAATTTCTGCTGGTTTGACCAACATTGACTTTTTGGTTAGGGCATCTGGTTGACTGCAGTTTGACTGGACAATTTTGACAGTGTTTGGGCAAGTAAATTTTGTATATTGTACTCTCTCTATCTGCTGAACTTTTGAAGAATAATAAGAAGATTTGATCAAAGCGTTTCCCCACTTTGGGGTTTTTCCGTGGCATCCGCCAAATATTGTGTTCTCTTGTCTTGGCTTGTGTTTTACTTATTGTTTATATTCTATCTGCGTTCACTATCAATGTTAATGTGATTGCTAATCTGGAAATTGATATTGGGCTAGTAAGAAAAATTGAAGTAAATTGCTCTAAAGCATAGAAAATCTTGTAGATTCAGAGCTGAGTGTAGAAAATCTTGTAGATTCACAAGCTCATGCAATGTACTAAAACACAGGACAAGAATCTATTTCTACTTTCAACCAATAGAAGCCAATAGATTGATGAAAGCAATATGATCAAGAAGAAGATAAATCAATGGCACATAACACAAGATGTATCTGGGGAAAGCCACTGCTCAAAACCCCACTATCTGTATTGCATATATCAGAAATATGAGTGAAGATACAAAGCTTGTTCTCACTAGAACAATTCCGCACAAGTATGCTCAACTCTCTCAGCTCACAAGCTAGCTCTTGGCCAACACTTAGCCAATTTTGTAGCTCTCCAAGCCTCTAATCTCTTGCGTAATTCCTAGGATGAATAGCCCATATTTAAAGGGAATTCATGCTTCCAAAACTGCGCAATCCAAACATAGGATCAATCTCTGATGCATGCATGATATTTACACTCCAGTAAATAATACCACTGATAGTACACTGTCCATGCACTCTAGTTTCAACTGGGTCTTTCTCAGAATCAACATGCATGAGTTTCTGATGAGGGAATCTTCCGTTAACTAGAGTGACACTTGTGGATGCACTAGTGCACCAATTGACTATTAACTCTCTATTAGTTCCGCTAACAGTTTGGAACTAATTTAATTGAACTTAACTCAATAAACTGAGTGATCTAATTTACAACTCAATTTAAACTCATATTGGACCCTTAAAACTTAGGGAGAACATATACATGACTACAAAAAGACTTCCAACTTGAAATTCCTAGGGTAATTAAGTTAATTAAACTTAATTAACTATTTACAAGTTGCTATGAGAATAGAATTCGATTTTAATTCTCAATTTAATTCAAGGACAAATTAAACTGGAATTTCTTGTTGCCATTTCTCAACACTGAGGTGAAGACAAAGCCCAAGCAAGAGTGAGAAAAGCAATCACTGAGATATGTTGTACAAGGAAAAGATTCAATGGCCTCCTCATCTTACTTCAAATATGATTACAATCTTCATGATAACTCTGATTATCATGCATGGAAGATGTCTCTTGATTTGACTTTGGAAGAGCATGATGCTATGGATTATGTACAGGGAAAGATTACTGAACCTCCTTCAAATGCACCGGTTGTCTCTAAGACAAAGTACAAGAAAGGTGAAGTCAAAGCTAAGAAGATCATCAGGGATTCTATTCATAAGCACTTAGTTGCTTACATCTCCGATTTGGGCACATCTAAGGAGATGTATGACAAGTTGGTTAGCATGTTTAAAGCTAGCAATGCAAACCAAGTCCTCTTTCTCAAGAACATGTTGAAGGACGTAAAGAAGGGAAGAGGAGAAGATATCCAATCCTACTTTATGAGGATTACCGAAATAAAAAATGATCTTCTATCAATTGGAGAAGTTATTGCTGACATGGAGCTCACTCTCTTTGCCCTTGGAGGTCTCCCTTGTGAATGGGATGTGTTCAACACTACTATCCTCAACCATGACTAGATTCCAGGTTTTGATGAATTGGTAACTAGATGTACTCAAGAAGAAACAAGGATGATAGAGAGAGACATGCCTTCAAATAGAAATGATCCTACTGCATTCTCCGCTCATGCTAAAAAGAAGAATAATGCAGGGTCAAAGAAGCAATGTCAAGTAAGACCGAGATTCAAAGATGGAAGAAAGGGTAGATGCTTCATTTGTAACAGGGTTGGCCACTATGCCAGGTAGTGTACTAATAGAAGGGATACACCTCAGGATGATGACAACAACAACCGCAACAATTGCAAGGGCAACAACAATCAAAGGAATGATAGGTTCAACAACAAAGGGAAAAGGAATGCTCCTGCTACTCAACATGGAAATGGTCGACCTCCCAAAAGATAAGAAACTCTAGGTATGATGAATCGAATGTTGTAGATAACAAGATTTTTTTGTTTGTTTTTGTTTTTTTGTTTTTTGTTTTAATATCTGCCCTCTCTACTACCTCTCCTCCGGATACGTTGGGAAATTGGTTCATTGATAGTGGTGCCTCAAGGCACTTCACTGGGTATAAGGAATCTCTTTCAAATTTGATAGAATAGGATACAAATTTGGAAATCATTCTTGGAGACAATGCCACCTATCCTGTGAAAGGAGTTGGGAATGTTACTCTTCAATTGAATCAAGGTAACACCATTCATCTACAAGAAGTACTATATGTACCCGATCTAAAGAAGAACATGGTATCTCTCTCGGTGATGGAAGACAAAGGATTCAAGGTGGCATTTATTGATGGAAGAGAAATGATTCAAGGTGGCATTCATTGATGGAAAGGTACGTGTTTTGAAAAGAAATTTCAACGAAGCATTTACTCTTGGATTCAGGGTTGATAGCCTATATAGAGTTGGAGGAAGTCTATTGGGAGCTATGTCTTGCGACATATCTCTTCAATTTGAATTATGGCATCGAAGGTTTGCTTATTTTCATTATAAGGCTCTACCCGACGCAAGGAAGATGGTGATAGGTATCCCTGAATTTAAAGTAGAACATGAAGGTGTTTGTCAGGGATGTGTCGCAGGAAAACATACAAGGGGACCATTCCCCTCAAGTGATAGCGAGACTATCGATATTTTGTAATTGGTTCATTCTGATCTATCTGGTATGTTGCCCGTGACATCTTTGGGAGGATATTTATATTATGCTATCTTTGTGGATGACTTCTCTCGCAAAACTTGGATTTATTTCTTGAAGAAGAAGGACTAAGTGTTCACATGGTTTCGCTCTTTCAAAGCCTTGGTTGAAAATCAAATAGGGAAGAAGATCAAAATAATTAGGACCGATAACAGAACCGAATATGAATCAAATGAGTTCAATGATTATTGCAGAGAAGCTGGCATTAAGAGGGAGACTACTACCACATATACTTTTGAGAAAAATGATGTTGCTGAAAGGAAGAATCGTTCTATTATAAAAGCTACTCGTGCCATGCTTCATGATCAAGGCCTTCCAAAGTTCCTATGGGGAGACGCTGCCAACACTGCTGTGTATGTTCAAAATAGATTCCCACATCAAGCATTGGACTCCAAAATTCCCGAAGAAGTTTTCAGCTGTAAGAAACTTGATGTTTCTCACTTCAGAATTTTTGGTAGTCCCATGTATTTTAATGTGCTGAAAAAAAGAGAAGCAAATTAGATGCATTTGGGAAGAAAGGAATATTTGTGGGTTACAATGAAACTTCAAAGGCGTATAGAATCTATGTGCTTGGTCAAAGAGAAGTGGAAATAAGTCATGATGTCACCTTTGATGAATATGTTGCCTTTAAGAAGATTAGGAACCTTCCTATTCCAATGAAGGATGTTATGAACATAAATTATGTAAATTATGTTGTGAAAGGGTACTTAATTGTCTATATATACAGGACCCTCATTTTCACTTGTAATCATCCTACATCAATTCTTTATACAGTATACAGTTTACAATTACTATCCTACAATGGATGTCTTTGTCTACGAAGTATTTTAAATATTTCCACCGAGTATACGACTTTTGGTCTTTACAAAGGACAAAGAAGCAGATACAAGAAAGCAGGGAGAACCGTAGGATGAGTCGATGCCTAATGTTGAAGAACCGTTGGATCTCATTGATCCAGCTTTTCATGAGCCCTCCTAAAAAAGGAGACCCTCATGGCTTAGGGACACTCTTGAAGATGCCAAGAGACATATTGCACCTTGAGGGACATTTCGTGCTGCCATGAACACTATTATTGAAACTGAGCCTTTCACATTCAAAGAAGCTGTGAAGCACCAAGTTTGGAAGGACGCTATGAACGAAGAGTATGAGTCGATTATGAAGAATGATGTCTAGGATGTGGGTCGTAGACCCAAGGACAAATCTGTTGTCACCTTGAAATGGCTCTACAGGGTCAAGCATGGAGCTGATGGAAGTGTTGAAAAGTTCGAGGCCAAGTTTGTTGCTCGAAGTTTCTCTCAAAAGGAAGGTGTGGACTATGATGAAATATTTGCACCTGTTGCCCGATATACCACCATCCGTTCGATCATTGCCCTTGTTGCCTCTCAAGGCTGGAATTTACATCAAATGGATGTCAAGACTGCCTTCTTACATGCGTCACTTAAGGAGGAAGTCTATGTTGAACAACCCAAGGGGTTCGAAGTTCAAGATCGGGAGACACATGTATGCAGGTTGAAGAAAGCCCTCTATGGGTTGAAGCAAGCTCCCCGGGCTTGGTATGAGAGGATTGACAGTTATCTGATGAAGCTGGGTTTTACAAGAAGTGAAGCTGATTCGAACCTTTACTTTAAGGTTGAAAATGATAGACCTCTCATCTTGGTACTTTATGTGGACGATCTCTTTCTGACAGGTGCAAACCCTCTTATTTATCAATGCAAGAGGGAGTTGGCTTCTGAATTCGAGATGAAGGACCTAGGATTGATGCACTACTTCCTAGGCTTGGAGGTTTGGCAAAAGTTAGGTGGGATTTTCCTTTCTTATGGAAAATATATTGTGAAGCTACTTGAAAGATTTGGGATGGTGGATTGTAAGTTCGTGACTACTCCAATGGAACTTAACTTCAAGAAGTTATGTGGAAGTGTCGCTGGGCCCAATTTGGGAAATCCTTCCGACTTTGTCAACTCGTAGGGGCCTTGATGTTCTTGGTGAACTTTCGTCCAAACATATGCTTTGCAGTGAATACATTGAGTCAATTTATGGTCGAGCCTCATCACATACATTGGATTGCTGCCAAGAATCCCTTGAGATATCTCTGGGGCATAATCACATATGGACTGAGATACACTGCTGGGAATTTGAGGCTCCATGGTTATTCTGACGCTGACTGGGCTGGCAGTGTGGTGGATCGTAAGAGCACATCGGGATGTTGCTTCTCACTAGGTTCTGCTTTGATATCTTGGATGAGCAAGAAGCAGAAGTCAGTTGCTTTGAGCATTGTCGAGGCCGAATATATTGCTGCTAGTATGGTCTCCTGTGAAGTTGTTTGGTTGAGGAAGCTCTTTAGTGAGCTGTTTGGGAATGCGCTGAATACCATCGTGATCTACTGCGATAGCCAAAGTGGGATTCGTCTTTCTAAGAATCTTGTGTTTCATGATCGCTCCAAGCATATTGATATTAGGTACCACTTTATTCGGGATATGGTACAACTGGGAGCAATACGACTCCTTCACATTGGGGTTGATGAACAAATCACAGATATTCTTACGAAGCCCCTGGGGAAGGTCAAATTCTTAACCTTCCATGAATGACTTGGAGTTGTGGAGAGACCCTCTTGTGAGGGTCCCGTTTGAGTTGGATATTGAGCTCCGGGATCTCCAGGGGGTGTGGGGTACTCCATGATGGTTGATATATGCATAGGATGAGTGGTTCACCTTCCCCTGTGATACCCCATGATGGTTGATATATGCATAGGATGAGTGGTTCACCTTCTCCTATGACATATGAGCAGGATGAGTGGTTCACCTTCTCTTGCCGATACATCCTACCCATGTAGTCCTGGACTCATGGGAAGTACCTCTCATCTGGCCAATGAATTGGGAAATGAGGATAGGGACCACAGTACTACCGATGGACGCATCGTGTACTACCGTACTCCCTATGCTAGGATGTTTGATACTGATCTAGGATCAATGAAGACTAACTTTGGGTCACTGGAGAGTGGTATGATACACTCTCGATTATTTCTTCTTCATTATTTCTTGATGGTTCAGCAGAGTAGAGTAGAGCAGGGATGACAGAGATAGTACAGATTGTCAGATGATTTGGCAGGTGGAGTTCCCCCCAGTTAAGAGGGAGTGTTAAAATTGGCAACTAGGGCCAAATTCCAACTTGGACAACTCATATGATGGAGATGTTATTTTTATTAGATTCCTCTTTCCTAGAGGTGTAGGACTTATCTAAAGATCATCTCATTCTGACAAGTACAAATGGAATTATGAATTTATTTCTTCTATGGACAAATTGTCAAGGTTGGCCATAAGTCAAATGTAGGCTCATAAAGCCCAACCGACGTGTCTCTTCACCCTCAACATTGTGTATTGTTGACGGTGCTGGACCTGCCAACTTGTCAGGGGATCTCCCTGGTGAGAAGTCCCAACTAGACTTCAGATTGTTTGGTGTAGGAGTCCTAGCAGTGGGTTGTAAGGTATTGCCTTGACTGCGGTTGCGCGCAGAGGCAAGTAAGATGTCCATGTTGGTAGCAAGGGTGTGACATGCGCAACAAGCCAAGGAAGGTGCATGACCGGTTCTAACACACAGAAAGTGGGGTGAGTGCGCCCCTTGGAAACCTGTGAAAGCACGTGGCTTAGAAGGGAACACACGAGCGAAGATGCATCGCAAACTGGAAAGCAAGCAAGCTAACAATCCAAAGTGATGGTTAAACCAACAACACGTTTCAGTGATATTCATACATACTTATACAGAAAATGTCCATACATGCATGCGTAAGAAACCAGATACATATATCATTAGAGTAAACAAGTTAGCTGAAATACAATAAAAACATATGCATGAAACATGCTGGCTCTGTTATATTAAGAAGTGAAAGTTCGAATCATATAGTATAACCATGGCCAACCACTAGTCCCGATAGTAGAACATTATAGTCATTGCCGCTTGCTCCTCCAAAGAGATGTAGTAGCTCTGCATAGTGGAGAAGCCAAGGCTCGTTACAATACTCTCCAAACTTTCACTAAGATACTCCTATCGTAAGCTTGGCTAACTAAAAGCCTCTACAATGAGTTATGAGGTACTATATATAACAAAGGGTGGGGTGACCCTTGACATTCCCTTTGTGATTGTTCACCTACCCTCATGACTCTTCAACTACTCTATGACTATTACATTCAACTATCAACACTTGGACTTCCACTTTACAAGATGTTACATACAATCTGCACATGTACCCATGTGAGACAAACTATGCTTGAGCAAGCCATGCAAGCTATCACTAACACTTAGACAGTTGTGGTAAGACCAATTCTTCGACATCCTTATGACGATCGATGATGGCAAATTGATGCCAAGCTTGGTCGTCCATGATGATGTCCATGCGTTCAATGGTGACATCCTGCTGTAAGCGAACCCTTGCCTCCATTGCATCCGGGTACACTGATATGGCTCCTCTATCCAACTCGTCTGATAACATGCGCATCATTGTCTTGAGTGTAGCTGGACCAACAACCTACTGATGCATAATGTCTGTGCTGATCTCCAAGTGTGTGCTAGTGAACATGCACATCAACTTGTCGAAATACATGTTCAGCTCCAGTTGGACTTGCTTCTTGTCTTCGCCTTGGTGAGTGTGCCAAATGGGTGGGATCTCATGCATGCGCACAATGACATCCATGCTCCTGAATACCCTTGCATGCGATTGACAACACTGCTCACCTTGTTTTCTCCATGCCAACTGCTGGATGGGTCCATAACTTGTATGGGCGCAATTTCATCAGTTTGTGGATGTTGCGCCTCCTACTGTACCTGTTCCCGCTGCAACTCCTTTTGTTGTCTGTGCAACACCTGTTCTTCCTTGAGTTGCCGCTTCAGCACCTGTAACACCTTCTTTGTTTCTCTCTATGCCTTCGCGCGATCCTCTTATTGCGCCGTCGCCTCATGGCCTCAATCTCCAAAGCTGTTTTCATCACAAGTGGATTTGCTTGAGCTTGCAACCTTGTTTTGCCTCTGCGTTGTCAACAACCTTCCTCTTGCATTTGTCACATGCAGGTGTGCTACCTTCTACTGCTGCTGATGGCGCTGCTCGCTGTGACGCCGCTGTTATTCATCTTGATATCCTTGTCCATGAACAACTTGATGTCTTCATAGATAGGCAAGTTCATAGACACTTGATCGACTACATCCCCAGTTGTGCTCTGAACGGTGTCATTGACTCTACTCTCCTGGAAGCCATTGTACCTATGTTGCTGAAAGGCAGACGAACACTTGTGATACTTGGAGGCATAGAAACACCCATGACAAGCAATTTGTTAGTCGAAAACCAAAAGAAACTGGAGGACTGTCATGCAACATACCTGTGTGACCGACTGTGAAGATTGCGCAATTTTCACCAGGAGGCTGGGAGACTGACTGCCAAAACTGCGCAAGGCACAGTCCAAACTGTTGGGAGGCTAACTGAATGCTGGAACTGTGCAATGCACAGTCCAGACTGGCCTGCTGTGGACGAAAATTGTGCAATGCACAATTTCAGTGAGCAGTGACTTGTAAACCAGCAAACTGCATTGCGCAGTTTCTGGGGCCAAAAAGGCACTGCCTCCAAGAATTGCGCAATGCAAGCCTGGAGGTCAGTGCTCGGCCAGACTTGCGCAATTTTTGGAGGGAAAGCAGAGCCTTTGCTTCCAGAAATGCGCAATGCTAGCCGGGCAAGGCAAGGTCCAAGCTAAGGCAGCTCAGACCCGCAGATGGGCCACTGAAAACCTGAGAAGTCTGAATGCATGGTGATATAGAGTGTAAACAAGAGTGAATGATCATGCATGCAAATAGTAAGTGCATGATTCAGAAAATGGGAAATCATGCATGTGTGTGAAGAGTGTCGGTGCAAAAATAATGTCATGCACGCGACAACAGTGAGATGCGAACGAAAACTGAAATTGTGCTTCTACAAGCTATCATACATTGAAATGATGGCAAGCGCTCGTTGAAATCAAGCAGACAACACTCACATAAAGCGACAGAAATGCAGTGTAAGACATGAAAATCAGACTTACCTTGAAACAATTAAGCTGAAAGTGCCGAAGACTCCTTGATGCAATGTGGGATGTCAGAGCTGCAAGGTCGATGTGAGGAATGATCTCTACGGTGTTCGGTTGATGAGTTTTGATAAGATCGAGGTTATGACGCACATGCCACAAATCTAGGAAAAAGCGACACTTGGCGAGAGGTGTCTAAAATGAGCTTTGCATGTAACTTCCAGCTGCTAAAGATAGATCCCTAGATCTAGGGATGCCTTTTGCATCCTGCCTTGGGAAAAACAGTCCATGCATGCAAATCAGTTTTGCTCGATCTCGGAGGGAACAGGTCAACCTAAAGGCACATGCATTGGTTTGCGAACCTGGGATGAAAATTTGCGCAGTTCCTGGGCTGAGCTGGGCTAGTTGTCCCAGAGGGATTGCGCAATTTCTGGGGTCAGCTGGTGACTACCTCCGAGAATTGCGCAATTCCTTGGCTGAGTGGCAATGCTGGGTCAAATTGCGCAGTTTTCTGGAGGAAGACTGCTTGGCTGCTCTGCGCAATTCTAGAGCCCAGCAGGCTGCCAGGCTGATCTGCGCAATTTCTGTAGGGAAGGTTGGTTCCCCTCTAGAATTGCGCAATTTTCTAGGGGAGCTGCTTGGCCAACACATGGTCTAAGTCCGGAAAGACATCCTCTGAGGGGAGTGAAGCACACTGACATGCATAGGCTGACAAGACACTAAGAAACAAGTGAAGCCTATATGCTTGACGGTGCAAGACATGCTGTTGAGGATGGTTGGTAGGGAGGCCCCAAAATGAAGCTAAGGCAAAATTTTGGAGGGTGTTTGTAGCCGCTATATATAGAGGAGTCATTTTCCTCATTTGGTTACTCATCATCACACATCTTTCTCTCTCTTCATCTGATTGGGTCGTACGAATTTCAGGTAGTTTGTTCTTCTCCACATGTGCGAAGAGTTGATTGGATATTTTTGTTCTCTGCGTTGACTGAGTTGCAGCCAACTTTGACCATCGTTGACTAGGCAGTGTTTGACTTCATTTGACTGCAATTTTTGTGGGAGAATTTCTGTTTGGGCAGGCTGCATATTTGGCACAAAACTGAGATTTTCTGGGCAATTTGACCAACACTGATTGTAGCCCTTTGATCGCAGAAGTTGACTGTGTGTTGACCAAGTTTAACCAGATTATTTAGGACTGTTTTGCACTGCTTTGGACTATCTTTGGAGGCCGAGTTGACTGGGTTTGACCGAGCTGAATTGGAGGAGAATTTTTGTTGGTTTGACCAATGTTGACATTTTGGTTAGGGCATCCTGTTGACTACAGTTTGACCGGACAATTTTGACAGTGTTTGGGCAAGTAATTTTTTTATATTGTACCTCTCCCTCTGCTGAACTTTTGAAGAATAATAAGAAGATTTGATCAAAGGGTTTTCCCCACATTGGGGGTTTTCCTAGCATCTGCCAAATATTGTGTCCCCTTGCCTTGGCTTGTCTTCTGCTTATTGTTTATGTTCTATCTGCATTTACTATCAATGTTAATGTGATTGCTAATCTGGAAATTGATGTTGGGCTAATAAGAAAAATTGAATTTAATTGCTCTAAAGCATAGAACATACCATTGTTATCTAAAACTAATAGTTTAGGACACAAGGAAGGGCATAAGGAAGAAGACCTCATCATCTTAAGAAGGATCAAGCTCTCATTGAAGGAGGACATCCATCTCTCTTGAAACATCTTGAAGGAAGATTACTCAATCTTGAAAAAGAATATTGATCTATCTCTCTCTTGGAAGGGTCGTTGAAAGACATCTTTGTAGGAAGCATCAAGAATTGGGTACATCATCTACTCATTGAAGCAATGTGAAGACACTATTAAAGGCATTCTAGAAGTCATTACTTGAAGAAAGTCTTTGAAGTCTCTTGAAGATTCTTGAAGGCATGAAAAGGCATCATCGAAGAACACTTGGTTGACAAGTACCATATTGTCTTTCATGTCTCAATCTACAAATCAAATGACTACATTTTGCAAGGAAAGCAACAAGCTTGTTGGATCAACAAACTTCCTAGCATGGAAGAAGAGGATTGATTTGGTCCTCACAGAAAATGAAGTCATGGAATATGTTCTTGGTGAAGTTACTGTACTAGACAAATAGAAGACTCAGGAACTAGCAATATACAAGAAGGGAGAAGTGAGGGCACAAATGATTCTTATTGAATCTATAAAGGATCATCTTATTCCGTTTGTTGCTGATTTGAGTACATCTAAAGCTATGCATGATAAATTAGTGAAATTGTACTCTATAAGTACATTAGGACAGAAAATATCCTTGAGGAATCAACTATATAGAACAAGGATATCAAAGAATGAAGATATGGCCACATATCTCATGGAGATCTCACAATTAAGGGACCAGTTGCAAGTGATTGGGGAAATCATCTCCGATTCAGAGATGACCACTTGTGTACTAAATGCTTTGCCACCAGAATGGAACAGTTTTGCAACTAGTGTCTACTCAAGAAAGGATACTACTCCTTTTGATTAACTATGGGCTCAATGTGTCTTGGAAGAAACAAGATTGAAGGCAAAGGATGACGCCAAATCAAATGAGAAGTCTCAAGCCTTTATTATAAAGTCCAAGAAGAAGAAGAAAGGAAAGATTGGAAAGTCCAAAGGAAAACAAGATATGCCCATGATTCAATGCTTTGGATCCAATGAGAATGGATATTTTAAGAGGGATTGTCCAAACAAGAAAAACAACAAAAGAAAGGAAAGGAGTGAAGCTCACATAGTTGAAGAAAAGGAAGAATCAGAGAAGAAGCCAAAAGGAGAAGATCCCAAGGTTCTTTACTATTGAAGGAGCTACATCTCTATTAGGTTCATTTGCAATTTGTCTTTCCTTTATTAGAAAGTAGAAAGTAGAGTAGCATGCACCGTTTCATTCTCTAGATGAGTCTTGGTTTTTATAAAGCATGACATTATAAAAAGAAACATATGATAGTAGAGGAATTAGAGTCTACATAATCAAGTTGCTTTGAAAGGGTTCATCTAGCTTAGAAGAATGAGAAGATTGGGAACATATTGCACATTATGGTTCATCCAAGCATTTTCTAACATAATGTTAGAGGTAGTCAGCTTGCAAAGAAGGATCATCAAGATCCTCCAATAAGAACCATAATTTATGAAGGTTCTTGAAGAAGCATTATGACTGGTATATATTCCATCTAGTATGGAAACAATAGTCTTGAAGGATGAAGGTATGCAGATGGTCGAGTGGCAGTTTGAAAGGCAAAATTGAAGGTTTTCTCCTCTTAAGAAGGAAAGCTTATCTTCAATTAGTATTGAAGCAAGCTCATTCAAAAGAAGGATGGCTAGATGGGTATATGAAAGTAAAGGTATGCATGACTTTAGTGACTCTTCTCTAGAAGGTAGAATTCATGCCTACAAGTATCTTTTAAAAAGAGTTGGTTGTTAGAATGTGCTAGGAAGTCTTTGATATGATTACTCGATGCTTAAAAGAAGAAGTTTGGCATGCTTTGGAATGACTAAAGATCAAGACTCCGTCGCAAGAGAGCATGACATAAACATGATGATATTGATCAACATCAATTCTGGTCTCCTAAAGAAAGAAATAGAGTTGATGATGACAACTCCAAGGAAGAAGATGTTGCAGTGTGTTCCATGAGCACTTCGATTAAAAGTGAAAGCATGGAAAAAAACTTTTGTATAATATAGGTATAGATCATGCAGAAGGATGTTGATCTCAAAGAGGACAAAGCAAGATTTGATATTTTTACAAGAGGCCAACATAATTAGGGAATTATGATATTAATATTTTGGTATTGGTTTTTTGGTTGATATATAGTTTTTCTACCTCAAAGAATGTTGCACAAATGCATAATGGCAGTTGGGACAAGTAAATCTGCGATTGTTTGTTTTGGACTCAATCCAATGAATTGAGTGGATGGTGTTGGTAATCCTTCGAGGAATATATGGTCAAGATCTTTACATCATCTTGGGATTGAAAGGCAACAGTACAAGAAGATAACCTAATGTTCATGTTTCGATAAAAATTGAGATCACTTTCATGTTTAGAGGGAGCTATGATTAGCTTTACTTTGGTAGGCGCAATATAATGCCTTTATTAATGATGAATAGAGGAAAGTGATATGAAAGGTTGATGAACTGAACCCTGTCATGAGATTAAAGGAAGAGGATGTGTACATAACATCTAGGAGGGTAGAAGCTCAATATGATAAGATACAAAGGAAAGGAGGAACATTGCAACTACTACTTGAAGATCTCCATGAAGAAATAGTAGCTGATGTATTTATAAAGACAAGCTAAAGAGCTTGTGGTTATGGCTTCCCACTTGAAAGGAAGTAAGAATTCTCCTCTATGTTTGAGAGGGAGTACGAAGTCTCCTTAAATAATTAATGAGCAAAGGATCTATTCCCTAATCAAAAGGGGAATGGAGATCTCCCCTCTAGTTGAGAGGGAGTGAAGTTGGACATCATATTCTCCATGTGTCATACACTAGACCAGGACTAATCGTTGTAAGTCTTAGTGAAGGCACTAGGAAGGAGAATGGAGGATTGAATAAGCATCTGAAATTAATACTCCTTGAGGATAAAGTATCCAAGATAGTAAGTAGTCTTGTTGACCGACACTCTTTGAGAATTGGACAAGTATCCAAGATAAGAGTGGTGGAAGAGGGCCGATATTCTTTGAGGATTGGGAATCCAAGATAAGAATAGTCCTAAAAGGACGTACCTAGTGAACATCCGGATGGGGTATGTACCTTGAGAGGTAGTGGAATGTCTCACGTAAGGCCTCCCAACATTATGCTCTAATTTACATAGAGCTTGTCAGTTAAGGCCTTACTATGTTGACAATGCTGGTTATAATGTTGATGCTTAAAGATGGCTTATCAATCCAAATCTTCTTATGAGAACTCTTCAGTTTGAGAAAAATTCTTGTACCAATTGTACAATTATGACTACCTCCCTAGT
Organism: Pinus tabuliformis; assembly: GCA_031772625.1. Classification (NCBI taxonomy): domain Eukaryota; kingdom Viridiplantae; phylum Streptophyta; class Pinopsida; order Pinales; family Pinaceae; genus Pinus; species Pinus tabuliformis. Next base: position 1,751,345,484 of record CM062820.1, on the reverse strand, counting down.
TAAGAGGGAGTGTTTGAAAATTTAACTAGTTTCGATCTTCATAATTGTCATTGTACTCATGTCATTTTGTATATCTTATGTTACAAGAAAAATAAGGAAAAATATTATTTTTAAGCATGGGTTTGATGCTCCATTTTATTGGTCAACTAGGTCAAGCATGTATTTCATGCACCTAGGGTTTATCAAGTCAAAGGAATATTTATCTGGAGTCAAAAAGAGTCTTTATCATTTGTATAGGACCCTATTGGGCAAGTTGTGACCTGTAAAAGATATTATTTTTGAGTCTAGAAAGTCAAGTTGGACCTCCAAGACCAAGTCGGCCTAGTTTGAGGCTATTCGACCTCCATAAAAGCATATATATAGACGCTGTTTGACCTCATTATGACACACACTTTTGCAGTTCGATCTCAAGAAAGAATAGAAGAGTGGAGGACAAGGAGGCAAGAGGAAGTCTAAACAAGAAACAAATATATGATTTTTGAGCCTTATTCTCTCACACGTGCGAAGATTAGGTTTTTTGTCCAAGTTGCAAGGCCGAGAATTGCAGGTCGAAGTTACATACCTACATTTGTGGTCAAAACCTTGACTAGAGTAGACCTTGAAGAAGATTTGACTTTTGTTGACTTTGAAGATTGGAAGAGTTTTGACTTTTGTTGACTTGGTCAATCTTTGACTTGGTTGAAGGTGATTCTTGGAGGGCTGACTTGGTGCTTGGAGGTGGTCTTGACTTTGGACTTAGGGTCTTGGACTTCTTATTTGAATTGATTCTATAAGAATATAAAAGATTCTTTCTGGGTTTTCCCCTTGGAGGGGTTTTGCCCTGGCTTGGAGCCTATATTTTGTGTCTACTGTCTTTTATGATCTTCATGGTTTATGCTCTTGATAATTGTTTGATGAAAAGAATCTAACAAAGAACAATAAAAAGATAATATAAGTTCACAAGCTTTTATCAAGGATAAGGAGAATTTGTTTTTATCGCTGCCCTACTTGATTCCCCAACAACAACCTCCACCAATATCCCAACCTTTGGAAGGCTAGAATCATCCCATCAATCTGCACAAGACTATTCACCATTTGGCACAAACAACTTAGATATTCAACAAATTCATATTTATTATTATTAAACATATAGAAGATGATTACAATTTGTGGGAGGTCCCTGGCTTTATACTGCCTTGGGTGCCTCTTGGTGAATCAAAGATCATGCCCTTTTCCTAATAATTACTAATTAACTAATTTTTATATACGTTGCCTTCCTCCCAAAAAAATGCTTTGTCCTCAAAGCATACATAATGATAGATGATGTTGATGAAATGCTTCAGTCTCCCAAGAAGCTTCTTCTTCTGGTAAGTCCTTCCACTTGGTCAAGTATTCCTTGATTACATGAGATCAAAGCTTCTTTTTCTCTGGTTGATATGATACCTTCTGGTTCTAAAATGACCCTTCATCATCTAAGGATGGAAGCATTGTTTGTGTTGATTGATGGTCGCCCACTGCCCTTTTAAGGCAGGGTACATGGAAGACGTTGTGAACATGACTTCTATCCGGAAGGCTTAAACTATATGCAACTTGGCTGATCTTTTTGTTGATCTAGTATGGTCCATAGAACTTCGGTGCCAATTTATTTTTTCCTTTTTGTTTCAAGGACAACTGTTTGTATGGCTGGAGCTTGACAAATACCCATTGTCCAACTTCAAATTCTCTCTCGGTTCTGTTTTGGTTAGCTTGTTGCTTCATACGGTTTCTTGCATTATTTAAATTTTCTTTTAGGGTTTGGATGATTTTTTGGGTTTCTTCTAGTTGGTTTTTAACAACTAGTAGATTTGTTTGGACGGTAGCTATATCCTTCCATTTCGGAGGTATGTGCCCATACAAAGCTTGGAATGGAGTCATTTTTGTTGACATATGATAAGTTGAATTATACCACCATTCAACGAGATGCAACCACTGAACCCACTTATTTTGTTTTTTTGTAGCGTAAAAGCATAGGTAGGCTTCGAAACATTTATTGCCAGCCTCCATTTGTCCATCTGTTTGAGGGTGGTAAGCGGAACTCATATTTAGGTAGGTTCCTATGTGGTTGAACAATTCCTTCTAGAAATTACTCTTAAATTTGGCATCTCTATCACTCACAATGACTTTCGGAAAACCGTGTAATTTATAAATATTTTTGCAAAATATCTCAACGATTTGTTTAGCTAACTCTGATTTCTTCATTGCAATAAAGTGAGCATTTTTGGTGAGTCTGTCGACTACTACGAAAATATTATTTTCACTTTTATTTCTTTGACATTTGTCACATTTTGCTACATATTTCTGAATATCGCGCTCATCCCCTTCCAAAAGAATGATTGACGTGCATTGTAGTAAGTTTCAAAGAATCCTACATGTCCTGCTGGCAGTGAATCATGTGACTGCTTTAGTATCTTGGATTTAAACTTGGAGTTTGAATTCAAATAGATTCTTCCTTTATACCATAGAATATCGTTCTTCCATTCAAATTTTGAGTTGTCTGGAAGGTTATTTCTGGATCCTTGGCTTACTCACTTCGAATCTCATTAAGCCATTCAGTAACAACAATTGAGACTGCAAGTAATGTTGGTTCTTCGTCTTTCCTAGATAGGGCATCTGCTACTACATTGTCTTTTCCCTTTTCATGTAGTATCTCCATGTCAAAGGCGACAATTTTTTCAATCCATTTTTGTTGTTCTTTGGAAAGTGTTTTTTGTTGAAGGAGGTGCTGGAGACTGTTATTGTCTATTCGAATGAAGAACTTACTTCCCAAAAGATATTGTCTCCACTTGGCTAGTGCGTGCATAATAGCGAGCATTGGAGAACTTACTTCCCAAAAGATATCGTCTCCACTTGGCCAGTGCGTGCATAATAGTGAGTATTTACTTCTTGTATGTGGACTTAAGACGTTCTTGTTTATTGAGCTTTCTGCTTTTAAAAGCTATTGGATGCCCTTCTTGCATTAACACTGCACCTATACCGAACCCGAAAGCATCACACTCGATGATAAATGGTTTAGAGAAATCTGGAGTTGCCAATACCGGGGCATTAGATATAACTTCCTTCAATTCTTCAAAACACTTTCCTGCTTCCTCATTCCATTGAAATGATTTCTTCTTTAAAAGGTTTGTTAGAGGTGCAGTTATATGTGCATAGTTTTTAATAAAATTTCGGTAATATCCAGTCAATCCTAAGAACCCTCTTAGCTTGGATATAGTAACAGGTTTGGTTCATTCCTTTATAGCCTTGATTTTATAATGGTCTACTTTTACTCTTTCCTGGGATATTATGTGTCCGAGATATTCTACTTCTTCCTTCCCAAAGGTGCATTTGGATCTCTTGGCATAAAACTGACGCTCTTTCAGTAGTGTAAGAACTTTATCCAGATGTTGTAGGTGCTCCTTCCAAGTTTCACTGTAAATTAAAATATCATCAAAGAATACTAATACAAACTTCCTAAGATATGGATGGAATAATTTGTTCATAGTTGCTTGGAATGTTGCTGGTGCATTAGTTAACCCAAAGGGCATTACATTAAATTCGTAGTGACCTTCGTGTGTTTGGAATGTAGTTTTTGGTATGTCTTCCAACCTGGCTCTGATACCAAATGGCACAGACAACTTAGATATTCAGCGAATTCATATTTATTATTATTAAACATATAGAAGATGATTGCAATTTGTGGGAGGCCCCTGGCTTTATGCTGCCTTGGGTGCCTCTTGGTGAAGATCATGCCCTTTGCCTAATAACTACTAATTAACTAATTTTTATATAACACCATTCATGTCAATAGTGTGTTATCTGGGGTGTATGTTATATTTGAATGCTAACTGTGGTTGCCTATATCTGTGCTGTATGTTATATTTGGATGCTAGTTGTGGTTACTATTTCAGAGTGCGTTGTAATTCTAAGAATCTTGTTTGGGGGCATTTGTTGTGTCAGGTGCCACTTTTCAACATACTAAAGAAGTTTGATGGTGAATCAATCACTGAAGTAGTCCGTCCCCAGATTGCAAGGATGAGATATGCTGTGACAAGGCTGCCACAATATTTGATTTTACATATGCGAAGATTTACAAAAAATAATTTCTTTGTGGAAAAGAATCCTACTCTTGGTGAATATCCTCAAACCTATATTGCATAGTTTACATTCCCATATTGTCGTGCTAGAAAATGAAATTGATTTTTCGTGACGTCCTTTTTCCACCAGTGAACTTTCCTGTCAAGAATTTGGAATTAAAGGATTATATCCCTTTGCCTGTGCCAAAAAACAATGAAAAATTACGCTCCAAGTATGATCTCATTGCAAATATCGTCCATGATGGGAAACCTGGAGAAGGGTCCTACAGGGTATTTGTACAGAGAAAGTCAGAGGAAGGCTGGTAAGCTCTCAAATCTGTCAACTTCTGTATAAAATGTTAGCCATCAATATTTCCAGGTTCTACATGCAAACCTTTCTCTCAATTTAATATGGCAGGAGTTTGTTTGAATATGTTATTGTTTTCCAACACACTTAATTCTTTTTTTTTTCACAGGTATGAAATGCAGGATCTCCATGTATCTGAAACTCTACCTCAGATGGTTGCACTTTCTGAGGCATATATGCAAATCTATGAGCAACAACAGTAAGAACTGATGAAGGTTTTACGTAGAACTTTTGTACTGATATCCAAGGAATTCCTGTAAGATCTGATGAAGGCTTTACATATAATTTTGTACTGATATCCAAGGATTTCCTTGTATGATTTATAAGAATAGTGTAAATCTTTTAATAGTTAATCAGATAGAAATATGTTTTGCTCTTGAGGTCCTCTCTGCTGTTATTAGGACATGAATTTGCTGTAAGTTGGGACCTTTGGAATGTTCTTTTTTTCACTTAAATTTCCCTGGCTAATTCAAGTCCAAATACATAAATAGTTGAAATACAATGTTCATGATCTACACATAAAGTAGAACTTTCTTTATTAGTTCCAATCTATCTTTGGCAAGGAGTAATTTAGTTTAATTCTTCTGTTTTTTTTTAAATATAAAAAAAATGATGGCTTGATTTTCTTGGAGAGAGTTTGGCTGTCTTCTGTCAAGAAGATGCAACAGATTCAGAACTTTTTTTTAAAACAAGCCTATATCTCATACAAAATCTAGTTCATTTTTGTCAAAAAGCAGCTCAAGTTCAATAGCATAATTGTTTCAGAGATTGCAGTATACATATCTGCACACATGTATGTGTGTGCATGCATGTAATTTCAGTTAAATTGATTTTGTTACAAGAAATAAATATATACTGAAAATGTAGTTTTATCTCTGCCTTAGTAGCAAAACAGGGACATCAAAATTGTGTATGCATGTGGTGTTTTTTGGTTCGAGTAAAAATTATTTATGCCGAAGGCGTTTTCTCTCTGTACTTTCATGTCCAAACACTGTTCACTGCAGCGAATCAGTGAGATTTAATTTCGTCGTTCAATCCAATGGTATTTGACCACGTGGTGTTGAAGAAAGTGTCACTAGGTTCGGTCTTCATGACATTGATTTTTGTAAACAAGAAAATTGAATTTATTATTATACCTTGCTGCATGGGTTTCATGAGCAAGAAGGCTATTTATTTAGTAGTGGCTCCTATTGAGAGCCTTAGGATAAGTCAAAGAGTCAATGTCATGTATTAAGAAGCACTTCTTGAGCAATAGAAAAATATGAGTCTATAGAAATGTCAAAGTAGCCCTCCAAGACAAGCACAATCCTCCAAGACAAGCACAAGAAGAAGTCTGCCAGCAAAACAATGTGAAACAGTCATGTTGGCCTCAGACTGAATTATATATATATAACTGTCATGCCAGCTCAATAAAAAGACACAACATTTCACACTGTCAGGTTGGCTTGAATACATGGGCAGACAACTATATATACGCTGCTGAAGTCACCACAGGAAGTACAGAACTTCGGATTACTCTGAAATTTCGGATGGCACAGTGAATCTCGGACAAGTGCAGGATTGCAAGAATCTCGGACAAGGGTGCAGACATCTCAGATAATTACAGTGGCACAGTGATACAGTCTCGGCATAATTGTGGCAGGGAAGATCTCGTTGGAAGAAACACACAGTCATAGTCTCGGTGATGAAAGGTGATTTCAGGATCCCACTGTAGCACACACAGTCTCGGCATAATCATGATAAGGTGGTCTCATAGTAACACACTCTGTCTCAAAGGTGCAGTCATGATCTTAAGCATAGATATGGTATCAATGAAGACACAGTCACAAAGTTATAATCTCAGTGAAGGTGCAGCTATGAAACAGTCATGATCTCGGTGGATTTAGGTACAGATTTCATTCATATATATGGAGATCTCGTTGGTATGTTGAAGACCTCGATAAAAGTGCAGCAATGGTGTTACAACAGTAATGAAGATCATGGTGGTCCAAGTAGTGATGGCACCAGTGTTATCTCAACAATGATGAAGAAGAGGATTGGTGTCTTGGTCTTGGAGTGGCATCATAGGTCAAGGGTCATGGTCTTGGTATTCGTCAATTGGAATCTCTTTAAGAAGAATTTTGTGCAGGTTTTCTTCTCCAAGAGGGAGAGGTTTTGGCCCTGGGAGAAAGCCAACATCGTGTGTTCTTGTCTCTTTTGTTTTTGATAGCTATTTGATGAACTAAGAAGACACACTCTAATAATAATAACAAGTGAAGATTGTGCTAAGTAAAGTTAAATAACTCACAAATAGTTATCGTGCTAAGAAGAATCTCACTATCTACATCGCCCTAGATACTTCAACATGGTATTAGAGCTAAGGTGCTGAAGTCAAAGGAAGGGCAGCGAAAGAGACATTCAAGGATCAGTTTCAAGAAGGGCATCAAAGCAAGTTAAAGGGCTGTCAAAATTGAAGGATCAGTCTGCAAACAGCAAGGGTTTTTGTCTATTCAACCAAGGAGATAGTCTACAACAACAAGATCTTTTGTCTCCACAGTGATCATCAAAAGGCCACCAAGACCCTCATGAAGATGTCCTCAAAGCAATGAAGCTCAAAGGACCTCAAAATTGAAGACTGCATCTCAAAGAAGGTCAAAGTCCTAGAAGCAGTGTTGATCTAAAGTATAAAAGAAGGCGAATTGAAGGCAGTAAGGCATGGACATCTTCAAAGGATCATCTCCTTGCCCTAGAAGCAAATCATCCGAGGAAACAACAAATCATCCTTATCAAAAGAAGCAACCTTTTCTATTAAGGAAACACTGTCTCATTTGTAAGAAGGGCATCCAAGAAGAAGCTCTAGTATATCTAATTCAACCATCATCAAAGCAATCAAGGTGAAGATTTCATCTTCACATCACAAGTAAATATCTTTTCAATCTATGGTCAAGTTTGGTTAAATGACTTCATGATTGCAAGGACATCTATAGGTTGGATGGGTCGTCAAGATTCCTTGCATGAAGGAGGATAGACAGAGTCCTCTAAGTCGCTGAAGTCATTAAACATATCAAAAGGTCTCCTCTGAATTCATGGAAAGGGACACTTATGAAAGATCCCCTCATATAGCAATGTTGGAGACATCAAAGAGATGTACATGATAAACTCATTCTCTGAAGACGCAATGAAGAAGATCACATGAGATCTATACGAAAGTAAGGGTATCAAAGGATGTAGCATATCTTCATAAGGTCCCATCTACAAGATCTAGGAAGGAAGATGGGCATCACTGATCTATAATGCACTAACATACAATCAAGGTAACAAATATCCGTGAGATAAGAAAGTTACCTCATTCGACAAATTATGGTCTTTATGCTAAATAGAGAAAGACAAGTTGATGACAAAAGTATTGAAGGTTAAAGGACTAAAACATGTGCAGAAAGGAAAGGGAAGTTTGGTCCTCAAACAAGACAGAATAATATAGCTAAAATTATGGAAAGATTATGGAAGCTCATATCACCAGATAGATGGAGGAAGCTGAAGAAAAGGGCCAAGGAAAGAGGGAGTAACAAATCTCTACTATGATTGGGATAGTATCCCTCACAAAAGGGTCCTATCATAAGCTTCTGTTATAAGATATGACAATGATAATAAGATGCATCGTGACATCATGGAAGAATTAAAAACAAGAGCTCATGACATAACCATGGGAATCATGAAGGACAAAATCCATGGCAGACAAACATGAAGGATATAGCTCTCGAGCAGTGTTGATAATATCACCGAAATATCGACGATATTCGTAAATATCACGATATTTTCGACGAGCCGAAATATCGCCGATACTTCGGCAAAATATCGCGCGACGATCCAAAATATCACCCAGTGACTGTCAAAAATTTCTGCGCAGGTTATATAAGTCCGATTTTGGTTTTTTTCAATCATTTTCATTTTTGATTGCTGAAGAAGGAAGGGAGAGCTATGTGCTTACTGCCAAGGAGGGTTTGAGCGTTCCATAGCTGTTATCACCACCAACAACGAAGATTTCATTGATCTAAGCGTCAAGAACAGTGAGACAATTTCATTTCTTCCATTAACAGGTATGTTCAAATAAACCCCTATTTTAATGAATTTTTTGTTAGTTTTAGGATTGTTCTTGCTTGCCTATTTGCCTACAATCATTTTGCTTGATTTTTTTTTTTTTTCCATTTGAAAAAATTTTCATGCCCATGAGCAAATGTAAGGGCTTCAAGTTTTCTCCATATTTGGAGAGCAAACTCCATTTTTTTTGAGTTCATAGCTGCAGAGGCTATTTATTAATTTTATTATATATTAGGGGTTCATCTCTATAAAATTTCTTCACCTTAGAAATTAGTTTCTTATTGTGCAATGTGAAGTTGTGAACAGTGAGGTAGGTTTACTGTTTGCCTATTTTTAAAAGTAAATTCTATGTATGAATTTATGAAATTTCAAATGGATTTATGAATTTTCAATTCACATTGCAAGATTGCAAATAATGTAGCAAAAAAACTGTTTTGTAAAATGATGTGGTTATTAGTATTACTTATTAAGTTACTAATTCCAATTTTTTTTTGGTGCCCTAGGTTTGAGTTAGCCCACTACAAAATACAAATATGCCAAAAGCCTTGGACCCATTTTGGGAGTATGGGAACCCTGATGGTGGGACAAATTGTGCATATCTTACATGAAAATTGTGTGGGACCAGGATGACAAGTGGGGTTACACGACTGAAATACCATCTTGCTAGACTCAGTGGACATGATGTTGTGGTTTGTACAGTTTCTAGTCCGAAGCTTATACAAAAAGGTCTTGAGGCAATTGATGAAAATGATAGAAAGAAGGAAGAGGCAGAAAGAAACAAAGCTGAATGTGCAGGTAGATCTTTCGGGATATCTTCTCCTGATTTTGATGTTGAGGGTAGTGGCCCTAGTGGGAGGGGCTCCACAGCTGGCACACCATCACCTACTACTGCTAGTGCGACTGCGAGGTCATCATTTTTTGTTCCATGAACAGGACCTGGAGCACAACCTGGCATAAAATCGCTTGTTAAAAAGAAGGAGAAGCAAGAAGCAGATAGAGTCATGGGGAGGTGTATTTTTTGGAGCGACTTACCTCTCAGCATCACCAAAACCAATCCATTTTGGCAGCCAATGTGTGATGCTATTGCTGTTGTGGGCCCAGGGTACAAAAGTGCCACATATGAGGAGTTGTAGGGGCCAATTCTTCAAGCAGAAAACCAGGACATCAACTTTAGATTGGCGGAGTTGAAAAAGACATGGGAAGTTACTGGATGCACAGTGATGTCTGATGGTTGGACAGATAGGAAGGGTAGGACCCTTATAAATTTCTTGGTACATTGTCCTAAAGGTACCATGTTTATTAAATCGTTGGATGCATCAGAACATATCAAAGATGCAGCAACGATATGTGAGTTGTTAGATGGGTTCATTTGGGAGATTGGTGTGCAGAATGTGGTGCAAGTCATAACAGACAATGCAACGAATTATGTGTCTGACGGCAAAATGCTTATGGAGAGGCATCCCACATTGTTCTGGACTCCGTGTGTAGCGCATTGTCTCGATTTGTTGCTTGAGGATATGGGGAAACTCTCCTTCATCAAGGAGGCGGTTGATATGGTTAGGAGCATCCCCAAGTTTATTTATAACCATGCTTTTGTTCTTAGCCTCATGAGGAGGTTCACTAGAAACAAGGAGTTGCGGTGTCCTACCATCACACGTTTTTCCACAAACTTTATTACTCTTCAGTCTTTGCTTCGATGTCAGTTCGAGTTGAAGCAAATGTTTGTGTCTGATGATTGGCGTAATTGTAGATACAACAGGAGACATGACGGGAAAGCCATTGCAAAAATGGTGTACTCTGAGACATTTTGGCATGGAGTAGAAGAAGCATGTGCAGTTAGTGAACCTATAGTAAAGGTTCTTAGATTGGTGGATGGGGAGAAGCCTGCAATGGCTTATTTGTATGAGGGCATGGATAGGGCCAAGGAGGCCATTCGTTCCTATTATGCAGACAAGGGTTCTGTTAGCCTTGATAGGCGGATGATGTTATGGGATGTGATTCATAGTCGGTGGACAGGGATGCTTCGTTGACCCATTCATGCAGCAACACTCTTCCTCAACCCCGCATTTTCATACAAATGCAACTTTGATTTTGATGGCGAGGTGATGGAAAGGCTCCATTTCTGTATTCAGAGGATGGTACCTGATCCTGAGCTTCGTAGCAAAATCAATCGCGAGATACAGTCTTATCGGGATTGCGTTGCCCTATTTGGCTTTGATGATGCTATTAGGGAAAGGACCCTCTTCATGCCACGTAAGTGACAAGTCATCACTCACTAGAAATTAGAATTTTCAATTTAGAATTTCCTTACTTATAATTCTATTTTTTTAAAATTCAATTATGTAACTTTTATTTGAAAGTTTAATTATGTTTTAAGTTTTTGAATTTTTATTTCATTATTTTGTTGTAGATATTTGGTGTTGAAGCTATGGTGCAAGGGCACCAAATTTGTAGAAATTGGCCATACGAATCTTGAGTCAAACATGTAGCTCTTCAGGGTGTGAGCGCAATTGGAGTGTATTTGAGAAAATACACGCCAAAAAGCGCAACAGGTATAACTTTGAGCTCAAGCCTTCAGTTGAACAATTACACTTATTGTAATTTTTAATTTTTAATTTATGACCTTCAAGTGTCAAGAGTTAAGAGTCAAGACTCATTACTTTTTTTGACACTCTTACAGGTTGGAGTTCGCACGCCTCAACGATTTGGTGTATGTGCATTACAACATCCGACTTCGAGTGAGGCAAATAGAATCACCAATGGATCCAGATGCCATTTCCTTAGACAATATTGATGTATTGTCTCCGTGGAGGGTGGAGTCTGAGGAGCCCATCTTGGAGGAGTCACCTTCATGGTTAGAGCCAGTGGCAGATGATCCATTAGAACAGGGGCAGCAAGAGGAGGACTCAGAGTCGGAGGAGCAGTAGCACTCAGAGGAGGAGCAGGAGGAGGAGGAGGAGGAGGAGGACATTGCAGGAGCATCAACATCAACAACATCTGCTATAGATATAGGAGAGCATAGCCCCATACCTAGCACTCATTATTTGACATTAGGTGCAGAGGCAGGGTCAGGGCCTTCTACTACTAGGGGCAGGCCTGGCAAACAGCCCATCATGTTTTCCCGTAAAAGGGGGAGAGGGCAATGATTTTAGATAGATAGCTGCTAGTTTTATTTGTTATGCTACATATAACTCATGATGATGAGATACTTTTATATATGTGATGTTGTTTTGTATTGGTTCTCCACATTTGAGTCCTTGAATGGACAATTATCAGGGATCAACAGGATTTGGTATCGCCTTTGATGTATCATTTCTATTTGACATCATATATATCAGTGTTTTCTTCATATTTATGTGCCAATGTGTTTATTTCATGTTGTTATTGCTTTATATGTTTAAAAATTTGAAAAAAATGAATATATTCTGCGTTTTTTATGCTTGCCGATATTTTGGCCGATATTGCCGATAAGATATTTTCTGGACCCTCGCCGATATTTTCCCGATACCGATATTATCAACACTGCTCTTGAGAACCTCAATGGACATTAAAGAAAGAAAGGAGCCATCTAGGACAAAGCTCATCATACATCAAGTCAAAAAGGAAACATCTGCCAGTTGGGGATATACAAGATCCTCAAAATTCTCTGATGAAATCCTCATCAGAGGATTCACTAATATAAAGAGGAAGCAAGTGTTTCATCAGGAACTCTTATTTAGGGAATTCATGGGATGGTGGTGTGATGACATGAAGCAGATCAAGGGATTTAAGATCTTTTTAATCAAAGAAGTCGCTGGAAGAATCCTAGATGACCTAAAGGTAAAATGAGGTATGTATGCTTGTATTTAATATTATAATGTCATGCCATATGGTTGTAGGTAACATCGATCATTACTTCTATCTTGAGAAGCATGATCAAGAGGTAAAAAAGGATCTTCTCCTCTAGAAGGATGCAGGAAGGCATAAGTCACACTAGATGAAATCAACATAATTTGTCCTCATATGAAGTATGATGTAGTTGACTAAGAAACTTTGATTGAAAGCTCGTGGAAATGGAATGTGTGAGGAAGGAAGAGATAGTGAGATATGCAACCATGATGAAGGCAATCAACATGCAAAAGACCATGAAGATTTGATTAGGAAATCTCTCGGAAAGATATGAAGACTCTGATGGAAAAAGATGTAGACCCTTGACAATAGATACCTTTGGGAGAGGTGTCAACATGTATGCAGGATGCTGATACCTACAAAAAGATGTCATGATGAAGAGCCATCTAGTAAGGTATGATTTGATTTCATGTTATATTTTGATTTCTTGAAGAATATCTGGATAAGTTCTTGCAGGGCTACTGGAACAAGAATTGGAAGTACAAGTACAACTAACATTCATGTGGATAGAAGAAGCATGATGAGGAAGAAGTAGCCATATGAAAAAGGTTCCAGATATGAAGAAGGCCAATTTCCATGAAGAAAAGGAATGACATGACAAACTAAGGAGGAAAGTGATCGATGGCCGTTGCCCTATAAGGAAGAAACTCAACTAAATTTCATGACATCAAGAAGAAAAGTTGATCAAGCAACTAAAGGACTCACGAAGAGGAAGTTATTGATGTATATAAGAGTCCCTAGCTAAGAGGGAGCTCTGACAAGTTCCTGATTAAAAGGGAGCTTGGGCAAGTTTATGATCAGAGGAAAGTTGGGCATATCTTCCCCAGTTGAGAGGGAGAGATAGACACAACATTCATATCTTCACTTTGGAAGAAAGAATGGAGGATTGGGTTGTCATCTGGCATCCGATTCTCTTTGAGGATGTGTAGGGCATCCAAGACAAGAGTAAGCAAGAGGACTGATATTCTTCGAGGGCTGGGAACCCAAGATAAGAATAGTCCTAGAAGGTCATACTCAGTGAACACCTGGGTGGGTATGTACCTCGAGAGACAATGATGAAAGTGTCTATAGTCATTGATCTCGCCAACATTGTGCTTTGATCTGATGAGAGATAGAGTTGTCAGTCAAGGCCTTGCCATGAAAACAATGTTGGTTACTATGATGCTATACATATGGGTTACCAATCCAATTCTTCTTATGAGAAATTCTTCGGATTGACAATGACCAATTTCCATCATGAATACCTCCCTAGTTAAACGAGAGTGTTGAAGAAAGTGTAACTAGGTTCGGTCTTCATGACATTGATTTTTGTAAACAAGAAAAATGAATTTATTAGTATACCTTACTGCATGGGTTTCATGAGTAAGAATTTTATTTATTTAGTAGTGGCTCCCATTGAGAGCCTTAAGATAAGTCAAAGAGTCGATGTCATGTATTAAAAAGCTCTTCTTGGTCATGAGAAAAATGAGTCTATAGAAATGTCAAGTAGCCCTCCAAGACAAGCACAATCCTTCAAGACAAGCACAAAAAGAAGTCTACCAACAAAATGATGTGAAACACAGTCATGTCAGCCTCAAACTGAATTAAATATATATATAACTGTCATGTCAGCTTGAATACATGGACAAACAACTATATATACACAACTGAAGTCACCACATGAAGTCCAAAACTTTGGATTACTTTGAAATTTCGGATGGCACAGATCTCGTATGGCACACTGAATCTCGGACAAGTGCACGATTGCAGGAATCTCGGACAAGTGCAGGATTGCAAGAATCTCGGACAAGGGTGCAACCATCTCAGATAATTATAGTGGCACAATGATACAACCTCGACATAATTGTGGCAGGGAAGATCTCATTAGAAGAAACACACAATAGGCTCGGTGATGAAAGGTGATTTCAGGATCCCACTGTAGCACACATAGTCTCGACACAATCATAATAAGAAGGTCTCATAGTAACACACTCTGTCTCAAAGGTGCAATGATGATCTTAAGCATGGATATGGTATCAATGAAGACACAATCACAAAGTTATAATCTCAGTGAAGGTGCAACTATGAAACAATCATGGTCTTGGTGGATTCAAGTACATATCTCATTCATATATATGGTGATCTTGTTGGTATGGTGAAGACCTCGATAAAAGTGCAATAATGGTGTTACAACAGTAATGAAGATCGTGGTGGTGCAAGTAGTGATGGCACCAGTGTTATCTCAGCAATGATGAAGAAGAGAATTGGTGTCTTGGTCTTGGAGTGGCATCATAGGTCAAGGGTCATGGTCTTGGTATTCGTCAATTGGAATCTCTATAAGAAGAATTTTGTGCAGGTTTTCCTCTCCAAGAGGGAGAGGTTTTGGCCCTCGCAGAAAGCCAACATCGTGTGTTCTTGTCTCTTTGTTGCCATTTGATGAAATAAGAAGACACACTCTAATAATAATAAGAAGTGAAGATTGTGCAAAGTAAAGTTAATTAACTCACAAATAGTTATCATGCTAAGAAGAATCTCACTAACTACATTGCCCTAGATTCTTCAACACATGGTTTGTCCTTGAAGCACAACCACACCGCCGCTGCTCTTCCATTTCGAAATGTTTGTCGGGATATCGCCACTGATGTTGTTGTTCAACATGTTGAGGAGCCCAAGTACTGTGTTACGAAAACACTGCATCTAGAGATGAGCCATGCGAGCCCGATCAACGACACCCATTTCAACTTCTGCGCACTGGGCGTTTCATGGGCACATAACGTCCTGTACATCAACATTAAGAACAATAATCAGTAGTTGTTTAGCATACCAGAACTGTCCATGACCCTGACAAGATTTGATTCACTAGTTTCACAATGAGTTCCTACTCTTCGTCTTTTTCTTGCTGGATCAAAGCAAATAGATCTAATTCCTCTAACATGTTGGTATTCTGTTCCTGTCGCAATTGTCCTTTCTCAATCACCAAGTGCTCCAACTTTAACTTACCAAACACTACTTTAAGCATGCGACCCTCCACAGAGTGGGTTGTGATAAGCCTATAAACATGTACAGGTCGTGTTTGTCCAATCATGTGGCATCGATCCATAGCTTGCATATCCATTTGAGGATTCCAATCACTGTCATAGATAATACAAGTGTTTGCAATAGTAAGCTTGATTCCAAGACAACCAGCACGTGTGCTTAGTAAAAAGATACAAAAGTTGCTATCCGGGCCATTGAAATCCCTTATCTCATTTTTCCTATCTTCCAACGTAACACTTCCATTAGTGCAACAAACCTAAAATCCTCTCTCACTTAGATAGTATTTCAACAAGTCAAGAACTTTAGTCCATTGAGAAAATATCAACATCTTGTGTTTCTGAGCTTTCAAATGCGTTAATAGCCTGTCTAGCAAACCAAATTTACCACACTGCTTAACCAACTGCTCCACTGATGGATATTCGAATGATTGATCAAACTGTGACTCCAAAAGATCAGGGTGGTTGTAATTCTTTCGCAGTTGAATCATCAATTTGTTCAACTTTCCCTTTAGGCCTGTGACATTTTCTAGTTTGTTGTGCAAATAAACATCAAGTGTTTTGTTGACCAAATGATTTTGGATCTGCTTCTGATGTTCTATCATATTTGCATACAAAATTATCTCTTTTTCCCTGGGCAGGATTGCTCAACCTCTTCATTCAACCTTCTAAGAAGAGATGGTCCAAGGATCAAATGAAGCTTTGAAATTACTTGAACTCTGCTTTTCTCTTCAATTTCTCCCTGCCTCATTGCATTGCTTTGTTTCCCAGCTAGATCAAACCAAGATTCAAACTCTTCACATGATGTGAATATTTGAGGCAAAATGAAATTCAGCAAGGGTCAAAGTTCCGCCAAATTGTTTTATAGGGGTGTTCCAGTAAAAAGCAGGTTATTTTCAGCAGGTAAGGTTTTCAATTCCCTTAGTGATTTGAAGTTGGAGTTTTTTAGTCGCTGTCCCTCATCAACAACTATATATTTCTAGTCATAGCGAGCCAAAGCCTTGCTATCATTCAAAACAACCTCATATGAAGTGACAATAACAGGGAATGTTGGACCCACTGTGTGAGGCATGTGGATTTTCCTCAGCTCTTGTTGCTCAATTTTGGAGCCGTGATAGATTATAGCATTCATGCTTGGAACAAACCTATTGATTTCATTCACCCAATTCGAGAGAGTTGAAAAAGGAGCAACTATTAAAAAGGGCCCTTGCATGCCCGACCCCTTGAGATGAGCAATGAGACCGATAGTCTGCATCGTCTTTCCTTGACCCATTTGATCTGCTAGAATTCCATTGAGCCCATTTTTCCACAGAGAAATCAACCACTTTACACCCTTAATTTGCTTTAACCTTCCCCCGATCAATAGAGGAACAAGTTCCATCTGTTCCATCTGTTCTTTCTAGTTCGTCTCCTCCTCTATTAAATTATCAGAAGCTTGAACTGGGGTGCCTCCTATGCAATCCTCCATCATAACATTGATATCATTTTTTAACTTTTTCTTTGCATGATAAAGAGTCTGCATTATTAGTCACCATCTTACACTTTCAACCCCTACCACTTTTCTTCACTGCACTTGATTTTGCATTGCCATTCTCACTTGGAATAAATGTGATGTCGTCCATCTTCTCAAGCAGAAACTCTGAATAAAGTTGAGTCTGGCTAAGAAGCTCATCCAATTTGTTAAATAACACATGATCCATCTGTGAACTCCCATTGCTCAGTTGCTTTTCCATTTCCTTCATTTCTTGCTCAGCTCCTTCTTCTTCTAGGCGTTTCTCCTCCAAGGCTATATCCTTTGGAACTTCTGATGCTTCACCATGAATTGATAAATCATTATCATCTGCATCAACAGCTGGTACTTCACTTCCAGACATTCCCTCATCTTCTAAAATAGATATAGGTGAATGTGCATCTCCCTTAAGACTTGCGGTTGAATCCTTCTTCATTTTTAAAAGCATTTGTCAATATCAATTCGACAATGGTCTAATCGCTTGATGTAGTGTTAAGCTCTTCACTAGGATTCCGCTCCTGTGTTCAATCACATGCATATTGCATGAGTTTGAAAGAGATGAAGTTGGGTACCATGTCCAAGTGAAATTTGTACCTCTCAGACTTGGCACCTGAAATACACCTGCGCAAGTCACTCTAAAACGACAAGTTGCTGGGATATGGATGTGGATGTGCTTTAGGCGCTGAGTTGAGAAAATTGAGAGCATCTCTTAAGTTATATGTTTGAATTTGTTTTAATGGTTGACTCCGTCCCTTTGCTCATTCAATTTGTTTTATTTTTATTTTTTTGGTGTATTTTTGCGCATACAAAATAAATGAAAATGACCAAGTCAATAAATGGAGAGATGAGAATATCCATGGCCGCTATGTTGTACCCCTCTTCATATCCTTCCTAGGCCCAATTAGATGTATGTAGATGAGAGCCCCCTAGGTGTAGGGGTCGCAAAATCCCTCCCAATTGGAATTGTTTCAACCAATTCTAGGGCACTGAACGATATACTGTGAATAAACACCCAAAATTCAACCAATTTTCAGCAGGTCATAAAACCCTACAATATCCCCCAGAAAAAGCAATTGAGTGGGCAAAACTTCACCTTTGTGAGAGCCTTTGTAAAGATGTCTGCAACTTGATCATCGGTTGAACAATATTGCATTTCAAGAACATGGTCATGAATGAACTTTCTGATGAAGTGCATGTGTAGTTCAATGTGTTTGCTGTGCTGATGTTGGACTGGATCTTTGCATAGTTGAATGGCACTTTGATTATCACACCAAAGTGTAGTCGGACGCTGCTGCTGAAAGCCAAACTCTGACAAGATCTGACGAAGCCACAGGGTTTCCTTACTAGCTTCTATGGTGCCACGATACTTTGCTTCTGCTGAAGAAAGAGAAATGGCACTTTGTTTCTTGCAAGCCCATGTAATAGGTCCAGAACCAAGAGTGAAGACATAACCTGCAGTAGACTTCCGATCATTAGGGTCACCAACCCAATCGGAATCAGTGAAACCAACCAATAGAGGAGATGCTTTTGCATTGTAATGAATCCGAAACTGAACTGTACCTCGAACATAACGAAGTATTCTTTTAGCTACTTTCCAATGACTTTCATGTGGGTTTTGCATAAACCAAGCAATAAGGCCAACAACAAAGGAAAGGTCAGGATGAGTATGGGTTAGATACAAAAGTTTTCCTACAAGCTGGCGGTATAAGGTAGCATAAACTTCAAGGGAAGTACAAGTGACTGAAAGTTTGGTTCCAGACTGAAAGGGAGAAAGGGCTAGCTTACAGTCTTCCATGTGAAAGTGGCGTAAAATATCATAGGCATAATTGGATTGGGAAAGGGAAATACCTTCCTTTGATTGCAAGACTTGAAGACCAAGAAAATAATGCAAGTGTCCTAAGTCTATCATTTCAAACTTCTTTTTAAGGCTGGACTTCACATGGTTTATAAGGTTGGATCGCTACCAGTATGGATAAGATCATTAACATAAAGAACAAGAATGATAAGAGACTTACCCACTTTCTTGGTGATATGAAAATGGGGCTCTTAGGATTCTTTTCTAACTTACAAGAACCTCTCCCACTTCCAAAGCTTTAAATTTTCCCTAGTCTCAATGATTAACCAATACGGAATTAAGAAATGCTTGAAAATAAGGTGTATGCTAGCATGTGTTTTTAACTGTTTATGTGCTTTTAAAATTCGGTTGTTCGTGCTGATATGTAAATACATATGATAATAGACAAATGCAGTAATAAGAAAACACATAAGACAACAATTTAATACGAAGTTCACCCGAAACGCTTGCGCTACATCTCCTTGGGTTCTAGTCAACTCGACTAGGCTCCCTGGGATTATGGCAACAGTTCTTTTACAAGTTCCACACTCAACTCCAATGTTTTACACAGGAACATTGGGCTCAGAACATCATCTTATCCCTTGGCTCTTGGAGCTCTTCGGCTTTCTGGCTCTTGGCTCTGGCTGTGGCTTTTGGCTCTCTACTCTGGCTCTTTAAGCTCTTTCTCTTGGCCTTTGCATGCCTCTGTGAGTCGCTCGACCTCTAAGCAACTCCAACAACAATATCTTGCTGTCAATTGAGCTCTCTGGCTTTTCACTCAACCTCTGAGCGACTCCAAAGACTCTCTGCGCATTCAGCTTTTTCTCGCTGTTCGCTCTCCTCTCTTCTTCTCCCCCCTCTATCTGTGTCAGTCTGTGGCTTTAAGCCATCTGCTTCTTGACTGTTCTTTTTCACTTTCAGCGCTCTCATTCCCTGCCTCTGTCCGTTCGAATCCCTTCTTCAGCTGTTACAGTCACTGCATCACACCTCACAGGGAAGTGGCTACCTATTCCGTAACGGATAAGTGTCAGGTTCACCGAAAACACTCGATCATTTGAAACAACCGTTATTTCCGTTTACTCCAACGAAACACGAATCTCTACCAACTCATCGTCCATGTCAGACTTCAAAGTCCCGCACAATCTGCTTTATGAATTTGTCAAATCCGGTCATCCATCGATCACATCTCCGCCGTTGATCTGGAGCCTCCAGATCCTATGGTCTCTGTCCATATCGCACGGGTAAGTTGCATGACCTTTACTCGCGCGATGTGAGCGGTTTTCTCTCTCATCCACTAGACACGTGTCACCCATTGTATGGAATCGCGCAGAACTCTGTCGAACCCGCTTACCGCCTGATCTCTCGCGATATCCTGCCGGTTTTGGCGCGGGACCCACCTTCTGACGGAATCAGCGATTCCCTTACGGTTTTATGCCTTTTCCTCGTGACCGAGCGCTAATCGCGTATTAGAAATTGCCTCTGTTTTTGGTTTCAGCCTCCCGATTGCCAATTTGTGCCAGTGTGCGGTCACCATGGGCCAACAGTTTGCACGCTTTGACTGAGGGTCCTCGTTGTTTCGTGCTGACCACAAATTGCCATTGTTTAGAGGTTATTTCTGATAAGCTTGATATCCACAAGACTTTGAACTTTGACCTTTACAAAGTTTGGGTATCTTTAAGAGAGTTTAAGGATCCAATTCGGATCACGCATTCCCACTAAAAGAACTTTTGGTCCACCAAAACACTGATATATTGATCTCAGCAGTAAATGAGAGGAACAAAACCCTCTTCTTTCAACCTCCCTACACTTCCCTTTGCATAGTGCCTCTGAACCACAATCTCTAACCACTTCCCTTCTTGGATGGGTTGGTCGTCTTGGGAAGAACTGTTTTCCTCCTTGACTTCATGCATAACTTCTGCTGTGAAGTTTACAGAAGGTAGTTTGAAATTTTTTACCTTGATCTTTGATCCAAGGTGGCTCAAACGAATTTGAAGTACATCTGCTTCAAAAAACTTTCATTTGTACCTGTTTGAAAAGCTGCCAACAACAACTATTAACAACAGCAGGTATACAGACAACAACTAGATGGACTAACTCCTGCTTCAACAAAGAAACATATTTCACATCTTGTGAACCCTTCCTTGTCTTATATCTGCATACAAATGATTGACTAGATAACAAGCCAATAAAACATGCCTTTAAAACAAATGACCCTTCAGGTCAAACATGTAGAAAAAGACCTTTAGGACTCTTTTCCAAAAGATGAAACACTTCATCATTATCTCCATTTTGGAGACCAAGTTAACTTCTCCCAAGCCAACATTACATGCATCTCATGCTCATGCATGCATTCCATCTATCAACTTTCGCTTAAGTACACTGTACTTTTGAAGTTGAAATGAACATATTGTTGCAACAATAAAGTGAGTTTTCTACTCAACTTCTTTCCATTTACCATTTTGGTAAGATCCTGCAACTTGCATTTATTCCACAAAGAAATGCAAACAGATGCATCAAAGGACATGCAGTCTTAATTGGATAAGAATTCTAACCATTTCTTACCAATCCATTCAAAGGTCTCTCCTTGGTTTGCACATTAGCATCAATATGTGAATCATCCTGAAACACACCAATCATGGAATCTTATTTCCATCCCTGCGATTTTCTTTTCCCACCTTCTCCTTTAGCTTTGGTGGAAGCAGTGCTGGATTCAAAGTCCAACACCTTTTAGTAAGATGCCTTGCTTATGGCATTGAGTGCAACACATGTGCATCTTTTTGACAGCATGATTTGCCTTGTCCTGTGGACCTTTCGCTGCTTGCTTCTTTTCCTTCAAAAGTTTCTTATATGTGGCCATCCTCTTCCAACATCTAGAAACATAATGGTTATCCAAACCACAAAAGGAACATGCAATTCTTTTTCCAGGCTTTACAAAATCAAAAGGAATGTGTTTAGAACCAGATTTATACTTGCCTTTTTCACCTTTATTGCCTTCAGGAGTAGGTGAAGCAAATGAAGAAGTGGCTCCCTTTGGAACACCATCACTTTCTTCAAGGCTATCAGAGTTTCCACAACTCTCTGGTTCAAGTGTGTGCTTTTGAACACCTGCATCCTGCGAATGATGTTTCGAGCTATTGCATTCCTCCTGAATACAATCCTCACACTTCTGAGGTAGAGGACCTGCAATGAAACTCCTTTTTGGAACTGTTTCAATGGCCTTCATGGAAGCTTTGGAACTCTCTCCATAAGACTGTTCATAACCGAGACCCAAATACTTGGGCGTTTCCTCAACTATTATTGGCTCAACAATACCTTGTGCATATTTTCGCAATCCTTTTCCTTCATAGCCCATCTTGGACATTAGCTTGGAACCTATGCCTCTAGTATGTTTTTCAAAAGAACCAATATAAGCATTCTTAGAAGAATTTGAAGACAAACTGGAATGGTTTACCTCTTCTTCAAGCTGATACTTGACCAAGGCTTCTTTGGCAACAAAGAGTTGTGACTCCAACTCATGCATCCTTTTCAGGTTCATATTTGCAATATGAAGTTGTCTCTCCATTTCCTGCAATTTGCCAGAAAGCATATGCTTTTCTTCCTCCGCAGAATTCAACTACTCTCTAAGTATGCTGCTCTTCCTTCCATCCTCATACATTTCTCTTACCTTTTTCATCATGATGAACAAGTCTTGCTTCATGTCTCCATCAAAGGAACTTGTGAAGAAAGAAGAATTCGAGGATTCACTTGTAGAAGTTGTCATTATGCAAATGAACAAAATAACTTCAAACAAGATTATTAAAGAGCTTATTCAGTAACCTCTTAGAACAACCTTTTGTGCTTCAAGGATTGCCCTGAGGTCCTTTGGGATAGAAGAATGCCTTCAGCCTTTCTTCCTTCTTGTCCTTCCTGGACTGAGCTATCAATAGTTTTCCCTTCACCTTTGCAAACTCAAACAATAGTCAGTTTTCAACCAAGCATACAATCATTGAGGCAATCAATCCTTGACTGTCCAAAAACCTTTCAGACAAGCAATCTTTGCTCTGTCAATTAAGCACTTTGATACAACTTTCATTGAAGGTGGGGTTAATCAATCTTAAGCTCTGATACCACCTGATCTGAAAATGAAGCTTTTAGGATTCTTGTCTAACTTACAAGAACCTCTCCCACTTCCAAAGCTTTAAATTTTCCCAAGTCTTAATGATTAACCAATGCGGAATTAAGAAATGCTTGAAAATAAGGTGTATGCTGGCATATGTTTTTAACTGTTTATGTGCTTTTAAAATTCGGTTGTTCATGCTGATATGTAAATACATATGATAATAGACAAATGTAACAATAAGCAAACACATAAGACAACAATTTAATACGGAGTTCACCCGAAACGCTTGGGCTACGTCTCTTTGAGCTCTAGTCAACTTGACTAGGCTGCCTGGGATTATGGCAATAGTTCTTTTACAAGTTCCACACTCAACTCCAATGTTTTACACATGAACATTGGGCTCAGAACACCATCTTATCCCTTGGCTCTTGGAGCTCTTAGGCTTTCTGGCTTTGGCTCTTGGCTGTGGTTCTGGCTCTTGCTTTGGCTCTTGGCTTTGACTCTAGCTCTGGCTCTTTGGCTCGGGCTTTGGTTCTGGCTCTCAGCTCTCGCTTCTGGCGTTCGCTTTGGCTCTTGGCTCTGGCTGTGGCTCGTGCTTCTTTGCTCTAGCTCTGTAAGATCTTTCTCTCGCCCTTTGCATGCCTTTGTGAGTCGCTCGACCTCCAAGCAACTCCAACAACAATATCTTGCTGTCAATTGAGCTCTCTGGCTTTTCACTCGACCTCCGAGTGACTCCAAAGACTCTCTGCGCATTCAACTTTTTCTCGCTATTCTCTCTCCTCTCTTCTTCTCCCCCCTCTATCGCTGTCAGTCTGTGGCTTTAAGCCATCTGCTTCCTGATTGTTCGTTTCCGCTTTCAACTCTCTCGTTCCCTGCTTCTGTCTGTTCAAATCCCTTCTTCAACTATTACAATCACTGCATCACACCTCACAAGGAAGTGGCCACCTATTCCGTAACAGATAAGTGTCAGGTTCACTGGAAACACTCGATTGTTTGAAACGACCGTTATTTCTGTATACTCCAAGAATGCCCGCGAAACACGAATATTTGCCAACTCATCGTCCACATCGGACTTCAAAGTTCTGCACAATTTGCTTTATGACTTTGTCAAATCTGGTCGTCCATTGGTCACATCTCCGCCGTTGATTTGGAGCCTCCAAATCCTACGGTCTTCGTCCATATCACACAAGTAAGTTGCGTGACCTTTACTCGTGCGATGTGAGCGGTTTTCTCTCTCATTCGTTGGACACTTGTCACCCAGTGTATGGAATCACGCGGGATTCGGTCGAACCCACTTACCGCCTAAAGTGCTCGCGATATCCTACTGGTTTTGGTGCGGGACCTGCCTTCTGACGGGATCAACGATTCTCGTACGATTTTATGCCTTTTCCTCGTGACCGAGTGCTTGGGGATTTCCTTCACTGAGGGGGATGCCCTGCGATACGCGATTTGGATTTGGCCTCCTGATTGCCAATTTGTGCCAGTGCGCGGTCACCATGGGCCAACGGTCTGCGCGCTTTGACTGAGGGTCCTTGTTGTTCCGTTCTGCCCACAAATTGCCATTGTTTAGAGGTTATTGCTGATAAGCTCGATATCCACAAGACTTTGAACTTCGGCATGAGTTTCTTTACAAAGTTTGGGTAACTTTAAGAGAGTTTAAGGATCCAATTCAGATCACTTGGTGTAGATAGTATTGTCATAATGACACCTAGAAAAGCCAGTATCTAAAAGAAAGCTATCCATTTTGGCATACCAAGCCCGAGGGGCTTGCTTGAGACCATAAAGGGATTTCTTAAGTCGACATACAAGGCTGGAGTCTGTTTGTGTAAAGCTAGTAGGTTGTTCCATATAGATTTATTCATGCAAGTCCCCATGCAAGAAGGAAGATTTAACATCCATCTGATGGACTTCCCATTTGAAATAGGCAGCAAGGGAAAGAACAAGGCAAATATAGTTCATTTTGGCAACATGGGAGAAGGTTTCAGTATAGTGAATGCCTTCAACTTGTGAAAAACCCTCAGCAACAAGACGAGCTTTATGTTTATCAACTTTTCCATCTGGTCCATACTTGGTTCTGTAAACCCATTTGCATCTAACAAGTTTTCATCCCTTTGGAAGAGGAACAAGATCCCATGTATCACTCTCCAATAATGAACGATATTCTTCATTCATAGCCGTGTCCCAATCTGGATGGCCTGAAGCTTTTGCAAAGGTGTCAGGATCATAATTCACTGGAGCTTGAGCCAGTAAAGAAGAGGCTCTATCGAACTGAGAATGTGTATGTCGTTGATCTGTAGGATCCCCTGCAAGAGCACCTACTGCATCCTGAGTAGCACATACCCATTTTGGAAGCTGAGGAGCTGAAGGAGGATCCTGAGAAGGTGGGAGAGGATTGTGATCCTCGATGTCATCATCTGAAGAAGAAGTATTTTCAGAAGTAGAAGAGATAGAGAGAGGTGGCACATCCACCGAACTAGGCTCGTAGCCCGATATATTTTCAGCAAACTTTACATCTCTTCTAATGATAACATTTTTGGACTTAAGTGGAATAAGTCTATATCCTTTTACATCTTCAAAATATCCAACAAAAATACATTTTTCACTCTTAGGTTCTAAAGTTTTATGTTTCTCATCTGGAATATGGGCCGATGCTTCACTTCCAAAAACACGAAAGTGACTTACATTTGGTTTAATTGAGCTCCATGCTTCTTTGGAGTGATATTCTTTAAAACCTTAGTAGGAGTGCGATTTACTATGTAATTTGCACAGTTAATTGTTTTTGCCCAAAAATTAAGACTAAGTCCTTTGGATTGAAGCATACAATTAGCCATTTCCTTTAAGGTGCGATTCTTCCTTTCAACTACACCATTTTTTTGTGGAGTATATGGAACAATATATTACATTTGAATTCCATGCTCAGTGCAAAAGTTGATGAATTTGATGTGACCATATTCTCCGCCATTATCAGATCTTAGCTTAAGAATTTGATGTCTAGATTGTTTTTCAACAAAGGCCTTAAAGACCAAGAACATGTTAAATACTTCACTCTTGATTTTTAAGAAGTATACCCAAGTGTGTCTAAAGAAGTCATCAATGAAAGTTAAGAAATACTTGTAGTCAGAGAATGAAACAACTGGAAGTGGACCACATAAATCACTATGCACAAGCTGTAAAGGGGCTGGGGCGTGCCAAGAGGCACATTTTTCAAAACTATCTCGATGATGTTTTCTGAGTACACATCTGGAACAAACACCATCTCTGCAAGATACCATAGGAAGCCCTGTCACCATATTTTCTTTACATAGATTTTGAAGGGAGCGATAGTTTAAGTGACCAAATCGCTCATGCCAAAGTTTGATCACTTCATCATTATGAGCAACAAATACTGAGGGAAGAGTTGATGACCCAAAGTTAAACTTATACAACCTTGTAGAATCATCAGCAATGCCAGTAGCTAAAATCTGTCTAGGGTTTCTTAGGTCCTTAATTACAACATCGTGAGGTGAAAATTCAACGATTTTACCTTCACCCGAATGAGTTATCTGATATACAGATAGAAGGTTGCAGGATAAGTTGGAACACAATACATCATTAAATTGACCATTGTCTAGATGAATAGTTCCAATCCCTACAACACGAAGAGATCTATCATCACCAACAAATATATGTTTCGTGTTACAATCATTTAAAGAAGAAAACATGGCTTTGTTTTTGGCCATGTGATAAGAAGCTTCAAAATCAATGAGCCACTCATGAGAATGAGAAGAGGAAGCTACATTAAGTGTATGAACCAGACCGAGATGCTTGACAACCACATGAAGAAAGTGCTATTCCTGAAGATGAAGTTGAAGTTGAAGAATGATCCAAATGGATGTTATGCTTATTCATTACTGCTTCCAAGGCTTCTATCTTCTTAAAGCATTTGGATTCTAAGTCGCCATCTCGACTACAAAGGTGGCAATGTCTATCAGTGTTCTTCCCTTTGTTTTTATTTGCCTTATCATTTTGAGACTTGAATTGCTTAGGACCCTTGTTTGGTTTAGGACCATTCTTTTTAAGATACTGCTTCTTAGGATTCTTTGAATTTGGTTGCTGTTGGGCAGCTAAGGCTTACTTAGAAGAGTTTCCAAGATTAAGAAGACCAAGATGTAAGAGTTTTTCTTGTTCTCTTATTAAAGAATCACAAAAGGCATCAAAATAGGGGGACTTGTAGACTTGTCCTTTAGAAGTGAAGGCTTCTCTAGTAGAATGGAAGGTGGAAACAAACACAGAGTAGGTTGGTCCCAACTTAGTAAGAATGGAATAGATAAGGCTACCATTTTATTTCTTAACCTTAACACCTTCCAAGAGAAGTCTAAGGGTTTTGAATTTGGACAAAAAATCTTCAATGGAAGAAAAATTATTGGGGTCCAACGTAAGCAATTCACTTCGAGTTGATGGCTCTAATTTCATTTTTAATTTCAAAAACTTTAGTACGCTGATTCATTGCTTCATTAGAGGTATCAAGTTCTGCGATATGGAATCTAAGGTCGCGAGAAATAGACATCCCTATTAACCCACGTGCTTGATCTTGCCCATTTTCCCATTTCGCTGCCTTATCTTCATCTTTAGGTTTAGTTTCTTGGCTTGCGGCTATTCTGTAAAGACCTTTACTTCTAAGTAAATCCATAATGTAGGACCACCAGTGGAAGTAGTTGGTGCTATCAAGAATAACTTGTCATAGAATTTCCATTTTAATAGAAATTGAAGCTGTAGATGCTAAAACTAAGTGTTCCAATGGGAAGATCTCGAAAAATTAGGCTGATAAAAAAAAACGGCGCTGAAAACATCTTCCGGATGAAGAAATTATGGTTTTTTGAAGAAACGTTGTTGACGAAGTGCGTGAATGTGCGGAAGTGAATGATACTGTTATATTTAAACCCCCCCCCCCCCCTTCCAAACTTAATCTAGTTAGCTCACTTTCAAAAAAAATATTTTATGTGACCCACTTTTATAAATAAGTGAAAGTTAGTTTTACAATGGTACTTTTTGAGCTATTCATTAAATTGTAACTTAAATAAAAGATAAAGAGACTTTAAAATTATAAGTGACTCACTTTTTATAATGGGTGAGAACACTTTTACATATAGTAACCTTAAAACATAAGTTATATGTGCTTTTTGAAAAAGTAACTCAACAAAAAGAAAGACTTGAACCCAAGACCTCTATTCTCATAAAGTAACTTTGGACCAAGTGAGCTAGTTTAAAAGGTTAGTAATTTTTTCAAAAGAGGAAGAGGTTTTTTTCTGTTTTTTTTTTTTTTTTTGTTTTTAGTAACTGAAGCTTTGGGGTGCGTGCTTACTTGAAAAAGCTTTTTTTGTCTGCAAAATAAAAAACCACACAATCCAACATGGACATGCAAAAAACCAAACCTTATGGCTTGATGTTAGCTTTTGCCGGAAACTAAATTTTTTCCTCAATGTTTCTGATTTTCCGAGATCACACTAAGGCACGATAGAAAAGAGCATACACATGAGAAAAATCCTTCTTTTCTATTTTTGATTTGCCCAGATCACACAGAGTCGCGGGGTAAAGAACATACACATAAATGAAAGGTATAGATCTAGTAATAAAAAATAGAGAGCTAAATAAACAGAAATAAATAGAGAGATGAATAACTAAAACTACGAATAAAGATTGTATACCTCCAGATCTTAAAAATGACGTAGCTAGGGCTACCAGAAACCTTTTTCACGTGAAACGAAAGGGGTTTCTTAGTGGAATAGATGATCCTAACACAATAGAGCAGTTCTCTCAGCCCGAAAACAGTCAGAAACATTAGATCTAGGAAACGACAGTCAGATGCAGTTGTACCGGCTTCAGATTTGGATCAACAATGGATGCGGCCTTCAACTTCGCTCTCATACCATGTAGGAATTTACAGGGTAAGTTCCTCAGATAAAACACCAAGGACACCTCTCACAAACAGATTACAGATCAATACACCACTATTCTTGACGTGGTTAAAACCTTCAAAGAGAGAAATAGTCCACAGCCTGAGCCAACACAACCACTTCAAGCAATTTATTAATAAAAGAAAAAAAATTTAGATAAGCTTCTCTCATGAATGGTCACCCTACAGATGATCCTCCATGCTCTTTAAATAGAGATCATGGACCAATCGTGTGTTAAGCCACATATCAAGTGTCAGTAATATCAAGGAGAGAATGAACCCTCAGATCAATTCATGTCTAGAACATATCGTGATTGTCGGATTGTAAGTTACAAATGTACATAGTAAAAAAACACACTTTACCTAACTCTACAATAAACCAAGTTATACTTAACTATTTCTTATGTGTTGGAATATCCTAACAATTTTTAGCTCTTGGGAAAAAAATTAGCATACTGAGTCAGTTTCCCAAGCATTGGGGAGAGCCCTTGTCAATTTAGCATGCAACTATGTTGGGTTGTCAAAGCAGTGCTACATTTTCACTAGGGAAAGTATATCACCAAGGCCATATCTAACAGAAATTCCCCCATTTGGGAAAGATACGTAGGTTTTAAGCCTGTACAGAAATTACCTGCATACGAATTCTAAAACACAGAAAATAAACAATGTGAGAGCATAACACATAAAACACATATACACAGAGATTTTCCCCTGGATCCTAAAACCGAGACTACCAGTTTGATTTTTCATTATATCCCTTTCAATGTTACAATACATATTTATACATGCCGAAGCATCCAATACCATGGACCGAAAACCATTGCGTCCAAAACCATGTGCGAAAACCATGTTAAAACATTAAAACTTTGTATTACTAAATTAAGGATTATTAAATAATTTAGATCTAAAATATTTTTTGGGAATTTATATAGTATTATAATATTAAACCTTTTTAATTAAAATATATAAAAAATTCTTTAGTTTTAAATAATATCAATATATTAAAACTTTTTAAGTAAAACTAAAAATATTAAAACTTTTTAAATAAAAATAATAATTTTCTTGTTTAATAGTTCTCCAACGGCTAACCTGGAGCAATGATGTATCCTTACTATTTATTGCCGAAGATTGTATAATTTATTTCACCTTGTCCTGAGGATGAACCACATTGGTTGGTTTGAAACGTCGACCAAATCGTAATGATGTGATTATTTCGAAAGGCATTTATCTACAAATTTATACATCTCAAACAAAAGGGCTTTGTAAGTGATTATACCCATGAATGGAAAGTCTTGGCAATACAACACATCCGATTCATTGAGGATTAGCTATGGAAGATGTATATTTGTGGACTAAAACACTGTTCGTGTTGAATTGAAACTATGCAAGTCCAATACTGTTGATGAAGTTAGGCATGCAACGAGGCTTCTTAAACAAAAAAACAAGTTCAACAGGCCATCTTTCATCAAGGAAGATGAAAACCAACAACAATACTTAGATACGAAATAGAAAAACAAATACAAATATTGTGGAGATAGATGGCCGTTAGTACATAGATGCCTGAATAAGACATTATATACTTATGAAGTTGAGGAGTTAGACACTTCAAGTCATGAATCAGATAAAAAGATAAAAAAGAAAAACAATTGTGACAAGTGTGGGGAAAAATGGACACCAGGGCATAAATGTGAAGATATGTCCCAATGCTACTATAAAATAGAAGATGGAAGGCAAGTAGAAGTACAAAATTATGATGAAGACATCACTATACATACAATGTAGATCCAAGCCTTGAGGAAACATCACAAAACACATTATTAGCTGCAATCTCATGTGTCCAGCGAAATCATGATGGAGACTGGGTTTTCTGCTTTGGAAGGTGTGGTGGAACATATTTTGCAGACGTTTGTTGTTTTTTGGTTTTAGGTCATGGCGAGGAGATTATGACCTAAAACCATAAAACTTAAAGGGCTCATAAGAGACAAATGTCAATATACTTGTAGATTCTAACAATACTAATAATTGTATAAATATTGCAGTACTAATAATTGTATAAATATTGATCTTTCTAAACAAGTTAATCTTTGTGTGTGCCTAATCAGGGACTTGGCCATGACTGTTGCTACTGGGAAAACGTTTGAGGAATAGGAGAGTGTCATAATATTTCAATCCAAATACAAGGACTAAAACTACAAACAGAGATCTATGCCTTATAACTCAAAGAGATGGATATAGTGCTAGGTGCATAATGGTCTTCGCCAAACACGAACCTTCCCATCAATGAATGACACCTTGAAACCTTTATCTTCCGTCACAAAAATAGAGACCAAGTTATTTTTCAGATCAAGTACATATAATGCTTCTTGTAAATGAAGAGTTTGACCTTGATTTAAGTGGAGAGTAACAATCTCAATTCTTTTTTCGGAATAAGTGGCATTATCCCCAAGTACAATCTCCATATTTGTCTTCTTTTCAATCAAGTTAGAGAGAGTTTATTTGTACCCAGTGAAGTGCCTTGAGGCACCACTATCAATTAACCAATGATTTAATGTATCCAGAGGAGAGGCGGTGGTGAGGGCATAAATAAGATAAAATTCTTTTTGCTTTACAACATTAACTTCTTCATACCTGAAGTTTCTCAACTTCTTGGGAGGATGGCCATTTCCATTTCGAGCAATGGGAGCATTCCTCTTTCCTTTGTTGTTGAACTTCTTGTTCCTTTGATTGCCATTGCCTTTGTAGTTGTTGTTATTGTTGTCATCATCTTTTGGAGTATCCTTCTTGAGAGGACACTCTCTAGCGAAGTGGCCAAACCTGTTACAATTGAAGCAACTTCATTTTCTTCCTTCTTTGAATCCCGACTTGAACCCTTGACCTTGATTTCTTGGACCAACATTTTTCTTTCTTTTAGAATGAGTGGAGAATGTTGTTGGGATAGGGTCCCTAGGGTCAGTTTTGGAGTTAGTTAACCCAAGTTTTGTATAAATTTTTGTAAAATATCTAAAGTCTCTGCGAAATGTGGATGCAGAATGTGCAGGTAGTTAGGAGTCAAAGGGGTCTTAGCCCCTTGTTTGGGTCAGTTTTAAGATTCTTCCATGGTTTGCGAAGTATGGTATTGTATGGAAGAAAGCTATAAATAGTTAAGTCATAACGAGTCTTAGAAAAAATATAGAAGGAAGAATTGTGGACTTTGAATGGTTTTTGTTGTTTTCGGCAAGTGTTAAGGCAGGATGGCTCTGCTTCCTGTACTTAGGCAAGAAGGGGAAGGCTCTTGTAGCTGAGTGCGCAGGAGGCCTTGGTAAGTCCATAGTTGAGTGCGCGGACCCATGTAGTTGAGTGCGTAGGGTAGAAGAGTCTGTAATATGAACCTTAAGATCAATAAAGACTGATTTTGAAGAATCACTGTGCAATCTGAGCATTTCTGTTGTTTCTGTTTATATTATATTCTGTCGCTCAATAATATGTTTTCGTGAAATAATGTATGAATGGTGCACGAAACTACTGAATCTATCTTATTTATGCATGCTTTAAGTAATTATCTGTGTTCGTGAAGTTAAGGGTTGATTCTGCTATGTTTTCTAATGAATTGGATAGATCTGCGCGAATCTAGGGTTATTTATTGATGCACGAAAGTAGGTAATTTTCCTGTTTAAGGTCCACAAAGACTAATCGCAGACCTTCGCGAAGATGTTGAAGCCATTTTCATAGAGTTGCAATAGCGAGCCATAGGAGACTACTGATATGCGGGAATGAAGATTTGAACTATAGGAGCTTAAGAACCACTTATCACATGTCCCTAGATGCAGAAACCTGGTTCTAACATCCCCTAATACTGCTTCGGGTGAGACTACAGCCTATGCTAGGCAGGTTGTTGCCAAAAGGGCCAACAGTTAGGGTTTTGTTGGTTGGCGCAAACAACTCTGAACCTGGGTTAGACCCCCTTAAGCCAACAAATGGTTTTGTTGCCGGGATCGGGATCTATTTGAGATTTGTGTGATAAATGGTTTCCTACGAAGAAAGAGCTTGATAAGTGGATTGATCGAAAATCACATGCGTTTGCGACTCAAGAGTACCAGAGCCCTAAATTATCCAAGGAGCAGTGGTTGCAGAGATTTTTGTACACAGACGAGGCCGATGTGTTCTTCTTGTTCCCTGAAGAACTGTATGAGTGGTTGTTTAAATTAGCCGATAGTCAAGGGACGTGGAGGCTCGAAGTCCCTATAGTGTGGATTCCTGAACTGGTGTGACGTCTGAAAGCATCAGAAAGCAATATCATGCGGGCTATGGATCACTGGGTTGATCGCACGTTGGGCAGTTTTGTGACTTATTTCGCGATCGATAGAAATATCAGCTATAGCGAAGTAGAGCAAAGGATATTTAAAGGACCACGAGGTAAGTATTTGAACTCATTGAAGACTTGGATTAAAATTCCGTTATGTGAAAAGAGGGTTATGCAGTTACCTTGATGTTTGGGGCTACACAAAGGGGGAGATTCTTTAAAAGAAATGAAGGATCTAGCCCAAAATATAGTCCGCTCATTGAACCCCCTTCAAGCGACGACGAAGGGGAAGTGGTGACTACACCGCAAAGTGCAGTTCAATTAATATCACAGGGTCTTCCGAGGATACCTCATCGATCCACTCCACCTCCACTTCCCACCTCTATCTTCGCCTCATACACCTTCACCTACGCCTCCACCTTCACCCCCACCATTCAACAAGGCAAACACGATGACGATGCCAATTTTCAAAGGAACAGGGACCGAAGATCCAAAATAATTTTGGTTTGTCGCAAATGCTGTTTGGACAACGCAACATATTATAGACGATAATATTAAGAAAGCACAGTTGGTTATAGCCTTACAAGACCGCGCACTAACATGGTATATCAAGTATTGCACATATAACCCCAACACGTCTTTGAGAGATACCCAACTAGCTTTGAACAAGGAGTTCAGTAAGCCTAAGTTAGAGGCGTAGTCAATAATTGAATTTAAGGAACTCCGACAGAAGGTCGATGAGACACCTTGGGACTTTGATCAAAGGTTGAAATGCTTGATCATACAGGCTAATATGAAAATCTCAGATACCCAGCATCACGACTAGTTTATAGCATTGCTTTTGCCACATTTAAGAATACCTCTATCACAACAGAAAATAGCAACGCAAGTGGATGCCTTGGAGATCGCGATAAGCTAGATGCAATAGATTCATTCGCAGTTGGAAAGCCTGCACTTGGAATTGTAGAGCTTGAAGAAAGGAAGGGAAGCTCAGCTGGAGGTGTGCACTGAGATCTGGTGTCTGAAATGTAAGAGCCATGGACATGATAAGGACCATTTCTCGGTATTTAAGAATTATATTATAGGGGGAGGGCCTGTACCCCTGAAGCCTGAGAATAATGTTGGGATGAGTGCGGGAGCTACGCTGTGGTGCACTATTTGTCAAGTTACAGGACAACATGCTACTGATAACTGCCATCTATTGCAGAAGTTTGTACAGACCCCTCAACAATTATTTTGTAATTTCTGTAAGTTTGTGGGACACGATGAACACCATTGTAGGAGTTATGAGTTGATGATGGATATAACCCCTAGCTACATAATGTAAGCAAAGAACCGGCCTCAGGATCAAGGCGTAGGAGCAGCACGCGAAGGATTCCAAGGCCGAGGATGAGGAAGAGGTGCTGGACCAGGTCGAGGGCATGGGTAGGTAATCTGCTATAACTGTGGCGAAGCAGGGCACTTCGCACAAGATTGTACAAACCCCATGCATCCCTCATGTCAGTATTGTCGATAGTTTGACCATGTCATAGAGGAATGTCTGGTTCTTATGGAAAATATGCAAGAGAAGAAGACACAACCCCAACAACCTACGTAAAACATTCAAATGATGAGGGCTAAGCCCCACAAAGAGGATTAGAGCGTCAATATTGTGTTGAGAAGTGGTATGACGACTGATGCAGATAAAGGTAAGCATCCTAAGGAAGATGGATGGGTATGCAAGGTTGCTGAGAAGGAAGCCAACTTTGATCTGAGTCATGCTAAAGAAACTTTCTTGGAAGAAAAGAAGAACTTCATTGAGGCTTACACCTCAGGGAGTCAGGAAAAATTGCCAGAGACTAATGTGTCGCAAGAAGTAGATCCTTCATTACTAGCTACCTTTTTGAATACTTGTATAAAGTTATTGCGCGATCAAAAAGCAGTGAAAGGCTTGCAAGACTTAATATACCGATGCGTCAATAAGGAAAATACTCCTACTGAACAACGCACTGTAAGAAAGATTGGTAAACGTAAAGCGCGAACGGGGTGCGAGATGAGGCTAACTGCGTAGATATGCGAGTATGAGATGGACTAGGAAATCTTGGATTTGGGGTCTGATGTGAATGTCTTTCCTAAGAAGGCATGGGAAAGAATGGGGAGACCTGTGTTGCAGTGGTCTCCTAGTTAGCTGCGCATGGAAAATCAACAATAGATTATTCCAATAGGCCGCCTATATTGCGTCACAATGGACATTTAGGGTGCAAGTGCGTTGGCTGACTTTGAGGTCATTGAGATAGTGGATGATAGTAACCCATACCCTGCGCTGCTAGGAATTGACTGGGCTATTGATATGAATGGGGTAATCAACTTGAAGAAGCGGAAGATGTTGTTTGAGAAGAAGTCGTTTAGGGTTGTAGTGCCACTAGACCCTGTAGAAGGAGCACGTTATACTGAACCGGTGCGCGACTATGTAGAAAGTGATGATGATCTAGATCAGATATACAGATAACAACGAGAGATGAGGATTGGATCAATCTTACAACCGATGGACATATTGCATGGGACATGGATAACTCCTGTGCCTCCAATTCAGATGAAGAGCTTGAACACTGGCAGAATAGGCTGCATGAAGTATCTATGCTCCGCTGCAACATGATGATCAAGTCGTTGAGGTGTGTCTCAGCTGAGGTAAGAAATCTTCCGCATTACGATGGTTTGACTGATGTGGAACTGTTTTTGGATGAATTTGAAAGAGAAGTACCAGAAGAGCATCGATTCTAGGTATTGGAATTGGCGCTGCACACTTCGCGTGCTCGTTGGTGGGGTATGCGCAAGGAGAGCTTTGTTGGATGGAAATAATACAAAAGAATGATGAAGTTAAGGTTTGGCTTTGCTAATACTAGAATGACAGAAAAATACAGTGGGAAGGATGATCCGTGCGATCATTTATCACGATGAACCAAGGCCTAGGGGATAGAACCACAAACAAAATGGGTGCATATTTTCTGTCATATGCTAGATACAATCCCAATGAACTGGTATTTGGAATAGAGCTTCTCCATGGCACTACGAAATGGGTCATTTTAAGGGAGGGCTTTCTATTAACATTTAGCTTCGAGGATGGGTTTGAGAGAATTGATGAGGTACTACAAGAAATTAAAGCAGCTATAGTTAGAACGTCGAAGGAATCAATAGAATGGACTCAGCCAGATTGGAGTACATAGTTGCGCCATGCGTTGGAATGTTATAATGTGACTACTGAAGAAGAGGATGATCTGTGAAACATTACCATCCATAAAACTGAAGGACATCGTGAAATTGAAGGACCGAAGGTGGCGAGCCTGGATATATCAGAGCCTTTGAAAACTCGACAGGTAAACATTGGGACTGAAGAAGAACCTAAGTTTGCGAAGATAGGAGACTATTGGGACGAAGATACAGTTGATAAGGTAGCTGAGCTGCTACACGAATACCAGGATTTGTTCTCAACGATGTTTTCAGATTTAAAAAGGATTGTCGACGATTTAGGTGTTATGAAGATTACATTGAAACTGGATGCGAAGCCTATTAAGCAACGACCTTATCGACTGAATCCAAAGTATAAGGAGAAGGTGCACCTAGAACTAGATAAAATGTTGGAAGCTGGTATCATTGAACCTGTAGAAGAATCAGATTGGGTAAGCCCAATGGTGGTCCAAGAAAAGAAACATAAGGGCGAGATCCGCATATGCGTAGATCTGCAGACGCTGAATGATGCTTGTGTGCATGATACGTTTTTGACACCATTTACTGATGAAGTATTAGAGAACGTTGGCCAACAAGAGGCGTATTCGTTTATTGATGGATTTTCAGGATATCATCAAATAAAGATCGCGTCGGAAGATCAGAGCAAAACAACCTTTTTGAGACTGAGTGGGGTTGCTTTCAATATATAGTTATGCCATTCAGATTGAAGAATGCGCCTGCAATATTTTCCTGGGTAGTGATTGCGGCGTTCAAGGAGTTCATTCATAAGTTCATGGAGGTATATTTTGATGATTGGAATGTGTTTGGATTGGTAAAGAGACATGTTGCGAGTCTGTGCCTAATGCTAGATACATGTCGAAGGTATCAAATCTTGCTGAACTTAAAAAAATGTATATTTTGTGTGCCTTTTGAGATTTTTCTCGGCCATGTTCTCTGTAAGCAGGGATTGATGGTGGACCATGCGAAGATTGTTGTAATTGTGAATTTGGAAGCACCTAGGAACGTGAAACGCGCAACATTGGGACACACTAGATACTACATGAAGTTTATCAAGGCGTATGCCCAGATAACTGCGAAAATGGAGAAATTGTTAAAGAAGGATGCAATGTTTTGCTGGGATGAAGATTGTCAGTGCAACTTGGACATCTTGAAGGAGAAAATGGTGACAACGCCTATTTTGGTGTTTCCAGACTGGAAAAAGGAATTTCATGTGCATGTTGATGCCTCCTGCATTGCGCTAGGAGCAGTTTTAACACAAGCCGGTGAGGGAGAGATTGATCATCTGATAGCTTTCGCGAGTAGAAAGTTTTCCAAAGCTGAGAAGAATTACTCCACCAGAGACCGCGAAGGGCTGGCGATGGTCTACGCGCTACAGAAGTTTCAACATTATTTGTTGGGCAAACAATTTAAAATGTATACTGATCACTCCGTGCTGAAGTACCTGGTCAATAAGCATGTGTTAGGAGGGAAGATATGCCGTTGGTTACTATTGTTCCAGGAGTATGACTTTGAGGTGATTGTGAAGCCTGGAAGGCTGAATGTAGGTGCAAACCATCTATCCAGGATTGAAATAGGAGAGGAACCAAGTAGTTTGGAGGAAGGACTACTAGACGCGCAACTCTTTGTGGTGCACGTCACGGACGATAATTTTGATGATATTTTTTAGTTCTTAACAACGGGATCAGCTCCAGAAGGTTATTCCACTCAACAAAAGGAGTTAGTAGTTTGCGCTGTAGATTTTTCAGTAATTGCAAGTCATTTATATAAGATGGGGGCAAATGAAACACTGCGAAGGTATGTTCCGGAGTTTGAACGCAATAGTATCCTTGCTGAAGCCTATGGAGGAGTGGTAGGAGGTCACTATGCAGGAAAAACGAATGTGCAAAATATCTTGCGCATTGGGTTATGGTGGCCAACATTACACAAGGATTCTAAGGCATATTGCAAGGCTTGTGATGCTTGCCAAAGGACGGGGCAACCTTTGCGAAGGGATGAATTGCCTTTAAATTCCCAAGTTTCGTTGTAGGTACTTGAGAAATGGGCCATTGACTTTATAGGTCCAATAGAACTTCCAGGAAAGAAGACGGGCGTGCTGTATATCATTTCTGCAACTGAGTATTTAACCAAGTGGGAAGAACTGCAGCGAGTGAAGGATTGTACATCAGCCACTGCTGTGAAGTTTCTATTCGAGTATGTCTTAACAAGGTTTGACTGTACTAAGATTTTGATGAGTGATAGGGGTACACATTTCCTGAATCAAAAGAGCACACACTATCACCCACAGGCGAATGGAACGGTGGAAGCTTTTAATAAAATCTTGGAGGAAACATTGACAAAGGTATGCAACGTGCAGAGGAATGACTGGGACATGCATGTATTGCCATGTTATGGGCTTATAGGATGATTTGCAAGAAGTTGACGGGACAAACACCGTTCAGATTGGTCTACGGAATTGAAGCAGTAATGGCCATGGAGTATATTGTGCCAAGTTTAGGGATTGCAACCTTGACTGAGATGGCGGACTGCAAGACCTTGGAGGAACGACTCGCGCAGATTCTAGAGATAGAAGAAGACCACTTCCTTGTAGGATTTCACCAGCAAGTGCAAAAGGAATGTGAGAAGGCATGACATGACTGGCATATTAAGCTGCGCATGTTCAAGGTGGATGATTTGGTGCTGTTATATGATAGCAAGTTCACGAAGTTTCCAGGAAAGTTTCAAATGCATTGGTTGGGGCCGTATTTTATTAAGGAGATCACAGATGGTGGCGCAGTTCAGCTCGCGAAGCTGAATGGAGAACCATTCCCTGGAAAAGTAAATGGAAGTAGGCTGAAGCTATACACATGGGATCCTACCCTTGCGTGATGACTATATGGCAGCAGGACAGCCTTAGTAATCCAGGCAGTTGCAAGGGATTGCGGGACTATAAACTACACTTCCCAACTAAGTGACAAACGTGGTAGAACCACTGCACGACGGATGACTTGTGTGCGACTGGTGGAGCTGCGTTGGATGGGCTGCGTCATGAAGGATGGTGCTGCGTAGATGGGTCCAAAAGTAGCCATTGAGGTTACTATTCATGATTTGATGGCCAAAAATTAGTTGAGAGGAGCGGGTAGGCGCTGTTTATGGCGAAAATCTTTGGAGATCTGCCGCCAAAGATGCCTTTATTATCAGAATTAGGGGGGAACGGTCGGATTTGAATTCAAAAATTCCTATAAATCATGCATGTTGGACCACCGAAGAACGCTTTGCATTCTAAGACTTGTCTGGGTGATTTGTTGTCTAAAGTTTATGAGTCGTCAATTCTGGGAGGATTTCGTGGCAAGCCCAACAATTGCTGCCTTGCCCACGTGGAACCAAAAGGTCATTCTCCAGCAAATCATTGCCACTAGCCCCGCTGAAGCCGTGAGTGGTGACGCCACTATTTCTGACACGACAGGCCCTAAGATATCAAGTATGGAAGCTACAACCCCTGTGCCTACTGCGCCGAGGTCGCCGAGGCCAAAGCAATCCGCCACAAAAGAGAAGCAATCAACCACAAAGGAAAAGCAGAAGAAGCTGATGCCGATGAGAATGCCACTGAGGAAGAATCTAGAGGTGCGATAAAAGGAGAAGAAAGATAAACAACCGGAGAAGGTGGTTGATTTAGAGGAGGAATACTAAGGTATAGAGGAATTGGATGCCAAAGAGGTCGAGCCCATCTCACGAATTCCTGAGTATATCCCTTCGCGGAAGGGAAGAACCAAAGTTATCAAGGACCCTGACTCCGAGAAATTCACCGTTTCGACACCCCTATTTCCTGAACAGGTGGAAGTTGAAGGTGCAACATTAACGCGCATTCCAGTACTGAAAATGGAGGATTGGGACCTTACGGACCATGAGAGGTTCCCACACTCGGCGACCAACAAGTATATGACCAAAATATACTATGAGGAGATTGGGGTTATTCAGTTAGAGCCCATGAAGTGGGTTAGAGGTGTTGAGAAAGCTGTGCTGCTACACATGCTCTGTGTGCTGCATTATCATAGATCGACTATCAACATGGTGTGTGTGCGCCAACTCCTCGCATTAGTGCACGATGGGTGTCTATGGCTTCGGGAGCCTATATTTATTACATACATGTTAATCTATCAGATAATGAAGCTACCTTACAAAGGAGCGGACCCTGACAAGGAGTTTGGAGGGAGAAGTGGGGAAAACGAATTAGCAAATAAAATGAAGATTGGGTACGGGCTTGCTAAGAAGTCGCTCGGATATTTAATCCACTCTATTCAGGAGCAGGCAGTGCAGTTCACTGCCTAGATTCTTGTGGAAAAAATCACGAGGAAGTGTCACGCGGATGAGGTTCCGACGCCAGTAGTGTCACTAGCAGCCCAGTGTGTGAAAGGTGTTCTGTACAATTGGGCAAAATATCTTTGTAAGGAGTTCCTCACGAACTGCCTGGAGGCTCAAGAAGAGAGGAAGCCGTTCCATTACGCATGACTTCTATTATCTATTGTTTGAGTAGCTTGGAGGTTGCCGGAGGATAGTCAGTTCCCCTCGCAGAAGGAAGATTTACCCGAGGTAGCACGGTTCGCCTCCCTGTGGTCTACAATGGATCCGACAAGAATCAAGGAGCTGAAAATTTTATGGATTCTCATGGAGATGGACCTTCAGATGGTTATAAATCAGAGGCCAATATTGTCCCCAACCTTGTTCGAGAAATTAATGGCCTACGCAGAGTTCAAGGCTGACTTCCACAATGTGTCGATCAGAGCACGAAAGGACCTAAAACACATCTGGCACAAGTTTCCCTATTTGGTATCTGAGACAGACGTACAAGAGATCGTAGGGTATTGGCCAATAGAGTGGCGCGAACCCACGGGGCTTGATGTGGGAACAAGCAAAGGTGTAGAGAGTTCAGCCACACAGAAGCGTAAGGAGGCTGCTTAGAAGGCTGCACGAGCTCTCGCTGAGCAGAAGAAGAAGGAAGTTGCTGCTAAGGTAGCTGCGGAGAAAGAGCGGGTGGAGAAAGAGCGCTCTGTTAAAGTGCATGCTGAGAAAGAACAAAAGGATACAGAAAAAGGCGCCCAATCAACCTCGGAGCACATTGACGCGCCAGAGCTGTCAGAGCAGGGAGGAGGTGATGGTGAGGAGCAGAGCATTCCTTTCACCTTGAAGAGGCGTGGGCAGGAGCAGACGGGTGGACAATGGAAAAATCATAAGTATGATAAGCAGACACACATCAACCCAATGGTGCTTATAGAAGGCGATCTTGATGAGTTCGGTGACAAGGTGAGAGACAAAACCACTGAGGTGTTGCAACAATTTGAGCAATAGTACATGTAGACGCTAGGGAGCGTCCAAAAGGATCTACGCAAGCTGTAGATCCTGGCTAACAGGATTCAAGCAGGCATTGGGCAAGTGAGCCTGACACAGGGAAGTGGAATAGTGGCGGAGTTGGAACAGACCGTGGAACTTAGACTTATACCATTGCCAGAAGGGTCCGTTCGCGCAAAGTTTGATGAAGATCGCACTGTGATCAACATAGTGAAGGACATGGGGCTAAATTTGCCTGTGCTGCCACTCCAGATCCTCCATACACTGCATCAAGGTCTTTCAGAGGAGCTGAGGATCAAGGAGTAGCGCGCCCTCACCATTATAAGTGAGTTTAAGGTCAACAATGAACAAATGTTCGCGGAGAAAACTCAGGCACTGAAGGAAAAAGAGGAGCTGCACACACGATGTCAGAGCCTGGAGATCATGATCGAGCAGGCCTGCAAAACATTTCCCGAGTTGAACATACCAGAAGATGCAGAAGCCTTAGCAAAAGTAAGGAAATTAGTTGCTGTGGTACACGCCTCAAAGGATGAGGTTGGCAGGGTTACCTTCGACTTCCAAATGAAGATAATAGAGCTACAATTGAAGTTGCAGCCAACGATTTTGCCAGATGTACAAGAGCAACATGGAGTGGCAATCAAAGATGGTATGAACACATTGGATACCATAGTCACAGTCTTTGCTACAATGTTCGACGCAACTATGGAGTTATGGACAAATCTGCAGGAGGACCCGACCCTGCTAAAGCTGAACATCGATGTCCAAGAGACACAACGACAATATAATGAGGTCTAAGCGACTGCGTGCCCTTTGGCGCCAGCGCAATGCCTTGCGAAGCTACAAGAGGGAAAGCAACTTCAAGCACATGTGGAAGAATTGCAGAGGAAGGAGGCCCTGCTCAATTACAACCATGGCTAGAGGAAGCTTGTCAACTTACTCTGTCACTTCAGGAAAAACTAAATGTGCTACAACAGATACAGAGGACGATGTGCCTAGCAGTGGAGGCCCTGACAACAGAGAAATTGGTTGAAGAAGTGCAGCAGGTTGCGGCACAGAGTGTTGTTGAAGTTGTAGTGTTACAAGTTGAGCTCGATGCTCTGCATCGCAAGATCGAGGCGCCAATTGAGTGACTCGAGGGTGAGTCACGATCTTTATGTTGGGGACGTGTTGGGATAGGGTCCCTAGGGTCAGTTTTGGGGTTAGTTAACCCAAGTTTTATATAAATTTTTGTAAAAGATGCAAAGTCTCCACGAAATGTGGATGTGGAGGGCTTAGGTAGTTAGGAGTCAAAGGGGTCTTAGCCCCTTGTTTGGGTTAGTTTTAAGATTCTCCCATGGTCCGCCGACCATGGTATTGTATGGGAGAAAGCTATAAATAGTTGAGTCATAGCGAGTCTTAGAAAAAATATAGAAGGAAGAATTGTGGACTTTGAATGGTTTTTGTTGTTTTGGGCAAGTGCTAAGGCAGGAAGGCTCTGTTTCCGGTGCTTAGGCGAGAAGGGGAAGTCTCCTACAACTGAGTGAGCAGGAGGCCTTAGTAAGTACGCAGCTAAGTGTGCCGACCTCTACAGTTGAGTGCGCTGACCTCTGTAGATGAGTGCACAGGGTAGAAGAGTCTGTAATCTAAGCATTGAAGATCAATAAACACTGATTTTGAAGAATTACTGTGCAATCTTGCATTTTTGTTGTTTCTGTTTATATTATATTCTGTCGCTTAATAATATGTTTTCGTGAAATAATGTATGAATGCTGTGCGAACCTGTTGAATCTATCTTATTAATGCATGCTTTAAGTAATTATCTGTGTTCGCGAAGTTAAGGGTTGATTTTGCTATGTTTTCTAATGAATTGGATAGATCTGTGCGAAATCAGATCTAGGGTTATTTATTGATGCGCGAAAGTAGGTAATTTTCTTGTTTAAGGTCCACAAATACTAATCGCAGACCTTCGCGAAGGTCTTGAAGCCGTTTTCATAGAGTTGCAATAGCGAGCCATAAGAGACTATCGACCTGCACGAAGGAAGATCTTAACTATAGGAGCTTAAGAACCACTTATCAGATGTCCCTGGATGCAGAAACCTGGTTCGAGCATCCCCCAATATTGCTTTGGGTGAGACTGCAGCCTGCGCTACGCAGGTTGTTGCCGAAAGGGCTTGGAGTTAGGGTTTTGTTGGTTGGCGCGAACAACTCTGAACCTGGGTTAGGCCCCCTTAAGCCAACAAATGCGGTAGGATTGTTTCCATTTGAGTGCTTGTCTCTTTCCATCATCCTTATTTCTTCTTGAGTGCATCTAGCCAATAATTCATCTAATCCCGGAATCCTGTCATTGTTGAGGTTGGTAGTGTTGAGCACTTCCCATTCTCTTGTAAGGCCTCCAAGTTAAAGAAGAGTGAGCTCCTTGTCGCAAATGACTTCTCCAATAGATAGGAGATCATTCTTGATCTCGGTAATCCTCATGAAGTAGGATTGGATGGATTCTCGTCTATCCATCTTGATGTCTTTCAGCTTGTTCTTGAGAAAGAGAACTTGATTTGCATTATTTACTTTGAAAGAGGCTCCACCACTCTTCCTTTGACATAGTCCATAGCATCATTTTCTTCCAATGTCAAATATAGAGACATCTTCCATGCATGATAGTTATATTTGTCCTTAATCTTGTCCTTGAATTGGAAGTAAGATGTAATCATCATTGGGACTAGTTCCTTGTCCAACAACTTCCCTTAGTGATTGCTTTTCCTCACTCTTGCTTAGGCTTTATCTTCACTTGAGCTTCGATACCATGCTAATTTTGAATAACAGTGGTATGTTATA
The DNA here is from genome assembly GCA_031772625.1 of Pinus tabuliformis. Taxonomy (NCBI): domain Eukaryota; kingdom Viridiplantae; phylum Streptophyta; class Pinopsida; order Pinales; family Pinaceae; genus Pinus; species Pinus tabuliformis. The sequence goes on along the minus strand of CM062820.1, from coordinate 1,751,301,062 downwards.
TGTTTTTGCACAATGTACTTCAATGTTACTTTAGTAGCCCAATGACAATTTCCAGTTATATCCGGTAGCAATCACATTAACTTAAACACATTGATAGTAAATGCAGATAGAACATAAAAACATGAGCAGAAGACAAGCCAAGACAAGAGGACACAAGCTATGGCGAATGCTAGGGAAAAACCCCAATGTGGGGAAACCCTTTGATCTAATCCTCTTATTATTCTTCAATAGTTCAACAAAGATACTTCTTATTATTCTTCAATAGTTCAGTAGAGAGAGAGAGTACAAATATCAAATTAACTTTCCCAAAACAGTTTTGACAAAATCAGCGGTCAACAACAGTCAACTGCAGCGCTAACCATAAATTCAACGCTGGTCAAAGAAGGTCCAAAATGTCCTCCAAGCAACTCGATCAACAATAGTCCAATTCGGCCTTCCAAGAGTGTCAAAGTTAGCCCAAAATAGATTGGTCATACTAGTCAAAGAAGAGAGAAAAAATTGCTATAATTTCTGCAATCAAATATGAAGTCAACATTGAAGTCAACCCTGGTCAAACTGTCCCAAACTCCTTGATATTTGTGCCAATAAATGCGGTCTCCAAAAATTAAACTTTATTCCTTCAAAACGCAGTCAAAACTTGGTCAAACAAAAAGGGTCAACACTCACCAACACTGCCCTGTAACCTCGAAATTTTTGGCTAGCAAAATAGTCCAGAAATTTGTCCTTTCACACGTGAGAAGTAGAGAAGGTTGCCTCCAAGTTGTACGAACCAATCGACAGAGGAGAGAGAGATATGTGATGAGATGAGTGATGTCCAAATGAGAGAGAGGTCACTCCTATTTATACACTTCGTTGAGGCTGAGGAGACACATATATTGGGATTCATGAGCCTACATTTGACTGAGGCCGACCTTGACAATTTGTGCATGAGAGAGAATAAATTCAAAATTCCATTTATGCTTATCGGAATGAGACTCTCAAAAAGAGGAATCCAATGAAATAATTTTCTCCATCATATGAGCTGTCCTAAGGTGGAATTTGGTGATAGTTGCCAATTTTAACAAGCATCATATTTGATTCGGATCTCTTCAGCTACTAGAATTAACCAAGATCTTTTACTTCTATGATGTTAGAAGACTTGCATATAAAAGAGTATAAAACAACCGCATGTGCATACCGAAATAAGAGGAAACATAATGATGATCAACAAATCAAGAACACTAACACGTTGATAGAGAAGTTCACTGCGTGTGGGTTACGTCTCCGGGCCCTGGTGTCAAGGGTGGGGAGGCCGCTTCATTAATGATGCAAGATTATGATGTACATGGCATGTTATTTGTCATTACAAGGATGAATATCCTCAATCAGAGTGGCATGTCTCTCCACAAGACTTTTTCAGGAACTCTCACTCATATGGGCAAATTCCCTCAACAAGAGTGGCATGTCTCTCCACAAGACATTCTCCCTATGTGAACTCTCTCTCAAATGTGTCTTCCTTCAACATGAAAAGCCTAATAAAATCTCACATGATGTGGCAAATGACGTTCTTCCTATATGAACTCTCACTAAAATGGGTCTTCCTTCAACATGATAAGCCTAATAAAATCTCACATGATGTGGCAAACACGTATCCCTCAACATAACAGTAATCAGGGATTTCAACAATATAAACATCGTCTTAGCAAATTAGAAGGAAAACATCACATAACTACATGATATACCTCGACTCCTGGAGTTGGAAGAAAATGCAAAGCTCAGCTGATAAAATGGACTGCACCATTGAATTCTTGGTGACGAATGGTGCAAAATCGATTGTAAACTTGTTCAATTTTGACACCGTCAAATTTTGGACCCTCGGGCATCTTGAAGATTCCCCCCTAAGATTCTTTCCTGAAGATCGCTGGCAAATCCGCTGTTCAGCTGGAGATTTTGAGCATACCATTGTGCACCTTGTGAAATTCTGAGAAAAATGACTATAAAGTCGAAAACATTCCGACACTGGAAAAATTCAGCCTCTAAGGGAATCTAAAGATTCCTCAAGATTCTCCAAAGATTCCTTGATACTGGAGACCTACATTTCTTCTACTTGGATGGTGATTCTGACTGCATGGTTGGGCTCCTTGCGAGAAAACTTGAAAAAATGACTATAAGCATGTGAAATTCTATCATTGGCACCTTTGGCCCTCAAGGGAATCTTTTCAACGTCTTAATATTCTCATATTCATGATTCCATATCCTCTGCAAATTGTGGTTCTGCCTTGGTTCAAGGTTTTGCCTTCCTGGTTCTGGCCTTCACCTCCTAGCCGCTCTCTAGGTCGAATGCAATGGTTGAATTTATATTTACTTCGTTGGGCGGAATAGCCAAGGTTCTCTCCTATGGTTTGTTGGCATGGATTAAAAATAGCATGTGGGAGGTTTGAGCTCGAACCTCGTGCTGTCTCATTATAACTTCTTGTTATAACCTTTTATTAAAATGGGTTTCATAAAAGCCAAGCCCAACATATTTCAACTTTTTAAAATTATAAAGTAATCCAATTTTTTTTCATCTCATGCCCAAATTAACCTGCGCGCCACTTGCTAACACCGTTTGTTAGAGTTTGTTGTTTGTTTTAACTATTATAAAAAACCCACTATATTCGTTGGAAATGAGTTAACATATATATATGGTTTGTTTTTATATGAATTTTTGTATATCTTTTATATGATTTTATATGGTTATTAAATAAATATATTTTTATATTTTTAAAAATGGTTTTTGTTTTATATGGGCATTTTAATATTATTTTGTTTTGTATTTTCTGTAGGGAAATGAGCCAATGATGGAGTGCTAAGTGTCAATACTTGATGGGCTTCCATGTACGTTGTGGGTCCCACCAGTTGACTGGGATGCCATGTGACACATTGTGGGCCCTTCTTTTTCCTGTATTGTCAAACTTTAAAGAGCCATAAGTTGGTCATTTAGACTCGGATTTGAGTGTCGTTTGTGCCACTGGAATCGTAATGATGAGAACTACAACTTGGTATTGGTTTGGCTACATTTTGAAGACTTTCATTTTCGAGCCTTTTTGGAGCCACCTTCGATTTCTAAGCCTTCTTGGAGCCACTTGGATCATTCCACCCCACTGAGGAGCTTTTGGTCCTCCAAAAGCATGAATACTATCTGCAATCTGCTTTACTCTTTCGTCTGCACAAGAAGTGCCCTTATCAGACCACACTTCCTTCTCCTTCATCTTTTTACTTCAGAGCCATAAGTGATGAACTGACACTTGCATCCTATACAAACCCGTAGTACATCTTGCAAAATACATGTTCATTTCAAGACCAATTGTGACCGAAGAAATCCCAAAACTTTCCAAGAGTTTATAACACACACTCTTTGGTCAAGTGTACATCGTAATAGAATCAAATACCCCAGCTATTGACATAGGCCAAAACATCATTGTTGTTTTAACAAGCGATGGAAGACACATCATCACTTTTACAATTTAAGTTGCAACACATGCTTTACAAAACGTGGCCATGACAAGCTACCATATCTAGAAAAACCATCTCTTACTCAACAAAGTGAACCACTAGGAATGTCGTAGATTTGCTTGTTGAACACCTTCACCAATTGGTTACTGCACGGACGCTTTGTCCTTAAGACGTTGCTCTGGATGGAGCCTTCAACATGTGGCTCTTTCATGACCACCTATGTTGCAATGACCGCAAAAAGTCTTTTTACTCCAGACCTGCTTAACTTGCTTCCTTCCTTGATGTGGAGAATGCCTTTCACGCCACATCCTCTTCCTTTCTTCCATTCTCTTCAAGCACCACATGGTTATGTAAAGTTTAAACCACAGAAACTACATGTTTTTCTATGCCATGATTTTTGTTCATCATTAACAATATGCTTGTAATCAAAATGAACTTTGGAATACTGAGATTGTTTATACCTCTCTCGACTATCTCTGGCACAATTATGGCGATGAGATCTTGCCTTAGCTCTTCCCCTACAATGTGCACTATCATGGGGGGATGGTGATGTGTTCCCATCATTCTCTTTCCTCGATGGTTTCAATGATGTCTTAGAAGCTTCTGACACCTTTGAGAAATCTCCTTCAGTGTATCCCAAACCTGCAAACTGAGGTATTTGTACCACCTCCAATCGCTGAGTCATTCCTTGGCCATTAACACCAAGTCCTCCTCCTTTATACCCCATCAGGGTAAGGAGTCTCATACTAGTTTCTGAAATGGGTACCTCCATGTTTCCAACAAAAATAGTGTCATGCGAAAATGAAACTGAAGAATGATTAACATTGTTTACCTTAGTCATCGATTCTGAAACAAGTGACGATGGCTTTGCTAAGCCTTCATTGCACTTCAACTCTTCCAAGGCCTCTTTCGTGGCTTGTAGCTGAAGCTGCAATCTTTGGTTTTCCTTGTTCTCTTCTTGTAGGAGTCTCCACAATTCAAAATTATCTGCGTGAAGGTTATCACTGATCTCCTCATTTGAATGACGAGAAGACGATGAAGAAGATGGATGTACACTCGAGGGGGTAGATGAAGCATCGTCCTCTGCTCTTTCTTTCTCCCATTCCTCTCTTTCCATTTTCTTCTCATAAGTGTCCACCATTTTTGACATCCTGAGGAAGGCCTCGTACATATCTAAGTCATCCTCAATTTTGTTTGTTTGTTGCATGTTCAATCATGCAATTCACATCAGCGAGAAGACCCCTCTAATACCAAACTTGATCCAGATCTCTTCAGCCACCAGAATTAACCAAGATCTTTTACTTCTGTGATGTTAACATAATTGCATATAAAATAAGTATAAAACAACCACATGTGCATAATGAAAGAAGATGAAACATAATGACGATCAACAAATCAAGAACACATAACATGTTGATAACAGAGTTAAGCCAATGTGGGTTACGTCTCCGGTCCCTGGTGTCAAGAGTGGGGAGGCTGCTTCATTGATGCTTCAAGATGATGATGTACATGACATGTTCTTGTTGGAGATTGGATAAACCAACGCTCCCCGTGTGTTTCACGACATGGACTAACTGCCTCTCGTGGATCCTTATCTCTGGTAACGCGATCATTGACTAACACTTGCGGATTTTGGTCTAACGACAATCATGATTCCCAACAATTGGTATCAGAGCATAGGTCATGAGTTCGATACACACCTAGCTCGCGTTGGGGGGGCGATTGTTGGACATTGGATAAACTAACGCTCCCCATGTGTTTCGCGACATGGACTAACCGCCTCTTGTGGATCCTTATCTTGCAATGCGAACGTTGACTAACACTTGCAGGTTTTGGTCTAACGACAATCATGATTCCCAACAAGTGGTATCAAAGCATTGGTCAGGAGTTCGATATACACTTGGCTTCTGTTGGGGGGGAGATTGTTGGACATTGGATAAACCAACGCTCCCCCTGTGTTTCACGACATGGACTAACCACCTCTCGTGGATCCTTATCTCTGGCGATGCGATGTTTGACTAACACTTGCGGGTTTTGGTCTAATGACAATTGTGATTTCCAACAGTTCTTTGTCATTACAAGGATGAATACCCTCAATAAGAGTGACATTTCTCTCCATGAGATGTTCTCAGGAACTTTCACTCATATGGGTAAATTCCCTCAATAATAGTGGCATGTTTCTCCATGAGATGTTCTCCCTATATGAAATCTAACTCAAATGGTTCTTCCTTCAGCATGAAAGCTAATAAAATCTCACATCATGTGGCAAACAAGTATCCCTCAACATAATAGTAATCAGGGATTTCAACAATATAAACATCATCTCAGGAAATCAGAAGAAAAACATGACATAATTGCATCATATACCTTCACTCCCAGAGATGGCTGAAAAATGCAAAGCTCAACTGATGAAATGGATTGCACCATTGAATTCTTGGTGAGGAATGGTGCAAAATCGACTGTAAACTTGTCTAATTCTGACACCATCAAATTTTGGACCCTCGAGAATCTTGAAGATTCCCCAAAGATTCCTTCCTGAAGATGGCAGAGAAATTTGCTACTTAGCTAAAGATTTTGACACTAGAAAATTTCACCCTCCAAGGGAATCTAAAGATTCCTTAAGATTCTCCAGGGATTCTTTGCTACTAGACACCTGCATTTCTTTTACTCAGATGGATATTCTGATTGCATGATTAGACACCTAGCAAGAAAACGTGCAAAAAATACTATAAGAATGTCAAATTCTGTCACTAGCACCTTTGGCCCTCATGGGATTTTTTTCAGCATCTTAATATTCTTAGGTTCATGGTTCCATACCCTCTGTAAATAGTGGTTCCGCCCTAGTTCGAGGTTCTTCCTTCCTAGTTTTATTCTCTAACGGCCCCGCCCAACACGATAACCGTGGGCCATATTTAAGTTAACCGCTGCCGAAAAAATGTTATAACCGCGCCAAAGTTGACTATGAAATCTTAACTTGGTTCAAATAATATGTAATATGGTGGTCAAATGGGTTTGGTTGGGGTTGTGTGGAGCGGACCTCGCCCACCAAACTATACCATATGCAATGGTTATACAACACACCAATTGCATATAATCATTCAAATGACAGATTGTTAAAACAATATAACGGTTACATAACGCACCTCCAAATTTAATACAAACCAAAACTATATACTATGGTGGGGGTTCGACAGGGTTTGAATCCCTGACCTGCCCGCCACAAATCCTCGGCCCAACCACTCCGCCAAGGGTGGCAGCTTTGTAAAGTCTGCCACCCCTCAACCATTTAAACTCAGTTCTTTCTCATTTGACGGGGATCGACCAATGTAGATCAACATGTGGTGGAACCTTGAACTTCTAGGGGAGAGCAGAACCTTGCCCAAGGGAATCTTGGGGTATCAAAAAGATTCATTGGGGTGCAGAAGGTGACATTATCATTATTTGTTGAATTGATAGTTGTTTTTGCACGTTTTCGCACCAGGAATTTAGTGGCGATGTCAGTTTAAGTAGCTGGGCTCTCGATTTCCAGGCCATCGTCCAGATTGGAAGTACAAGGGTCATTTATGTGAAATTGATTTCTTTGATGCCACTTAATGAAAGAAGGCCTACCCACTATTGAATAGGGCCCAGAGATGTATCCCACATTGGATGAACTTTGTAATCAAATCATGTGTCATTGATCTTATGCTTGCTTATGTTTTTTCCGCTTCATGCTTATGTGGTTTTAATTTACCTGGTTAACATGCTTTGTTATATGTAACTCTAAGTGCATCCTTGAAGTTAAAAGATTTGGATCAATATCATCCAACATTGTCACATAGAAAGGCCTTAACTAACATCTCTATCTCTACACAACATCAAAGCACAATGCTGGCGAAACCAAATGTGAAGCATAAAAACTGATAGCTTGTAGACTTGAATGTAAAAATACACGAGGTTTTTGAAATAATAATTTATTATATATAAAATGTATAAGTGATGAATGTTATAATGAGGACCCGCACATATATACCTAAGCTGGTGTCCTTCCGTGAATGGACATGTCTTTTAGACATGCCTTTTCACTTAAATTAATGACTATTTAACCTAATTAATATTTGATTATTTAATATTTATATTTATTTATTTGTTATGAATTATATTCATAACATAGCCCCTTCCTTCAGAAGCTTTGTCCTCAAAGCTATATTGTCGACAATTATCTTTGCTATTGTCGTCTTGACATATGGAAGGTGGAAGGTCTTCGTCACTGGTGGCTCGCTAGTAACTCTATTTTTAGTGCAAGGTTGTCTTTTTTTTTTTTTTTAAATTCTTTCTTTAAATAATAATTTAATTAATTAAATTATAATTATAATATATTAATTATAAATATAACTTTATATAATAGTTATAAATATAACACTATATATATATATATATATATATATTTTTTTTTTTTTTTTCCCTATAAAGGTTTTTTTTAATAACTTATTTTTTTTTAAAATTATAATATAACTATTATAAAGATATAAGTTATAATGTTCTTATCAAATAATTCACCTGAACAGTTGTGTTCGTTGACCGTGGCTCCCGCAGTGCTACGGGCGGCTATTATTGGTCGAGTATGTAAGGGGTGCTATCCACAGCACCAACACTCTAGGAAATGATTGCCGCTGACGAGAAGTTGGGTCCTTTGCATTCATTGACCGTGGCTCTCCCGTGGCTCCCGCAACACCAATAACACACGCAACAGTAATGCGGTGGTCGCAAAAAGTGAGATTTGGTGCGGGCAACGGATTCACGAGTCGGCGAAACATTTCTAGTATAATGTTCACAGATTCGGTCAACAATATCAAATCACGAGCGATTGGACTGTGGAAAAACAACCGGTAGAGGTCATACTCTTTGATCGTCATAATGTTTGCATTGCCCATGTTTTGGTATAATATATTTGCATTGTTCAGTGCAAGCAACCAGTGATCGAAAAAAAGATGAAGCCAATGCAGACTCTCCTGCTTAACTGTCTCAGCGATCATTTCGTGGATGTATGTCAACAGATCCATATGAATACTGAAAGCCAGCTGCGTTTCTAGAAACTCTTGGGGACCTTCTACAACTAGGAGTTGGTTGAGGTGAAATAGGGATACACGCAAAGCTTCACAAGCGTCCTCCACAACGCCAATACGATTCTCGCTCTTGAAAATACCCACTGCATAAATCACAATTTGAACAAATCCTTCCACCACATGTTTCTGCATTTTGAGAATCAGTTGGCCATTATCTTCTGTAAAATTACTACGAATGAAGCAATCGAGAATCCGAGAAATTTTTTTGAGATCAGTTGAGGAAAAAGCCACGGGTTCTGCATATTTAAGGTATTTCAGAATGCGAAGTAGTTGTTTGGGTTCCAGACTTTCAACTATGAGCGAGAGAAGGCCAAAGACTACAGGTTGTAAATCTTTGTTCGCTAATTGAAAATGTCTAAGCAAAAATCCTGTAAACTGAGAACTCCAGAAGTCGTTTTCAAGTTTCAACTTGTATATTCGTTGTTGATGTGTAGCCAAGTCGAGGGCACAAATTGTTTGGAGAATCTATGTGAAAGAGGTTCGATTCGTTAGTTTTTATTCCCAGAGTGTAGGAGAGGGCTATAAATTCAAGAAAAATTGTCTCGTCAAAGCACGCCCACAGAGGCCTCTTATCCTTGTCAGGGTTGAGATCTGGTTCCTTCTTACCACCGCTTATATCAGAACTCTTTAAGATGCTTCCTGGGGTGTCTTGGATTTTTTCTGGCATATCAACCTCTATTGAAGTGTTTGCCACATTTTTTTACAATTGCTCCTAAGCTTGGAATGTCATCTCTATCATTTCCTTTTGGATCATCATCTTTTTTTATTTTCTGCAACACCATCATCTTCAACATTATCATCATTCTGATCAAAATCTTCTTGATCTATATCAGCTTCATCGAAATTATTATCTTGATCTAGATCATCCTCATTCACATCAAGATTAGCTTTATTTGAATCCTCATTTAGATTAATTTGCGTATTAGGTGTTTTCATTTTATTTCTTCGGGGCATCAATTAATGATAATTATGCTTCACTATTCCTTTGAATTTCAAACTAAATTTTCAACCCAAACTTATGCAAAATTTTAGAAAGACTTCACACCTTTTTTCGCTTTGTAGAAGCTCTATATTGAATATGTTGTATATCTGTAATTGCGGATCTCCAAGGTCAGAAATTGCTTCGTGTGGTAACCCTCTGAGTCCTCTTTCCAATGCCACCAGTCTGATCAAAATTGAATTCTCCAAGAAAGAGATATGCCCAATCTCCCAAGATGACACGATTATATAATTTTTCAGTAGAGCGAACTTGTACGACGTGCCACATGTCATTGTTTCGACCATCGGATCTAAAAAAGTTACACAAAAAACTACAGTCCATCATCTTTCTGTAACTTCTTATGAAATTTCAATCTGATGCTCAAAGAGAGTTATGATGATTTTCTCAAGGTCACCTATTTGGAGAAGCGAAACCCTAAAATCCAAAGCTCTGATACCAAATGTTAAGAAACCGACTCACAAAAAGATAGAAAGATATATCAATGACTTCAAAATCAATCTCTTGAAGGGGGAAACCTCCTTTACATTACACAAATGAATAATTCTTGGATGATACAACTGAAAAAGCCTCATTTTTATATATAGGAGTCAAAGGGGTTACAATATAATCAAAGCCGACATAATAATAATAATATAAGGACACAACAATAACAATAGTGGGCTTCTATGGGGCACAATAATAACAATATGGGGACAATAGGGGAACAAAAATAACAATAAGGGCTACATTGACAATAGTAATAGGGGAATCACTAGTATTATAGGGACCTAACATGCCCCTTTCCTTCAAAAAAGTGTTTTCCTCTTCGCTTGAGTAGTTCTAGATGCTTCTATATAAAATTCTCATCCTCCCATGTGGAATCTTTTGCGGCTAAGTTCTTCCAGTTGACGAGATACCCTGAAATTGATCGATTTCATAGCTGTCGAGTTCTTTTTTCTGTGATTGCTTCAAGTTCCAATATGATTTTTCCTTTCTCGTCAAGTTTTGGCAATATTGCTTGCACTGGGAGCTTGTCACCAATAACCTTCTTTAAGCATGAAACATGGAAAATTGGGTGCACTCGAGAAGCTGTAGGAAGATCTAATTTGTATGCCATAGTACCAATCTTTTGCAACACTTTGTACAAACCATAATACTTTGGTGATAACTTATTATCCTTCTTAGCTTTCTTGAGGGACATTTGTTTGTAGTCGTACAAATAGCCAGTCACTTACATCAAAACTTCTATCGCTGTGATGTTGATCTGCCTATTGTTTCATTCTATTCTGTGCCAAAGTTAGGTTACCCTTTAAGAGTTGGAGAACTTCTTGTTGATGCTCGATGTGATCTTCCACTACTTGAACATTAGAATTTTCTCTTAAATATGATCTGATGGACGGTGGGTGATAATCATAAAGTGCCATAGATGGGGTCATTTTTGTTTCAGTATGGAAGGAAGTGTTATACCACCATTCAGCTAGAGGCAACCTTTTGACCCATTGCGTCTGTTTATCAAATAGAAAGCAACGAAGATATCCTTCCAAACATGTGTTTACTATCTTAGTTTTCCCATTAGATTGAGAATGATAATATGAACTATGAGATAACTGAGTACCAAGAAAAGAAAATAATTCTGTCCAAAAATTTCCAGTTAAAATGGGATCTCTGTTGCTTACAATAATCTTTGGGTTTCCAGGTAGCTTTTGAATTGTTTCCATAAATGAGGTAGAAAATGTACTGGATTTAATTGGATGAGATAATGCATAGAAGTGTGCATACTTGGTAAGTTTGCCAACTACCACCATGATGACACTCTTTCCTTCGGACTTGGGTAAACCTGTGATAAAATCCATTGAAACCTCCTCCCAACGTTGACTTGGAATGAATACAAGTTGTAATAGACCTGGGGTATTAATTGTTTCAACTTTATTTTGTTGGCAAACCAATAATTCTGCCACGAACTTTTGAATATTAGATTTAATGCCATCCCAAAAAAATTCCTTCTTAACCCCGTGGTAAGTTTTTAAAAATCCCGAGTGCCCTCCTAAGGGAGAGACGTGAAATTCCATAAGAATATTTTGTTTGAGTTGGAAATTCTGACATAGGTATAAGCGATCTTTGTATCATAACAAATCATTTTTCTAGCTAAATGTATCAGATGTACTGGAATCTTGTTGTAACTTTTGAATGAGTGCCCACACTTCTTTGTAATTCTTCAATTCATCCCTTGCTTCGTTTATCCAATCGAGTTGGATAATAGAAATAGTACAAAGCAATGCTTCCACATCCTCATCATTTCTTGAGAGTGCATCTGCCACAATATTTTGCTTCCCTTTTTTGTAGATGATTTCAAAGTCATAACCCAACATCTTTGTGACCCATTTTTACTGCTCTTTTGAAGATAATCTTTGTTCTAAAAGGTATTTAAGACTATCATGATCCGTTTTTATCTTGAAATGTCTTCCCATTAGGTAAGGTCGCCATTTCTTAAGTGCATGTAGTATTGCCAACATTTCTTTCTCATAAATAGCTTTGTGTAAATACTTTCCTTTGATTGGACAACTTTCGAAACTAATGGGTCTTTCTTCTTGCATTAAAACAACACCAATCCCATTTCCTGAGGCATCACATTCCACAATAAAGGATTTTGTGAAATCCGCGTAGCTAAGACCGGTGCTTGGCACATTGCCTCTTTAAGATGTTCAAAGGCCTTCATTGTTTCTAGAGTCCATAAAAATGCATCTTTCTTCAATAATGTTGTTAGAAGTGCTGCTATTCTCCCATAATTCTTAACAAACTTGGGATGATACCCTGTCAATCCGATAAATCCTCACAGAGGCTTTATGGATATGGGGACTTTCCATTCTTTAATGGTTTTAATTTTGCTAGGGTCTACCTGTTAGAGTCGGTCTAGTAGCCCTCCATCAACGATCAAAGCTCTTTGCATTTGCATAAGTAGGTGTCTCATAAGTGTCATCTTATTGCATTCCATTAGGCATGCCATAACCCTGATGGAGGAGCTGGTGTCTTTATTCCCCTCTTGGCACTACTGGATCGAGTTGTTTCAGTCATTAAACTTTTTCAAAGTTACTTGTCTTGTCTTGAGAGCAAAATTCTAGGTCTAGGGTTTTGGTCAAGTTTGTCTTCAAGGTCATGTTTCTGAAGGTCAATAAGTGCCCAGCAAGCCAGAGGGATGATTTTCAAAATGTTTCTTCGAAAAATTTCATCTTGTACAGTTAATTTCACCTTGGATTTAAAAACCCTGTTTTTAAAGCCAAGGTCATTTTTCAAAATTTTGTAAAAAATGGTAAAATTTCAAAAGGCTTCAAAGGACAGCATGTAACCCTGGCTCCCTTGCCAAGATCCCTTAGATGTTATCCCTGCAAAAAGTATCGAGCAAAAGCATCAAATTAGTCAATTTCAGGATAAAAGGAAACCAAAAACATCAAGTTTATAAAGTGTCAAAGAAAAACATTATAAAGTGGGTTTGGGCATGAAATTAATTCAAATCAAAGTTATAAGAGCCCAATCTCCCTCCATAGACCCTCATTGTGCATCTAAGTCACTTGCAAGAGAGATTGGGTGAGAAATTGGCCGAAGTTGAGAGCTGGACAGGCGCGCGACCCGTTGAGCGCCCTCCGCCAGTGCAAAATTATAACGGGCGCGACCCGTCAGAGGCGCGCGACCCGTTGGGTGAGGCGCACGACCCGTCAGCGCCCTCTTTGTAAAACCGCCTGCAAATTCACCAAGGAGCCACAAATTGCCAAATTTTGCAAGGTAGGCCCTCCATCATGAAAATTATTGCTTGCTACAGTTCAAGAAGATCATGATTGTATTTTTAAAGGTCTTCATTTGCAAGTAAAAGTCTCCATTGTGCTTTTGGGCTTAAAGTTGTTAAAATTGCTAAGGTTTATTATGCTGTTTTGAGGTATCCCTTTTCTTTCCTATTGTCCACCTCCCATTACATATTGCTTATCATTTTATTTAAACTTCCCTTCCAAATATGTGAAAAGCCCTAAACCCTACCCCTCTTCCCAAGAAATAAAAAAATTACACCCTAAACCCTACCTTCCATAACATCCTTGCAAATGAAATTGTATGATGATGTTGATGTCATGATTCCTCTCTTTAACCCCTGTTTCATATATTTTTCCCAATTTCCCTTCCAATTCTTCCTTCCCTAACATTTCCCTTGTGCTACTTGTCCCCTTGAAACAACATTTCAAAAGAGTTAAAACAAGAGATTTCAAAGCAGAAGCAGCAGTACATTTCAGCCACTTTGCCCCTGAAACCATGTCAGAAACCGAAACCGACTATGAGCAAAGTGATGATCGTGAGTCAACACCAGAAGTTGAGTCTGCTCTGGAACATGAAAAATCATTATTGGGCACGGATGCACGTGTGCAAGGCGAAGATGAAAGTGCTCCAAAGACGGCTGGCCAAAGCACAAAAACGAAGAAAAAGGTCCGACCCCCTCCACATCTTGGCCGAGGCTTCCTTGAAGGAGCAAGGCACTAAATAGCTCAGTCACAACACAAATCCCAAGAAATTTTGAGCATTTTGGGTAAATTTTGGTTTTTTCAGGCAATTTACAGGTTTTCTCCATTAACGGGTCTCACCCCCCGCGCGACCCTTCATCCTGGCAACTCCATTTTGCAAAAACTCAGCATTTCCAGATTTGTCATGAAAATCTACATATGCTCATCCATTGCCAAGAGATTTTATGAAGTTTTGGGCCTCCAGAAAGTCAAAAAACAAGCAAAAAATGACTTTCTGCCACATTTTTGAGACACAGAAAGCAGTCTTGGGAGATTACAATTTTGAGGGGCAAATGACCACCAAATTCAGAAATGCCAGTTGGGTTGGAAAGTAGACTCACAGATCTTTCCAACAAGCCTACTCTTGCCCCATTTGGACACCTGGAAGTGCCCCAAAAGTGGTCCCAAAGGCGCGCGACCCGTCAGGCAGAGGCGCGCGACCCATCAGGCAAATTTCTCCAAATTTCAGTGTACAGCTCAGAAAAACGCAGATTTGACCATGTTTGACTTTTTGGAGTGGATCGTTATCCTCCTTGATGTAAATAATGTAATTTTTTGATACTTTTACACTTATGTATCTCTTCTAGAAGATTCATTAATGAAATAGGTGAAAATTAAATGAATGAATTGGTTTCCTAGCTTATAGAGGCAAGTTGTTTTGACTGCCTAGTTTTCAGTGCTTAGTTTAGAAGTGGTTGAAACATCTCCTAGGATAGTGAGCTCGACCCCTAGAGGCAGGGAAAGATGTTAGATGATCTATATTATGTACTCTCTTGCTCATTTTCATGGTTGGACTCTTGAGGGAAAAGCTATCATTGTATTATTCACTGTATCTCTGCAATTTTTGGCTAAGGAAGACCAGGGTTTTGCAGTCCTTTTTGGGATTCTTGTGGTTACATGTATTGATGGTGTGTTTCTCTATGTACTTGTAAGTGTGTTATGTGAATCATTTCCTTTCTTTCCTTCTGCACATTAGGCAAATGAGGTGTTAAAGTAGAACTCATGACTGTCATGCTCTGATTTTAAGTTTGCTTAATTTAAATGTTTTCTACTGTTTAAGGAGAATTCAAAGCTATTGTTTGCTCTCCTTAGCTCCTCACCTGTCTTTCTCATCCATTCACCTCAATCTAAGGCATCAATACTGTCTCCTATCTCGCCCCAAAGAACCCCCTGCAGAAACTGTGTCCAATCCCCGCACCCAAAATTGTCATCTCCTCAATTTGCCACCAAAACCCTAAAAACCCCAAATCAACCCTTTTGATCAGTTTACTAGCCTAAAATCAGTGTTACCCTATTGGTCATCTCACCCATTGAAAATCTTTACCGAGATAGACCGGAGAGAGCCCTCTCCTGCCCCGTAGGGCTAGCTACGAGGCTAAGTGGTTTGATGTTGCCTTGAGGTTTACCTTTCTCAGCCTGAGGTGAAATTTCAAGCGCTAACATATTGGCGACCATACTGGGGAAGAACAAATGGTTTGCTGGTTGATGTCAATTGTTTTATAAGCTACAGATGGAGCCTGAAGTTACGCCAGGTAGCCTTCGAAACGCTTTTGCTTTGCATTAGCGGAAGTAGATAAACGCTGCTTCAGTCAATCTCCGGTCTAGCTTGTAAACGTGACATTTAACTTGTTAATTACCCCAGTACATGTATCAAGTTCAGATCTGATTGTTGATAGTGAACAACGATCAGACACTTGAAACGCTGAAATCATTCACCTGGCGACTCTAAATCATTTTCGAGATCAGATCCAAAGACTCCACTGGAGGATGATCCCGACCAGCAAAAACATGAAAGGACAACATGGAAAGATCAGGTATTCAAGTTGGAATTTCATCCAAGACATTTTGTTCTTTGTCATAAATTATTTCTTCTCTTTTCCCAAGAATGTCAAGACTGCGTTGCAAGGTGTACTATGCTTGAGAAAAGATCCCAGGCCTGCATTTGATTCCTTCCCTTTGAAAAGTGTGAAAACCAAAGATTTGCATGCCTTTGAGCTTGATCAAGATCCTTTTTCCGAATTTTGTGATGACCATATTCAAATTGATGAGTCGCAAGAGACCAAGACTGATTCTATACCTGCTGTACCTACCCCTACACCTTGTAAAATTCCAGATCGGTATAAACCTCTTGTTTTACCTTCTGTTCTCCATGCTTTCCCCAAAAATTATGATCTATACTTGCCGAGGTTTGACGGTGAATGTAAGAATGTCAATGCCGAGCAACATGTGCAGAATGTTGAGAATTTTCTAGATCTTTTTGAAGTTGATGAAGAAGATGTTAGTATTAGGCTTTTTGCTCTTTCTTTGCAAGCTAAAGTGAAGAGTTGGTTCAAAGCCCTGCCTGATGCAAGCATTTCAGATTTCCAGCAGTTTGTCAAAGTTTTTCTCGACAGGTGGATAATCGGGCAGAACCTTTTCTTGATTGTAGAAGAGTATAACCAGCTGAAAAGAATGCCAGGGGAGACAGTACAACAGTTTTCAGCCAGATTTAACCAAGTTTATTATTCGATGCCAGTTGATATTAGACCTTCTCCTAGATCTGCTCTCTTGCACTATCTGGGTGCCTTTGATCTGGAGATGGAGTTTCAGCTGAGAGAAAGGGATATTGCAACACTTCACGAGATGCAAAACAGTGCAGTAAATGTAGAGGCTCATCTACTGATCCGAAGGGCAAGGTTGAAGGAAGAAGAGATGAAAAACATAGATCCGGAAAAATCGACATCTCTACAGATGAAGCTTGATATTTTGGTAAGTGCAGTGGAAAAGATGATTGACAAGGTCACCGCAAGGAATGCTTATGATGTTCAAGCTCATGGCTCGCTGATTGAAGAAGAACAAGTTGCTGATCCAAAACATTTTGTTTCTTATCCTAGTTGTCATAGATCTGATGATGATTGTTTTGTAGATCACCTTGGAGAAGAAAGAACTGTTGATATGACTTGCATGCTTGATGATGTCTTTTATACTGATGATTTGCCTCAGTTTGATCAGTATGATGATGATTATGTTCTCCAAAAAGAAGCTAATCTTGTAGACAAATCAGCAGCTAGTTTGTGGGAGGAAGAAGTTCATTTTCAGCAGCTCGAATATAATGTTCAGCCATCATATATCAGCTATGACATTGATGAGGAAAGTGCAGCAAAGTTTGAAGTAAGTGAAGGATCTTTGCCTTTTTGTTTTGATTCATTTCAGTTCATCAGAGATAACTACCATGCAATCAGAAATCAAATGTCAACAAGTTTTGATTTGAATCATCTTGAGAGCAATGAAAATTTTGTTCAAGACTTCTCATATTCAGATTTGCAACCCCCGAAATCCATTGATTGTCAAGTTGCAGCTGAAAACTTGGAAGTGCGCACACATGATTTAATGATTCAAGGTGACTCTGTACCATTCTGTTTTGAATCATTTCAGTTTTTGAAGGGTAGATTGCATAGTAAATCTTCAAATGAACAACCTATAACAAATCAACAATCTCTCAGTGTCAATGTTGAGGATGAGACGGATAACAAAATCCTTGAGCAGCCTGTAGCATCAGATTTGCAGCCACCAAATGAAATTGAAGGGCAGATTACAGATGAAGTTGTGGAAGGCGAAATACATGATTTGATGATACAGGAAGATTCTATACCCTTTTGTTTCGAAGCATTTCAGTTTATAAGGAAGAATCTTCGTAAAATCTCTCAAGAAAAAGATGAACAGCTAGAAGGATGTCATACATTTTCAATGGATACATTGTAGCAGTCTTTTCAGGTTTTTCATGATCCAATAGCTGATGTTTTGGATGAGGTTTGCAGTCAAAGTTTTTCTCCATTGTCTACATGTGAGCTTGAAACATGTGTTGATATGAATTTGATTCGGCAGCCGGTTTCTTTCTCATTTTCAGCAGAGGTCTCGTCACAAGGCTCAGATCAAAGTTTGCATTCATGATATGAGGAGACGAGAAGTAATCCATTGGATGAGCTAAGTTCCAGTGTGCATGAATTTCAAGATCCTTATGCAGTGTTTTTGGAGGTGGATAGAGATTTCATATCATTCAAAGGATCTGTTTCTAAGTTTTCATGGGAGTTGCCTTTCAGTAGTTCTCTCTTGTTGGTCATAAGAGAGCACTTGTGGAGAATTCGAACAGCAGACGGGATTCTTACTTGGTTACATTGGTTGTTTCATTTCACTTGATCATGTGATGAATGAAACTGTTAGAGTAGGTTTTGATGAATAAGCTCCACTTTGAGCATCATTTTCAGTTTGTCGGTTGTGTTTAAGTATTGAGTCAGTTTTTAGTTGAGTGAGAGTCAATTTGTGTTGTCAAGTCATCAGTTTTCAGTCATGCATTTCAGTTTGAGTTTTTGACTCCATCGCCCAATGGTTGAAGGCACTGGTCTGCTCTCCCAGAGGTCTAAGGTTCTTGGTACCTCCAAGGAGCTACCATCCCCATTGGAGCCAATGTTAGAGTCGGTCTAGTAGCCCTCCATCAGCGATCAAAACTCTTTGCATTTGCATAAGTAGGTGTCTCATCAGTGTCATCTTATTGCATTCCATTAGGCATGCCATAACCCTGATGGAGGAGCTGTTGTCTTTATTCCCCTCTTGGCACTGCTGGATCGAGTTGTTTCAGTCATTAAACTTTTTCAAAGTTACTTGTCTTGTCTTGAGAGCAAAATTCTAGGTCTAGGGTTTTGGTCAAGTTTGTCTTCAAGGTCATGTTTCTGAAGGTCAATAAGTGCCCAACAAGCTAGAGGGATGATTTTCAAAATGTTTCTTCGAAAAATTTCATCTTGTACAGTTAATTTCACCTTGGATTTAAAAACCCTGTTTTTAAAGCCAAGGTCATTTTTCAAAATTTTGTAAAAAATGGTAAAATTTCAAAAGGCTTCAAAGGACAGCATGTAACCCTGGCTCCCTTGCCAAGATCCCTTAGATGTTATCCCTGCAAAAAGTATCGAGCAAAAGCATCAAATTAGTCAATTTCAGGATAAAAGGAAACCAAAAACATCAAGTTTATAAAGTGTCAAAGAAAAACATTATAAAGTGGGTTTGGGCATGAAATTAATTCAAATCAAAGTTATAAGAGCCCAATCTCCCTCCATAGACCCTCATTGTGCATCTAAGTCACTTGCAAGAGAGATTGGGTGAGAAATTGGCCGAAGTTGAGAGCTGGACAGGCGCGCGACCCGTTGAGCGCCCTCCGCCAGTGCAAAATTATAACGGGCGCGACCCGTTGGGTGAGGCGCGCGACCCGTCAGCGCCCTCTTTGTAAAACCGCCTGCAAATTCACCAAGGAGCCACAAATTGCCAAATTTTGCAAGGTAGGCCCTCCATCATGAAAAATTATTGCTTGCTACAGTTCAAGAAGATCATGATTGTATTTTTAAAGGTCTTCATTTGCAAGTAAAAGTCTCCATTGTGCTTTTGGGCTTAAAGTTGTCAAAATTGCTAGGGTTTATTATGCTGTTTTGAGGTATCCCTTTTCTTTCCTATTGTCCACCTCCCATTACATATTCCTTATCATTTTATTTAAACTTCCCTTCCAAATATGTGAAAAGCCTTAAACCCTACCCCTCTTCCCAAGAAATCAAAAAATTACACCCTAAACCCTACCTTCCATAACATCCTTGCAAATGAAATTGTATGATGATGTTGATGTCATGATTCCTCTCTTTAACCCCTGTTTCATATATTTTTCCCAATTTCCCTTCCAAGTCTCCCTTCCCTAACATTTCCCTTGTGCTACTTGTCCCCTTGAAACAACATTTCAAAAGAGTTAAAACAACAGATTTCAAAGCAGAAGCAGCAGTACATTTTAGCCACTTTGCCCCTGAAACCATGTCAGAAACCGAAACCGACTATGAGCAAAGTGATGATCGTGAGTCAACACCAGAAGTTGAGCCTGCTTTGGAACATGAAAAATCATTATTGGGCACGGATGCACGTGTGCAAGGCGAAGATGAAAGTGCTCCAAAGACGGCTGGCCAAAGCACAAAAACGAAGAAAAAGGTCCGACCCCCTCCACATCTTGGCCGAGGCTTCCTTGAAGGAGCAAGGCACTAAATAGCTCAGTCACAGCACAAATCCCAAGAAATTTTGAGCATTTTGGGTAAATTTTGGTTTTTTCAGGCAATTTACAGGTTTTCTCCATTAACGGGTCTCACCCCCCGCGCGACCCTTCATCTTGGTAACTCCATTTTGCAAAAACTCAGCATTTCCAGATTTGTCATGAAAAGTTACATATGCTCATCCATTGCCAAGAGATTTTATGAAGTTTTGGGCCTCCAGAAAGTCAAAAAACAAGCAAAAATGTAGAAATTTCTCATTTCCCACCCCGGTTTTCAGTTTCTCCTTATTTCTCCCATATAGTTAAATGCCCTTTCCCATAACCATACATTCAACAAGTTGGAAAAAATAAATATTGCTGAAAACACAAATTCTGGAAATTTTACAGAATGCTGGAAATTGCAGAAATAAAAATCAGCAGTAATAAACAGCCATTAAAACACATTTGAACACTGATATTTTTGGTCAATGTGACCTTGGAAAAACCCCCTACAACTCTTGGGGAAAACCAGTTTGAGAGCTCTTCTTTATTTTTGGAAAATTCCTTTTTACAGTGAGAGAAAATGTTCAGCAAAAATCAACAGACAGACTTTTACAACTTATCTCAGCCTTGCTGAAACACCGCTGCTGATACTCCGCAGCTGTTGCTGTTACACCGCTGCTGTTGCTGTTACACCGAGGCTGTTGCTGTTACACCGCGGCTGTTGCTGTTACACCGCTTTCAGCTTTGCTGTTACACCGCTTTCAACTTTGCTGTTACTCCGCTTTCAGCTTCGCTGTTACACCGCTTTCAGCTTCGCTGTTACACCGCTTTCAGCTTTGCTGTTACTCCGCTTTCAGCTTTGCTGTTACACCGCCCAGAAATATCCCTTGCTCTCTTGCTCTCCTTCTCTCAATCTGCTCATGAAAGAATGAATGATCTTTTCCTCCTTTTCCTCCCTTAACCCAACCCTAAGTGACTTTTGGGTGATCCCTAAATCCAATGGCTGAAATAGATTTAGATCAATGGCTGAGATTAAATGCTCATTTAAATCTCACTTTCTATTTTTTAATTCACCCCACTTTAATAAAGACCCACTTAGTCATTTATTTCCAAAGTCACTTTTCCTTTCTAATTTTTCATTGACTTTATAAAAGTCACTTTAAATTAGACTTAGTAACTTTATCACTTAAAGTCACTTTAGGAGAAAAATTAAATTCTTTTGGACACTTTTCCCTAGGCCAAAGATAAAAGCCTAAGGGAACCACCTGTCCTCCAGTACCAAATTTCAACACTCTCTCTTACCAAGGAAGGTGTTCCTCACCACACCCATCTTGTCTCTGAAGTAGACATGCTTGCCCCGTGGTAAGGCTTTGGTAAGGATATCTGCAACCTGCTCATCAGTGGAAATATACTCAAGCTTCACAGCTCCTTTCTGAACATAGTCTCTGATGAAATGATATCTGATCCTGATATGCTTTGACCTGTCATGAAATACTGGATTCTCCGTGAGTTTAATGCAACTCTGATTATCACAGTAAATCACTGAAGGTCTCAACGGCTGACCAAATAAGCCAAACAACATCTTGCGAAGCCAGATAGCCTCACAACTAGCTAGACTGGCTGCCATATACTCTGCTTCCGCTGAACTCAGTGCTACTGACTGCTGCTTCTGGCTGAACCATGACACTACTGCTGAACCCAACCCAAAACAACACCCTGAAGTGCTCTTCCTATCAGAAGCACAACCTGCCCAATCAGAATCAGTGTACCTTGCCAATCTCACTCCATCTCCCTGCCTGTAGTCTAGACCATAATCCACTGTCCCCTGCAAGTACCACAAAATGTGTTTTGCAGCCACCCAGTGAACCTTCCTAGGCTCACACATAAACTGACTCATCGTGTTGACTGCAAAACAGATATCTGGTCTAGTGTTGACCAAATACATCAAGGAACCAATCAGCTGCCTGTACAATGTGGGATCCACCAACTCGGAATCCGAAGCATGAAGCTTCTTCCAGTTGGTGATCATCGGTGTCGACATGGGTCTACAATCCTCCATGTGGAATCTGCTAAGGATGTCCACAATATACTTCCCCTGCCCCAGGAAGAAATGCCCCTCCTCCTGCCACACCTCCAAACCCAAAAAGTAATGCATCAAGCCGATGTCCTTCATCTCAAACTCCGCCGCAAGATCTCTCTTGCAGTGCTCTATGAGTCTCTCTGCACCTGTAATGATCAAGTCATCCACATACAACACCAGAATGAGAGGCTCCTCACCAATCACAATAAAGTAAAGGTTCGGATTTGCCTCACTCTTTGTGAAACCCATCCCCTGCAAGTATGCATCTATCCTGGAGTACCAAGCTCTGGGAGCTTGCTTCAGGCCATAAAGGGCCTTCTTCAGTCTGCACACATGGGACTCCTTCCCATGCACCTCAAAGCCCTGTGGCTGCTCAATGTACACCTCCTCCTGTATGAAGCCATTGAGAAATGCGGTCTTCACATCCATCTGGTGGATCTTCCAACCCATCTCTGCTGCTATTGATATAATGGAGCGTATCGAAGTATATCGAGCCACGGGAGCGAAGGTCTCCTCATAATCAACTCCCTCTACCTGGGAGAACCCTCTAGCCACAAACCTTGCTTTGAATTTCTCAATGCTGCCATCTGCAGCATGCTTTACCTTGTAAAGTCATCTGAAAGTAACCACGGATTTGCCCTCAGGCCTCGGCACCACCTCCCAAACATCATTCTTCATGATAGAAGAATACTCCTCCTGCATGGCCTCTCTCCAGACTTGCTGGCTAGATGCCTCCTCATAGCTAGAAGGCTCAGAGTCAAGGATGCTGGTAACCATCGCCATATAGCTACAAAACCTCTTAGGTGGTCTACTCTCTCTGACCGGCCTCTTCGGCTCAGCAACAGATGTAGCATCTCTCAAGGTGTCCTGAAGCCACTTGGGCTTCCTCTTCCCTGAGCATGCTTCTCCCATAGGAGAATGAAACTCCTCCTCCTCATCACCATCAGTAGCCTGAACTCCTGACTGTCTGTCTGCTGTCCTCCTGCCTGCACCTGAACCTGTAGAAGCTGAGGTACCGTGTGAACTGTCCATCAGTGGACTCCCTAGTGAACTGCTCTGTGAACTGCATGCTGCCCGGAGCACCACCCCTCTGGCTCGGTGAGCCACTGCTCATTGATGGACCTGACATCCTCATAGATGTACCTCCGGATCCTCCTGATCCCTGCCCACTGGATCCCTGCGACTGACTCAACTGCTGCTGAGGGTCTGGCTGATCCAGATACTCTAACTCCCGTGACCTCCTAAAGGCCCTGTCCTCCTCGAACTTCACATCCTGTCTGACAACAACTCTCCTCTGTGCAGGAATGTAAATCCGAAAGGCCTTTGAGGTCTCATTGTAGCCCACAAAGATACCCTTCTCTGCGGTGGGCTCTAGTTTGGTCCTCTTCTCCTTGGGTATATAGGAGTATGTAATGCATCCAAAGATATGAAGATGACCAAGATTGGGCTTCTTCCCAGAGAAAGCCTCCTCCGGAGTCATGTGCCCCAAGGCACGATGCAGACTCCTGTTCTGCAAGTAAACAACTGTGTTGCAGGCCTCTGCCCACAAGAACAATGGCAACCCCTGATCATGTAACATGGCTTTGGCAGCCCCTATGATGGATCTGTTCTTCCTCTCCACAACCCCGTTTTGCTGGGGGTTGTAAGGAACAATGAACTCCCTCCTAATGCCTGCCTCCGCACAATAGTCAACAAACTCTCCAAGGGTGTACTCTCCTCCATTTTCCGACCTCAGGGACTTGATCTTTCGACCTGTCTGAGTCTCCACAAGAGCTCTGAACTCCTGAAACCGCTTGAAGACCTCACTCTTGGTCTTCAAGAAATAAATCCAGGTCCTCCTGGAGTGATCATCAATGAATAAGACATAGTACTCATATCCACTCAAGGAAACATGGGACATCCGACCGCTCACATCGAATGAATCAAATCAAGTATCCCAGTCGCTCTGCTGTCACTGCTGGGAAAAGGGAATTTGGCAAACTTGCCCATCGCACAACCTCTGCAAGTATCAAAGTGATCAGTACTGAAATCTGGCACCCCTGTAGTGATCTCCCACAATGTCCTCAAGGCTCCATGATACATATGTCCCATCCTGCGGTGCCAAATCTCACACAGATCAGAACTGCTAGCTCTGTTGTCGGTACTACTGCTCAATGCCAAAAGGGGCTGGAATGCAAACTTGTACACCTTTGCATAGCGTACACCTATCACTCTAGATGAATCAGCTGGAGTGCCCCTGGGATACATCAACACCTGTCTTCCCCTGAACAGTACCTCATATCCTCTGTCCTCCAAAGCTGAGATGGATATGAGGTTCTTCCTCATCCCTGGCACATAAAGAACATCTGACACTTTCAATGGAGGTCTGGACTCCCTCTGAAATGTCAGTGTACCCACCCCGACTGCTCCAACAACTCTGTCATCACCGAGTACTACCTCAATATCAGTGCCACTCTCTGAAAGCTCTGAGAAGTACTCCCGGACTCCTGTCATGTGACGTGAAGCCCCACTGTCCACATACCAGATACCTGTAGATGCTCCGCTAATCGAGGGAAAAGCATGCTCCCTCTGAACCTGTGTGGCAGGTGATCCTGCACTAGAGGACTCACATGTAGTGAACGCAAACTCCCGGTCAAAACGACCTGCAAAGTCCTCAATCTCAGCTGAAGCTGCCACATCCTGGTTCTTCCCCTTCTTCTTCTTCTTCTCCGGACACACAACTGCATAGTGTCCCATCTTCTGACAATTCCAACACTTCACTTTGGAATAGTCCTTCTGTGAGTTACCCTGTTTACCTTTACCTTTGCCTTTGCTTCCACCACCGCTTGTGGAAGCCTGCTTCTTCCCTTCGCCTTTCTTGCCTCCTGCTACCAGTGCTACGTCCTCATCTTGCTCAACTGGCTTGGCTGCCCCAAGCTTTCATTTCCTGATCTCTGTCTGAATACAATCATCCCAAAACCTCTCCCATGTGGGAAGGGTCTCACGTGCACAAACCCCATCAGCAAAGTTCAACCATGAACGAGGGAGGCCATTCACTGCAATACGCACCAAATCAGTGGATGGAATGGCCTCTCCAATCGCTGCCAACTCATCTCTCATATTGGTAATCTTTGTGAGATATCCAACTGCACTATCATTCCCCATCTTAATGTTCTTCAGCTTCTCCTTCAGGACCATCTTCCGATTCTCATTGGTACTCTGGTAGAGATTGGACAATGCTGTCCATATCTCATGAGCATTGCTCTTTCCTCTCACATGAGGAATGCAATGGTCTTTGATTCCGTCTAGAATCAGCCTCTTACCCTTGTTGTTCTTTCTATTATAAGCTGCCAACTGAGTAGCATCAGTAGGCACAACAACAGGGTGCTGTGCTGTATGCACCATGATATCCCAGACTTCTGTCTTCTCAAAGATACTCTGCATTCTCTCCTTCCAAACGCTGTAATTTGTATGCCCATCCAACCTATCCTCCACTCTCAATCCCAATGACATCTTGCTGTCCTAAAACTGAAAAATAACACTGCTGTGGTAAAGATAAAACTGTTGTTTATGAAAAATCAGCGTGCTGGAATTTTTTGAGTGAAAAAATCAGCCGCTGTATTTTTTTTTCCTTTTGCTGTCCCAAACTGCCCTTCAACACTCAAGCTTTGATACCATGTAAAAATTTCTCATTTCCCACCCCGGTTTTCAGTTTCTCCTTATTTCTCCCATATAGTTAAATTCCCTTTCCCATAACCATACATTCAACAAGTTGGAAAAAATAAATATTGCTGAAAACACAAATTCTGGAAATTTTACAGAATGCTGGAAATTGCAGAAATAAAAATCAGCAGTAATAAACAGCCATTAAAACACATTTGAACACTGATATTTTTGGTCAATGTGGCCCTGGAAAAACCCCCTACAACTCTTGGGGAAAACCAGTTTGAGAGCTCTTCTTTATTTCTGGAAAATTCCTTTTTATAGTGAGAGAAAATGTTCAGCAAAAATCAACAAACAAACTTTTACAACTTATCTCAGCCTTGCTGAAACACCGCTGCTGATACTCCGCAGCTGTTGCTGTTACACCGCTGCTGTTGCTGTTACACCGAGGCTGTTGCTGTTACACCGCGGCTATTGCTGTTACACCGCTTTCAGCTTTGCTGTTACTCCGCTTTCAGCTTTGCTGTTACACCGCTTTCAGCTTTGCTGTTACACCCCTTTCAGCTTTGATGTTACTCCGCTTTCAGCTTTGCTGTTACTCCGCTTTCAGCTTTGCTGTTACACCGCCCAGAAATCTCCCTTGCTCTCTTGCTCTCCTTCTCTCAATCTGCTCATGAAAGAATGAATGATCTTTTCCTCATTTTCCTCCCTTAACCCAACCCTAAGTGACTTTTGGGTGATCCCTAAATCCAATGGCTGAAATAGATTTAGATCAATGGCTGAGATTAAATGCTCATTTAAATCTCACTTTCTATTTTTTAATTCACCCCACTTTAATAAAGACCCACTTAGTCATTTATTTCCAAAGTCACTTTTCCTTTCTAATTTTTCATTGACTTTATAAAAGTCACTTTAAATTAGACTTAGTAACTTTATCACTTAAAGTCACTTTAGGAGAAAAATTAAATTCTTTTGGACACTTTTCCCTAGGCCAAAGATCAAAGCCTAAGGGAACCACCTGTCCTCCGGTACCAAATTTCAACAAAAAAATGACTTTCTGCCACATTTTTGAGACACAGAAAGCAGTCTTGGGAGATTACAATTTTGGAGGGGCAAATGACCACCAAATTCAGAAATTCCAGTTGGGTTGGAAAGTAGACTCACAGACTTTTCTAACAAGCCTACTCTTGCCCCATTTGGACACCTGGAAGTGCCCCAAACGTGGTCCCAAAGGCGCGCGACCCGTCAGACAAATTTCTCCAAATTTCAGTGTACAGCTCAGAAAAACGCAGATTTGACCATGTTTGACTTTTTGGAGTGGATTGTTATCCTCCTTGATGTAAATAATGTAATTTTTTGATACTTTTACACTTATGTATCTCTTCTAGAAGATTCATTCATGAAATAGGTGAAAAGTAAATGAATGAATTGGTTTCCTAGCTTATAGAGGCAAGTTGTTTTGACTGCCTAGTTTTCAGTGCTTAGTTTAGAAGTGGTTGAAACAGCTCCTAGGATAGTGAGCTCGACCCCTAGAGGCAGGGAAAGATGTTAGATGATCTATATTATGTACTCTCTTGCTCATTTTCATGGTTGGACTCTTGAGGGAAAAGCTATCATTGTATTATTCACTGTATCTCTGCAATTTTTGGCTAAGGAAAACCAGGGTTTTGCAGTCCTTTTTTGGATTCTTGTGGTTACATGTATTGATGGTGTGTTTCTCTATGTACTTGTAAGTGTGTTATGTGAATCATTTCCTTTCTTTCCTTCTGCACATTAGGCAAATGAAGTGTTAAAATAGAACTCATGACTGTCATGCTCTGCTTTTAAGTTTGCTTAATTTAAATGTTTTCTACTGTTTAAGGAGAATTCAAAGCTATTGTTTGCTCTCCTTAGCTCCTCACCTGTCTTTCTCATCCATTCACCTCAATCTAAGGCATCAATACTGTCTCCTATCTCGCCCCAAAGAATCCCCTGCAGAAACTGTGTCCAATCCCCGCACCCAAAATTGTCATCTCCTCAATTTGCCACCAAAACCCTAAAAACCCCAAATCAACCCTTTTGATAAGTTTACTAGCCTAAAATCAGTGTTACCCTATTGGTCATCTCACTCATTGAAAATCTTTACCGAGATAGACCGGAGAGAGCCCTCTCCTGCCCCGTAGGGCTAGCTACGAGGTTAAGTGGTTTGATGTTGCCTTGAGGTTTACCTTTCTCAGCCTGAGGTGAAATTTCAAGCGCTAACACTACCTTAACACCTTAATGAGATACAACATGACCCAGATATTCCACCTCTTGGACTCCAAAGAAATATTTGGAGCATTTTGCATATAATTATTTCTCCTCCAATAGTTTGAGCACCCTGTCAACATGTTGAACATGATCCTTCCAAGAGTTGCTATAGATTAGTATATCATCAAAAAATACTAACACAAATTTTCTAGGGAAGGGTTTGAAATGTAGAAGGTGCATTGGTAAGGCCAAAAGGCATGACCAAAAATTCATATGACCCTATGAGTTCTAAATGTTGTTTTCGGAATGTCTTCTGTCTTCATTATGATTTCATGATATCCTGAACAAAGATCTAACTTGGTGAAGTAAATTGATCCATGCAATTCATCCAATAATTCATCAATGATAGGAATGGGAAATTTATCTTTAATAGTGAGCTTGTTGAGCTCCCCATAATCGAGACACATGCGCCATGATCCGTCATTCTTGTGCACCAATACTACATGAGCAGAGAAAGAACTTTGACTAGGCTGAATTATATCAGCCTCTAGCATTTCTGCAACCATATATTCATTTTCACTCTTTTGGGCATATGGATATTTGTAAGGCTTTATGTTTGGAGAAACACTTCTTGGAATCAAATGAATAGCATGATCATGATCACGAATAGGTGGGAAGCCTTTGCAAGTTTAAAATACTTTGGAATGATTGTCCAAGACTTTTTGGAGATATGGAGAAATAGATGATTTTAATGTGGGAACTTCTAGCGAACATAATTGTGCAATTAGACCTCGTTGTTATTTCTCTAGAAGATTTGTCATTCCACTAGAGCTAATTATCTTTTCTAGTTTCCCTGCAATACCTCTTAATTCAACTTCCTTTCCTTTCGAAGAAAATTTCATGAAAAGTTCTTGAAAATTAAAAGCTATTATACCTAAGAATTGTAGCCATTGGACTCCTAGTACAACATCAACACCACCCATTGGAATGGAAAACATTGGGCTATTCAATACATATTCTCCCATGGATAACTTGATATTATAGCACTTTCTAGAGCAATATGGTTCCTCCACTTGCAACTATCACTTGACACTCTAGTGCTAGATATAGGAAGCAATTCAATTCCTTAGCTATCTTACAATGAATAAAATTATGGGTTATGCCCGAATCAATCAACATTATTACCTTTTTCTTCTTGATATGTCATTCTATCTTCATAGTTTGAGGAGTGGTAATTCCGGCCAATGCATTACAAGATATGGTTGGATTCATTTCTTATTTCTCTAGGGTTTGTTCCTGGTGTAGATCCTCTTCTTTTGAAGTTTCTTGTTTCTTTTTTTCCTCCTTTTTACAATCTATGTAAAATAATTTCTTTTCAGCACACTTATGACCTTTAGTAACTGTAACGAAGCCCTTTTAATATTTTTTCTTCCAATTGTTGGGGTGTCAACCTTGTAGGTTGTGGAAGGCTAGTGGATACAACATTTCAATCCTTATAGTTGTGAGTGGTAGACTTCCTTGTTGCCATAATTTTTCTTTCCATTTTTCTTGCCATCTGAATGCTTTTTCCAATGAGTCAAGTTCCCAAAGACGAACCTCATGTTTGATGTTATCCTTTAAAGTCCCTATGAACACATCAATCCTATGCTTCTTTGGAATATATTTTACCTTTGTATTCAATTTTTGGAAGTCCTCACTGTTCTCCATCATTGAACCCTTTTGTTTGAGGTTTATCAATTGGCTAAAAATAATGTTGCTTTTTGTGTCCTCATAATGTGCTATCATTTCTTCCGTAAAAATTGCCCAAGTGACAATTTGTTTACGAGAGCAAAGCCATCGATACCATACAAACTGATTTGGTTCAAAATACAAAGTTGCAATGTGTACCTTTTGTGTGTTTTTCACATTATGGAGATCGAAATATTGCTCCATCTGTAGTATCCATGTTACGGGATCCTTGCCATCAAATTTCCTCATATCGATCTTTGGAACATGGTGGGTCTTGAATCCAACGTTAGAGTCTATGAAATCATGATTAACATTTCTTTTGTTCTCATCATGAGTTTTCTTTACTACCCTTTCACCATTAGTAAGTATTTTTTGTAGCAACTTAGTCAAATCTATCTTCAAATATTCCATGTCGTCTTTCAGTTTTTCTTCTATACCATCCATCTTAGCATCCATGCCATTAATCTTAGCTTCCATGCCATCCATCTTAGCTTCCACACTATCCATCTTAAGTTCCACGCCATTCATCTTAGCTTCCACACCTTTATTTAAACCATCAATCTCAGCTTCTGTTACCTTTTGTGAGAGTGAAATTTGTTGCACTTGGTCTTGTAATTTTGATATATCATGTTGCATTTCTTCCTCTTCTTCATGAGTCATGCTAAAGATTTTAAGTTGCTTACTAGGTGTTTCCATTTTCTTTCTTCAGGGCATAAATTAATGATAATTATGCTTCACTATGCCCTTTGAACTTCAAACTAATTTTTCAGCCTGAACTGATGCAAAATTTTAAAAAGACTGCACACTTTTTTTCTCTTTGTAAAAGTTTGATATTGAATTTGTTGAATCTCTGTAATTGTGGATATCCATGTATCTCTGTACCTCTTAATTTATCTTCCTTTCCTTCTAAAGAAAATTTCATGAAAATTTCTTGAAAATTAAATGCTATTGTACCCAAGGATTGTAGCCATTGGACTCCTAGTACAACACCAACACCACCCATTGGAATGGAAAGCATTGGACTATTCAATACATATTCTCCCATGGATAGTTTGATATTATGGCACTTTCCAGAGTAATATATGGTTCCTCCACTTGCAACCATCACTTGACACTCCGGTGCTGGATATAGGAAGCAATTCAATTCCTTGGCTATCTGACAATGAATAAAATTATGGTACTGCCCGAATCAATCAACACTATTACCTTTTTCTTCTTGATATGTCCGTATATTTTGATAGTCTGAGGAGTGGTAATTCCGGCCAATGCATTACAAGATATGGTTAGATTCATTTCTTCTTTCTCTAGGGTTTGTTCCTGGTGTATATCCTCTTCTTAAGTTTCTTGTTCTTTTTCTTCCTCCTTTTCACAATTTATGTAAAATAATTTCTTCTCAGCACACTTATGACCTTTAGTGTATTTTCTATCACAACTGTAACATAGCCCTTTTGCTCTTTTTTCTTCCAATTGTTTGGGTGTCAACTTTGTAGGTTGTGGAAGGCTAGGGGAAACAACACTTCCATCCTTATAGTTGTGAGTGGAAGTCCTCAATGTGCCTCATCATTGAACCCTTTTGTTTGAGGTCAATTGGCTCAAAAAAATGTTGTTTTTTATATCTTCATAATGTGTTATCATTTCTTCCATAAAAATTTCCCAAGTGAATTTGTTTACGAGAGAAAAGCCATCGATACCATACAAATTGATTTGGTTCCAAATATAAAGTTACAATGCGTACCTTTTGTGTGTTTTGCACATTATGGAGATCGAAATATTGCTCCATCTATAGTATCCATGTTACGAGATCCTTACCATCAAACTTCCTCATATCGATATTTGAAACATGGTGGGTCTTCAATCCAACATTAGAGTCTATGAAATCATGATTAACATTTCTTTTGTTCTCATCATGAGTTTCTTTTACTACCTTTTCACCATTACTAAGCATTTCTTGTAGCAACTTAGTCAAATCTATCTTCAAATCTTCCATGTCGCCTTTCATTTTTTTTCTATACCATTCATCTTAGCGTCCATGTCATTCATCTTAGCTTCCATGCCATCCATCTTAGCTTCCACGCCATTCATCTTAGCTTCCACGCCTTTATTTAAACCATCAATGTTAGCTTCTATTACCTTTTGTGAGAGTGAAATTTGTTGCACTTGGTCTCGTAATTTTGATATATCATGTTGCATTTCTTCCTCTTATTCATGAGTGATGCTAGTGCTTTCAGTTTGCATACTAGGTGTTTTCATTTTCTTTGTTCGGGGCATCAATTAATTATAATTATGCTACACTATTCTCTTTGAACTTCAAACTAATTTATCAACCCAAACTTATGCAAAATTTTAAAAGGACTACACACCTTTTTTCGCTTTGTAGAAGCTCGATATTGAATCTGCTGTATATCTGTAATTGCGGATCTCCAAGGTCAGAAATTGCTTCGTGTGGTAGCCCTAAGTCCTCTTTTCAATGCCACCAGTCTGATCAAAATTGGATTCTCTAAGAAAGAGTTATGTCCAATCTCTCAAGCTGACCTGATTATATAATTTTTCAGTAGAGAGAACTTGTACGATGTGCCACGTGTCATTGTTGCGACCTTCGGATCTGAAAAAGATACACAAAAAACTAAAGTCCATCCAATTTCTGTAACTTCTTACGAAATTTCAATCTGATACTCAGAGAGAAAGTTATGACGATTTTCCCATGGTCACCTGTTTGGAATGCAATTCAGGAGTCTACAAAATCCCTAACTTCCTCAGATCATATCTGCAAAAATATAGCGAGATAGGATCTAAAATTCAGACCTAAGGTTCAACACAATTTCGTCTCAAATGATTTTTTTTTTTGTTTTTGTTTTTTTTATCTTTTGAAACTTCATAGAGAAAAAGTTATAGCAAAAATTCCACGATATTTGGAGCAACTAAACTCTAAAATCCAAAGCTCTCATACAAAATGTTAAGAAATCAACTCACAAAAAGATTAAAAAAATAGATCAACGACTTTAGAATCAGCCTCTTCGAGGGGGAAACCTCCTTTACATTACACAAATGAATAATTCTTGGATGACACAAATGACAAAACCTCCTTTCTATATATAGGAGTCTAAGGGGTCACAATATAATCAAAACCGACATAACAATAATAATATAAGGGCAAACAATAACAATAGTGGGTTTCTATGGGGCACAATAATAACAATATGGGGTTAATAGGGGCACACCAATAACAATAAGGGCTACAATGACAATAGTAATGTCATCTGGTAGTTGGTGCATCTGTCAACTCTTCCTCTTCCTGTGATTCCTCCTTTTCTGAAGGAGAATTTTTGGTACTAGCTTGCGCTGGTTGAAGTGGTTTGACCAATGACTCATCTTTTGATTGCTCCTCGGGAGGCATTTCTCAAGATTTTCTAAAAGCTCTATTCTCCATGAACTTTACATCTCGTTGAAATACTACCTTCCTGCTCCCCGGAAGGTAGACCCTATATGCCTTAGCATTCTCACTATATCCCACAAGATATCCTTTCTCTGCAGTTAGATCTAGCTTCTTCCTCTTCTCCTCAAGTATTCAACAATATGCTAAACTCCCAAATATCCTGAAATGACTAACTTCAGGTGTCTTCCTAGTGAAGACCTTATTTGGAGTAATCTTGGCCAATGCCCTATGGGGAGTTCTATTCAGGACATAAACTACTGTGCTGCATGATTTTGCCCAAAGGAATTTTGGCATATCCTGATCATACATCATTGCCCTAGTTGCATCCACAATAGTGTTGTTCTTTCTTTCTGCTACTTCATTCTGCTCGATATTGTAGGGAGATTTCCACTCTCTTTTGATGCCCTCCCTAGCGCAAAAATCGGTGAAGTCTTTGTCAACCACCATTGTCTCAGCACAACACTTTTATCTTCTTTCCTGTCGGATTCTCCACTAGAGCCTTGAACTCTTTGAATCAACCGAAAACCTCATCTTTGGTTTTCAGAAAGTAGATCAAATTATTCCTGGAATGGTCATCGATGAAGGAGACAAAGTATTCGACACCACTAAGAGATTTTGTGGACATCGGTCCGTAGATGTCTGAGTGTATCAATCCTAGTACACTCTTGGCCTTATTGTTACTTCTTGGAAACACTGCTTTGGCATACTTACCTAGAGCTCACCCTCTGCATATGTCATCTCGTTCAGTACTAAGATCTAGAACTCCTGTTATTGTTTTTTTGACAATTCTTAGAGCCCCATGGTGCAAATGTCCCATCCTTTTGTGCCATAGTTCATTCAAATCCTTGTCTCCATTACTGCCTATCAGTACCATTGGTGATTCTAGCTGCAACTTGTATAACCTGTTACTTCTGATTCCGATCTGGACCTTCTTTTTCCAACTTGGGTGTTTGACGTATTTTTTCTCCTTAATGAAGAAAACATCATAGCCCTTGCTTTGAAGTTGAGATACAGAAGTAAGTTCATCCCTATTGGTAACTCAGAATTGCTCTCCTGTTTCTGTTTGAAAAACTATAGTACCTTTCCCTACTGGAGTACACTTTGCCTTATTCCCCATGGTGATTTGAAAATTCATCCTTTCTTTCTGATAGTCTGAAAAACATTCTTGGATTCCTATCATATGCCAGGAAGCTCCACCATCTATAATACGAAACCCACGAGGAGGTAGAGCTTGCTACGCAAGCAACTTCTTCTTCCAATCTGGAAGCCAACATAGAATAATCGTAATTTCTGTCTCTTGTGCATTTTTCTGAAAATCTGCACGAGTCTCCTAGAGTGGATGCCTCTGCATCATGCTCTTGACCATAATTAATTTTCCCTTCCTTTTGCCAAATCTTTGCTCTGATACCATGTGAAAATTTCTATACAAAAATTCTATTACTACAGTGACTGATTTATTTCACCTACTTACTATTTCCAATAAGTTATTTATGAACTCCCTTCAATAAACATTAAAATAATTTTTACTGTAGATATCACATCATTATACAGAAACACATATATGCACAAGAATCAATCACATCAACATAATTATTTTTGGACAATTTTCCCTGGAAAAACCCAATGCGGGAAAATCGGTGCAATCGAGGAGTGTTTTATTAATCTTCAGCAGCAATCGCTTTTACAGAAAAATTTACATAGACACTGGGAGAAAACACCTGAGACTTTTCTCCAAGACTTCTTGACACCCTAGAGAGCTTCCTTTCCATACTGTATCAGTCTTGCGTCATTCTGCGTGGCTCTGCACTGCTCTGGTCCCTCTCTGCATCATCCTTCCATCTCTCTGATTTCCGTCTCCCTCTGCGCTGTCTCTCAGAGTCCCTGCGTCACTTCTTCTGAGCTCCCTGACTGTTGCTAATCCCCCCTCTTCCTCCACCCTGCAACTATTCCTTTAAAATTGATCTCCTTTTGGAGAATCGATTTTCCTTGAGACACCGAGTATCTGCTGGTGTGTCTCCAAATGAATCTCAAGTCTTCTCTTATACTTTTCCTGTTGACGAATCAACATATGAGATTAAGTCTCTAATCGACGACTAAGATTAAAACATAATTTCTCAAAGCCTTTCTTGTAATCCTCTATTTCTTTAGGTTATATGTCATGTTGGGATAACACATAAAGGTCTTGATCTTCCTCAATAAGAAAAATATGGTCATTATCATTCACTCCTAATAGATTTATTTGAATATTCTATGTATCATGAACTACTTCAGCCTCCTCATATGTACAATTTTCCTGGAAAGGAGGTATTACCTGCTGGTCTGGACCCTTTTGGTCTCTTTGTTTATTCAAGGGTTGATTTATTTGATAATTTGGATTTCTTATTTGCCCATTTTTATTTTCTCTCTGAGGAGTCCTATCAGCTATATTGATTATGTCCATCACTTTCTCTACTGTTCTCAGTAGACTGTCTAATTTATAATCAGCAGAAACAGAAGATGAAGGTTCCTCTTTTATCATTACTCTTTTTTTAGACTTTAACTTAGCTTTCTTGGTAATAATTAACCTCTACTTTAAGTGCGTTTTCTTGCATATCCTCTAAGGTGGAGGGATCTCTTTCTCTCAGTTGATAGGGCATATCAACATCGAATCCTTCTGGGAAGTGTGTCAGGGCCAAGCCCGGGGGTGATTTAATGGCAATGGGAATTGAATTGTAAACCATATTTGTTAGGGTCCAACCATAACCCCCTTATTTATGTAATAGGATCGAGTCATAGTTATAGTTAAGTAAAGATTCAATAAAGCCCCTATTAATAATTGTAAGTGGTTAACCCACATTTAATGAAGGGACCACAGTTAGTTGCAAATGGGCCATGGTATTAATAAGAACCATGGTATTGCCCCATGGTATTGCATGTATGAATCCTATATAAAGGATAGAGACTCCCCTCGAGGAGCATCGTGTCTTATTTTGTAATTGAGCTCAGCTCTATTGGAGGTTGCCCCCTCGAAGAGGCAAGTGAACATTGCTTTCTGAATAATAAAATACTTGCTATTATTTCTCATTGTTCTATGTTCTGGGTATATTTCTTCACATATTTGGTATTCTGGTATCGTCTTGTAGGTTAAGAGCATAACAAGTGGTATCAGAGCGCTTTCCAGGGCCGGTGGGATCTCCAATTTTTAGCAATTTTTTTTTTGGCTAGAGACGTGTTCCGACATCTTTAAACCACAGGATCTGTCATTGAGCGCATAAACCTGCAGATTTGGGGAGGCATGCATGCAGGAAATACAAGAGGTGGTCACGCTTGTTGGACTCCCTTGTAACCCCTATGGGTACCCCTTCGAGTAGTAGTGCATTATACGGAACCGCGCACGCACTGTCTTCCAGGTACCCTCTGGGTATAGCGGAAGCCCCCCTAGCTCCCTTGAAACCTTGCCATAGATAAATCGTCGGCCGTCTTGCTGCTACAGTACACCGAGAACAGCACTCAGAGAGATTACTCACGCGTACGATAGGGTAGTCAGGTTGTACGACTAGGGGTACGGTTGACCCTCCTTGGTTAGTGCCCTAAACATTTGGTCGAGTACTACTGTCAGACCCTTATGTATATTGCGATCTGTAGCACCCGACACTCTTGGAGACCATCGTTCCCTTCTCTATCTCTGGATCACGCATAATCTTTGCCAGATCAGATCTCGCAGGTGGGTTTTTGTCGTAGTAGCAGCAATTAGTTCCGTTGTTCAGATCTATTATATCAACAATTCAGATCTATCAGATCCATCAGATCCGCAGCAACAATCAGTGCCACCATTCAGATCTATCAGATCAGCCATTTAGATCTATTAGATACATCAGATCCGCCATCCATATCTAGCAGTTTGGGCTCTGTAGCTGTCGCAACAATCAGATCCGCCATTCAGATCTGACTAATTGTGTGGGTTCCTATACCTGGGCGTGATTTTCGCAGGACTTTGGGCAACATTGACATTTCTGGGATTCGACTACTGCAGTATTCCTAAGCAAGGAGTAAAACTCCGTTCAGAGTAAAAAAAAAAAGTCGGAGACCCCTCGGGACACTTATTGGAGACTTAGCCCATAAGAATTAGGTCGACGAGCTGAGTAAGGTGGTACCATTCAATTGTTAGTGCCAAAAATTTCGGGTGGTCCCAAATTTCAAGTACATTGGATCGGTGCATGGTACAAACTAGAGCTCAAGCTATGGCCAATGAGAGGATTGACACCCTTGAATCACAATTGAAAGATGTCATGTTGCAGCTGAAGAAATTAAATGAAACATTCTCAAAGGGCAAGGTGGAGGAACGTGCGGAGGCATATATTGGCAATGAAAACATTGAGGGCGAGTCTAGCCAGTCTCTTCACCTCTTTGGCACCGACCAACAATCCCATCCGCGACCACACAAGCTGGACATGTATAAATTTGATGGCTCTCACCCGACCGCATGGATAGCACAAATGGAGCAATATTTCACGCTGAATTCAATCCTGGATGATGCGACTCAGCTTAGTGTGGGTATCATGTACTTGGACAATGAAAGATGGCAATGGTGGCAATGGCATCAACGTTGCTATGGAAGGCCCTTGACTTGGAAGACATTCAAAAAAGCTCTTACGGATCGCTTTAACTAGGAATCTAATTTTTTGGGTCGTCTCACTAAGCTCCGACAGATAGGAACAGTGAACGAATATATTACAACCTTTGAAGCCTTAGCTTTCCGCACTGGAGGTCTACACGATGAGTTCTACGTGGAATGTTTTGTCAGTGGTCTCAAAGAAGCCATACAAGCCCACGTCTCACTGCACCACCCTAGCTCATGGCTGCATGCTTGCAGGATAGCTCGTGAAGTAGAACGTGCGTTAGCGGCCTAGTCCAATTGCCCAAATTTCGTCGCCAAGGGTCGCCCCACACAGGCTCAAAGCACTACCCAAACACTTAAGGTTCAAAAGGTGTCACCAGCAGAAATGGCAGAAAGAAGAAAGCAAGGATTGTGTTACTACTGTGATGAGAAATACTCCCCCAGGCATAAATGCAAGGAGCCAAAATTCTTTCTAATTGATGCTACTAATCATAGTTCATCAAAGGAAGCCCCACCACTTGAGGAACCAGAGGAGGAGGAAGAGGACAATCAACAGGACAATATACCTGAAGAACCAGTTATCTCACTGCATGCTTTGGCAGGGATTTCTTCTCCCCAATCTCTCAAAATCAGAGGTTTTATTAAGCATCGCCCAATAGTAGTCTTGATTGATAGTGGCAGTACACATAATTTTATCCATCAAAGAGTCGCGGAAGCAGTGCATTGTTTTGTCCGAGAAGTTTCTAACTTCCAGGTACAAATTGCTGATGCGGGGACAATGAAATGTGAAGGCTGCTGTGAAAATGTCAAACTTCAAATGGGGGATTATAAGTTAAAGACCCACATGTTTTCCATACACATGGGAGGGTGCGACATTGTCCTAGGTGCTGAATGGCTTCGCACACTTGGCCCAATCACAATGGATTTATAGGAGTTATATATGAGCTTTAAGCAGAACAACCACACACATACCCTCTAAGGACTCCAGGCAGGAGCTCCCTTTATCATCAACTCACATCGGATGGAAAAATTGTTAAAAAAGGGCCACCATGGAGTTATAGCCCAATTTAATGCCATCCAGGCCTTCGAACCCAATTCTCTTCATATTCATCCTGAGATGCAACAGATCTTAAACAACCATCTGCCAGTCTTTGACAAGCCTCATGAGATTCCACCCTCGAGAGGGGAACATGATCATAACATTACTTTGGTCCCAGGGGCCCAACCACTAAATGTGCACCCATACAGATATCCGTACGCCCAAAAGAATGAAATTGAAAAAATAATCAAGGAACTCTTGGAAGCAGGCGTCATTCGTCCCAACATTAGTCCTTATTCATCGCTGATGGTCATGGTGCTCAAGAGAGATGGGGAATGGCGTATGTGTCCAGACTTCAGGGCCCTCAATAAATTGATGGTCAAAGATAAATTTCCCATCCCGGTTGTTGATGATTTGCTGGATGAACTAAATGGGGCTCAATTCTTTACTAAGCTCGACCTTTGCTCGGGCTATCACCAAATTCGCATGAAAGAAGTATACATTCCAAAGACTGCTTTCCGAACTCATGAAGGCCATTATGAGTTCTTGGTCATGCCATTTGGTCTTTGTAATAACCCATCCACTTTTCAGAGCCTTATGAACCACGTGCTCAAACCATATCTCGAAAAATTTTTCCTTGTTTTCTTTGATGACATCCTCATCTACAGTCGCACCTGGGCCACACATCTTCAACATGTAGATCTGCTCTTGCAACTCGTCTGCAAGCATAAATTATTTGTTAGGATGTCCAAGTGCTCTTTTGGCATGGAAGAAGTTGAGTATTTGGGCCACATTGTGGGGCATGAAGGTGTTAGGGTGGACCCCAAAAAGATCCAAGCAATGCAGGATTGGCCTCAACCAAAGACCTTGAAGAGCTTGAGAGGATTTTTGGGTCTCACAGGCTACTATCGCAAATTTGTCCGCAATTATGGTCGCATTGCTAGGTCCCTCACTCAACTCCTCAAGAAAATTTCATTCCTCTGGAATGATGAAGCACAACATGCATTTACAGCTCTCAAACATGCCATGTGTTCCACTCCAGTATTAGCACTACCCGACTTCACCAAATCTTTTGTGATTGAATCTGATGCTTCTGGTATGGGTATTGGGGCGGTCTTAATGCAGGAAGGTTGACCCTTGGCCTTCACGAGCCAACAACTAAGTGGGAAGAATCTGGGACAATCTACCTATGAGAAGGAGATGATGGCCATCTTACATGCAATAGATACAAGGCGACCATACTTATTGGGGCGACGTTTCCGAATCCGCACAGACCATCAAAGCCTTAAATGTTTTTTGGAGCAAAGCCTATCCTGACCGCAACAAAATAAATATCTCACCAATATGCTGGGATATGATTATGAGATAATTTACAAGAAAGGGCGCGAAAATATTGTAGCAGATGCATTATCCTGCCAATTTGAGGAGGAAAGTACCCTTCTTGCAATTTCCCGTCCCATTCCAGAATGGATTGAAGAGGCTCGCAAGGAATGGTTTTCACGTCCTTGGCTCTCCCAACTCATTAATCAATTGCAGGCGGATCCAAATTCCACAGTGGGCTACTCGTGGCAGGATGAGATTCTTCGCTACAAGGAAAGAGTCGTAATATCACCAACATCCACCCTCAAAAGCAGCATTTTGACAGAGTTGCACTCATCTCCCACTGCAGGACATTTAGGTTTTCAGAAGATGTATGCTCGCACTCGAAGATATTTTTTTTGGACAGGCATGAAAAAGGACATTCTTACCTTTGTAGCTTAATGCGACGTCTGTCAGCGCCACAAAGGAGAAACAATCAAATCCCCAGGCACATTACAGCCATTGCCCATCCCGACCTCAATTTGGATGGGGGTTTCTATGGATTTCATTACGGGTCTTCCAAAGTCAGTCATCATGGTGGTTGTCGACAAACTTTCTAAGTATGCTCATTTTTGTGCCCTACCCCACCCTTTTACACCGACTTTGGTCGCTCAATCTTTCATGGATCAGATCTTCAAATTGCATGGCATGCCCACTTCTATTTTATCTGATCGTGACCCGATCTTCACCAGTAACTTTTGGCAGGAATTCTTCAGGCTACAAGGTACCCAACTACAACTCAGTGCTTCCTATCATCCACAAACTAATGGTCAAAATGAAGCAGTCAACAAATGTCTGGAGACCTACCTTAGGTGTTTCACTTCAGAAAGGCAACATCTCTGGGTAGAGTGGTTACCTCTAGCCGAATGGTGGTATAACACCAACTATCATGCCACCACAAAAATGACTCCATATGAAGTAGTTTATGGTCAACTCCCTCTTTCCCCTACTTCTTATATCAAGGGATGCTCGAAGGTACAAGTAGTGGATCAACTCCTATAGAACCACACAACCATGTTGGCCCACCTTAGAGAGAATGTTCATCAAGCCCAAAACCGCATGAAGCAACAGGCAGATCAACATCGCTCAGAATGTCAATTTCAAGAAGGGGATCAGGGATTTTTGAGGCTGCAACCATATAAGCAAACATCTCTCAAAGACAAGTGTTGTCAGAAATTATCTCCAAAATTCTACGGACTGTATCAAGTACTTCAGCGCATTGGAGAAGTCGCCTACAAGCTAGCTTTGTCACCCACTGCAAAAATCCATCCAATCTTCCATGTCTCATGCCTCAAGAAAGTGATTGGGAACCATTGCAGAATTCAAACTAGTCTACCTGAAGTGGATGAAGAAGGGTCAATCTGGCTCCAACCTGAATAGGTTCTTGACACACGAGAATGGCACCTGTGTGACCGCACGATCAAGGAAGTCCTCGTCAAGTGGAAAGACACCTCTCCGGAAGATGCAACCTGGGAACCAGCCACTATCCTTCAGCAGTTTCCGCAGCTTCAACCTTGAGGACAAGGCTATTCTTATGGGGGAGGGCATGTTAGGGTCCAAACCTAACCCCCTTATTTATGTAATACGATCGAGTCATAGTTATAGTTAAGTAAAGAGTCAATAAGGCCCATATTGATAATTGTAAGTGGTTAACCCGCATTTAATGAAGGGACCACAATTAGTTGCAAATGGGCCATGGTATTAGATAGATGGTATTCATAAGAACCATGGTATTGTATGTATGAATCCTATATAAATGATAGAGACTCCCCTCGAGGAGCATCGTGTCTTATTTTGTAATTGAGCTCAGCTCTATTGGAGGTTTCCCCCTCGAAGAAGCAAGTGAACATAGCTTTCTGAATAATAAAATACTTGATGTTATTTCTCATTGTTCTATGTTCTAGATATATTTCTTCACATATTTGGTATTCTGGTATCGTCTTGCAGGTTAAGAGCATAACACTATTGAATCTGTCAAAGTACTCTTCTTTAGTTTCAATTGGACCTCTCTTAAGGTTTTTATAATCATTAAGGATCTGCGGAGGACTCTCTTTAATTTCCCACCTAGTTAGGAAAGATTGGTGAAAAACAACAAGGTCAGTTATACTACCTGTTGCTAGGTCTTTGAACCACTTTTTGAATTCTCCACCTAAGCTCTGGGAAAAAAGCCTCAATTTTACATCATTCTCATCTACTTCATGAAGATCAAAGAAGTCATTCATCCTATCAATGTGTTGCTGTGCAGTAACATGAATAGTACCATCAAATTGGGGTATCCTAGTCTAATAGTCTTGGGGCATATTCTGCAACTATGCAGGTAAAACCAAAGGTGCATAATGAGCCGCCATGATATTTGGTCTTAAGGGAGGAGTAGATATAGGATTTGTGGGAATTAATTGAGTGACTACTTGAGATACTACTAGATGAGTAGTTGAAATTACAGAAGAGGAAGGGCCAACTGATGTTGGATGAACGAATTGGGAGGATGAAGAAGATTTAGCAATGGTAAGAGTAGAGAGCTCAACAGATTGTTGTATGTAAGCTTGATGTATGGTCTCATCAAGGGATGAAGCAAGATCTTGCAGTTTGTCAAACTCCTGAAGGGCTTGCTGATCTGAATTAGGTTCAATAGATGGTCTTATTGGTTTATATGGTTGAAGAATGGCTTCATCAACCACTATCTGATCAACAAAAGATTTAGACTTAGTCTTGAAAAGACTGTGCTTGAAAGGTAGGTCAAACTAAATATCATGAATAGTATCGAGGTTCTCAGGAAGATAATTCGCCCTTGAAAGGGGGCTATTGCTTCCCTGGTTTTTAGCTAAACTTCTCCTTCTGAGTATTCTTTCAGGATTGTCTAGAATTTCAAGTCGGTCTGGATCAAGATTGACTCGGGTATAAACTATTTTTGGAGCCATATTTAAAAAGAAAAAAGAAAAAAAGGTAAAGCAAAACAACCTCTAATCCTTTATTTCCAATGTCTTAATCATTAAATTTGTTGAAATAAGGATATAGAAACTAGGGAAATAATCTTATGATGATGGAATAAAGGGCTATTTTTAAGTCCCCAGTATGGTCGCCAGAATTTTAGCACTCAACAATTTTCTAATGTTGCAGAAGAAAATCACCAAGGTAACCACAAACCAACTTTGGAAGTTGGGATCTAGCCCTGCTAGCTTCAGAGAGGGCTCTTTATATAAGATTTAATTTTGTTTGATTGAATATTAGACTAGTTGTTAAGTTTCGGGTTTGATTTGTATTTGAGTGGTTGGTTGATAACTTAGATTTCCATTGGGCTATGGAGTATGTTACATAAAATACAAATTAACTAGAGTATCTACAGATAGATCTCACAAGGCAAGGTAGCCAAACCAACTAGATTCTTTAAAGTCTATGAAATGGAGAAGAAGAACAAAATAAGGTTCAATTTAAAATATAAAGCACTGTTACTTGAATTCTATATTCAAGATCAGAAGAAAACATAGAAATTATTCGTAGGTAGGTGCAGAGTGTGGATTTAAACAAATTCTGCCCTTTATTTATCTATTGAATAATTCAGATTTAGAAAATAATCATGTGCTATAAACAGAGAGATATAAACACATAAAATAGATAGATGTACTTCACCAACAACTTGACACATGAATCCTGTGAAAGAGCTTCTGTATTACTTTGGAAAATCTGTTGATGCTTCAGAAAAAGATATACAATAGTGTTTCTTTGTACAAAAACCAACCTGTACTAATTCAACAATTTAAGTATTTATAACTAACTACAAAAAATATCCTGTCAGGATGACAAGGATGTATCTCCAAAATAATAGGACTGAATTGAGATAACTTATTACAATGAAATGAGGAAAATTGAAATGTCTGAAGTGGCACTGAAATGAAGGAACAACTGGCTGTCTGGCACTGAAAAATTGGATGTGCTGTAATGCTGAGCTGTGCTACTGAAATTACCTTTTACTCTAGTAATTCACAGAGTTTATCCCAACGTTGTTCGCTTGGGATATTCATCTTCATTAACTTCCTGTATACTTTGTCAACTTCAGTGTACCTGGAAAATGTCGGTCGGGTGATGAACAAGTTTGGAATTGCATACTAGATGTCAAGATCATATGATAGTGCTTCCATGAACGCCTTTCCTGTCATGCTGAGTCTTTTGGTTGTAACTTTCGAGC
The DNA here is from genome assembly GCA_031772625.1 of Pinus tabuliformis. Taxonomy (NCBI): domain Eukaryota; kingdom Viridiplantae; phylum Streptophyta; class Pinopsida; order Pinales; family Pinaceae; genus Pinus; species Pinus tabuliformis. Next base: position 1,751,256,642 of record CM062820.1, on the reverse strand, counting down.
TATCTCTCACCTTGTTCATAATCTGTGCATTGTAATCTGGCCATGTGCTGAGCTTGTCATTAATCACTAACAGGTTTGGAAGTCCTTTCTTGTAGAGAGGCTCTAGCTTGGCAAAGAATCTCTGTATACCCGTGTTCATGTTTTGAACCTTCTCTTCAAGCTGTCTCATCAAGTTCCTTTTAGTCAACACTTTCCTAACTTCCAAAATTGTTTCATTCCTTTCTTCAATTTCTAGTTCTTCCAATTCTTGACTGTTCTTGGAATTTAGAAATTTAATAAGCTCAATGGCTTCATTTGGTTTATCTTGTAGTTGCTTTATAACCTTCTCAATGGCTTCATTCGATCTTTCAAAAAGCTCCTTCTGTTAAAAAATGATTTGGATTGAAGGCCAAATTTCTCCCATGTCTTCATTAATCATTTTCTAGATATTTTCCTTCACCTGTGCCAATGTATTGCCCATGGCACAATCTTTTTCCATTTTTTGTAATATTTGGGACAATGCCTGGGTCTTCTGTGTTAATGTCAAGTAAGCATTTTCAAACCTTAGACTTTGCTCTTGTAAAACCTTTATCTCCAGTTTCAGTTTCTTTAGGTCTTCTTCCTGTATAGACATATTTTCCATAGATTGAGCTAATTTCACTAAGTCATCCACAATTGATGTCGACTCATCTACCCACTCATTTGAGTAGTAACCAAGAATGGAAGACAAAACATAAATAATCTGTCTTGTCCTTTGAGGGAACATAGAAGAGGGATATGGGGGATTTTTCTTAGGTAGTTGAGAGTCTTCAGGGAGGAAGATTTCAAAGATGGAAACTCTCCGGGGGAACATTAATGGAGAAAGGGGAGAAGGAATCACACTGGGGAACCTGCAACATTTGATTAATGCTGCCAGCTGCGATGGTGAAGAGAATTTCACCATTTGGGGAGATAATTTCCCTCTTGCTTGCAAGGTAAGAGGCTTGGCATCTTAGGAAGAACTCTAGAAAATGATAGGATTGGGGAACAACAAATATAGGGAGTCTAGATTGCCAAAGGTGTATCTCATCAGATTGGTCAAGGAAATTATCTTGAAACCAACAACGCAATTCGAACAAGTCAAATTCACACTGTGTTTCAACGATTTTGTAATCTCGGTCTGCAAGTGGGGTATGGTCTAAATCGATAGGGGGATTGAGCATTGGATTGATTATAGGGGCAGTTTTAGGTGCCATGGTGGTTGCTTGATGGAGCACCGAAGACTGTAACAGTAGGAAATTTCTGTGCATCCAATAATTGGTGGGAATTCAGAGTGGAAAACCTCTGTCAATTGATGAAAGGGAAATGTTGCGGTAATATTACAACACAGAGGGGCGGGAGCACTATTGAACTAGTGAGGAAAGAAAAGTGTAATAAGAGGTAAATTTCATATTTATTTGCAGCGGACTAGCCTTAATCGTTGGATTAATGGTTTGTTTGGGGCATTAACTCCTGTAATGGCGCGGGCAAACAGATAGGAGATTAATGGAGGTTGAAACGGTCTTAGACGTGGTAGCTGGGGGTTGGGGGATGAGTGGAGCGGGACCATTGGTGGGAGTGACATGACTTAGGATGAGGTGGTGTGATGGGAGTGGCAGTTGCGACAGGATGTGGAGGCAACCGTTGGTGGGAAGGCGAGTTAAGCGGGAAGAAAAACCACTTTTGAAGGGGGGGTGCGGTGGTGGAGGGGGGGGAGGGGGTCCGAAAACACCTAGTGGCGACACGTAGGTGGGCGGTGAACTGCTTTTCGGACGCCCCCCCTCCCCCTGTCATTAAATGTTGTCGCTTTGGCGGGGTGGGGAGGTCCGAAACCTACTGTTGGCAGTCGGATCTACGCGAGGAATGGTCGGGGATGGGTGAGTAAGGGGAAATTTAACACCGGAGGGGCCCGCCATATATTTTCGGGCGTATGTAACATAACCCAAGGTCCAAAACTTTGGATAAGGGAATACTTTAGACTTTATTACATAAAAATATTTATTTACCTATTCTAATGCTATTTGAAAGTGAATGTGGGTGCATTTAAGTATGCAAACCCCTTAAATTTTATTCTAAGAGATAAAGACTATTTATTTCAAACACTAGACTAATCTAATCAGTGAAATTAATCCAAATTAAATAGTTGGATTAACATTATTCACCTATTTCTACCTATCTAATCTTAACCAAGATTAAACTATTTGGTTAAGTTATTCATTCTAACCTGATTGACATAAATTGAAAATAACTTGAGCATGATTAAAATGTATGTCTCAAGCAGAAAGGGATTGTGGAATTTTAAACAAGTTGCACACAATTTCATCTATTTATTCTTTTACAAAACCAGAGGGCTAGTAGTGGCACTTAAGCTAGCATCACTTTCGGGTTTATTCATTTTTTTGTGAGGTTCATTTATCATTTTTCTTTTCTTTTCTTTTCTTCTAATTTTGTATTTATACCCTCTTTTCATTTTTCTATTTCTTTTTTTGGAAATCATTTGTAGAAAGCTATATTATTTACAATTTGAAATACTAAAAGAAAATACTCAATGATTATTGATCCTATAAATTATAGGACCCTAACACATAGATGGATCATTACTTTTAATTTTAATGGTATTCTTATTGTTGTAAGTGTATAGAACCCTTATCACTGTAATACTATAATCATCAAGTCTGAGATAGTTCCTGTCACTGTGAGGACTGAATCATATTCCCTGAGATAACACTGAATTTGAGGTTACCTTCATAGCACAGAAATGTATCACTGTGATGCAATAAAAATTGTCTCATATCCCTCCTTGCTGCCACTGTAATACGAAATATATAGGGATCTGAATTCCCTAGCACCCAAACTCCTCTGTATTTTAGACCGAGCACCTGTTGTTCTCTCATTCGTATCACATAGATGTCCGAATTTTGTTGACTATTATTTATCACGAAAACTTCAGAGGAATCCGAACTTCTGTGCCATGCTAATGTGGAGACACTGCCCCCCTATTTATAGTGGTTTGTCCATATAGTAAGCCGACCTATACATTCGAATATGTATGTCTCTAAATAGATGAGTCGACATGAATTATTTTCTCTGTTTTAAGGCCGACTTGAAGAGGAGTACTAGTGCTTGTCATTGGAGGGATATTTGACAATGTTGTTGACTCAAATACATTTGACACATGCCTAAGAAGGGATATTCATACATGGCATTGAATCTTTGACTCTAATGATAAATCCTAAAGCTCTCAATGGGAGCCACTAACCAATAAAATATCTTGCTCATGAAACCCATGAAGCAAGGCATTACAAAAATAATTTTATTCTCTTCATTTCATCATTTACAAAGATCATAATTACATGCCATTATGAAGACTGAACCTAGTTACACTTTTCAACAAGTCATTTGTACACCTTCTTCCCCTATTCCAGAAGAGGTGGTTCAGAGTTCTGTTCAATTCATAAAACAATTATATTCTCAAATAGAAGAAAGGAACATAAAAGTAAAGGAAAGCATGGAGTCCCAATTGGAAGCTCAGTCCATCTCTGACTATTAGACTAGATTGATTTCTGCCATGGACCTTGAGATAAATCAACTAAAGCTATCTTTCTCTCACCCCTCTTCTTTGACTGTCTCTTCTTCATCAGGTTTCAAGACTGTCAACTTGACAGTAGATGCTAGAGAGATCCCACTGCCTGATAAAATCAATTTGCATAGGCAGACTAGAGAGCTGATATATAGTGATTTAAATAAAACTTCCCTAGTTGCTAATAAAGCTGAAGCCTTGTTAGAGAAAGTGGTCAATCAATTAAAGCTAGAAAAAGAAAATTCCAGAGCTTTGACCACTCAAAATGAAGAGCTGAAGAAGTTGATTGTAAAAAGTGGTGTGAACCTCGAAGACAAGAGTTAAGGGAGTTAGAAGTTGAAGATAGAACAACGTATGTCTTGGAAATAAATATAATGATTTTGAAAAAATTATGTCGAAAGACAACAGAGACAAAGTTTTCAGAGGTTAAGGAAGCTATAATGAAATTCAACATTGATTTTGATAAGAGGACCAGAGCAAGGTTTCCTTCATTTTGGGACCAACATGGGAAATTTATTACCCTGGGAGACCTATGAGACCTTACTGGTGGAGGCCAAGAGAAAAATCAAGTCTACACATGAGAAAACAACAATGCTTAAGGGAGCAACAGTTGTAAACTACTTGCGTAGATATTTTCAGCTACTGTGGTTAATGAGAACCCTTTTTGTTGACAAGTCAACATACAACAAGATCACAAATTTCAGAATGGAAAATACTAGGTTTGTCAAGAGTCTGAATTTAGACATGAACATTTGGAAAAAATGCAGAGAATGGATGTCATCACCAACAACAAGTGTAGACGATGGACCTTCAACTGCACTAGAGTCCCAACTTACTCAGTGAATCAATGCCACCTGCCATTGCAACAATGTTTTTATAAACATTTATGAAAATGATGTATTTATGTTTTCTTTTCATTTAAGTATGTACTGTTCGAAAGAACAAGTACTCTCAAAGTAGTTTAGGTGGTTAGCAGTTTTTGGCAGTGGATAGTTTCATAACCGTCCCTTTTCAAATTTTGTATATAAGCAATTTGGAAGAAGTGAGGGTTCCGAGTTTGGGACCTCAGAAGCAAGAGTTGTATTTTCAATCTTCTCGGTGATTTGAATAAAGATCTCAAAGTGATTTCAAACACTTGTTGAGTATGATATGTGTTTCTTGTTATCTTTTCATCTTAATGTTTTTCTTCTACATAAAATAGTAATTAAGTTGCTAGCCTTTTGCTTTACAAATTTTCAAAATTTGTTTTCTGTGAGTTAAAGTTAAAAGAACTTTAATTATGTGCTCCTCTTTTCTCTATTCCATTCCATGTTAATTCCATATTTCTTCTAAAGCTAAAGACACAAGATTCTGCACTAAATATCCCGTTGTTAAAATATTTTCATCATCTTTTCTCACTATACTACCATTAAAATCATATTCAACATCAAAAGACTAAGAAACATTGTCTATATAGTTAATATTCCCGGGGTTTTAAAAAAATGGGACAAAATTTTTATTTCCTCACAGTTCTTAATAAATGTCTTGGGCACTGACCTCTCCTCAGCTAGAGGTTATCTTCCAAGGTGTAACAGTGTCCTCATATATTGTTAATAAAATTCCTATTATTTACTTTCTGGTTGTAATTGTGAAAAATATTAACTCGCATTAACTATAAGAATTGAATGAAATACTAATTCACCCGCCTCTCAGTATTTCAACAATTGCTTTCAGAGCCAACTTCTTCATAATCAGCCTAATAGTTGGAAGAAGGATTCTTAGTCACAATGACCAGTAAGGATTCAGGAAAAATCTCTCAATTAGATGGAAGAAATTTTTCCTTTTGGAAACGTAGGATGAAGTTTTATTTGATGTCTCTTGGACCGAAAGTATGGCAATCAGTTCTAGATGGGTATAAAGTACAAACTTCTCCACCAGCAGAGCATGACGAAAGAAAAATTTATATAGCAAATTCTAAAGCACTAAATTCCATAACAAGTGGAATCTCTGTCAAAATTTACAAAAGTTATGAACTATTAATTTGCCAATGAAATATGGGACACGCTTCTTGCTATCTATGATGGAGACTCCAAGGTTAAGAAGGAAAAACTTCAAACTCATAGAAGACAATTTGAGAGTCTTAAAATGAATTATGAAGAAGACATTGTAGCCTTTTTCCTCTGAGTGGATGAAGTTGTCAACTCACTCAAGGGTCTAGGTGAAGCCATTGAAGAAAGTACAGTTTTTCAAAAAGTTTTGAGATCACTTCCAGAACGATTTGATTCCAAAGTCAGTGCCATATAATAAATAAAGGACTTGGATACCCTAAAAATAGACGAACTTCATGGGATTCTCATTGCAGATGAAATGAGAAGATGGATCTCAAACCCCAAGGAAGCTGCATTAAGGCTTCAAAAACATTGAATAAAGGGAAAAGTTGTAATATAGCAATGATGATTCCAATAATGAAACAAAACTAGCACAATTTGTGAAGAAAGTAAGGAAAGGGTCCAAACTCAAAGGCAAGTATCCTCTCATTTGTTTCAAGTGTGGTAGAATAGGACATTGTGCTGCAAAGTGTCCTTGCAAACATGATAACAATGATGAAGACAAATACAAAAAGCAGATGTTCAAGAAGAAAGGGTCAAATAAGAAGAATTTCTTCTCCAAACAAGATGACTCCAACGAAGAAAAATTCATGCTTACAAAGAAAAAAATGCCTTTCTAATAAAAAAGAATAATGATGAGTCTGATGAAGAAGATGACTATGCTGGAAGCAGTCACGTGTTATTTATGGCGTTTATAAATGATGATGAATTTGAAAGAGAAGAAGAAAATGTGGATGAATTACTAATTAACGCTGTTGAAGAAAATGATAAATTAAGGAATAAGGTCATCTCTCTCAAAATCGAAAAGGAAGATGTTATGAATATAATTCATAACAAATAAATAAATAAAATAAATGTAAATATGAAATAATCAAATATTGATTAGGTTAATTAATCATTAAGTTAAGTGAAAAGGAACGTCTAAAAAACATGCCCAGTCACGAAAGGACACCTGCTTAGGTATATATGTGGTTCCTCATCGTAACATTTGATCATCACTTATACAATTTTATATATAATAAATTATTATTATTAACTACCTCTTGTTTATTTTTACATTCAAGCATACAAGTTATCAGTTTTTATGCTTCAATAGTATCAGACCCATGGCACACAATATAATCATGCGGGTATTTGAATGTTGCTTGCCGCACAATGTGCCATTACGTTCACATCCTGAATGCATTGAGCAATTTAGTAAAATTTGAGAAGCCTTTCAACATTTGGAAAAATCCTATGCACAAATTAAGGCAGGTCGAAAGGAAATCAATAATAAAGAAAATGATCTAGATGATGAATCCAATGAAGCTTATACAAATCAAGATGAGGATTCGGATAAATATGATCTTGTTGTGAATGAGGATGATCTAGAACAAGATAATGATTACGATGAAACTAATCTTGATTTGGATGAGAGTGTTGCAGAAGATTCTCGAGCCAAAAATTCAGAAGGTAAGGTTGAAGATGCTACAGCTATGACAAAAGTCAACAGGGAAGAACAAGGCACTGAAGATGATGCTCCCATTGAGGACACAATCTCAAAAAGTGATGGTCTACCCCTGGAGGAAGAGAATGACTTCTTAGATATATTTAGAAGTGAAATTACGAAAGCATTCCATATTCGGTGAGTACCACATTTGGTTGACGCATCTTAAATTTTTTGATTGCTGGAGATATTGTTTTCTCTTCTGAAAAAGATGGAAGTGAGTTGGAATAAAGGAATAAGGGCACTCCAAATAAATCATGGAATGAAACAACCACTAGGACTATTCAATGCATCAATGTCGTGCTATGTTAACAACGTCTTGCAATGTCTTACTTACACTCCTCCATTGGAAATTTATTGTTTGTAGAGAAAACATTTATCTACATGCACTAAATCTGATAATAAATCAGTATGCCCCATGTGTCCGCTAGACGACAGGATCGTGAAGTCGCTAAGTGTGGCTAATGTAGAGAGTGAGGTGCCAAAAATAATAACTTCAAATCTGACAATCTTTGCAAATTACTTGAGCCCGGATGGAGAGAGGTTTCCAGATCCCAAGCAAGGTCAGACTTGAGGGAATCACAAACAAAAGGTACCTCAAATGGTTAGAACAATCAAAGGAGTGTACAGTCCAGAAATGAAATCTTTGAAAGAGGAAAACAAGAAGATTTTAATGACCTAACAAAGTTACAGAACTCTAGTCAAGATATCATATCTTCAGAAAATGCGGTGAGTTCTAATAGTAAATGCGAATTGGGATTCACTATTTTTGATAATGGAGAAAAAGGTGTGGATGCAGAGAGAACCAATGGAAGAAATGAATCCATAGATGATGATGATGGGTATTACTTGGCCGCTGGAGAAGGCAAACAGAGAAACGGTTATTTAGAGCAGCTTATAGAGGACGCAAATAAAAAGTGCGATGCAGCTTGATCCCGCGTGATCGAAGTACCTGACAACGATGAGAAGATAAAATATGACATTCTCAGGTGGTGTAAGGTGTATTCCTATGCACACAGTGAATGGTGTGTTAGGTTTTAGGTTGAACTCAATGGAATTCGTTTTGCCTCATTGTTTAAGCGTTGTATTGTTTGCCACAAAGGGCTCCCGTTCACTGTCTTTAGGTTGTGTAGTTGTGCCAATTAATTATGCCTGTTCGGCTTCGAAGTTTTAGGGCTAGGAGCTCGGGTACTGCAAAAGCTGGTCTGAATGCCACTAGAATTGATCGATTTAGAAATTTCCCTCGCTTTGGTTGCGACAAATGACTATCGTGGTGTTTGAACCATTCCCTCCTTTTATCTGCATAAAAGGGAGATTCGTCAGCGTTCAGAAGTATGAAATGATAATGACATTGAAAATCCTAATGACAACCCTACAAGCATGAACAACCCTAGGAACAAAAACAAAAATACAAATGCTTTGAGGAGTATTATAAAATCATTTCCTCCAGTTTCGGAGATGAGATTATGTGTTGATGAAGCTGTGTTGAAAGCAAAATTGGCGGAATCAAGGTTCTTCATTGCCGAGGCTTAAGCGTTGCAGAAATTGGGAGACAAATATTTTGGGAAGGAAGCGTGGCAGCTTCCTTATGATGTTATTAGATTCATCTTGTGGACCAACAGACTATCATTGGTATTTTTATCTGAGGACAACGAAAGACTTATCAAACTTGATTGTTCGTGGCTTTTCAATTCACGGTGGTGCAGGATTCTCCTGAGAGGGAGTTTGTGTATACCTCTAAAAACAAACATGAAGTTTCCAGATTTGGATTTCATGGAAGCGTTAGAGAAAACCGGTATTTGATTCTAAGAAATTGGTTGCGATGCTTAATGGACACCAATTTAATGACAATTGGAAAGACTAAGGGAGAGGGTATTTATGTGGTGGACACCTTAGAACTTGCTACAATGTATGCACATTACACAATGAACATTTGTGCAGGCCCGTGCTCCCTTATTCGGGTAGTTGTCAAATGGTCAACTAAGTGCAGGCCCGTGCTCCCTTGTTCAGATAACTGTCACGAATCCGTCAAATGGTCAATGAAGCATCATGACTGTTGTCGATTCGGTAATGTAGTAAGGTGGTAATACTTATAAGGTAATATACATATAAAGTTATATGATAATAAATATATATTATAACTTTAATATATATATATATATAAAAAGAGAAAAAAAATTATATATTAAAAAAAATTATTTAAAAAAAACTATATTAAAAAAGAAGAAGTGTGGAGATAGAGAAACCCTAGCTTTAAGATATCAAAAAAAAAAAGCCCTGGTTTGAAGACAATATACTAGTGAGTTACAGGACAAGAGCGATTGCGAGATTATATACATCAAAATGATTGACACTAAGTGAAGAAAATCGACAACATTAAAGCTTTGAGGACAAAGCTTCTGAAGGAAGGTGCTATGTTATGAATACAATTCATAACAAGTAAATAAATAAAATAAATGTAAATATGAAATAATCAAATATTGATTAGGTTAAATAGTCATTAAGTTAAGTGAAAATGCATGTTTAAAAGACATGCCCAGTCACGAAAGGATATCTGCTTAGGTATATATGCGGGTCCTCATTGTAATATTTGATCATCACTTATACAATTTTTTATATAATAAATAATTATTATTAAATACCTCTTGTGTATTTTTACATTCAAGCCTACAAGTTACCAGTTTTTATGCTTCAGAAGAAGCAAAAAGGAAGGAAGAATTTTTGAGCAACAAACTAAAAGAAAAAGAAGAAATATGCGAGAAACGTGAAGCTGGAATTGTCTCTCTAAAGAAAGAGTTGAATCAGGGTAATAAGAGTTGGCAAAGTTCTCAAACACTTGATACCATAATTAATACTCAAATACCTCAACATGATAAGACCAGAATTGGTTTCATGGATGAATCATCAAGTTCAAAGAAGAATGCCAATAAAGAAATCCAAAGAAGTTATGCTGACATCCTTTGCAATCATCCATAAGAAGAGAAGCCGTTCCATCTAGAAAAAAGATCCACCTACAATAATCCAAGGAATGAAAGAAAGCTATCTCTAGGAAAGAATATTACATCAAGTCAAGGCTATCCAAACAGGTATCAAACTATCTTTCTTTGTTATTGTTTCTACTATAAAATTTTTGGTCATCAAGCTAAGCATTGCAAGGCTTATAAGGATAATAGCTCAAGGAGATATAAGACCAATTATCAAAATAAGTCGCTTGAACAAGGTCAAATCAAGACCTATAATTCATTTGATCCTTTGGCTAAGTATGATCTAGTATGTTCAAAATGCAATGATTTAGGTCATGATGCACAAAATTGTCCACTTATGTCAAAAAGAGAAGAATTGAAAAAGGGGGAACCCACTACAGATAAATGTGGTCTAGCTTTATGTGCACAAAGTGATGAAAATTAATGGTTTGTGGATAGTGGATGTTCAAGACACATGACAGGTGACCAAAAGAAGTTTATCTCATTAAATAAAAAGGATGGAAATGTATCTTTTGGAAGTGGATCTGCTAAAATTACCGAAAAAGGGACAATTTCTCTTGTTAATGGAAAGGGAAAAGCACAAAACGCACTGCTAGTAGAAGTAGTCAAACACAACCTGCTAAGCGTTAGCCAAATTTGTGACCAAGGACATAATTTTATTTTTGGTACTAAAGATTGTGAGATAAGAAAATCCTCTTCAGGAGAACTTATGGGAAAAGGAGTACGAACACCATATAATGTATACATTCTTAGTAAAATGCAAGAAGAAAAATGCTACATGAGGCAAACAGATGAAAGCTAGTGATGGCACAAGCGATTGGGACATCTTAATTTTGACAACTTCGTTAAAATCAACAAAACAAGTGTAGTAAGAGACATTCCAAAAATTCTAAAATTGTAACAAAGTAGTGTGTGGCCCATGTCAACATGGAAAACAAACTAGAACCTGCTTCAAGACTAAGTAATACTGAACATCAAAACGTTTGGTGATCATACATGCAGATTTATGTGGACCAACCAGAACTCCAACTCTACAAGGTGAAAGGTACTTTTCTCTATTTGTAGATGACTATACTAGAATGATGTGGGTATTCTTTATAAAATTTAAATTTGAAGCTCTTGAATGTTTTAAGAATTTCAAATGTCTTGTGGAAAATGAAAAAGAATAAAAAATCAAGTGTCTTAGAATAGATTGAGGAGAATTTACTTCAAAATAATTTAATGATTTATGTAAAATACATGGAATCAAAAAATAACTTTCTGTAGCTAGAACTCCTAAACAAAATGGAGTAGTGGAAATAAGAAACAGAATTGTGCAAGAAATGGCGAGAACAATGTTACTAGTAGTTGATTTGCAGACCAAGTTTTAGAAAGAAGTTGGGGAAACAATGTATACCTTGAATAGAGCCCAACTACGACCAACTAATGATAAGACTCTATAGGAATTATGGAAAGGAAGACCTACTTCAATAAAATATTTTAGAATTTTTGGAAGTAAATGCTTTATGAAGATCAATGATGACTCACCAGGAAAGTTTGATTCTTGTGTTGATGAAGGAATATTTCTTGGATATTCTACAAGGAGCAAAGCATACAAATGCTACAATAATCGACTACAAAAGATAGTAGAAAGCATTGATGTAAAGATTGATGAGGCACTCCTAGAAAAGGAGATTGAAATCTGTGAAGAAGATTCTATTCTTGAAGATTTTGAAGAAGATACAACAAAGGAAGAAAAGGATCAAGAAAATCAATAGGAGCCATTTCAAACTCCATCAAAATTAAAATTTGTTCAAAAACACCATCCAGAAGAACAAATTATTGGGAATATAGATGATGGAATACAGACCTGAAGAAGAATGACTAATTCACCAAGAAAAGATAATGTTGCTCTATTACCCATGGTAGAAATAGAAAACTTTTCTCAAGCTAGTAAGTACCATCATTGGGTAGAAGCAATGGAAGAATAAATGTTCGAAATCGAAAAAAATGGAACATGGGACCTTGTACCTTACATTTCTTATCTAAAGGAAGAAGTTTACATGGCGTAACTGGAAGGGTTTGGTCTAGCGAAAGGAAAAGATTTCGTTTGTAATTTAAAAAATGTGTTATATGGATTAAAGCAAGCTCCTAGAGCTTGGTACGCAAGTTTGGCTCATTAATTACAACAACAAGGGGTCAAAAAGGGGGTGGTTGGAAGTAATCTCTACATGAAGATAGACAAGGATAAATTACTAATGACCCTTGTATATGTTGATGATATGCGTTTTTCCAGCAATAATGATGAGATGAGTCATGAATTTACTCAAAACATGTCTAAGGAATTTGAAATGTCTATGATTAACTAGCTATCTTACTTCCTTGGACTATAAGTAATTCAAACTGATGCAGGTATTTTCATATCCCAAACAAAATTTCTTAAAGACATGCATAAAAGATATGGGACAGAAGAATGTGCTGTTATGAGCACACCAATGACTACAAATTGCAAATTAAGCAAATATGATGAATCCCCTTCGGTAGGCGCAACTATTTACAGATCAATAATTGGATCTCTTCTATACTTAACTGCCTCACGCCCGATATTATGCAAGAAATAGGAATGGTGGCATGATTTCAATAAGCTCCCAAGGAATCCATTTGATGAATGTTAAAAGAATTCTCAGGTATTTGAAAGGTACTCCTAATTTTGGCTTATGGTATCCGAAAAGCACAACACTTACTTTGACAGTTTACACCAATGTTGATTGGGTTGGAAGAATAGATGATAAAAAAGTACTAGCAGAAATGCATTATTCATGGGCGACTATCTTATATCTTGGCTCAACTAAAAACAATCTTCTATATCTCTCTCCACAAAGGAAGTAGAATACATATTTGTTGCATATTGTTGTACACAAATATTATGGATGAAGGAAGCTCTGAAAGATGTCAACATAGAAACTAATCAACCAATCATTATCTATTGTGACAACACCAATGCCATCAGTCTTTCAAAGAATCCTATAGTGCAATCAAAGACAAAACATATTCCAATCAAATACCATTTCCTTTAAGAACAAGTTGCAAAACAAACTATCAGATTGGAATATGTCAATTACAAGGCATTTGAATATATTTTCCAAATGATGGGGGTCTTTTCTATTGCATCACATTAAGACAACACATAGACAGGGAAGGAGCACTATGAAAGGGGGAGCAACATGATAAGAAGATGATTGATAGGGGGAGTACTTGGACACCCCATTTTCCATTGATGTCAAAGGGGGAGAAAATGTTGGAAGAGGAGAGAATATTGCCATCAATGACAAAGGGGGAGATTGTTGGTCAAAATTGTCATTGATGTCAATATGAGCATTGATGAAGATAATAATGCATGGATAAATGTTGGTTGGTAAAGAGATGAAGCCCTAGCCTTGTTGAAGATGCTCTAATCCTAATAAATGAAGAACACACTTGGAGCCCTAAGTCTATGAAGAAGAAGCCCTAGCATATGATGAAACCCTAAAGGTTGCCATGGATGAAATAATGATGGAAGCTCACATATTATTTTTATTGATGGTAAAATGACCTTATTTAAGGATGGAATTGACATAGGATTGTAGAAGACATTGAGCTCTTTCTGATGAGCACTTACACATCTTGTAACTCCTCATAAGTTGAAAAATAATAATTTTTGATGCTAACTGACATGAGTCTATATGTGCAAGTTGGTTCCTCCTCAAGAGACGTGTCATTTCGTTAAAGATCAAAACATGTATAAATATAAGTTTGAACTCATCATTTTTAGCATCCAATTCAATGAATATAACCACAAGAACAGAGAAGAAGGAGAATAGTTCACAACTCGTGAACTAGAAGGCTGAAATAAGATGAGATTCAGTGAAGGGTTCTGACTGTGATTGATATATCTCGGACCTGTGGTAGCTTGGATCATTGACATGTGCTGGCTCAGACTGTTAGCCTTTGGAGGATCAAAAGTATAAACCTGTGGAGGGCTTGGACAATTACATGTGGAAGGCTCAGACTTGTGAACCGTCACTTGAGGAGGACTCAGACCTGTGGAACAATCACATGTGAGGGCTCATACTTGTGGACAGGTGTGTGGATAATCACCTGTGGAGCTCAGATTAACATCGAACTAGGGAGAACTATCACTTGTGGAGCTCGGGTTATACATTAGATCAAGGACAATCATTTGTAGAGCTCAGTCTATATCACAAACTTGTGGAGGTTTAGTCTTAGAACCCAAACTTGTGATCACAAACCTATAAATAGTCACTTGTGGAGGCTTGATTATTCACTTGTGAAGGCTCGGAGACTCAACTTTTAGGCTCAGACCTGTGACAACGCAATCTATGGAGGATCATTGAAGCTCAGAACTATATATGTGTGACACTTATGAATTGGGGCTTGTAAACTCTGCACTCTTTTGGACAGTGGAAATTTGAAAGCAATAAACAAAACCATGGCTTTGAAATGTGAAAAATTTTAAGGCTTGAACAATGAATACCATGGAACCTAGAACAATGATGAACTTGGAGGCTTGAATAGTGAAGAACTTGAAGTTTTGGACAATGAAGAAAACTGTTACACTCCTATTCAGATCTTGGACAATGGACAAAATTAGGAGTCTGTGGCAGTCTTGTGGAGTGTTGTTTGAGTATTGAAGGAAGTCATGAAGTTCTTGGAAGTAAGTCATTTATACATTTTGTTTGTTAACTAAGTTGAAATTGGAGGGCTGGAGTCCTATAGGTTGGATCCTCATAAAAATAAAGGTTGGAGCCTTGCTGAGGATAGGGTTGGAGCCTCGTGAAGTCCAACTTGGAGCTTGGAAAAGTACAGGTTGGAGCCTGGTGGATTGGAGGGTTGGAGCCCTCAACATTATTGTACTCAATTTATTGTAAAAAGAGGATTGGTGTCCTCATCTATTCTTAATAAAATTCCTATTATTTACTTTCTAGTTGTAATTGTGAAAAATCTTAACTGACATTAATTATAACAATTGAATGAAACACTGGTTCACCCCCCTCTCAGTATTTCAATACTCAATGGGTGCTTGACCTAAAAATAAATTTCCCTTGAGCATGAAACCCATGCCTCAAGACTACAAGTAATAAATTTATTTTTCTCTTTTCATTAAGTACATAAAATCACAATTACACATGCCATTATGAAGAGTGAACCTAGTTACATATTTCAACATGTTCTACATTCAAGTGACGAAGGGAATTCCATTTTAGTGCATTCCCCAAACATCGAATATTTAGGGAGATAATCTTCATGAAGGAATGGTGATTATGTTAGAAAATAAAAAAAGCAGAAATATTTTTTTTTATGTTGATAATTACTTGTGATATTCTTATGTTGTTTTTAACTTTCATATGCTCTTTTACTTTAGATCATCAAGAAATTACCAAAAAAATAACACGAAGATCATAGACACTAGATGTAGGTGGATAGCTAGGGAAAATCCCTATCTAGGGGAAAACCCATTCAACAACTCTTCCTTTAATAGTTTCACGAGATGATCCAAGACTTCTTGACCTAGACATAGACTTCCTCCTATCACCAAGTCAACGCTTACTTTCTTCTGTAGATGATAACCTTCCAGTAACTTTGACCTAACACTTTGATCCTCAACTTCCCCAACAACATAAATTCAACCTTGCAGAAACTTCGACCCAGCAAAATCTTTGACCCAACAGGATCTTCGAACCAGTAGAATACATATTTTTGACCTTCCTAGCAACAAAATTTTGACCCAGTAAATAGCCCAGTAAATCCACACGTGTGAGAGAGATATAACCCATAAAACTTCGATTTTTCCAGAGCATGTTAAACTTAAAAGTACTAAAAATCAAAGCATAATGGAAAATAATTCAAAACTTTAGAGTAGAATGATAGAGTCCCTAAGAGTCCCTAGAAAATAAGTCTTTGACTTCAAATTATTCCTTCTTGTTCTTCTATGTTGGTCCTTCATCAACAACATTTGCTTGATCCCGATTTCTCTTTCTATTCCTCGGATTCTCAGGACAATCACTACTATAGTGACCCATCTTGTGACAATTGTAGCATTTGATTTTGGATAGGTCTACCTTCCTTCTAGGTCCTTTAGACTTCTTGAAGGTTCCTTTGTTCTTGTGATGAGCAGAATATGCATTTCAAATTTTCTCCTCTTCATTGTCTTTGTTGCTTATTAATGAAATTCATACTTCTTCTTGAATACATGCATTCCATAATTGTTCGAATGTAGGATTTTCCTTCCAACTGTTGAGACCTAATGAAAAGGCACTCCAAGCTGTTGGTAATCCTAGAAGTGCAGTGATTACAAGCTCCTTTTTAGGTACTATCTAATTGATTGCCTAGAGTTCATCTAAGTTTCTAGCTATTCTTACAAGGAAGTATGCCACAATGTCTTCCCTTGTCATCTTTATAGTTGTTAGTTCATTCTTGAGACTTGTTATTTGACCAAGATTCTTGATTGTGAATAATTTGGATAATGCCTCATACATCTCTTGAGTAGAATATATGGGATGAGGTTATCCTTTATTACATCCACCATTAGTGTCATGGTCAATATATATGTTTCTCTGAACTTTGCCTTTTCTGAATCACTTGACTCATTTGTAGGCTTTTTACTTTTTCCTTTGACTAGATCCAAGACTTTATTCTCTCGAGGATGAGATCTATCCTCTTTTTCCATGCCCTGTAATTGGATGCTCCTGATTTTTTTTCTCCCTTCTTTGAGTTAGACATTATTCTTAAAGATGGTAGGCTTGACTTCTTATATGATCCTTGTCCTTGATGACCCTTTATTCAAACTTCTTAAAACTCCTTATTCTCCTTTTAATAGATCTTCAAGCTATCCTTTTCCTTCTTCTTCACCTTTGCTCTAATACCATGTTAGAAAATCAGAAAGGTAGAAAGATTTTCTTTATGTTGATAATTACTTGTGATATTCTTATGTTTTAAAATTTCTTTTGTTATTCTTTTACTTTAGTTCATCAAGCAATTTCCAAAACAATAACACAAAGATCATAGACACTAAATATAGGAGGACAGCCAGGGAAAAACCCCTATGTAACCAAGTCAACAACTCTTCCTTTAATAGTTCCACGAGATGATCCAAGGCTTCCTAACCTAGACACAAACTTCCACCAATCACCAAGTCAACCCTTCCTTTCTTTTGCAGATGATAACCTTCCAGTAACTTCAACGTAGTACTTTGATCTTCAACTTCCCTAGCAACAAAAATTTGACCTAGCAGAAAAATTCAACCTAGTAGAAAAGTCAACCTAGCAGAAACTTCGACCTAAGAGAATCCAAAATTTTGACCTTCCCAGCAATAGAATTTTGACCCAATAAATAGCCCAGTAAAGCCACATGTGTGAGAGAGAGACAACCCATAAAACTTCAATTTTCCTTTTCCAACAAATCTCTTCCTTCTACAACTTTGCACTTTTTCTGCTTTCTCTTCTTGGATATCGAAATTGTATGAGAGTCTCTTCTAAATGAATCAAATTGCTTGTATACATACCCTTTTCTGGGGTTTGAATTATCCTCATGTAGGCCGACTTGGTGTGGAGGCGACAAATGACTTATTTTACTGAATTTTAATTCTTTTTATATGATTCAAAAGCCTAAGAAGGGTCTCTTTAAATGGACAATGGCTCTAATGACTCAAGACAAAACCTAGAAGTCTTCAATAGAGACTTTGACCTAAAACATGATGACCCAAGCGTGAAACCCATGCTTTAACAAGTCATAATATTAATAATACATTTTTTTTTCTTTCTTTTGTTAAATACATTTCATTATGACTCAAATACAATTATGAAGACTGAGCCTAGTTACATTCTTCAACAATTTATGGATGAAATTTCTCTAATAACCCACATATGAGAATCATAAAGGAAGGGGGATTTATGAGAATCCAAACAGTCATTTTAATGAATGGCCAGATGGATTAGGGTCCCCTAAAAGAACCTTTGTTAACCTACCCCTATGCTTCTTCTTGATGGTAACATTCTTCTTTGAACCTGGGCTAATGGAGAAGCAAACCGAGGATAATATAGATGAGTGTATGGATAATGGTTCAATATTCAAGGTCGGGTTGTGCCTAATTATATCAATATCGCTAATGACAAAATTTGTCAGTGAAAGTAAACCCATATAAGTTTCAAAAACAATCATAGGAGAATTGTGTTCCAGAGGACGGTAGTTATTCACATCCTATCGATCATGTCCGCAACCCACCAGTAAATCCTCGGAGACCAAAAAATCAACAATGAGAAGGCAAGAACCCAAACAAGAAAAAACTTTAAATATGGGTGAAACAACCAATAACCCATACCTAATATTAAAAAAAGAAAAGAAAAGAAAGAAATACACTTAGTAATATTTATCATACTTTTAACATTTTCTTTCGATATGACTTACATAAGGTTAAAATCAATATAATTATGAAACCTCGAAATGAACATTCCAATTGAATCAAAAGGAATTAATATTTATACTCTACACATACTAGATGATATGCAAAGAGTTTTATTTCATTTCATAGACATGTAATGTACATCAATTTGGTTAAAAGAAAAATGTTAATGATTTATTGTTTTTTACGATAAACCAAAATCTGAAAAAAATGTTTAAATTTATTTGTGCTTTATATAGAGGAATGATGTTTCAATTGACATATTCTTATTTGAGTATAACTATGAAATTATTTAATATTTTGTACTTAGTGTCATTAAAATCAATCGAAACACCAATTTATATCGAATGCCATTGTGCATAGGATAAACGTATTTGAAACACCTCGATGAGGTCTAGGGTTTAACGGGACGAGAAAAACATATCCATAGAGACATCAATTGCACTACTTCCACATTTCACAACTTAGCTCCATTTAAAATGAAAGCAAGAACTTTGACCATCTTTTTTATAACCTTTACGTTATTAATTCTTACAATACTATATCTAATAATTTTTAACTGATCATATAGATTACTTTATGTATCACTTAGTCATATAAGCATTCCATTGTCCGTGCATATATAAATTATCGATATGAGTTATATAATTAAATTAAATATTAATGAAATATACGAATATTAGTGTGTTTAGTAGAGAGATTTTTTTAATAATAATAATAATAATAATAATAATAATAATAATTTGTTTTTAAGGTTATAGTTAAACACAATGTCAAAAGATGTATAAGATTCAATTTTAAAGGATAAGGGATCAATCTTCATGTAATGATTTGATTGTTAAAATTTATAAAAGTATATGTACTCTACCTCTTTTAGATTTGAACTTGTGACCTCTTATGAGGAAGCACATGTTTACCAATTTAAGATTCACATGGGAAGGGTTCTTAGATTGTAGGTTTTCTGGAGAATTTTCCACAATGCCTAACTTTTAATAGAAGTTGATGTTTCTGTAACAACCCAAAATTCAACATATAACTAATTACATCAATTTATACGATCAATACTCAACGCAAACTATTCAATTAATTAGCATAAAATTTTCGAAAAACACAAGTAGAGACGACTTATTTGTACTCAAGAAATTCCTTACTTGTGGTTTCAGAGTTGAACTCTATTTGAATTCTCCTAACCACAACAAAGATTTTGGGGACAACTCTCCACCCAACCGCAGGCTCAACTGCACATAGTCTTTCTACAGCTGGCCACCCTCGAGCCCTCATGGTGGCGATCACGAGGAGGGGCACGTAGCAGCAACCATTTAACTCTTTCGTTTTCGAACTAAAGTCAGTGGTAGGGTTTTTGGTATGAGGTTTTAATGTGTTTTATGGTGTTCTGCCCGCCCTTCATACTAGGCTCGGGTTTGCAACCACAGGTTATCACACTAGCCAAGGGTTTTTGGAATCCATTCCTTCTTTGCGGTGGTCTGGTTCGGCTCTATGGGTGCTCAGTGCTTTCATCTGGTTTTTGCGATGGTTAGCAAACTCTGTGCCTTGCTTATCCCGTATGGTGGTTTGTTAATGTTGTGCCTCACTTGTTCTCTATGGTGGTTTGTTGGCATCGTGCCTCTGCTCGCTCTCTGTGGTGATTTGCTTCTCTGGTTTTTGGAGGGTTTTAGGTCACTTTCCCACCTGTAGGTCTATTTGTCTTTGTCAGTGGGTTCATACTTCGTCTCTGCTATGTTTTGTGATGATTGTGTGTTTGATGTTGGGTCTAGTGATGATTCGGCTCTGTAAACACAGGTTCTCGCCTTGCTGCTGCACAAGGTGACTCAACAAACTTTTTCTGAGGTAATCCTCTTATTCCGGTTGCAATTCCTCCTTTCGTTTTTGAGGTTATAACTTTCTGGCTCCTTGGTGAGCAGGCAAAACCCTCTCATGGCATTTATGTTGGGAGAAATCCTCTGTTGCGGGTCTCGGCTCTCTTCCTCTGTTGTAGAATCGGACCTCCTCCAGGTAAATCCTCACTCCTCTCTTGGTTTGTTGTTCACTGTGTTTTGGTGTCGTGGCCCTACCTAATGGCTACCCTGCTTTGTGGTGGTGTGCAGGTCCTTCCAGTGGAACGCTGCTCCACGGCTTCATCCTTGGCACTGTTCACAGGCTTCGGGAAAACCCGGGTAGGGTCTTTTCGTGGCTGTAACTTTCTCTTGCTTGCTCTATCTGTAATCGGGTATAACCCTTGGGGTTTCAATTCCTCCATGTATGTGTGTGGTTTCAGAGGTGTTCATGCCCTCGCTGTTTGACTAGTATTTAGCTTGTGAACTGTAATTGTTTTTTGGTTTGCATGGGTTTCGGAACCCTCCACGTTTTTAGGGTTATAGATTTTGTACAGTGAACTGTTAAATGGGAAACAAAATGAAATGTACAAGAATGCTTGAATGTTGAATATAAAAGTACCTGGTTTTTTTTGTTGAGGAAAAGGAAAAATGTATTGTATATGATGGTTTACTTTTGTCTGTTTCCCGGTCTGAGATGCCTTCTGTTACAAGATTCTTGTCGATGCTATTTGGGTTCTTAATGAGTCGTTTCACTGTCTTGCTTTCATTACGATGCCTGAAACATTTATGCACAAGGAAAAAAAAAAACTATCCTACTTTCATTTATGACAAGTTCTAGAATTGTTTGCTTTTATAGATGTTCAAAAAAATTGTAAATTACAAATTCTGAGCTCTCTCTCCTCTCTGGATGGCAACCCCTCACTGAGCTCTGGTTTTTCTTTTTCAATGCATTATTAGCAGTTTATTTACAGTTGAGGATCTGTTCCTCAGTCACTTTTCAGTTGTCTAACAGTTTCTTTAAACAAGTTCCTAACTAATCCTATCTTGATTTGCTTGCCTAATTTTAAATAACAATGGCTAAGTCAACCTTAATTTTAAATGAAACAAAATAAAACAGAAACTTAAAATGTTTTTCTTTCTGTCCAACAAAATAAAATAAATAAAAAAAACATTTCCCAGTTGTTGCCTTTTCACTCGAATGCTCCTGCATCAGGCTCTCGAGGTAAATTAAACTCATGGCTCCTGTCCATGAGATCTTCAATAGAGTACTCGACGCTTTGAATCAGGCCAGCATCTAACCAAGAACTATCTTCAATAGGATGACCCTTCCACTTGACTAGGTACCACAAATATTCTTTACTTCGAGTCCGTCTGGCCACCTGGGTGTCTAGGATTTGTTCGATCTCTAAAGGCTTTGCTGGGGGCATTTGTTTTAATCCACTAATCATTCTCATTCTGGGTGTCCCATGTTCGTCTTTCCGAACTGTCTTCTTCATTTGCTGCAATGTAGGGGTACAGATTTGCCACATTGAAAATGGGTGAAATTCTTATACCTAGGGGTAACTGCAATTCATAAGCGTTCACATAAAAATTCTAAAGAATCCTGCAAGGCCCAATTTTTTTCCATTTCAACTTGTATTCGCCTTTAGGAAACCTCTCCTTGCGTAGGTGTGCTAATACCAGGTCTCCTATGTTGAATTGTACCTCTCGCCTTTTCAAATATGCTTTCTGTTTGTATCTTTGGTTGCTGTCTTATAATTTTAATTTCACCTGTTCATGAAGATCGCTGATTTCCTTTGCGAAATCTTCACCATCAGCACTCCTGCGCTCCAATTGACCCAAATCCCGTAACTCATGTACTCCACGGGAGTGCATTCCGTATAGGATCTGGAAAGGACTACTGTCTGTGCTTCTTTTGGGTGAATAGTTATAAGCAAATTCCGCTTGTGCAAGCACACGATCCCATTGTCGAGAATTTTCTCCAACCAAACTCCTTAATAGATTTCCCAGACTTCGGTTCACCACTTCGGTTTGGCCATCGGTCTGCGGATGATAAGCTGAGTTGAAGTTTAGTTTGGTGTCTAATTTTTTCCATAAGGTCCGCCAAAAATGTCCTGTAAACTTAATGTCTCGGTCCGAAATAATAGACTTCAGCAAGCCATGTAATCTGACTATCTCTGTGAAGAAAAAATGTGCTACATGTGTGGCATCACTGGTTTTCCTGCATGGAATGAAATGTGCCATTTTGGTGAAACGATCCACCATCACCATGATGGAATCAAATCCCCATTGTGTCTTCGGTAGACCTAAGACAAAGTCTAAACTGACTGAGTCCCATGGTCTGTTCGAAATAGGTAAGGGTGTATACAACCCTATGTTTTTGCTATGTCCCTTTGCAAGCTGACACACTTTGCATCTAGTCACAAACCTCTGTACATCTCTACGCATCTTCAACCAATAGTAAAAGTGGCTCAACTGATCCAAGGTCTTGTCTATGCCAAAATGCCCAGCTAAACATCCATTATGCTTTTCCTGGATTAAGTTCTCTCTCATAGAACATTTCAGAATACACCACTGCCCTCCTTTGAACAACAACCCTTTCTGCATATTATAGTCCAGCCATGTACTGCTATCTCTCAACAATGGATTTTGGCAAGCTTCATAGGCTTTCTTAAAATCTACATCTGCCTCATACAAGTCTTTAAGATGTTTGAATCCTAATACTTGTATCGTACTTTCCTGTAGGATCAAATCCCTCCTGCTTAATGCATCTGCCACTTTGTTGGCTTGACCGCTGATGTGTTTCAACACAAATGTAAAACTGTGCAGGTACTCCACCCACTTCGCATGTTTATGGTTCAGCTTATGCTGCTACATAATATACTATAACGCAGAATTGTCTAAAAATAAGACAAATTCATTTGCCAACATATAATGTCTCCAATGCTTTAGCGCTTGAACCACTGCATAAAATTCCTTGTCATAAGACGTGTACTTCTGCCTGCTTTCATTTAGTTTCTCATTGAAATAGGCTACTACCTTGTCCTCTTGGCTGAGTACTGCACCAATGGTTGTTCCATTGGCATCACAACGAACTTGAAAAAGTTTGTTAAAGTCTGGTAATCTCAAAATTGGTTTTTCAATAATTTTTCTTTTGGGTAGCTGAAAACTCTTCTCTGACGTTTCTGTCCAATGGAAAGGCTGATTTGCCTTCTTAATGGTGTCCACCATGGGTGCACAAATCCCACAGAAATTTTTAATAAATTTCTGATAAAAACTCGCCAATCCATGGAAAATCCGTACCTCAAACAAATTTTTGGGAGACGACCAGCTAACTATGGCTGTAACCTTTTCTGGATCCATTTTTAGTTCATTCTCGGAAATCAAAAATCCCAAATAAATGAACTCTTTCTTGAAAAAATAACATTTCTTCAAATTTAGCAGTAATTTATTTTGCTGCAATTTTTCCAATACATACCTCACATGTCGAAAATTTTCTTCCTTCGTCTTGCTGAATATAAGTATATCATCCAGATATACAATCACACATTTACCAATGAATTCCTTAAGCATCTCATTCATCAAACGCATGAACATGCTGGGAGCATTGCTCAATCCAAATGGCATAACCACCCATTCATATAAGCCTTCATTAGTCTTGAATGCTATCTTCCACTCGTCACATTCTCGAATTCTGATTTGGTGGTAGCCGCTTTTCAGGTCTATCTTTGATAAGTACGCTGCTCCACTCAAACAATCCATCATATCATCCATCTGAGGTAAAGGAAACCTATACCTGATAGTGATCATGTTAATGGCCTGGGAATCAATGCACATTCGTCACTCACCTCCTTTCTTAGGAGCTAAAACAGTCGGAACTGCACAAGGGCTTAAACTCTCCCAAACCAGTCCTTTATCCAACAACTCCTACACCTGCTTCCTAATTTCTTCATTATCCTTTGGATTCATCTGGTAAGCAACCTTGTTTGGCAAACTGGCTCCTGGAATAAAATCAATATGGTGACTAATGCTTCGCTTTGGTGGTAATTTGTCTGGTAGATCGTCTACCACAATATCACTAAATTCCTGCAGTGTGTCCTGCATCTCTTTAGATAAGTCAGTGACTTCAGTATGGATCAATACTGGTTTTGGCCTTCGCAAAACTGCATATTTTACCTCATCATCCTCCATTTGTCGCAGAAACTCTTTTCCGCCTAACAGTAATTCTTTTGTCCCACTGGTTTCTGTAGCATCCTCTTCCTTCATGGGCATTAGCGTATGCTTTATCCCATATTTAACAAACTTGTAACAATTTGTTTCCCCGTCATTGACAACCTTCCTATCATACTGCCATGGTCTGCCCAGTGGAATATGGCACACGTCCATAGGCATGATATTGCAAGTCACCTTGTCCTTGTACTTGCCAATATGAAACTCTACTTCGCATTGCTCATCGACCAACAACTGGTGACTTTTCTACAACCAGGAAACCCTATATGGAGTTGGGTGCTTCAACTTCTTCAAACCCAATTTCCCCAACATTTCAGTAGCTACCAGATTATCAACACTTCCACTGTCTATGATTAATTTGCAGCATTTCCAATGCGACTTGCACACAGTCCGGAACAATTCTTTCCTTTGTGTCTGATCAACTACTTCCTTAGCTGGTTTCAATAATACCTTGTTCAACACCAATGCTTCCTCAGTTTCTGGCATATTTTCCACCTCCTGTGGTGGTGCCTCCACTTCATTGGGCTAAGCGACATATGCTCCCCTCTGCCCAGTTTGTTCATTTTCAGGACATTCAAAGGACCTATGTCCCCACTTGTGACACTTGTAACACCAATAGGCATTTCCTTTGCCTTTGCCATTACTCCTTCCTCACTGGTATGACCTTCCTCCTCTGGCATTACCTTCCCTTTCAGTCTATCCCGAAGTCTTCGAACTACTGCCCTCTTCATTGCTGTTGGTAGTCCTACCTCTGCCAAAGGTCTGTCCCTGACCTCTGCCAGAACCACGTCCTCTTCTGGCATTCTATTTCCTAGCAATCTTTTCCTCTGCCTTCAAAGCACTATGATAAGCTTCCTCTATGGTCTTAGGGGAAAGAATACTAATTTCATCTAGGATCTCCATCCGTAGACCATTTACAAACTTCGTTGTTTTCTCAAGGGTATCTTCAACATAACCAGCTCTCAAGTTTACTTTATAAAATTCTTCAGTATATTCCTTTACGGTCATCATTCTCTGCCTCAGGTTCTGTACTTGTCTATAAAGGGTAATTTGATAATCTTTAGGCATAAATTTTCTCTTCATTCTAGCAATCATCCTGTCCCATTTTTTAATCAATGGTTTGTTCAATCTCCTCCTTTCTACTTGTACACTGTCCCACCATAGTGCTGCATGTCCCTTCAACTTGGTGACAACAAACCTGATCCTCTTGTCTTCGCTGATTTCTTCATATTCAAAATATTTATCTAGTTCACTTATCCAGTCTAACAATGCCTCTGTGGACAAACTGCCATCATAATTAGAGAGCTCTGGTCTTGGCTTGCTACTAGCCAACAAAACTGACCTCAATAGTTTAATCTCTGGTCCTTTGTCATCTGACCCATCTGTCATGGCTGTGTTTTCCTCCTCACTGTCATCCCACCTTCCGGATCTCTACGCCTTCTTGCTTCCACCGCTGCCAAATGTCTAGTTAAAATCTTAATTTCTTCTTGTAACCCTTCATCTACTACTCTTCTGATGGCTTTTCCTTGACCCCTTCTTCCTACCTCCATCTTTACTGAGAGAAAGGAACAATCTTCTTTGATGCCAAAAATTGGTGGCGATCCCGACTAGGGACACGTAGTAGTGACCGTTTAACTCTTTCGTTTTCGAATTAAAGTCAGTGGTAGGGTTTTTGGTATGAGGTTTTAATGTGTTTTATGGTGTTCTACCCGCCCTTCGTACTGGCCTCGGGTTTTCAACCAC
Source organism: Pinus tabuliformis (assembly GCA_031772625.1). NCBI lineage: Eukaryota > Viridiplantae > Streptophyta > Pinopsida > Pinales > Pinaceae > Pinus > Pinus tabuliformis. The sequence continues at coordinate 1,751,230,263 of CM062820.1, read as the reverse complement.
GGTTTATCACACTTGCCGAGGGTTTTTGGAATCCATTCCTTCTTTGCGGTGGTCTGGTTCGGCTGTATGGGTGCTCGGTGCTTTCGCCTGGTTTTTGTGATGGTTGGCAAACTCTGTGCCTTGCTTGTCTCGTATGGTGGTTTGTTAATGCTGTGCCTCGCTTGTTCTCTGTGGTGGTTTGTTGGCGTTGTGCCTCTTCTCGCTCTCTGTGGTGATTCACTTCTTTGGTTTTTGGAGGGTTTCAGGTTGCTTTTCCACATGCAGGTCTATTTGTATCTGTCATTGGGCTCATACTCCGTCTCTGCTCTATTTTGTGATGATTGTATGTTTGATGTTGGGTCTAGTGATGATTCGGCTCTGCAAACACAGGTTCTCGCCTTGCTGCTGCACAAGATGACTCAACAAACTTTTTCTTAGGTAATCCTCTTGTTCCGGTTGCAATTCCTCCTTTCATTTTGAGGTTCTAACGTTTTGGCTCCTTAGTGAGCAGGAAAAACCCTCTCATGGAATTTCTGTTGGGAGAAACCCTTTGTTGCGGGTCTCGACTCTCTTCCTCCATTTCGGAATCGGACCTCCTCGAGGTAAATCCTCACTCCTCTCTTGGTTTGCTGTTCACTATGTTTTGGTGTCGTGGCCCTACCTAACGGCTACCCTGCTTTGTGGTGGTGTGCAGGTCCTTCCAGTGGAACGTTGCTCCACGGCTTCGTCCTTGGGACTGTGAATAGGCTTAGGGAAAACCCGGGTAGGGTCTTTCCGTGGCTGTAACTTTCTCTTGCTTACTCTGTTGCTTGCTCTGTCTGTAATCGGGTATAACCCTTGGGGTTTCGATTCCTCCATGTATGTGTGTGGTTTCAGAGGTGTTCATGCCCTCGTTGTTTGACTAGTATTTAGCCTGTGAACTGTAATTGTTTTGTGGTTTGCATGGGTTTCAGAACCCTCCTTGTTTTCAGGGTTATAGATTTTGTACAGTGAACTGTTAAATGGGAAACGAAATGAAATATACAGGAATTCTTGAATGTTGAATATAAACGTACCTGGTTTTTTTGTTGAGGAAAAGGAAAAATGTATTGTATATGCTGGTTTACTTTTGTCTGGTTCCCAGTCTGATATGCTTTTTGTTACAAGATTCTTGTCGATGCTATTCCGGTTCTTAATGAGTCGTTTCACTGTCTTGCTTTCATTACAATGCCTGAAACATTTATGGACAAGGAAAAAAAAAATATCCCGCTTCCATTTATGACAGGTTCTAGAATTGTTTGCTTTATAGATGTTCAAAACAATTGCAAATTACAAATTCTGAGCTCTCTCTCCTCTTTGGATGGCAGTTCCTCACTGAGCTCTGGTTTATCTTTTTCAATGCATTATTAGCATTTTCTTTACAGTTGAGGAATTGTTCCTCAGTTACTTTTTAATTGTCTAACAGTTTCTTTAAACAAGTTCCTAACTAATCCTATCTTGATTTGCTTGCCTAATTTTAAAGAACAATGGCTGAGTTAGCCTTAATTTTTAAATGAAACAAAATAAAACAGAAACTCAAAATGTTTTCTTTTCTGTCTAGAAAAATAAAATAAATAAATAAAAATTTCCCAGCTGTCGCCTTTTTCCTCGGATGCTCCAGCATCACCTCAATCAACGTACTATTGCTAGAGAATACTTTGTGTCACAACACTTTTCTCCTAACAGAATGGATGAATCTCATCCTCCTCATCGTCCTTTAAATATACCAAAAAATGGAAAGAGGTCCGCATGCACACATTTCATGTGCCAACATGCAACTTTTATTTATTTATTTTAAGTTTTATTTAATTTAATATTTCTCTTAATTTAAATATTTCTTATTTTATTCCTTTTTACCTTTTGTTATCTTTACTTATTTTTACTATTTTTATAGTTTACTTATATATATTTATTTATAGCTCCAGTCGATTATTTACTATTTTATTTATTTATTATTATTATATTCTCTTCATTATTTATTATTATTATATTTTCTCCATTATTTATTTACCATTATTATAGTTTCTTTAATGTTTATTGTTTATTTACTCTTATTTTAATATTATTTAATTTATTTATTATTATTATTTTAGGACGCTACATAGTCCCCCTCTTTAAGGAACTTCGTCCCGAAGTTAAGTTGAATAATTTAACATTTTATTTTATTTAGTTATTTATTACTTCATTTGCCCCACACCCTCTGTTGAACTAGTATAACCAACATACATAGAAAGTTTCCACAACACCTGGGAAATTCCAAGGAATCTCTGTCCTTTTTCCCATTTTCAGAACCAGGCACAAGCCTCATCGGTCTGTACCATAGCTCGAGGCTAGCCCCAAGGCTCGCGCTTGACTCAGACCTCATCTACCCCAAGGTCGCCACCCGAATCAGTACTCCATGCATCTTGAAACACTGACCCACTCCCTCCACGCTCACTAAGGTGCACAACCCCAGGCATCGAAGTCCTTACACCCCCACTAGACTTCGACATCCCAATCCATTATCAGACACTTGGATTACAATATCAGGCACTTGGCCTCCTCAATATGGTCCCATAGCCCCTCAATTGCTATCCATCAAGAGATATACAAGAGAAAGGAACCACTGAAATATGTAGTGTTGGTTGAGTATGCCCCTAGCCCATATGGTGTTACATATCCTGCCTCGCAGGTATGGGATCCCACGAGATCATAAAATAAATTAACCCTCTCGGCTCATCTATGTGATTCCTTGTCAATCAACACATCTCAACATGCAGCCAATGCATTAGTTATAACATCATAGTATCATAAAAAATAATCCACATGCCAAGTCTTGCATGTCATCGTGAGAACATAACATCATTGATAACCACAACATTTCGAATAATAATGAATTGCATGCTCATGCATGTCATAAAATTTTCTTGCAATTACCGCATGCTTCACATCATAATATCTTCATAAGTTATAAAATCAACATATCAACATCAAAGACATATCATCACATAATAAATGAACCACATGTCAATATGCCTCATATCATAACATCATAATCCCCATGAATATCATATTCATACAACATCATTATCGTAGCAACTAAATAAATAAGAACCACATGTGCATCCTTATCCTCATACCATCATATCATGAAACCTCATCGCAACATTATACTTGTTGAAAATCTAGGGCATCAAGTATTAGGTGATTTCTTTGAGAGATAATTGCTTGTGAATGCTTTTACGTCTTAGATTATATTCTTCTCTTTATATTATTATTGTGTTCTTCTTTCATTAAACAATTACCAATGCATAAAAAATAAAGAGACAAGAGACACATAATGTAGGCTATTCAATAGGGCCAAAGCCTCTCCACTTGAGAGGAAAACCTGCCCAAATTATTCTTCTTATAGAGACTCCAATTGACGAATACCAAGACCAACATCCTTGACCTATTCAACCTCTCCAAGACCAAAACACCAAACTAATTATTTTGACCTCTATTTAGAGTCAAAGGTAATCAACTGCTTTCTCCTTCTACTTCTACCTCGACTTCCTTATAGATCTCAACTTCCTTGTAGATCTCGACTTCCTTGTCTTTGCTTCAGACCTGCAACTCCTCGGCCCTAAATCAAAGGTCTTAGTACATGTAGATTTCTTGATTTTACACCTCGATCTCCTTTGCTTAGAGTAGAGACCTTTCCTTGCTTAACTCGAATTCTCCTTCTTCTATAATTCAGTTACCTATATGACTCAAGTATTTCGGTCCTTTTTCCTGTAGCAAACAGTCCTTCAAGCTTGCACATGTGTAGTGATATCAATCCTAGAACAGACAAAAAATAACCTTGTCTTCTAGTCCTTGCTTCTTCACTTGGGGAGATGCTTACTTAATGAGACTTCACACTTCCTATTGCAGTCTTACTGTACCTCGCACTTCAGACTATAATGACTGAAAATGTGCCTCTGAAATGATTCCAAGCACTCCTATTTATAGTTTTTTCCCAAGGTAATTAGCTGACCTAACATGTAGGTGTGTCGACGTGACTGTGCTTTGTCTTGGAGGGCTACTGGACATTATCACTGGCTCATATACAAATATAATATGCCCAAGAAGGGTCCTTCATACATGACATAGACTCAAATTGACTTTATTACCAATCCTATGGACTCACAATGGGAGTCATACTAAAAATAAAATTCCTTGCTCATGAAAACCATGAGACAAGCATTACAATAATAATTTTAGTTTTCTTCTTTACATCAATTACATAAAATCACAGTTACATGTCTTTATGAAGACCAAACCTAGTTACATTTTTCAACACTCCCTCTTAACTAGGGAGGTATTCATAATGGTACTTGGTCATTCTCAATCTGAAGAATTCCCATTAGAAGAGTCGGATTGGTAACCCATCTATTTAGCATCATATCAACCAGCATTGTCACATAGCAAGGCCTTGACTAACAACTTTATCTCTCCATGAGATCTGAGCTCAATGCTGGCGAGACCAATGATGTATAGACAACCTCATCATTGTCTCTCTCGGAACATACCCCACCTGGGTTCTTAGGGCATGTTCCACCAAGACTATTATTATCTTGGATTTGAAGTCCTCAAAGAATATTCATCCTCTATGACTACTCTTATCTTGGATGCCCTAATACATCCTCAAAGAGCAATAGATGCCATATGTTTACCCAATCGTCCATTTTGTCTTCCCATGTGAAGACAAGAATGATTTGTCTATCTCTTCCTCTTAATTAGGGAGGACATATTTATTCCAATAAAGGAATGTACTCATTCCTACGGAAGGAATGTACCTAAGATCCCTCTTGGCTTAGGAATTTCCAAGTTTCTTTCAAGTAAGAAACCTGTTTCTAGGCTCCCTCTTAATTAGGGAACTATAATAGCTCCTCAGGTGGAGAAAATGGGACAAACAACTGCTTGAAGAAATCCTCCTCACGATGTCATGAACTTGTTTTCATTATCTAGGGGCCTTCATGTTTCAAACATCTACAGAGGGCACCAACTATCCATCACTTTTATCCATGAGTCAATCATGTCATCATCGAAAAGTGATTTATCAGTCCATATTTGGCCTTCCTTCATGCCATGTTTACTTAAGGATTGTTCATCCTACTACATGTGCATCGGTGGTGGAAGACATCCATAGATCTTCCCTTTTTAACCTTGCATAAACCCATCCAAATAAAAATTAAGGAATGAAGTTTAAAATCAACATTACCTTTGTGATGGTCTTTCATCATGACATCTTCTAGTTTGCACCAACATCCTGCATACATATCGACACATCTCCCAAAAATATATATTGTCAAGAGTCTCTTTCTTCTTCGGACTCCATCAAAATATTCATATCTTGCATGGAGATATCCTAGTCAAGTCTTCTTGGTCTTTTGAATGTTGATTTCCTTTAACATGGTTGCATATTCCATGATCTTTTCCTTCCTTTCTTCACACATTGCATTCCCATGAGCTTCCAATCAAAGTTCCTCAATTGTAGTCAACCACCTTGTACTTCATATGAGGACATATTATGCTGATTTAATCTAGTGAATGTGTGACCCATGCATTCCTAGATTTCTTTGAGGGAGGAGATCCTTTATTTTGATCATGTTCTTAAGATAGAGCATTGGTTCATGATACTTGGGTGTTAAAATTATGCAATTGCGGTCAAATTCCACTTTGGACAACTCCATGATGGAGATAAAAATTTCAATAGATTCCTCTTTTCTAGAGGACCAAAATCAACCTAAAAATCACCTTATTTGGAAAAGTAGAAGTTGGTTTTTGAATTTATTTAATCCACTCATGTATATTGGATCAGGTCGGCCTTATACATATGTAAAATTGGATAGGTAGGCCTCAACATCAAGTGGACCCTCATGGAAGCCTATAAATAGAAGAGACCTCAAGCTCATTTGGACACATTGATCAATCCATCTTCTCCTCTTCTATTGTCTTGGTTTGCACAGGTCTAACGAAGAATTTCCGCACAAGGGTATGGAACTAAAGGGTTGAAGCTTGCACAGATCTAGGGTTTCTGTTTTTTGGACGCACACACATAACTAAGTATTTTCGATCCCATACACATGCACAGAGTGGTCAAGGGTGCATCTGGGAAGCTTCAGTCACTCACACATAAACCTGAAGGGAGCGCTTAGGGTTTCTGGAGTAGATCAGACAGTTTGGTCCCCAAACGCATGCATACTGTTCACTATGGATCGTCCAGGACTTCCATAGTCACTCGCATAGCTCCTTTGTGCGACCAAGACTAAAATATGAAATTTTAGTATTCCAAAAAGACTCCACCCAGTGACAATAGTGTTCAACAGTTGACTACATACAATGACAGTGCATTACAGTCCTTAGAATTAGGTTTTTGAGTATAAGCATGATAAGGTACATTTCATGGATGTCATAGTTGTTTTACTAGTTAGTTGCATAGACGAAGATATGGATCATTGTACTCTCTTTTTCCACATCATTTGATGACGATCTAAGAAGAGGAATAATTTGCAAGGGTTTTCCCCATAGTGGGTTTTTCCCTGGTCTCAGACCAATCTTGGTGTCTCTTTGTATGCATGCTTTTCTTCTATTGTTCCTTTATGTTCTGATGCATTGATGATAACAATGTTCTTTCTATATAGTTTCTTATGCTGATGAATAATGATGTAAATCTGAATAATGTAATGATGATATGGGGTGAACTTAATGTGTTAATGAAGATATGCAATTATCTAAGCAAATAACGATGTAACCCTCAGAAAAATTAACATGGTATCAGAGTTGGGCTAAAGAAAAGCCATGGAGATCACCACGATGATGACACCATTGATGGAAGCAAGAAGAGGATGGTGGAGACCTAAAAGAATTCTAGGGTTTGAGAAAAGCCTAGGAAACTTGGTTATTAGGGTTAAGGTTTGAGAGAAACCCTGGTTTATGGAAACAATATGAGATATGAAACCTAATGCTTGTGAAATATTTGATGAGGCCCTAGATGGGATAATCCCTAGTAGGCTTGGTTGGTTGCTTGAAGGCACCATTGTTATGTGGACCATGGGCATTAATGGCTCTTGAAGGTTGGTTCAAGAGGGAGAGGATCACCTCTCATTGAACATAAGTATTTCTTGACTTATGATGCTTCTTACTTTTGTTTAGACTTATGGATCTGATTATTATGTTTATACTTCTTGCATATGTATTTGAGTATATGGATGTTTCTAACCTCCTTGATGAGATGTGATGAATGGATCCTTCTTGAGGATCATTTGAAATGCAGGAAGGATGGCTAGAGCTGGGAAAAGGTAAATTGGAACTATAGTGTTCAACAATTGACTATAGACAATGACAGTACATTACAATCCTTAGAATCAAGTTTTTGAGTATAAGCATGATTAGGTACATTTCATGAATGTCATAGTTGTTTTACTGGTTAGTTGCATAGACGAAGATATGGATCATTGTACTCTCTTTTGCTACATCATTTGATCATGATCTGAGAAGAAGAAGAATTTGCAAGGGCTTTCCCCATAGTGGGTTTTGCCCTGGTCTGAGACCAATCTTGGTGTCTCTTTGTGTGCATGCTTTTCTTCTATTGTTCCATTATGTTCTGATGCATTGATGATAACGATGTTCTTTCTACATAGTTTCTTATGCTGATGAATAATGATGTAAGTTTGAATAATGTAATGATGATATGGGGTGAACTTAATGTGTTAATGAAGATATGCAATTATCTAAGCAAAGAACAATGTAACCCTCAGAAAAATTAACATGGTATCAGAGTTGGGCTGAAGAAAAGCCATGGAGATCACCCCAATGATGAACCATTGATGGAAGAAAGAAGAGGATGGTGGAGACCTTAAAGAATTCTAGGGTTTGAAAAAAACCTAGGAAACTTGGTTATTAGGGTTAGGGTTTGAGAGAACCCTCATTTATGGAAACAATATGATATATGAAACCTAATGCTTGTGAAAGATTTGATGAGGTGCTAGATGGGATAATCCCTAGTAGGCCTGGTTGGTTGCTTGAAGGCACCATTGTTATGTGGACTATGGGCATTAATGGCTCTTGAAGGTTGGTTCAAGAGGGATAGGATCACCTCTCATTAAACATAAGTATTTCTTGACTTATTATGCTTCTTACTTTTGTTTATACTTATGGATCTGATTATTATGTTTATACTTCCTGCATATGTATTTGAGTATATGGATGTTTCTAACCTCCTTGATGAGATGTGATGAATGGATCCTTCTTGAGGATCATTTGAAATGCAGGAAGGATGGCTAGAGCTGGGAAAAGGTAAATTGGAACTATATAAAAAAGTTACATAGTAATACAAGTTGCCTATGTCCAATGAAAAGGTATGTGAATACCACAAGGTATGCATGGTATGTTTGAGCTTTACCATTGGATGGCCAAGTAAGCTCTAAGGTATGATGAGAATGTCTCTTTATTTAATGTCTCATACATGCATGCAAAAGTGATTTTGATTCATTGTTCTTATGATGAAATGGTTCACTTGATATTGAACAAGTATCTTACATCTTAGACATTTTGATCTTCTTGAATTCTATGAGGCTACCTAATGTTGATACATTGATATACTTGATGTTTAGATAACATCTATCTATTGGATATCTTGATCCTATAAAGAGGGTAGCACCATGACTCTAATAAATGATACTCTTGACACTTGACACACATAAGACATGATAGATCTCATATATAAGGTTGCCTCATTGATTTCCATATACAATGGTATTGATAATGCTTGTGATGAGCATGATGAAAGTATGGAAAAAAGGTTGACACTCATGATGTTTTGGTAAAGTTTTATTGAATGACTTGTTTTGATCCTATTGATCATGATAATCATGGTAACCATGATGATAGAGGTATAACTATGAGATTGATATTTTAGATCTCTTACTACTTGTGGTCATGTCTTGATGGCATATGGTAAAATTGAATGCCCTAACTTGATGGAGTGACTTGATAGAAGTGATATTGTGTTCATGATATTTGAAGTGTGATGACACACCTATCAATTGTCCCTATCATGTGACTCTAACCCTTGATGAAATATTGATGTCATGATGTGATTATGTAGTAGTTGATGTGAGCATGTTATGATCATGATGGGTATATGTTTGACTTTATGATCTAACAGATCTGGTAATGCATTTTAGATGGGTTTATGGCATGAGTGAAGATGACTTAAGTGGATTCCCATTCAGAGGGAGAATCTCTCCTCAATATTATTACTCATATTACCATTTGCATTATATATTATGTACTATTGAAGTATGATTAATATGCATATGACATTGTTGAACCACAAAAAAGTTTTGACATGAGATAAGATGCGTTTTCTTTGACTCAAAGTCTCAGTCGCACGGAAGAAAGGCTATAGGTGCGAATATAGCCTCCCGGTCGCACAGATACAAGCTCAAGGGCGCGTCCAAGGCCCTGCTATAAGTTCTGGGTTGATTCGACCACAATTGCTCAAATAACATCTTGAAGAGTGTGATTGTGGGTCCCAGTTTCATTGAGGAAGGCCTATGCGTGCGACTATGTTTGTAGAACACATAAAAAATAAGTCTTGTGCATGAAATCAGATGTTCACCTGGAGGATGTCAGTACTACAGATGTGTTGCAGATAACAGAAAGATATGAAAGAAGGAAAAACTTGAATGTTTGCTATAATATGAATATGTAGACTGAACTTGTGTTTGCAGGTCACTGAGATACATATATGTCATTATGTTTATAGTTTGTGTTACAAGAGTTTGGTATGATTTGGCTGATTGATATAGATGAGCAGTGTCTGGAATTTTGACATGATGCTTGTCAATGAATTAGAACTTTGACTTGATGACTAAGATATGTTTTGGACTACAAATCCCTCTATGATAACAAATTTGGTTTTGATATGATGATTAATGATTTGATTTGAAGAATAATTATTCTCCTTGATGACAATGATATATGAGCATAATGGCTTCCAATGACTTATATGGGTATTCAAAAATGGTTTGGTATTGGCCTCCTTGTTCCTTGCACAATTGACAGTTGTGATTTTGTATGAAGATGGAACTTGAATATGCCTTTGTATCTAGTGACATAAGTGTCTTGTATTATGATCATAAGAATGACTTGATGAAGTTTTGGATTGATATTACATGGTTGATGACAACTTGTTGGCATGATAATAATGAAGTCAAAAATTGATATGAGCTCTGCTTATCATTTGGTTGAAAGAATTGATGTTGTGATATTAATGACTTCGATAATAGTTTTGATCTGGTTTCTAAACTTTGATGAGCTAAATTGATTGATATGATGGTACACCATTGATTTATGTAAGACTGATTATGTTGGCTTAGTAAGGAATTATGTCTACAAAGAGAATTGCATGCAACAAGCTCCCTATTTCATATATTTCCATATTTGACAGTTAGCTGATGAATTTAGGATGATGAGTTCCAAGGTATGATTTTGATTTTGATTATGGTTTTGGTTTTACATACTGATGGTCTACCCTTGACAAGTGATGAGACTTTGATGATCTAAGTAAGAGGGAGATGGCTTCTGAAGCTCGTAATGATGTATCATAGCATGATGAATTGATTTCTGGAATGTGGGAAAGAAATTCTATATTGCAAATCTATTGAAAAATGTTTTGAATAATGGAAATGTAAATCCTTGGATACTCCGATTGAATTACAAGATGTTGTGAAGAGATATTGTTAACCTTGACTTGGCAACCGACAATTGATTGAAGCATTGATGTTCCATTTTTGAACATTCGTCCATATATATGATGTGCATAGAACCTGAATAAGTCCATGATTGAGCTGCTTCATTCACATTGAGTTGCCACTGAGCATCCTTTGAGATATCTACATAAGATGATCAATTTTTGATCTAAGATATTTTTTATATGATATGTGACTACATGGATGTACTGTTGATGTTTGGGATTATTGTTGATGAGCATATTTGGATGCTGATTTAATATGAGATCTACCATGATATCTTGGATGAGAGGTCCATAACACGACCGATGTTGAGTACGATGTTGCTAGCATGGCTAGTTGCGAGGCAAGATGTAGAAGCTTTGTAGAGATCCGTCTGATTAGGATCTTAATATGACATGGATACGTTGCGATGATGGAGAATCCTATATATATAGTTGGGACTGAGATACTTTCATACATTGAGACAATGCAGCTATTGGAGAAAAGCTTAGGCTTGTGATTGACACCTCCTTGAGAGGGAGGATGATTATGGTATCATTTTGTGATTTATATGATTATTTTTTATCTAACATAATATTTGATTTGATGTCTTGTATGAATAAGAAACAACTACTATTGAGACAAGCAGATACCAGATTTGAGTATGATGAGATAAACGCTGATTGGTGACACTGTGCTAACTCTTCCTCCCTGTCTGAGCTCCCAGGGTGAGGAATTGAGATAAAGGGTTCCTGGGGTTGAGGGAACTTTGGACAATAGGGTATGATCCCTATCGGTTACCCATAGGGTTGGAGATGTTGCTCCCCTATCTTCATAGGGTCGGGGAATGCTGCTCCCCTATCTGGTCTATGTGGAGTATACCCCAGTTGGCATCATACCCACAAGCAATGCTTGTCAGGAATAATGCTCCCTGTTCGGTCAATGGGTTGAGAGTGTACTTGGGGTGTAAAACCCAAGTTGATTATGATGCAGGGGTTCTACCACATGACTATTCAGGGTCGTTGATGGGAATATCAATAGGCAATAGGATGGGTTGAGATAACCCTATGTGGTTTCGGGTTGAAATTGAGCTCCTTGATGTGATCCCAGGGTCGAGATGTGCTCCCGTGTGTGTTTGGATATCCTATTGCTCGACATGGGATGAGAGTGTCCCTTAGGAATTTCCCCATTGTCATGGACATGAGGTAAGAGTGTCCATTAGGACCTTCCTCATTGTCATTGGTTTGCAGGTGCAGACATGCTCCCTGATGATATGCTCTTCAATGATGATTAATGATGAGATTCTGGGTAGTAGCCCACTAACAGATATTTCATACCATAGTCCGATGAGAAATTCTTCTTCTTTTAGATTCGAGAATGTTTAGCATATGCAGAAACAATCAAGAGATAAGAAGGAATAAGAAAGGGATAGATCGAAATGTACATTGATGATTTGTGATGATGAGATGCTTCAGATGGTCATGGCATGATGACTACATGACATAGCTGATAAGTGACGATACATGATGACACTTGAATGACATTGATCGATGAACATATATCGACAGGTGGAATTCTCCCTAGTTGAGAGGGAGTGTTAAAATTATGTAACTGTGGTCAAATTCCACTTTTGGCAACTCATATGATGAAGATAATAATTGCAATAGATTCCTCTTTTCAAGAGGACCAAAATCGACATAAATATCACCCTATTTGGACAAGGAGAAGTTGGTTTTTGAATTTATTTTATCCACTCGTGTATTGGATCAGGTTGGCCTTATGCATATGTACAATTGGACAGGTTGGCTTCAACATCAAGTGGACCCTCATGGAAGCCTATAAATAGAAGATACCTCAAGATCATTTGGACACATTTGTCAAGCCTTCTTCTCTTCTCTTTTATTGTTTTGGTTCGCACAGGTTTGACAGAGAATGTTCGCACAAGGGTCTGAAACTACAAGGTTGAAGCTCACACGATCTAGGGTTTTTGTTTCTCAGATGCACGCACACAACCGAGTATTTTTGACCCCAGAGGTATGCACAGAGTGGTCAGTGGTGCATCTGGGAAGCCTCAGATGCTCACACATGAGATTGAAGGGATCATCTAAGGTTTCTAGAGCAAATCAGGCAGTTTGGTCCCCAGACGCACGCATTCAATTCATCAAGGAGCGTCCAAGACTGCCATAATCACTCATGTCAGGCCAGGCAGTAACTCTCCAAAGGCACAAAAAACTGATTCCTCTGTTTATTCCATAGGTAGGTTATTGTTTTATACATTAGGAGTGATTGTTCAGTTCATCTTCCGATGACTGTTCACATTCCTTATTTATTTATTTACAAATTCCCCAATCATGAAGATTAGGTGTCAACATTCCCCCCCTTAATCTGAAGGGATGTTGGTGAGTCCAAGCATCATTCTGAATCATTCAAGCTTTTCCTTTCCAAGTGCTTTGGTGAAGATGTCTGCAATTTTCTCATTTGTGGAACAATGACGGAGATGGATTGTTTTGGCCTCAACATGATGCCGAATCAGATGATATTTAGTATTGATATGCTTTGTTCGATCATGGAACTTCGGATTCTTGGCCAACTTTATTGCAGAGGTGTTATCAATCATGAGTGGAGTTGATTTTACTTGTTTTACCTGCAAATCTTCAAGAATTTTCCTGAGCCACACAATTTCTTTCGTTGCTTCAGCTGCTGCCGCGTATTCTGCTTCAGTTGTGGAATCTGCTGGAACTGATTGTTTGCGTGATCTCTAGGAGACAACCCCTGATCCAAGACTCATAGCATATCCTGAAGTAGATACCCAGTTTCTTTGTCTCCATCGAAGTCTGAATCAGAGTATCCAATCAAGCTGAAGTCGTCCACCTGTGTATACTTGATTCCAAGGTCTTGAGTTCCCTTCAAGTACCTTAGAACTCTTTTTGCAGCAGACCAATGTCCCTCACAAGGCTTTTGCATGAACCTGGAGAGGATTCCAACAGTAAATGAAATGTCTGGTCTGGTAGTAGTGAGGTAGATGAGACTTCCTACAAGCTGTCTATACTATGTTGCATCCTCAAATTCCTTTCCTTCAATAGATGTGAGCTTTAAGTTTTGTTCCATTGGAGTAGAAAGAGGATTGCACTCTGTCATGCCAAATCTGTTTAACAAATCTCCAATGTATTTCTTTTGAGAAAGAAATATGGATTTTGGATGTTGGGTTACTTCAATGCCAAGATAGTAATGAACATAGACCAAATCAGTCATTTCAAAACTTTTCCCCAATTCCTTCTTTATGGATGCAATGTAGTTTTCATTGTTCCCTGTCATTAAAATATCATCTACATTTACCACAAGATACACAACTGTTTTGCCAACTTTCTTGACAAATAAAGTTGCATCATCAAGATCAAAATGATTGAAGTTGAGTTTCAGAAGATGCTCAGTTAGTTTTTCATACCAGGCTCGCGGTGCTTGTTTGAGGCCATACAAGGACTTCACAAGTTTGCATACTTTATGTTCATGTCCTTTCACAGCAAATCCTTCAGGCTGGGACATAAAAACATTCTCTTTTAGATCTCCATTCAAGAATGCAGTTTTTACATCCATTTGATGGACTTTCCAACCGTTCTGAGCAGCTAGTGCAAAGAGTGTCCGGATGGTGGCCCATTTTGCTGTGGGGGCAAAAGTTTCCTCATAATTGACCCCTTCCTTCTGTGCAAAACCTTTTGCCACAAGCCTAGCTTTGTGCTTGTCAAGTGAGCCATCAGCTTTGTACTTGTTCTTGTAGACCCACTTGTAGCCAATTGGTTTGGTTCCAAATGGAGCATCAACCAGCTTCCAAGTGCCATTCTTTATGAGGGCATCATACTCCTTTTGCATCGCTTCTTTCCATTCATCATGAGAAGCAGCTCCTTTGAAGGAAGTTGGTTCAAAATCTGTAGACAAGTTCAATTCACAATCATAAGTAACATCCATATCAACAGGTGAATTAGAGTCATCTACATCACCTCCATCTTGTCGGTTTGAATTTCTGGTTCCTGTTTTTCCAATTTCATCAGGATGAACACTTTCAAGTGTCTTTGTCAGCCACTTTGGGGGACCTTTCTGAGATGGTCCAGGCTGCTTTGTTGATTGAGTTGGGACTAAATCAAGATTGAGTCTCCCAATTCTATCAATTACATCACTTAAAGCATCATCCCTTGTTGGAGTTTCATGCAGAGGAGATTGTTCTTCAGAAGAAGATTCCACATGTTGTTCTAGTATAGGAATCCCCCCTTCAAGATGTGGAATCTGATTATCAAATTCTTGAAATGATTTCATTTTTTCGAATCTATCCAAGCGATCAAGTTGCAGGTCAACAACATTGTTAGATTTGGATGATTCAAGAAAAATGACATCTCTAGATACAACAAACTTTTTATTTACTTCATCATAGAGGCGGTATGCTTTAGAGGTGTTTGAATACCCCAGGAAGATACACTTATGACTTTTAGCACCAAGTTTGTTTCTATGTACCTTTGGTATCAAAGCATAACAGGTGGAACCAAAGATCCTGAGATGTTTTATCGAAGGAACATGTCCATACCATAATTCATAAGGAGTCTTGTTTCTTATAGCATTATATGGACATCTATTCTTTATATATGCAGCACATAGAACAGCGTCAGCCCAAAACATTATCTTTACATTTTTGAAGAAAAGCATAGATCGTACCATATTCAAGATTGTTCTATTCATTCTTTCAGCTACACCATTCTGTTGGGGATTATAAGGCACAATTGTTTGATGTTTGATCCCATGTTGGCGAAGATAGTGTTCAAATTCATTTGATGTATATTATTTTCCATTACCAGTGCGAATAGACCCAATATGAGATTGTGCATCATTTTCAATCCATTTATGAAAATTCTTGAATGTTTCAAAAGCATCAGATTTGTTCTTCAATAAATAAACCCAACACATTCTGGTGTAATCATCAATAAATGTCATGATATATTTATTTCCATTTACAGAAGGAACAGGCATTGGACCACATAAATCTGAATGAATGAGTTCAAGCTTCCTATGTGCTCTTGAATTTGAATCATGAAAAGACGGTTTGCTATGCTTTCCTAGAATGCAAGCATGACATTGCTTATGTTTCCTAGGAATTGTAGGCAAACCAGCAACACCATTTTTCTTCAATAAGCGGAGACTGTCATAGTTTAAATGTCCAAATCTAGCATGCCATAATAAACTTGATGGAAGTGTACCTTCTTCATGATGAGAAATATATGAGAAATGTTGTGCATGAGCAGAGGTTCCTTGCAGTTTGAGAAGTCTTTCTTCTTTTATTCCCCTCATGACAAGTGAGTGGTCAGATGCTTTTCTTACCTCAAGCTTGCCATCAAACATATGAATGGAGTGACCTTGCTGACGGATGTGAACCAAGCACAACAAGTTTCTTTGAGCTGTGGGAGATATAGAACATGATCCAGAAGAAAGTCTGGAAGACTAAGCAGTTTAAGCCTGATTGTGCCAAGCCCTGATGGCTTGATTTTTGACTGATCTGCAAAGTATACTGCTCCATCAACATTGTCAGTGAAATCTTCAAAAAAATCTTTTCTATGAGTCATATGACAGGTTGCTCCTGAATCAAGCAACCAATCATTTTTCGAAGAAGCAAGTGAAGCATTAAACAAATCTTCATTTACTCCAATGTTACATTGTGCCTCAATATAGTGAGCGGATTCAGGTACTTTACCTTTGTCTGTATCATCAGTTTTACCTTTCTGCTGGTTTCTTTTCTGCTCAATTTTGTCCCATGGTAGCTTGCATGTAGAAGCATCATGTGATCCATTTCGTTTGTAGCGAATGCAATGCAGATCTGCCTTTTCTCCTTGAGAATGTCTGCCCCCCCTGCCTCTGAAGTATCTTCCTCTTCCTCTTCGTCCACCTCTTCCTCTTGTAGAATCTTGAGCAGGATGCTTTTCTTTATGATCAAGGCACACAGTCTCTTCAGAAGATTCAGGGGCTGTCTTCTTTCCAAAGGCTTTCTCTCTTTCAGCAAACTTTTTCACAAGAGAGTCAAAGGTTATATCTTTAAGATTTCCATTTGCTTGTAAAGACTCAAGATAATTGGAGTAGGTAGGATAAAGTGCCTTGAGAAAAGCAATAAGAGGGATATCCAGCTCAACCTTAGTGGATTTGATATCATGCATTATAGACTTTACTTCAGATGCAAGAGCAAGAGGATCATTATTTTTCAGTTCAAGAGTGAAGAGTTTAATCATGAGTTGAACAACTTCAAGTGCAGAATGTGAGTCATAGAGTTCTTTCAGCTTTTGTAAAGCTTCAAAGGCAGTTGAATATGATGAAATATGGCGACTCACCTCTTCATTTACAGATGCTGCGATTAATGCATAGGCTTTGCTGTTCTTGTTTTCCCAAATGACGAGCTCTTTGTCTGATGTAGGCTGCATTGGGTCATTGTCTCCTTCTCCGACACACACTCCTTTCCACAACTCATTGATGATGAGGGTGTGTTTTATCATCCGGGACCATTCAGGATAGTTCTCCTTGCCAGTGAAAACTATTCCTACCATAAAGATGATTGAATGCATTCTGTAAAAAAATACTTTTGCTGATAAAAAAAAACTTCTGCTAATAAAAAACTTCTGCTGATAAAAAACTTCCGCTGATAAAAAAACTTCTGCTGATATACAGTGAAATTGCACTCAAAAATTTCTGTGGGAAATGATTTTGGTTGTTTAATCAATATCACTGTCAATAATCAATCATTCACCGCGAGCTCTACAAAGTTGGAGCAGCAACGGCATCAACCGCGAGCTCTACAAAGTTGGAGCAGCAACGACATCACAATTTCAAAGCTCACTGAAAAATATGGCAGCGTTACTAAAGTGCTGGACAACGTTTTTTTTTTTTTAAATATGGGACAGTGTTCACAAAACAATTATGCATCAATAACCACTAGAAAAGTTTCAAGAGTTATTTCCTCTGCACGAATATCATAATGTTCATAATAAATCTGCACTAGTTGATATATCACTTTGGGATGAATTTGGGAATTGGAAGGAATGGGATTTGAGAAACATTTCCCCAAACCTAAAGTGCACGGAGACAAAATTCTGAGAATGCCTTAGAGGCTACACACCATGGAGAATAAATGTGAAGGACTTCATGGGTTGGAACAATTTAGAATACTCTGTCAAATAATAGTATGCAAAATTATTCCTCCAATCCTATTGGCCACCAAAGCATATTCTTTTTAAAAAAAATATGGAAGCCAAACGCTAACCCAAAGGTTAATTCATTTTGCTGGCTATTAGCAAACTGGAAGATATTAACTGCTGAAAATTTGGAAAATAAAAATTGCGCTGTCCAATCTAATACCAATCGATTCCCGGGAAAAAACGCAGAGACCGCATTTTAATTGTTACCAATGGGACAACGTTCAATATATACCGCATTCGATACATTTAAATGGAAATGCAGAAACTGCATTTAACTGTTACCAATGGGTCACAGCGTTCAATATGTACCGCATTCGATACATTCAAATGGAAACGCAGAAACCACATTTAACAGTTACCAATTACCTGGGGAAAATTTCAGATATATGGAAAAGAACAGAAGCCCGAGATCGATTCCCACGCCATTGATAGTCACAACCAAGATGTTTTCAGAGCCATTGCTGATGAGGGGTGAGTTATTGCATAAGGGAAGCCTGAAAAATCCTCAGATCCGTTTTTAATCACTCTCACAAACGTAACTATTGGCGCTCCATACAACAACAACGAAGTTACGTTTCACAATGCATAGTAGCAACCAACGTATTCAATTGACCAGCGTATTCAACGCAGATTCCTTCAGCATCTCAGGGTTCAACATACCATGTCAGTCATCAACGCTAAAAATAGGAAATGACAGCGCTATTCAAAAAAATTTTAATGTACAACGCTTCTGTCTTGGACAGTATGGACAGATGCGCAGCGCTGGAAAGGAATATGGCAGAGGCAGGTTATTTCAGGACAGAGGAGTTACAGTTGCAGGAGCATAATAGCTAAAACAAGGAGCTGGCTCTGATACCATGTCAGGCCAGGCAGTAACTCTCCAAAGGCAGAAAAAACTGATTCGTCTGTTTATTCCATAGGTAGGTTATTGTTTTATACATTAGGAGTGATTGTTCAGTTCATCTTTCGATGACTGTTCACATTCCTGATTTATTTATTTACAAATTCCCTAATCATGAAGATTAGGTGTCAACAACTCACATAACTCCTCCGTGCAAACAAGACTAAAAGGTGAAATTTCAATATTCCAAAGACTCCACTCAGTGACAGTAGTGTTCAACAGTTGATTACATATAGTGATAGTACATTATAGTCCTCAGAATCAATGTTTTGAGTATAAGCATGATTAGGTACATTTCATGGATGTCATAGTTGTTTTACTGATTAGTTGCATAGATGAAGATATGGGTCATTATACTCTCTTTCGCTGCATCATTTGATGATGATCTAAGAAGAAGAAGAATTTGCAAAGGTTTTGGATTCTCGATGAAACACTTGATTCTCATGATCGGTGAATCTTTCAATGAAGATTCCATCATAGAATCTTGAGGATCTTGTTGAAAAGTAACTAGGTTCGGTCTTCATAATGACATGTGTAATTGTGATTTTATGTAATTGATGAAAAGAAGAATTTTTTTATCATTATTGTAATGCTTGTCTCATTGGTTTCATGAGCAAGGAATTTTATTTTAGTGATGGCTCTCATTGTGAGCCTTTAGGATTGAGTCATCTAGTCATAAAGTCTAATTGAGTCTATGTCATGTACGAAGAACCCTTCTTGGGCATGCTACAATTTCAATGAGTCATTAGATAGGTGTAAACAACCCTCCAAGACCAAGCAAATTATCCTCATGCAAGTTGGCTTCAAATGAATTAAATGATCTGCTCAAGTGACATGTCGACTCACACCCAAGTCAAGTCGACTTATATTGATAGGAAACAACTATAAATAGCAATGCTCGGCATCATTTCAGAGTGATATTTTCAGTGAAGATTTTAGAGAAGGTAATCCGAGAAGAGGTAGAAAATAGTTTGATCTAAGGGTCTACAACTACCTCACATCCAAGCGAAGGAAAGAAACCAACTTTGAAGGGAAGATCGAAGATATTTCAGGACTATTTTCTGCGCAAGGTTTGTCACATGTGCATGGAATGGAAAGAGAAGAAATATCAATATTACAGAAGATGAGAATCCGAGTTAAGGTAGGTATGATGTTTATGTTGCATGACGAGTTAATATAGAGCCTCTCTCTAGTTAAATCGAAGAAGTAAGGGACATAAATCAACCCCTATTAGTCACACATGCAAGAAAGAAGAGTCTACTCTAACAGTTTGAAAATTACAGTCAAGGAGACTGAAAAGTTCAGATCTGAGTTGGAGAAGTGAAGGCTAAATTTCAGAAACTTGACTTGGTCTTGGAGAGGTCTTTTTGGTCAAGGGTCTAGGTCATGGTCTTCATATTCGTCAATTGGAATATCTATAATAAAGAGAATTTGTTCGGATTTTCCTCTCAAAGGGTGAGAGGTTTTGGCCCTAGATGATAGCCTATATTTTGTGTCTCTTGTATCTTTATGGTTTATGCATTGGTATCTATTTGATGAAGAAGAACACTAATAACTTAAATAAAATAAGATCCTAAACTAAAAAAGTAAAAATAATTCACAAGCAATTACTAATAGAAGATAAATCACTTAATTGCTATGCCCTAGATTTCTCAACATGGTATGAGAGGTGAGGTGACAAAGTCAAGGAAGGGAATTTTATCAAGGGATACTTAAGGATCAAATATCGAGGAAGGAATCAAAGCAAAGATATTTTTTAAGAGGATCTACAAAGGAAGCAATATAACCCTAGATCAAAGGAGTCTATAAAGAAGTCTTGGGATCATAATGAAGAAAAGAAGGACAAGTTGAAGAGTTCTATGAATCAAGGTCCTTACCATTAAATACATCAACACGAATTCATCATTGGTCTTCATCAAAGGATCCAAAGAGATCTCACTCTTTGTGGGATCAAGGATCACTCTTGAAGAAAGAAAATTACCATAATCAAGGAGACACTTTCTACTCTCTATATCATTGTCAACATCGAGAAAACAACAAGGAGAAAGGATCATCCTATCAAGTAAGTATATGACCTTATCTGAATCTGTCAAAATTTATTTTTGCAAGGAAAACAACAAATTGGTTGGGGATTCAAACTATCTTGCATGGAAGAAAATGAAAAATCTAAATCTAATTGAAAATGAGGTCATGGATCATGTCAAAGGATCTATCACCAAAGTAGGAGAAGAAGATGCTCAACAACTTGCAAACTATATGAAAGGGGAAATGAGGGCTAAAAGTATTCTCATTGAATCCATCAAGGATCCCCTTATCCCATATGTATCTAAACTTGAAACTTCAAAAGACATCTAAAAAACTGGTAGAGTTGTATTCCATAAGCATTGTTGGAGAAGTAATCTCATTAAGGCAAGAACATTACAAGGTGAAGATGCCTAGGGAAGATGGAATAACCTCATACTTTATGCAGATATCTGAGATCTGGGATTAACTACAAGATCTAGGAGAAGTCATGTCTGATAATGAAATGACTACAGTTGTATTAAATGCACTACTGGAGGAGTGGGGTAATGTTGCTTAAAGTATTTATGGGAAGAAAGAAGCTACTCCATTTAAGGATCTATGGTCACTATGCAAGATTTAAGAATCTAGACTAAAGGCCAAATTTGATGTGGGAACAAGTGAGAAAAATCAAGCTTATGCTGCAATGAAAAGAAGAAAGGGACAATTTGGAAAGTTTGGACCTCAGAAAAATAAAAAGAACATGACTAAAATCCAATGCTATGGGTGTCAAGAATATGGGCACTACAAAAGAGATTGTCCTAAGATCAAGAAGGACAATAACAAAAGAAGAAGAGAAGAAGCCTATATCGCCAAAGAAGTGGAGGAAGTTGAAAGGACGAAATCCAAGGAGGAGGAAGTAATAGATCTCTACTCTTGAGACAGTCTTCCTCACATAAGTTCTCTTCAAGTTCCTATGTCTTCTATTGTAAGATATGGCTATCATGATTCACTAAGTAAAATAATAGGATGCATCAAGGCATCATGGAAGCATTGAAAGCAAGAGCCCGAGATATCATAGAGAAGCATGAAATATTGTTAGAATCTATGAAATTCAAGGATATAGCTCTTGGGAATCTCATTGAAAACATAAGTGGAAAGGTCACGTAGTACAAAGTTTATCATACATCTATCAAAAGGAAACATCTGCTGATGGGTATACTTTAGATCCTCAATATTCTCTGATGGAATCTTCATTGAAAGGTTCATTGATCATGAGGGGAAGCAAGTGTTTCATCAAGAATTCCAAACTTGTGGAATTCACGAGATGATGGTATGATGACATAAAAGTGAAATAGTTCAAGGGATTGAAGCTCTTTCAATCAAGGAAGCTACTGCAGGTAGTCTGGATGACCCAAAGGAAAAATGAAGTATGTATGCTTACATGTAATATTGTGGAAGTCATGTCATATGATTGCGGATATCATGAACCAATGTTCTATATTAAGATCATGATCAAAAGAAAGTATATCATCAAGGGAATGTAAGAATGCATGGGTTACACATTCACTAGATGAAATCAACATAATATGTCCTAATATGAAGTATGAGGTGGTTGCATAAAATTGAGGAACTCTGATTGGAAGCTCTTGGGAATGAACTGTGTAAAGAAAGGAAGAGATCATGGAATATGCAACCATGGTAAAGAAAATCAACATATGATAGACCAAGAAGATTTGACTAGGATATCTCCATGGAAGATATGAAGAATCTGATGGAGTCTGAAAAATAAAGAGACCCTTGACAATATATATCTATGGGAGATGTGTCGATATGTATGTAGGATGCTGATGCGAACTTGTAAATGTCATGATGAAATGCCATCACAAAGGTAATGTTGATTTTTAATGTTCGTTCCTTTATTTTTTGAATATTTGGATGGGTTTATGCAAGGCTTCCAAGGGAAGATCTATGGATGTCTTCCACCATCGATGCACATGCAGTAGGATGAAAGATCCTTAAGTAAACATGCATGAAGAAAACAACATGGCATAAGGGAAGGCCAGATATGGACTGATAGATCACTTTCCGATGATGACATGGATGAATCATGGATAAAAGCGATGAATGGTTGGTGCCCTGTGTAAAAGTCCCAAACATGAAGACTCCTAAATAACGAAAATAAGTTCATGACATCGTGTGGAGGAGTTCTTCAAGCAGCGAGTTGTTCCATAATATCCACCTAAGGAGCTGCTCTAGGTCCCTAATTAAGAGGGATCCTGGAATCAAGTTTCTTACTTGGAAGAAACTTGGAAATTCCTAAGCCAAGTGGGAGCTCAGGTACATTCCTTATGTAGGAATGAGTACATTCCTTTATTGGAATATACATGTCCTCCCTAATTAAGGGGGAGAGATAGACATAATTCTTGTCTTCACTTGGGAAGACATAATGGAGGATTGAGTAAGGCATCCGATGCTCTTTGAGTATGTATTAGGGCATCCAAGATAAGAGTAGTCGTAGAGGACCAATATTATTTGGGGATTGGGAATCCAAGATAAAAATAGTCTTGGTGGAACACACACTAAGAACCCAGGTGGGGTATGTTCCAAGAGAGAATATGATTAGGGTGTCTATAAATCATTGGTCTCGCCAACATTGAGCTAAGATCTTGTGGAGAGATAGTGATGTTAGTCAAGGCCTTACTATGTGACAATGTTGGTTGATATGATGCTATACAGATGGGTTACCAATCCGATTATTCTTATGAGAAATTCTTCAGATTGAGAATGACCAAGTACCATTATGAATACCTCCCTAGTTAAGAGGGAGTGTTGAAACTAGGCTCATTTTTCATAATGGCATGTGTAATTATGATTTTATGTAATTGATGAAAAAAAGAAAAATAAACTTATTACTGTAATGTTTGTCTCATGAGTTTCATGAGAAAGTAATTTTATTTTAGTGATGACTCCCATTGTGAGCCTTCAGGATTGAGTTATCTAGTTATAAAAGTATAATTGAGTCTATGTCATGTATGAAGGAGCCTTCTTGGGTGTTATGCAACTAGCTCACAAAATAGAAGAAAAGATAGATCGATGACTTCAAAATCAGCCTCTCCGAGGGGGCAACCTCCTGTACATTACACAAATGAATAATTATTGGATGATTCAAATGTTTATTTTTGGGTAGCATCAGATGTGATCTAGCTCCAAAATGTTGTGGAGGGGCTAGAACACATGATATCTCCAAGACCCATAAATCGTTTGGAGAAATTCCACCCAGAGTGCATGTTTTTCTTTTACGCTGTGGTTCACGGAAATTGGGTGGTCGTTACATCCACGGGAAAATCTGGGCAGATCAACCCTGAAGGGAATCTTTTAAATCCCATTAGCCAGAATAGCAGGGCCTAACCCCAAGGGCGTTGAGGAGAATTGACCTTGTGACCTCCTGATCAACGAGGCACTTAACAATGGGTACTCGACTAGTTGAGCTAACGCTTGGGCTACCCAGAGTGCATGTTATTCAAATAATTAATTATTTTTAATGGAGCCTAAGTTAAAACTTAGGAAATTAAAATAATTAAAGTGAATTAATGTAAATATGGGTGAGAAGCTTCTAAGAGGCAGGGACAAAGTTTGTTTTAATCTTAGCCATTGATTAGATATTAGATCACGACCGTTGATTTCTCAACAGGAAAAGTATAAAGGAAGGCTTGGGGACTGTTGGAGAAAACAAATAGAGAGAGCAACACTTGAGCTAGATTGAAATCCCGGGGCATGGTTTGCTGAGAATTTTGGAGTAAGCTTCTAGGGTAGAGAGTGACAGTTTGACAACAGAACTTTTGTCCAAGGCTGAGAATACATAATAGAGAGGCATAGCAACATCAGGGAGAGACAGCGTAGCTCCGGGAGGGTGACACAATCACATAGAGGCAGTGATGGGGTTTCTATGAGGCAGATTTGGCATAGATTCAACAGATCGATTTATGAGTTGGGAAGGCTCATTGGGAGGGTGAGGCAGTCCCAATGCAGAGCTGGGAGCAGCCATTGCTGCACAACACTAGGGACAACACAGTCACGTGTGGAGTTTGTTCATCCAATTGTTGGATCCGCCAAAATATCTGTCTCTGGATAGAGGTACTTCTGCCAAGTTTATTCTCTATTGGGTGAGCCAGATTTGGAACCCTAGTTGTATTCAAAAATCTTCTTAATTATAAAACCCTCATATTTGCTACAC
Organism: Pinus tabuliformis; assembly: GCA_031772625.1. Taxonomy (NCBI): domain Eukaryota; kingdom Viridiplantae; phylum Streptophyta; class Pinopsida; order Pinales; family Pinaceae; genus Pinus; species Pinus tabuliformis. Next base: position 1,751,205,165 of record CM062820.1, on the reverse strand, counting down.
CGCTTTTCCCGCATTAGGTTTTTCTAGGGACGTTTAGTCCAAAAATAAGTGTGTCCTTTGTGTAGTTGTCTCATTTATTTTCCAATCCCTGATCTATATATTGGTGTATGTTGTAGTGTATTTGCATTAATATTTTCTGAGTATTTATGAAAATAACTCATTAAAATAAAGAACACAAGTAGGTAATGCAAATCAGTTTATCGCAGTAGGATTTCTGATTTGTTAGATTCAGAAATTTTCACATGGTATCAGAGTAATTGTAGATCAAGGAGGACTGAAGCCATCGATGAAAGGACAAATGAAAACCTGTGTGTGAAGACATCTGTCCCAATAGGCAATGCAGTTTCTGGCCGACAGAGCAGAGGAGGGGTGACACAGTCACCAAGGGAGGCTCACGCAGAGCCTGTGTCAGCCTGTTTTGGTGACACTGTTGCTGCAGAGGGCAGTGCAATGGTTACTGGGCCAGCGTAGAGACCGTTGAGTCTCATTTTTCCAGTTTCCGTGGCTAGAGGTGCAGTGTAGATTTCATCTAGAGTTGTTGGTGGGCCGTTGATTTTGTTGGTCCAGAACAATACCTAATGGGGCAGAAGTAAAGTAGAGGGAATCAATTCCTCAGAAGATTTCTTTCCAAGAAATCTAGATCCAGTGCTGAGTAGCAGCAAAGAGAGATCAGAGAGGGGTGGTTCGACAGTGGTTGGAAGAAGGATTTCCATAAAGGAAATTGAAATCCAGAGGGAGCTTGTTTCTTTAGAGGATTTATAGTGCCAAAGAAATCCAGATCTGAGTTTTTGTTGGGGCAGCAATGAAAGAGGGAGAAAAGAACCAGTTCGACATTCATTTGGCAGAGATGGCAACCATATCTCCAAGAGAGAAGTGGGGTGATATAGAACTGTAGTTGGAGCTACAGTCAAGAGTAAAGGTCAAGATCCCTGAGGTGCCCAAACTCTTGGATCACATATGGCTATGGGAGCCCTTAACGACAGAATGACATGAGTCAGTTGGTGCAAGGGATAATGGAGCAACAATGGTAGAGCTAGAGTGCTCAAAGTTTGAAGCAGCGTAGTGGAGTGTTGCAGCAGTGTGGAAGGCATAGAGTAGACACAACAACAACGCAGTAGCATTAAAGGGTTAGCATAGATTAGCAGCAGAGGTAGATTCAGAGTCAAGGGGCATCCAAACTAACTATCATGTGAACTTTTGGGTGGATTTTGAGTTGCTTACTTCTCAACAACTAAGTTGTAGTGCAACAGTTAGTAGTGGCAGTGCTATGGGAAACATGATGCAACATATTGAAAGGGAGCTGCAATATAGATGCAATAGTGACAGTGGAAATGTCATGGGCAACAATACAGATTGCAGCAACACAATGGATGAAGTGTAGCAGGCCAAGCATCAACATCGCAGAGGAATGATGCTGTGGATCAGTGTGATACTTCTGTTAAGAAATATTGCTAGAGCACATTCCTCGCTAAGACAGGGTGTTGATTTTTTGGTAGCATCGGATGTGATCTAGCTCCGAAATGTTGTAGAGGGTCTAGAACACATGAGATCTCCAAGACCCAGAAATTGTTTGGAGAAATTCCACCCAGAGTGCATGTTATTCAAATAATTAATTATTTTTAATGGAACCTAAGTTAAAACTTAGGAAATTAAAATAATTAAAGTGAATTAATGTAAATATGGGTGAGAAGCTTCTAAGAGATGAGGATCAAGTCTGTTTTAATCTTAGCCATTGATTAGAGATTAGATCACGAATGTTGATTCCTCAACAAGAAAAGTATAAAGGAAGGTTCAGGGTCAGTTGGATAAAACAAACAAAGAGAGCAACACTTAGCTAGATCGAAATTCTTGGGCGTGGTTTCCTGAGAATTTCAGAGTAAGCTTCTAGTGCAGAGAGACGCAGTTTGGCAGCGGGACTTTCATCCAAGGCCGAGAATACATAATAGAGAGGCAGAGCAGCATCAGGGAAAGAAATCGTAGCTGCAGGAGGGTGACACAAAGGCCAGAGAGCTGATGCAGTCACATAGAGGCAGCGATGGGGTTTCTGCGAGGTAGACTAGGCATAGATTCAACATATCGATTTCTGAGCCGAGAAGGCTCATTGGGAGGATGACACAAATCCTAGAGGAGGTGATGCAATCCCAACACAGAACTAGGAGCAGCCATCGCTGTAAAACACTAGGGACAATGCAGTCACCTGTGGGGTTTGTTCATCTAGTTGCTGGATCCGCCAAAATATTTGTCTCTAGATAGAGGTACTTCTGCTAGGTTTATTCTTTGTTGGGTGAGCCAGATTTGGAAACTTAGTTGTATTCATAAATATTCTTAATAATAAAACCCTCATATCTGCTGCATTGATTTTCTCGCATTAGGTTTTTTTAGGGATGTTTAGTCCAAAACTAAGTGTCCTTTGTGTGGTTGTCTCATTTATTTTTCAGTACCGGATATGTATATTGGTGTTGGCTACAGTGTATTTGCATTAATATTTTGTGAGTATTTATGAGAATAACTTGTTAAAATTAAGAACACAAGTAGGTAATGCAAATCAATTTACTGTAGTAGGATTTCTGATTTCTTAGATTAAATTTTTTTCACATTAAATGACAAAACCTCATTTCTATATATAGGAGCCCAAGGGCTCACAATATAATCATAGCCAAAATAACAATAATAATGTAAGGGAACAACAATAACAATATTGGGCTTCTATGGGGCACAATAATAACAATATGGGGACAACATGGGAACAACAATAATAATAAGGGGCTACAATGACAATAATAATAAGAGAATAAACTAGTATTATAGGGACCTAACATGCCCCTCCTTCAAAAAAGTGTTGTCCTCAACGCTTGAGTAGTTCTGGATGCTTTTGTATAAAATTCTCATCCTCCCATGTGGAATCTTCAACGGGTAAGTTCTTCCACTTGATGAGATACTCTGAAATTATTCGGCTTCGTAGCTGTCGATTTCTTTTTTTGTGTGGTTGCTTCAGGTTCCGATATGATTTCTCCTTCCTCGTCAAGTTTTGGCAATATTGTTTGAATTGGGAGCTTGTCACCTATAACCTTTTTTAAGGATGACACATGGAAAACTGAGTGCACTCGGGAAGATGCAAGAAGTTCCAATTTGTATGCCATAGTACCAATCTTTTGTAACACCTTGTATAGACCATAATACTTTGGTGATAATTTATTATCCTTCTTAGCTTGCTTGAGGGACATTTTTTTGTATGGTTATAGTCATAGAAATACCTAGTCACCTACATCGAAAATTATTTCGTTGCGATGTTGAGCTGTCGTTAGTTTCATTATATTCTGTGACAAAGTGAGGTTATCCTTTAAGAGTTGGAGAACTTTTTGTTGATGCTCGATGTGATCTTCCACTCCTTGAACCTAAGTTACCGGAAACGGCTACCCTAACCCCCGAAACGGCGTTTTCCCGTTTCAGATACGGATCCGGGAACGAAACGCCGGAAAAACACCAGAAAAACGTTTTGGTGCCGTTTTTTGTTTTTGGATACGGGACGTTTTTTTTTCAAATGGCGTTTTTGTAGAAAAAACATGTTGTTTTAAAAATTTGAAAACGTTTTCTGAAATTCTAAAACGTATTTGGAAAAAATTTAAACGTTTTACAACAACAAAAACTGTTTTGAGGTCCGCAAATACCGCATCCATTTTTTCTGGCAGCCATATTCCATTATTGTATATCAAAAATTTTATCAGGGATCGCTTCTTAAACCGAAGGAATGGTAATCTGGAAAATTTAATGGGCCGCCTTCACATTACAGCTAAGCACCTTGCCAATCCGCATCGTTTATGCAGCGGTCGAGTATGATAAATTGGACGAAACCATGTTAAAACAAGTTATGAGCTCGATATTTCATGGGTGGTCAGCTAAAGGGATTTTTTGATATAATTAATGCATCGAGCTTAGAAGGGGCCAAAAAGTATTTCAACACTACACCTCTTTTCGTTGAACTCTGGTCTTTGAGGACGCGAATACAGGTTCAATTTTCAGGTCCACGAAGATATGGTTTACAGGAGATGATTTAACCATGCGGTTGCCCTGAGCGTTGTAGAGAGAGCCGTCCATATTATGGCGTTTTGGTCAACCTCATGATGGGGCCACCTCCATTATCTAGTATCAAGGGCATTGATATGGCCACCAAGTCCATCTAATTTCTTCATGTTGTGTTTTGTGTAGGCTCTATTGATCTATTTCGCCCATTTAGGATACTTTTATAATTCTCTCAACATATGTTAGAACAAATAAAAATAACATTTTATTTTGTGAGGTAGGTTGAACTATTTATAGTTCTTTCCAATGTCTTGTAGAATAAATAAAAATAATAATTCATTTTGGACCTTAATGGCAATAAGCAAATCTTTTTCTGTCTGGAGAATCAGTGATTTGTTCTGGTGCAGATGTTTTTATAATACTATGCCATCATGTAGTTTTGATTAACGTGTGTTTTTTCCCGATGAAGTTCTTTCCAAGTTAGTAAATTCACTCTCTTGGTTTCCGATTGAGAAACCTCAAACCTGTTCTTGAAGTTATATAAAAAAAGTTAACTACTTGCATATTATGCTTTTCTTTAAGGCACAATTCAAATTTTATCGATAATCGTTAATGATGTTGACAATGTTGAATGGTTATGGCATATGTTGAATTGATGATGATGAATCATGATAGATCATAGATGATAATCTAGATTCTGAAATATGAATGGTAATATGAAATTCTTATTTTTAAAATATATATATATATATATGTGTGTGTGTGTGTGTGTGTGTGTGTCCCTGCCGTATCGTATCTAGATTGTTTGAAAATTTGCCGTATCCGTTTCAAACCCCGTACCCGTATCCGTTCCCATATCCGTTTTCTGGTAACTTAGCCTTGAACCTTAGAATTTTCTCTTAAATATGATGTGATGGACGGTGGATGATATCCATAAAGTGCCATAAATGGGGTAATTTTTGCTGCAGTATGAACGGAAGTCTTATACCACCATTCAGCCAGAGGCAACCACTTGACCCATTGTGTTTGTTTATCAGATACAAAGCAACAAAGATACCCTTCCAAAAATTTGTTCACTATATTAGTTTTCCCATTAGATTGGGGATGATAAGATGAGATATGGGCTGACTAAGTACCCAGACAAGAAAATAATTCTGTCCAAAAGTTTCTAGTGAAAATGGGATCTCTGTCACTTACAATAATATTTGGGTTTCCATGTAGCTTTTGAATTATTTCCATAAATACAATAGCAACTGTACTAGGTTTAAATGGATGAGATAATGCACAAAAGTGTGCATACTTGGTAAGTCTATCAACTACCACCATGGTGATACTTTTTCCGTCGAACTTGGGTAAACCTGTGATAAAATCCATTGAAACCTCCTCCCAACGTTGACTTTGAATGGATAAAGTTTGTAACAGACCTGGGTCTTAATTGTCTCAAATTTATTTTATTGGAAAAGCAAACATTCCTTCACAAAATTTTGAATATCATATTTAAGGCCATCCCAAAAAAATTCCTTCTTAATCCCGTGGTAAGTTTTTAAAAATCCCGAGAGCCCTCCTAACGGAGAGGTGTGCAATTCCAAAAGAATCTTTTCTTTGAGTCTGGAATTATTACAGAGGTATAAGCGATCTTTGTACCATAACAAATCATTTATCCAACTAAATGTGTTAGATGTATTGGAATCTTGTTGCAACTTTTGAATGAGTGCCCACACTTCTTCGCCATTCTTCGATTCATCCCTTACTTCGTTTATACAATCTGGTTGGATAATAGAAATGGCACAAAACAATGCTTCCACATCCTCATCCTTTCTTGAGAGGGCATCTGCAACAAAATTTTTCTTCCATTTTTTGTAGATAATTTCAAAGTCATAACCCAACATTTTGTGACCCATTTTTGCTGCTCTTATGAAGATAATATTTGTTCTAAAAAGTATTTAAGACTATCATGATTTGCTTTTAATTTGAAGTGTCTTCCCATTAAGTAAGGTTGCCATTTCATGTAGTATTGCCAACATCTCCTTCTCGTAAATAACTTTGTGTAAATACCTTTCTTTGATTGGACGAATTTCGAAAGAAATGGGTCTTCCTTCTTGCATTAAAACAACACCAATTCCATTTCTTGAGGCATCACATTCCACAATAAAGGTTTTTGTGAAGTTTGGCGTAGCTAAGAATGGTGCTTGGCACATTGATTCTTTAAGATGTTCAAAGGCCTTCGTTGCTTCTGGAGTCCAAGAAAATGCATCTTTCTTCAGTAGTGTTGTGAGAGGTGCTGCTAGTCTCCCACAATTCTTAACAAAACTTGCGATAATACCTTGTCAACCCGAGAAATCCTTGCAAATTCTTTCTGGATGTGGGGATTTTCCATTCCTTAATGGCTTTAATTTTGCTAGGGTCTACCTTAACACCTTCATGAGATACAATATGACCCAAATATTCTACCTCTTGTATGCCAAAGAAACATTTGGAGGTTTTTGCATATAATTTTTTCTTCCCCAATAGTTTGAGCACCTTGTAAACATGTTGAACATGATCCTTCCAAGACTTGCTGTAGATTAATATATCATAAAAAAATACTAACATAATTTTTCTAAGGGTGGGTTTGAAAATGGAATTTATTAAACCTTGAAATGTAGAAGGTGCATTGGTAAGGCCAAAATGCATGACCAAAAATTCATAAAGACCCTCATGAGTTCTAAATGTTGTTTTCGGAATGCCTTAAGTGTTCATTCCAATTTGATGATATTCTGAACGAAGATCCAACTTGGTGAAGTAAATTGCTCCATGTAATTCATCCAATAATTCATCAATGACAGGAATGGGAAATTTGTCTTTAATAGTGAGCTTTTTGAGCTCCCTATAATCAGACACATGCGCCATGATCCATACTTCTTGTACACCATAATACTGGAGTAGAGAAGAACATTGACTAGGTTGAATTATACCAGACTCTAGCATTTCTGCAACCACACATTCAATTTCACTCTTTTGGGCATATGGATATCTGTAAGGCCCGATGTTTGGAGGAACACTTACTGGAATCAAATCAATAACATGATCATGATCACGAATAGGTGGGAGGCCTTTGGGAGTCTCAAATACCTTGGAATGATTGTCCAAAACATTTTGGAGATCTCGAGAAATAGATGATTTGGATGTGGGAACCTCTAGTGAACATAATTGTGCAATTACTCCCCGTTTTTCTTTCTCTAGAAGCTTTGTCATGCTATTAGATTTGATTATCTATCCCAATTTCCCTGCGATAACCCTTAATTCAAATTCCTTTCCTTCCCAAAAAAATTTCAAGAAAAGTTCTTGAGAATTAAATCTATCGTGCCCAAAGATTGTAGCCATTGGACTCCTATTACAACATCAAAACCACCCATTGGAATGGAAATCATTGGAATATTCAATACATATTTTCCCATGCATAACTTGATATTATGGCACTTTCCAGGGAAATTTATGGTTCCTCCATTTTCAACCATCACTTGACACTATGGTGCTAGATATAGGAAGCAAGTCATTTCTTTGGCTATCGTACAATGAATAAAATTATGGGTACTACCTAAATCAATCAACACTATTACCTTTTTTCTTTTTGATATGTCCTTCTATCTTGAGGGTTTGAGAAGTGGTAATTCCTACCAATGCATTACAAGATATGTCAGATTCATTTCTTCTTTCTCTAGGGTCGGTTCTTGGCATATATCCTCTTCCTTTAACATTTCTTGTTCCTTTTCTTCCTCCTCTTCACAATCTATGTAAAATAATTTCTTATCAGCGTGCTTATGACCTTTAGTTTATTTTCTATCACAACTATAACAAAGCCCTTTTGCTCTTTTTTCTTTCAATTGTTGTGGTCTCAACCTTGTAGGTTATGGAAGGCTAGGGGCAACAACATTTCCATCTTTATAGTTGTGAGTGGTAGGCTTACTTGTTGCCATAATTTTTCTTTCATTTTTTATTGACAATTTGAATGCCTTCTCCAATGAATCAGGTTCCCAAAGGCGAACTTCATGTTGGATTCCACCCTTTAAAGTCCCTATGAACAGATCAATCCTATGCTCCTTGGAATATCTTTTACCGTTATATCCAATTTTTGGAAGTCCTCAATTTGCTTCACCATTGAACCCTTTTGTTTGAGATTTATCAATTGCCTAAAGAAGGTGTTGCTTTTTGTATCCTCATAATGTGCTATCATTTCCTCCATAAAAATTGACCAAGTGACAATTTGTTTACGAGAGCAAAGCCATCGATACCATACAAACTAATTGGGTTCTAAATATAAAGTTGCAATGTGTAACTTTTGTGTGTTTTGCACATTATGAAGATCAAAATATTGCTCCATATGTAGTATCCATGTTACGGAATCCTTGCCATCAAACTTCCTCATATCAATTTTTGGAATATGGTGGGTCTTAAATCCAATGTTAGAGTCTATGAAATCATGATTAACATTTTTGACTTTGTTACTGGAGAATCCACAGTAAGAACCATTTTCTGCCAACGTTTCAAATCCCAACCGGGATCCATCATCAGGACAACTTGAATGCTGGATAGAAGAAGAGCAAGATTGAGGGAGGAATTCAATGATACCCACAACGCTTTGATGAAACCTGCGCAGAAATGATTTAACAACAATCATGGGTTAGATCCATTGAAAGTTCAACAATCAAGGGTTTCTGAAGACTCGGACAGCGCCTGTGGCAACAACAACATAAATTCGATTTGCAGCGTTAACTATTCGATGAACAACGGTAGCCGAAACAAGGAACCGACCCATAGCGCTGTGGAACCTGCGCAGAAAAGAGCTAAATGTGACCCGATTGGCAACAAATACTTGAAAGAACCTGCGCAGAATCGAATGAAATGCAACTCGATGGGTAGCAAGCAAGATGCTGTTTTGGACATGAAAGGACTTGCGCAGAAACAAAATTCCATTTTATGTAACCCCGTGGGCAACATAGATATGTATGCGGTCAATCATGATGCGCACATTCAGGTGGACAGATATAACTCGATTGGAAGCAAAAACTCGCAAGAACCTGCGCAGAAATGTAACTCGATGGGCAACAAGCAAGTTGATGTTGTGAACATGAATAAACTGCCGCTGACAGACTCCATTTTATACAACTCCGTGGGCAGCATTGATAAGTATGCAATGAATGTAGACAATCATGATGCGCAGAAACAAAATTCCATTTTATGTAACCCCGTGGGCAGCATAGATATGTATGCGGCCAATCATGATGCGCACATTCAGGTGGACAGATATAACTCGATTGGCAGCAAAAACTTGCAAAACCCTGCAGAATCAAAGTGATTGTAACTCGATGGGCAGCAAGCAGGTTGATGTTGTGAACATGAATGGTCTTGCGCTGAAACAAAATTTAACTGACTCCATTTTATAGTGGGCAGCATTGATAAATATGCGATGAATGTAGACAATCATGATGTGCACATTCAGGTGGACAGATGTAATTCACATAGCTCGGGTGTAAACATAATTATCAGCAATCAAGAGTTGGAGAACACTGATATAATTAGTATTAACAACAATCAAGGTTTAAAGAAAGATGAAACATCTTCGGTCAACACCTCCGAATCAAAATTAAAAAGGAAAGTTGTAAATCTGTCTTCTCAAGATTTAGAACCCGAGGTCATTAATGTCCTTAGAAAAGGTCTGGGATTTGTTGTTGCCCCGAAAAACCTTCCTATTGAGAAAATGATATGCAACATAGAGGATGGGATTAACAACCTTCCTTTGGAAGATAAGGAAGCATTAAGACAAGATTGCTCCCTTATTATGAGAAAGGCCAAAGCTCCCAGAAGTAATTTGAGTAAAGCAGAACAAAGGGCCTTCAAATCCCTGCGTAACAATGATAAAATTGTGGTTCTCAAGGCAGATAAGGGAGGAGCAGCCATGATCTTGGATAAAGAAGATTATATATACAAAATGAACGATCACCTCAAATGTGGTAGTTATAAGAAGCTAAGCAATAACCCCATCCCCAAGATTATGAAAGAGGTGAAAAAGGCAATTTTGGAATCCAACCTTGATGATAAATTGAAAAAGAAATTAATTCCCTCTAGTGAATGCATCCCTAGGATTTATGGGTTACCCAAGATCCATAAAGAAGGAGTCCCTCTTAGACCAATAGTCAATACCATTGGATCCCCAACCTATGAGCTCGCCAAGTATGTTGCAAAAATCCTCAAGCCCCTTGTCGGAAACACTGATTCTTTCATCAAGGACTCCCATGACTTCGTGAATCTCATTAAGAATGAGAAGTTAGAATGTGATGAAATCCTTGTTAGCTTTGACGTGGTGTCCTTATTCACCAAGATTCATCTCGAAGAAGCCATTCAGGTTATAAAAGATGTTACTGATCCAGGGACTGCAAGGTTGGCCGAAATCTGTTTGCGATCAACAGTTTTCACCTTTCAAGGAACATATTATGAGCAGACATCTGGAGTGGCAATGGGATCCCCCCTTTCGCCAATCGTGGCCAACTTATACATGGAATATTTTGAAAAGAAGGCCCTGGAATCCTACCCTTTGAAACCAGCATGGTGGAAGCGATTCGTCGATGATACTAATATAAAATGGACACATGGTAAAGCAGAGCTTGACAAGTTTTTTATTCACCTTAATTCCATCTCTTCAGAAATAAAATTCACTATGGAGCTTGAAGAAAACATGAGCATCCCTTTTTTAGACATCCTCATCATGAGAAAAGAGGACGGCTCCATAGGACACAAAGTCTTCAGAAAGTCAACCCACACAGAAAACTACCTCCACGCTGATTCCCACCATCATCCAGCCCAAAAATTTGGTGTCCTAAACACTCTTGCTATCAGGGCCCTTCGAATTTCTGACGCTGATCATCTGAATGAAGAAAAGAAACATTTAGTCTCAACCTTTAAAGGTATAGGCTACAAAGAAAATGAGATCAAAAGAGCAATTCAGAAAGCCGAGAAAAGGATATTATCTCATGAACCTAAGGCCCGAGATCAACCTGAGGGTGGTAGGGTTTTTCTACCTTACATTCATGGAGTTACATATAAGATTGCGAAAATCCTAAGAAGGAAAAACATAAGCACACAATTCTTAGTGCCCGGAACTATTAGGCAAGGTATGAGATCTGTCAAAGATAATATTGATAGACATCAACTTAAAGGGGTCTATAAAATTGATTGCTCATGTGGGAAAAGCTACATTGGTGAAACAGGTCGCTCCCTACAAACCAGGCTCAAGGAACATGGCGCTGATATTAAGAATGGAAGGTCTCGTACTTCCGCCCTGGCAGAACACTCATTAAAAACTAAGCACCATGTTTGCTTGGAAAGCGCCTCTATTATCGCTAGGGAAGAGCAACACCACAGGGGAAAGATCAGAGAAGCTCTTGAGATTATCAAACACCCGCATAATCTCAACAGAGACAATGGTATGGAGATTAGTGGAAGCTGGCTTCCACTAATCAGAGAAATTAACTCAGTTTATTAGTATTAGTATAATAATAATAATAATAATAATAATAATAATATTGAGTACACCATTAATCATTAATCATTTACATTATTAATTTTGATAATGACCTTTATCATTATTAATTACCCATGTTAATTTCTTTAATTCTTAAATATTAAAATATCTTTTTAATATAATAATAATTATTATTAATATTTATTCATTTAAATAGTTTAACTAAAATTAATCATTTACATTATTAATCATTACATTATTTATTTTGATAATGTCCTTTATCATTTCTGATTAATTAATCTATTAATTACCCTATTAATTTCTTTAATTCTTAACATTAAAATATTTTTAATATAATAATAATTATTATTAATATTTATACATTTAAATAGTTTAACTAGTTTTAATATTATCTCATTATTCTAAATAAATCAATATTCTAGGATTTCTTTGATCAATTCTAATTATGAATTTAATTTTATTAATTCTAATTATTATTATTAATTATTATATTAATAAATAATAATTATTATAATACTAATTATTTTTATTAGTATATTAATAATAATTAATAATAGGATTGATAATTCTAAAAAAAATAAAAAATTAATTAATCTGAGACAACCGACATTCAAAAAATTTGACAGCCGGCCTCCTTCTCTTTTTTCTCTCCTCCTCATTTCTATTTATCCCTCAATCTTGCTCTTCTTCTATCCAACATTCAAGTTGTCCTGATGATGGATCCCGGTTGGGATTTGAAACGTTGGCAGAAAATGGTTCTTACTGTGGATTCTCCGGTAACAAAGTCGAAAATAATTAACCACAGAGGTCTTAAATCCATGATTAACATTTCTTTTGTTCTCATCATGAGTTTCCTCGACTATCTTTTCTCCATTGGGAAAAATTTATTGTAGCAACTTTGCCAAATCCCCCTTCAAACCTTCCATGTCTTTCTTCAAATCTTCAATGTTTCCTTTCATGCCATCCATCTTAACTTCCATGCCATCCATCTTAGCGTCCATCTTAGCTTCTGTTACTTTTTGTGAGAGTGAAGTTTGTTGCACTTGGTCTCGTAATTTGGAAATATCATGTTGCATTTCTTCCTCTTCTTCATGAGTCATAGAAGATATTCCAGGTTTCTTGCTAGGTGCTACCATTTTATTTCTTTGAGACATCAATTAATGATAATTTTCTTCACCATTCCCTTTTAATTATTTCAAACTAATTTTTCAAACAAAACTTATGCAAATTTTAAAAAGACTACACCTTGTTTCTACTTTGTAAGAGCTCGATATTGAATCTGTTGTATCTCTCTAAGTTCGGATCCCCAAGGTTGCAATTTCGTTATGTGGTAGCCCTCTAAGTCCTCTTTCCAACTGCAGAAGTCTGATCAAAATTGGATTCTCTAAGAAATATTTATGTGAAATCTACCACGATGACCTGATTATAGACTATTTCAGTAGAGCGAACTTGTATGAAGTGCCACATGTTACAGTTTCGACTTTCGGACCTGAAAACGATACAAAAAACACTACAACCCATATTTTTTCTGTAACTTCTTATGAAATTTCAATATGATTCTTAGAGAGAATGTTATGACAATTATCCCAAGATCTCCTATTTGGGATGTAATTCGGGAACCTGCAAAAACCCTAAATACCTTGGACCATATCTCTGAAAATATAACGAGACAAGATCTGAAATTATGACCCGAGGTTCATCAAGACTTCGGTGCAAATGGGTTGTAAATGCAGCTTCTGAAAATTCGTAGAAGAAAAGTTATAGTGAAAATTCCACGATGTCAAGTTTGGAGTAGCGAAACCCTAGAATCTAAAGCTCTGAGACCAAATGTTATCCAACCAGCTAACAAAATAGAAGAAAAGATAGATCAATGACTTCAAAATCAAACTTTTTGAGGGGGGCAACCTTTTTTACATTACACAAATAAAAAATTATTGGATGATTCAAATGAAAAAACCTCTTTTCTATATATAAGAGTATAAGGGGTCACAATATAATCATAGCCAACATAGAAATAATAATGTAAGAGCACAACAATAACAATAGTGGGATTTTATGGGGCACAATAATAACAATATGGGGACAACATGGGCACAACAATAATAATAAGGGGCTACAATGACAAAAATAACAAGGGAATACACTAGTATTATAGGGAACTAAAATTGGAGATGTTATAATTTGTATGAGTAATTAGATAAGTGTAAAAACACTCCAAGACGAAGAAAAGTCTCCTCATGCAAGTTGGCTTCAAGATGGATTAAATGATCTCCTCAAGTGACATGTTGGCTCACACCCAAGTCAAGTTGGCTTATATTGACATGAAACAACTAGAAATCACAATGCTCGTCATCATTTCAGAGTGATATTTTTGGTGAAGATTTCAGAGAAGGTAATACGAGAAGAGGCAAAGAATAGTTCGATCCAAGGGTCTACAACATCCTCACATCCAAGTGAAGGAAAGAGACCATGTTTGAAGGGAAGGTTGAAGATATTTCATGACTGTTTTATGGGAAATGTCTGTCACATGTGCGTGGAAAGGCAAGAGCAAAAATATCAGTATTTCAAAAGATGAGAATCCAAGTTAAGGTAGGTATGATGTCTATGCTACATGCTGAGTTAATATAGAGCCTCTCTCTAGTCAAAGCGAAAAATTAAGGGACAAAAGTCATCCCTTATCAGTCACATGTACAAGAAATAAGAGTCTACTATAGCAGGTTGAAAACTATAGTCAAGGAGACCAAAAAGTTTAGATCTGAGTTGGAGAAGTGAAGGATAAATTGTAGAAAGTTGACTTGGTCTTAGAGAGGTCATTTTGGTCAAGGGTCTAGGTCATGGTCTTGGCATTCATAAATTGGAATATCTATAAGAATAAGAATTTGTTTGAGTTTTCCTCTCAAAGAGTGAGAGGTTTTGGCCCTGGATGATAGCCTATATTTTGTGTTTCTTGTCTCTTTATGGTTTATACATTGGTAGATGTTTGATGAAGAAGAACACTAATAACCTAAATAAAAGAAGATCGTAATTTAAAGAAGTAAAAAGCAATCACAAGAAGTTACTAATAAAAGAGAAATCACTTAATTTCTATGCCCTAGATTTCTCAACAGATCTAAAGTGTCCCCATCAACAGATGTTTCCTTTTGGCAGATGTATCTTGAACCATGTACTAGATGACCTTGCCACTTATGTCCCCAATGAGATTCCTAAGAGCTATATCCTTAACTTCCATAGATTCTAACCATCTTTCATGCTTCTCTATGATGATGTCTTGAGCTCTTGCTTTTAATGCTTCTATGATGCCTTGATGCATGCCATCATTTAGTGAATAATGATAGCCATATCTTACAATAAAATAATTAGTAACTTGAGAAGAACTTATGTGAGGAAGACTATCTCAATCATAATAGAGATCTCTCACTTCCTCATTCTTTGATTTCTTCTTTTCAACTTCATCCACTTCTTCGGTGATATGGGCTTATTATCTTCTTATTTTGTTATTGTCCTTCTTGATCTTAGGAGAATCTCTTTTGTCGTGTCCATTGTCTTGACAACCATAACATTGGATTTTAGCCATGTTCTTTTTATTTTTCTAAGGAACAAACTTTCCAAATTTTCCCTTTCTTCTTGTCATTGCAACATAAGCTTGATTTTTCCCACCTACTCCCACACCAGATTTGGCCTTTAGTTTAGATTCTTCAATATTTCATAGTGACCATAGATCTTGGAATGGAGTCGCTTCTTTCTTCCCATAAATAATTTAAGTTACCCCACTCCTACGGTAGTGCATTTAATACTATTATAATCATTTCACTATCAGACATGACTTATCCCAGATCTTGTAGTTGATCCCAGATTTTAGATATCCTCATAAAGTATGTGGATATTCCATATTCCATAGACATCTTTAGCTTGTAGAGTTCTTGCCTTAATGATATGACTTCTCCGCAGTGCTTACAAACTACAACTCCACCAATTTGTTATAGATTGCTTTTGAAGTTTTGAGTTTAGATACATATTGGATGAGGGGATCTTTGATGGATTCAATGAGAATCCTTTGAGCCCTAATTTCCCCTTTCAAATACTTTGCAATTTCTTGAGCATCTTCTTCTCCTGGTTTGGTGATAAATCCTTTGACATGATCCATGACCTCATTTTCAATGAGATTTAGATCTGTCATTTTCTTCCATGCAAGATATTTTGAATTGCCAAGCAATTTGTTGCTTTCCTTACAAAAAGACATTTCGACAGATTCATATAAGGTCATATATTTACTTGATACGATGCTCATTTCTCCTTGCTGCTTCCTTGATGAATTTCTCTTTGATGAATTTTTTTTTTTTCAAGAGTGATCCTTGATCCCATAGATTGTGAGATCTCTTTGGATCCTTTGATGAATATCAATGATGACTTATTTGTAGACTCCTTGCTTGATCTAGGGTTATAAAGCTTCCTTTGTAGATCTTGTATTAAAGATGATATTTGCTTTCATGCCTTTTGTTGGAAATATTGAGAGGGGGGTGAATCAATATTTCTTTTCAATTGTTATGTTTACCAGTTAAGATTCTTCATAATTATAATAAAAAACATAAATAATAAGGATTTTATTATAAACAAGTGAGGACACCAATATTCTTTTACAAAAAAATGAGTACAGTTATGTTTGAGGGCACCAACCCTTCAATCTTCCAGGCTCCAACCTGTTTCCAAGCGCCAACTTGGACTTTTTTGAGGATCCAACCTCTAGGGCTCCAACCCTATCCTTCTCAAGGCTCCAAACCTGTTTTTAGAGGCTTCAACATATAGGGCACCAACCCTCCATTTTTTAACAAACATAATGTATGAATGACTTAATTTCAAAAACTTCAGGACTTCCTTCAATAGTCACTCCAAAAGACTACCATAGACTCCTAATTTTTCCACTGTCCAAGATCCGAATAGGAGTGTTCTTCACTATCCAAAGCTTATAGTTCTTCATTTTTCAATCTTTCAAGTTCAACATTGTTCTAGGCTCCAGATTCTTCACTGTTCAATCCTCTAAATTCATCACTATTCAAGCCTTCAAAATTTCACTGTTCAAGGCCACGAGTTCTTCACTGTTCAAGAGTGCGCAACGGTTTAAGCTACATGTCCGTACATTTCAAAGTCCGATCTTCCTTAGATAACTATCCACACACCTGTTCATAGGTTCAATGCCTCCATGTGAGACTGTCCACACACTTGTTTGTAGGTTCGATCCCTCCATGTGAGACTGTTCGTAGGTCCGAGATATAGTTTCATCAATTTCTAACCTAATCAAAATTTTCTTCCTCTTCTCGTCCTTTAGCTTCTTTTCCTCAGTGTTGTAAAGTTCACGAGTTGTGAAATGTGTCTTACTCTCTATGATGGATGACCGAGATCGATGAGTTGATATGAAAGTTTAGATTTCTATTTATAGCGATTTTGTTTATCACTGAAGGGTCACATCTATTTGAAGTGAGGTTGTTATGAATATAAGTCATAACAAGTAAATAAATAAAATAAATGTAAATATTAAATAATCATATATTGGTTATGTTAAACAATCATTCGGTTAAGTGAAAAGGCATGTATAAAAGACATGCCCAATCACGAAAGGACGCTTGCTTAGGTATATATGGAGGTCCTCATTGTAACATTTGATCATCACATATACATTTTTATATAATAAATTATTATTACAAATACCTCTCATGTATTTTTAACATTTAATTCAACAAGCTATTAATTTTTATGCTTCAGTAGTGTCAGAGCCATGGCGCATAATATAATCATGCGTGTCTTTGAACGTTGTTCGCCGCACAATGTTCCATTACGTTCATGTCCTAATTGTGTTGAGCAGTTTAATAAAATTTAAGAAGTATTTCTGCGATTAGAAAAATCATGTGCAAAAGTTAAAGCATGTCTAAAGGAAATCAATAATAAGGAAGATGCTAGTGACAGTGAGGAAATAGAACAAGGTGAAGCAGGAGAATAAGATTTTGACTAGAATGATGACAATGAAAATCTGCCATTGGTGGTTCTTGAGAAAAAACAGGCTCTTGAAGATGTGAGTATTTCTGCTATGGCTATCTCCATTCAAAACGTGGAACTGAAAGAGCTTGAATCTGGTCCAATTGATGTGGTGCCAATCACTGATAGCAAAGATGTGGTATCTAGTCCACTACCTAATTCCACAACCACTACCATATTTAAGAATCTGGATAGCTTTGTAATTCTTCCTGATTCTGAGCCCAATTTAACAGCCACGTCTGAATCTGCAAATTCATTTTCTCTTGTTGCACTTCACATTGAAAACAAATATGTGTCTAATGTATCTGAAAGTGATGGGGTTGCTAGTATGTGTAGAAATTTTGAATAATAAACACTTATTCAACATATATTATCCCGATTATACACTATTGCGGAAAACATGCATAATACATAACCTCCTCTACGTTGATCATCAATTTACAGAAGCAAAAAAAATAACATGCACACATAGAAGCATCAATCACACATATCAACACAGTATTTTCCCGGGGAAACCATCTCGCTAAAAACCCCAACTATCTGTATATTATATTGATTGAGAACATGTAAAAAACATAGTATAATACTCCTCACAAGTACTCATTACTATCTCCACCTGTTACACACAATGCAGCTCAGATCTGATCTCCAAATATCCTACGCTGCTTGCCTGCCTCCACTGCACAATACCTGCTGAGAATAAATGAGAATGGCTTAACCAAACTCGTTTTTTACCTCAAGATAATCACCCACACTGGGAATCACATGAGCAGAGGCTATATTCCTTGGTATTGGCCCCAACACTACGCAGTCTTCATTGGCATTCTCATGCACAACTGATAGCAATCTCAACCTCTAACACCTGTCTCCACTAAACTATACATGCACTGAGTTAACTGATGTATTCTTCAGTTGCATTATCAGTTAATAATTAGTGAATTAATTAATAACTAATTCACACAACTCATCACTTAGTCTATTGATCAGTTAGACTAAATACAACTAGTTCAACTAAGTCAAACTGAACACAACTCCATTAACTGCTCATCTAACTCCACAGAACTCAATCACATGAGTTCTAACTGATGTCCTGCATGCAGTAGCTCATCTGACTCATAAAGAAAGTGTATTTTCTTCTGACAGCTGCATGTGCCACATCTGTAGCTCAAACTGAAGTGCTCCAAGAGGATAAGATAAAGTTTATAGTCCAAATATTATTATGAGATAATAATATTTGACTTTTCTATTTTTGACTAGCAGTCTAAAAATAGACTCTGATAACTCTTGTTGTGATCGCTTCTGCTGTGATCGCTCCTGCTGTGATCACTCTTGCTGTGATAAAAAAATAGACTTTGCGACATAATTTGCTTGCGGGCCCACTTAGTGAAGGTGACTCCTTTCCACTAAGCTCCATCATCTTGTTGCATTCTCAAAAAGCATTTCTTGTTGCAAACTTTTCAACACTTCCTCTCAACAAGAAAGGATTCCTCTCAAACCTGATCCTGTAACTTTGGAATGTTCTGCATGCAACACATCTGCCCAGTCCACTTTGCTCCAACAACACTAGGAACAAAAACACTCCCAACTGACCACTATGTTGGGCTAGGAACTTACTCTGCTGTTGAAGCTCTACCTGCTAATGACAAGTGCTCCCTCTCTGACATCTGCGCTACTGCAACATCTCCATGCATCTCGCACCATTGCACACCTCTCTGTGCCACCTAGCACTGTGCAAAACTCTTGTGCCTCTCGCATTGCTGCAGCCTGCATGTTATGCACTGTCTTGGGATTCCCTGCACTGTCGCTCTCTCTATCACTCCATCTGCATCTGTCTCTACCCAATCAATCAGTTCCTGCTACTCCACATCGGGGCTCCCGTATCAAGGTCTCATCCAAGAGGTTGGGTACCTCAAGGATCCTGCCCCTCCTCCTTGGGACGATCAATCCACATCACCCCACCTCCTACCTGGAGGTATGGCTACATGCGATCCCTCAGCCCACCTGGCTCGAATTTTCCCCCTACTGGAGGTCTCTGTATGAGTAGATGTGTCTACTTGATCTCCTCTCAGCGTCCCTTGTTGTGGCTGCTCCACAACCTCATGAAGCTACTGCACCAATCGTGGCTCCTCCACAATCGTCTGAGACTTCTTCTAGATCTGCATGTTGAAAGGTAATGTACGCTCCCTCTCAACCACCAAGTCCCCATCAGTTGCCTTGCTGCTCAAGGCTTTGCATGCATCTTGAACCTCAAGAGCATACAGGTTCTTGACCCATGAACCAATCTGCTTCACCTGTCTAGTGATGATGTGTCTAAGGAAAACCTTTCCCTTACTGAAGACAACCTCATATCCTCTATCTTCCAGCATCGCGATCAACACCAAGTTTCTCTTCAGTCCTGGTACATACTTGACATCGGTAAAGGTAAGGCGAGCTCCATGCTCCCTCTAAAAAATAACCATGCCTACACCTAAGACACTATACTTCTCATCGTTACCCATCCCTATGAGTAACTGGAGATCTTTCTCCTCCAAAGTACTGAACAAACTTTTGTCACCGGTCATGTGGAAAGAAGCTCCACTGTCAAGAAACCAACCACTTCCCACCATGGATGAAACCATGCATGCGAAGAGTGTGAAGTCCAACTCAAACTGTGAAGCAAGTGAGGCTGCCTCACCTTCAGATCCTTCCCTGGATCCCTTCTTGGACTTCTTCTTTGGGAAATTATTAGCATAATGGCCCAACTCATGACAACAAAAGCATCTTACCTTCGACTTGTCAACCTTCTTCCCATCATTGGAAGAACTCGATTTAGAAAGAGAAACCTTCCCCTTCCCCTTCTTCGCCTTACTCGCTAAGGCACAGTTCTCCTCATCATGCATAGATGAAGAACTTGTAGGAATTTACAGGGTAAGTTCCTCATAAAGAACACCAAAAGGACATCGCTCACAACTTGATCACAGATCAATACACCAGTATTTTTGACGTGGTTAAAACCCTCAAAGAGGGAAACAGTCCACGGCCTGCGCCAACGTGGCTACTACAGGCAATTTATTAATCAAAGAATGAAAATTTACATAAGCTTCTCTCATGCACGGATTACCTGAACAATGACCCTCCATGCGCTTTAAATAAAACTCATGGACCAATCGGGTGTCAAGCCATGGATCAAGTGTCGGTAATACCGAGGAGAGAGTGAAGCTTATGTAAATTTTCATTCTTTGATTAATAAATTGCCTGTAGTAGCCACGTTGGCGCAGGCCGTGGACTGTTTCCCTCTTTGAGGGTTTTAACCACGTTAAAAATACTGGTGTATTGATCTGTGATCTGGTTGTGAGCGGTGTCCTTTTGGTGTTCTTTCTGAGGAACTTACCCTGTAAATTCCTACATGGTATCAGAGCTATTTGAGGGCCGCGTCTGTTGGTGATCCAAATCTGAAGCCGGTAGAACTGCATCCGACTGCTGTTTCCTAGATCTACTGTTTCTGACTGCTTTCGGGCCGAGAGGACTGCTCTGTTGTGTTCGGAGCATCTGTTCCAGTAAGGAACCCCTTTCGTTTCACGCGAAAAGGTTTTCGGTAGCCCTAGCTGCGTCTTTTTTAAGATCTGGAGGTATACAGTGTTTATTTGCAGTTTACTGTTATTTTCTCTCTGCTTATTTCGGTTTCGGTTTATTTAGCCTTTTTTTTTAACCGGATCTATACCTTTCATTTCTGCGTATGCTCTTTGCCCTGCGACTCTGTGCGATCTGGGCAAATCAGAAACAGAAAGGAAGGATTTTTCTCATGCGTATGCTCTTTTCCCTGCACCTTAGTGTGATCTCGGAAAATCAGAAACATTGAGAAAAATATTTAGTTTTTCGGCTAAAGCTAACTTTGAGCCGCAAGGTTCATTTTTTTAAATATCTAGTTTTTTGGCTAAAACTAACTTTGAGCCATAAGGTTCGTTTTCTTTGCATGTCCGTGTTGGGTTTTGTGTTTTGTGTTTTGTAGGGAAAAAGAGCTTTCTCAAGGCAAGCACGCAAACCAAGGCCCCCCCCCCTCTCTCTCTCTCTCTCTCAAATTTTTTGTATAGATCAATTGGTTCAAAGCTATTTTAAGAGAGTAGAGGTCTTGGGTTCAAGTCTCCATTTTGTCGGGCCGGATTTTTTCATTTCCGCACATTCGCGCACTTTGCCGGCAACTTCAACAATTTTTTTTCAAAAAGCCATAACTTCTTCATCCGGAAGCCTTTTTCAGAGCCGTTTTTTTTAAAACCGCCTAATTTTTCGAGATCTATCCATTGGAACACTTACTTTCAGCATCTTCAGCTTCAATTTTTTTATTTAAAAAAAAAAAAATGGAAAGTCCATGCCAAGTCATTCTTGACAGCACTAACTACTTCCAATGGATATCCTACATGGAAGATTTACTTAGAAGTAAAGGTCTCTACAGAATAGCCACAGACCAAGAGAAGAAACCAAAAGATGAAGACAAGGCTGCAAAATGGGAAAATAGACAAGATCAAGCACGTGGTTTGATAGGGATGTCTATTTCTCCTGATCTTAGATTCCATATTGCAGAACTTGAAACTCCTCATGAAGCATTGGAACAAATCACTAAATTTTTTGGGATTAAAAATGAAATTAGAGCCCATCAACTTGAAAATGAGTTGCTTACATTGGATCCTAATAATTTTTCTTGCATTGAAGATTTCTTGTCCAAATTCAAGACCCTTAGATATCTCTTGGAAGGTGTTAAGGTTAAGAAAGAAGATAGTAACCTTATTTATTCCATCCTTACTAAGTTGGGACCAGCCTACTCTGTATTTGTTTCCACCTTCCATTCTACAAGGGAAGCTTTCATTTGTCAAGGAAAAGACTACAAGGCCCCTTCCTTTGACTCTTTTTGTGATTCTTTAATAAGAGAACAAGAAAAACTCTTACACCTTGATCTTCTTAATCTTGGAAACTCTTCCAAGAAAGCGTTAGCCGCCCAGCAGCAACCAAATTCAAAGAATCCTAAGAAGTCATATCCTAAAAAGAATGGTCCTAAACCAAACAAGGGTCCTAAGCAAACTCACCCTCAAAATGAAAGATCATTTCAGCAAAATGATAAGACCAATAAAAACAAATGGAAGAAGACTGATAGACATTGTAACTTTTGTAATCGAGATGGCCACTTAGAATCTAAATGCTTTAAGAAGATGGAAGCCTTCGAAGCCGCAATGAAGAAACATAACATCCATGTGGAGCATTCTTCAACTTCAACTTCAACTTCATCTTCAGGAATGGCACTTTCTGCATGTCGTTGTCAATCATCTCAGTCTGGTTATGCATTAAATGTATCTTCTTCTTCTCATTCTCATGAGTGGCTCATTGATTCTGGAGCCTCTTATCACATGGCCAAAAACCAAGCCATGTTTTCTTCTTTAAATGATTGTAACACCAAAAATATATATGTTGGTGATGATAGATCTCTTAATGTTGTAGGGACTGGAACTGTTCATCTAGACAATGGTCAGTTTAATGATGTATTATGTGTTCCAACCTTATCCTGCAACCTTCTATCTGTATATCAGATAACTCATTCAGATGAAGGTAAAATTGTTGAATTTTCACCTCATGATGTTGTAATCAAGGATCTAAAAGATCCTAAACAGATTCTAGCTACTGGTATTGCTGATGATTCCACAAGGTTGTATAAGTTTCACAACTTTGGGTCATCAAATCTTCCCTCAGTATTTGTTGCTCATAATGATGAAGTGAGCAAACTTTGGCATGAGCGATTTGGTCACTTAAACTATCGCTCCCTTCAGCATCTATGTAAAGAAAATATGGTGACAGGTCTTCCTATGGTATCTTGCAGAGATGGTGTTTGTTCCGGATGTGTACTTGGAAAACATCATCGGGACAGTTTTGAAAAACGTGCCTCTTGGCACGCCTCAGCCCCTTTACAGCTTGTGCACAGTGATTTATGTGGTCCACTTCCTATTGCTTCATTCTCTGGCTGCAAGTATTTCTTAACTTTCATTGATGATTTCTCCAGACGCACTTGGGTATACTTCTTAAAACTCAAGAGCGAAGTATTTAACACTTTTTTGGCCTTCAAAGCCTTTGTTGAAAAACAATCTGGACATCAAATTCTTAAGCTAAGAACTGATAATGGTGGAGAATATGTTAAAAACACATTCATCAACTTTTGCACCGAAAATGGAATTCAAATGCAACATACTGTTCCATACACTCCACAACAAAATGGTGTAGCTGAAAGGAAAAATCGCACCTTAAAGGAAATGGCTAATTGTATGCTGCAATCTAAAGGACTCAGTCTTATTTTTTGGGCAGAAGCAATTAATTGTGCAAATTATATAATAAATCGCACTCCTACTAAGGTTCTAAAGAATATCACTCCAGAAGAAGCTTGGAGTTCCATTAAACCAGATGTAAGTCACTTTCATGTTTTTGGAAGTGAAGCATGGGCCCATATTCCAGATGAAAAGCATAAAGCTTTAGAACCTAAGAGTGAGAAATGTACTTTTGTTGGATATTCTGAAGATGTAAAAGGTTATAGACTTATTCCATTTAAGTCCAAAAATGTTATCATTAGAAGAGATGTAAAATTTGATGAAAATAAATCGGCCTGCGAGCCTAGTCCGGCGGATGTGCCACCTCTTCCTATCTCTTCTACTTTTGAAAACATTTCTTCTTCAGATGATGAAAGTGAGGATGAAAATCCTCCCCCACCTTCTCAGGATCCTCAACTTCCAAGATGGGTCCGTGCTACTCGGGATGCAGTAGGTGATCTTGCCGGTGATCCTACAGATCAGCGACGTACACGTTCTCAGTTTGAAAGAGCCTCTTCTTTACTGGCTCAAGCTCCAGTAAATCATGATCCTGATACTTTTGCAGAAGCTTCAGGCCATCCACATTGGGAAGCAGCTATGAATGAAGAATATCATTCATTGTTGACAAATGATACATGGGATCTTGTTCCTCTACCAAAGGGACGCAAACTTGTTAGATGTAAATGGGTTTACAGAACCAAGTATGGACCAGATGGGAAAGTTGATAAACATAAAGCTCGTCTTGTTGCTAAGGGCTTTTCACAGGTTGAAGGCATTGACTACACTGAAACCTTCTCCCCTGTTGCCAAAATGAACTCTATCCGCCTTGTTCTTTCCCTTGCTGCCTCTTTAAAATGGGAAGTCCATCAGATGGATGTTAAATCTGCCTTCTTGCATGGGGACTTGCATGAAGAAATCTATATGGAACAACCCATTGGCTTCATCCAAACAGACTCCAGCTTTGTATGTCGACTTAAGAAATCTCTTTATGGTCTCAAGCAAGCTCCTCGGGCTTGGTATGCCAAAATGGATAGCTTTCTTTTAGAATCTGGCTTTTCTAGGTGTTATTCTGACAATACTGTCTACACCAAGAAAGTGGGCAACTCTCTTATCATCCTTGTTCTTTATGTTGATGATCTTATTCTTACTGGTAGTGATCCCAACCTTATAAACCATGTGAAGTCCAGCCTTAAAAATAAATTTGAAATGACAGACTTAGGACACTTACACTATTTTCTCGGTCTTCAAGTCTTGCAATCCAAGGAGGGTATTTCCCTTTCCCAGTCCAAGTATGCTTGTGATATTCTTCGTCATTTTCACATGGAAGACTGTAAGCCAGCCCTTTCTCCCTTTCAGTCTGGAGTCAAACTTTCAGTCTCTTGTACTTCTCCTGAAGTTGATGCTACCTTATACCGTCAACTTGTAGGAAAACTCTTGTATTTAACCCATACTCGTCCTGATCTTTCCTTTGTTGTTGGCCTTGTTGCTCGTTTTATGCAAAACCCCCGTGAAAGTCATTGGAAAGCAGCCAAAAGAATACTTTGTTATGTTCGAGGTACAGTACAGTTTGGGATTCATTACAGTGCCAAAGCAGCTCCTCTATTAGTTGGTTTCACTGATTCTGATTGGGCTGGTGACCCTGATGATCGGAAGTCTACTGCCGGTTATGTCTTCACTCTTGGTTCAGGACCTATTACATGGGCTTGTAAGAAACAGGCTGCCATTTCTCTTTCGTCAGCAGAAGCAGAGTATCGTGGTGCCGTGGAAGCTAGTAAGGAAGCCTTGTGGCTTCGTCAGATCCTATCAGAGTTTGGCTTTGAGCAGCAGCATCCAACCACACTTTGGTGTGATAATCAAAGTGCCATTCAGCTATGCAAAGATCCAGTCCAGCATCAGCGCAGTAAACACATTGAAATACACATGCACTTCATCAGAAAGCTCATTCATGACCATGTTCTTGAAGTGAAATATTGTTCAACAGATGATCAGGTTGCAGACATCTTCACAAAGGCTCTCACAGAGGCGAAGTTCACTAAACTTCGATATATGCTTGGAGTTCAGGAAGTTGTCACTAAGGGGGGATAGGCTCTAGTGCCTCCTTCCTTCTCCTATTGTGTCATATTTGTAAATCCTTCAATCCTATCCCAAGTTGTTCTTAAGGGGGGATGTTAGGATATTCCGACACATAGGATATAGTTAAGTTCAACTTGGTCTAGTGTAGAGTTAGGTATAGAGTTAGGTAAAGTGTGTTTCTTTACCGTTGTACATTTTGTAACTTAAAATCCGACGGTCACGATATGTAGTGATTCGACGGTTCACTCTCTCCTCGGTATTACCGACACTTGATCCGTGGCTTGACACCCGATTGGTCCATGAGTTCTATTTAAAGCGCATGGAGGGTCATTGTTCGGGTAATCCGTGCATGAGAGAAGCTTATGTAAATTTTCATTCTTTGATTAATAGCGCAGGCCGTGGACTGTTTCCCTCTTTGAGGGTTTTAACCACATCAAAAATACTGGTGTATTGATCTGTGATCTGGTTGTGAGCGGTGTCCTTTTGGTGTTCTTTCTGAGGAACTTACCCTGTAAATTCCTACAGAACTGTCTCTGGTGCGCCATCTAATCTCCTCTTGCACAAGATCCGACCAAAGTCTCTCCCATCCTGCCAATTTCTCCCTTCCATTCACCAAGTCCTGGTAGCTATGCCAACTCTTAGGAAGGCCAAGGATTGCTAGACTTACCATATCCTCATCCTCAACAGTTACCCCCACACTTCCCAGCTTATCCCGACATTGGGTGAACTTCGTGAGATACTGGGGCATACTGTCTCCATTCTCACACCTAATGTTTCTGAGTTTATCCTTGAGCGCCATTCCACTAGCTCAAAACTCAACCGCTTCTGATCTAAAATTAGTGAGAACAAAGTATTTCTTGTACAAAGATCGACTGTATGGGAATTCACCGGATATCTCACCTTCCAAAAGAAGGATGAATCCAGAAGCTACCTTTCCCGATTACAATCTCTGTCTGAAGAAATAAAATGTAAACACTTTCTGAATAATAGATCTGATGATCAATCCCGCTTTGATATCCTGTAGAATTTTTTCTACAAATCAACCAGCTCTGATACCATGTAGAAATTTTGAATAATAAACACTTATTCAACAAATATTATCCCGATTATACACTATTGCAGAAAACATGCATAATACATAACCTCCTCTATGTTGATCATCAATTTACAGAAGCAGAAACAATAACATGCGCACATAGAAGCATCAATCGCACATATCAACACAGTATTTTACCGCGGAAAGCATCTCGCTAAAAACCCCAACTATCTGTATATTATATTAATTGAGAACATGTAACAAACATATTACAATACTCCTCACAAGTACTCAGTACTATCTCCACCTGTTACACACAATGCAGCTCAGATCTGATCTCCAAATCTCCTCTGCTGCTTGCCTGCCTCCACTGCACAATACCTGCTGAGAATAAATGAGAATGGCTAAACCAAACTCATTTTTTACCTCAAGATAATCACCCACACTGGGAATCACGTGAGCAGAGGCTATATTCCTTGGTATTGGCCCCAACACTACGCAGTCTTCATTGGCATTACTCAATCCATGCATGTGCAAAATCTCATGCACAACTGATAGCAATCTCAACCTCTAACACCTGTCTCCACTGAACTGTACATGCACTGAGTTAACTGATGTATTCTTTAGTTGCATTATGAGTTAATAATTAGTGAATTAATTAATAACTAATTCACACAACTCATCAATTAGTCTATTGATCAGTTAGACTAAATACAACTAGTTCAACTAAGTCAAACTGAACGCAACTCCATTAACTGCTCATATAACTCCACAGAACTCAACCACATGAGTTCTAACTGATGTCCTGCACGAAATAGCTCAACTGACTCATAAAGAAAGTGTATTTCCTTCGGACAGCTGCATGTGCCACATCTATAGCTCAAACTGAAGTGCTCCAAGAGGATAAGATAAAGTTTATAGTCCAAATATTATTATGAGACAATAATATTTGACTTTTCTATTTTTGACTAGCAGTGTAAAAATAGACTCTGATCACTCCTGCTGTAATCACTCCTACTGTGATTTCTCCTGCTGTGATCACTCCTGCTGTGATCACTCCTGTTGTGATCACTCCTGCTGTGATCGCTCCTGCTGTGATCACTCCTGCTGTGATAAAAAAATAGACTTTGCGCCATAATTTTCCTGTGGGCCCACTTAGTGAAGGCGACTCCTTTCCACTAAGCTCCATCATCTTGTTGCATTCTCAACAAGCATTTCTTGTTGAAAACTTTTCAACAGTACGCTATACTGAGAAACTAGGGCTTCTTCCACATTTCCAAGTGTAGAGATGGAAATCTCTGAAGTTTCAACTGATCTTGATGTGGATGAGGACCATCTTGAAAAACGAGAAGATGAACAATATCATAGCCATGAGAAAGATGCAGAAGAAGAAATTTTTTATTTGTGCCAAGTAACAATATTTAGTACGGATGGTACTACCCCTCCTAAACCTCATACTGTTGCTGTGCCCAAGCAGGGAAAGTGTAAGGATCTTGTGAGAAATGTAAGCATTGCTTGCTCCTTAAGAAATGGTGAGAATATTTTAATGGCAGAGATATATAATCATAAAATAATTTGTTTCTTAGAAAATCCATTTGATTCTCTATCTCCTATCAGGGGTGATCAACACCTTGCAACATACAGGCCTTGTCAAGAAGAATCACCCTTGCATGAATTTATGCATCATTGGAAGTGGAGTGGCTAGATTACACATTTACTTATACAATGTTTAGAATCAATTGAGTAGATGGGAATCTGTAATGCCTTGATAATTTTAACAAAAAATTCAAGTGTTTTTCATATCATGAAGAAAACAGGGTTTAATCTTGAAAAAAGGGTTAGAAAAATCAAGGCTGATAAAAGACAAGATCTTAAAGTTCTAGCAACAGGTGTTGTTGTAGCACTAGCTGCTCAAAAGAGTGTGTGGATTTTAGAGGGGGAGTTCAATATGGGTTATGTTGATATAAATCCCTCAGCTTCTCCTGCAAAACATTTTGCTAGTGCCTCCACACAAGAAGATGATGAAGAAGATCCACATGAAGATGAAAATGATCTAAAAAATGATTGAGATGAGAAGGATAGTCAAAATGGGTATATGAAAACTAGAGAAAAAGACCACTCAAAATCCGAATCCAATTGGGAATATGAAAAAAAATAAGTAGCTTATCTTGTTTCTCATTTGGATCAAAATGAGCTTACAGAGTCCCCCAAAATCCCATGGACCTCCAATGGAAAAACGTTGGCTGTCATACAACAACAAAATTATGATTCTAAACTTGTCCCACATGCAATTCAAATGCAAGATCTGGATATTGAAGGTATTGATGGGAGGTCTGTTAAGGGTAGATGCTTTAAGATGCATTGCATTATAGATAATTTGGATTTGATTGAAGACTCAAGCACCTGCAACCCAATTGCTGGATCATTGGATTTTTCTAAGACTATTTCCAAAAACAAAGCAGATCCTAAGAGTCTGATCAACTGGGACAATGTTAAGATTCATATTGCTGAGGTTTTTAAAAGGGAAAAATGCCCTGATTTGAGTTGTGTTGTGTCTCAACGTGTTTTTCTTAGGAGTTCCATTTCAGAAAAGGTCGGGAATGAAGATGAAGATATGGATAGACTTGGAGATGAAATTCTTGATAGGCTTCTATAGGAAAATGGTGAATTCTGGAAGGGAAAACCTGCATGGCAACTGGTTTTAGAATTTTATCAAGTATGCTTTATATATTGGATTCAACTGCAGACCTTAGAATTACTAGAACTTCTCCATTTAAAGAAGCCGCTAGGGATTTTTCTCAAGGAAATATTGATGTTGCACAAGTTTCTGAAGGAAAACATGATCATGTTGATGTTTTAAAAGTTTCTCAAGAAAATCCTGATCATGTTGATGTTCTACAGGTTTCTCAAGAAACCAGTTGATTAACAAATGTCCAACAACAATTTGATAATCAAGGAAACTCTAGTGTTAGTCCACAACAACAAAATCAGGTGATGCCTCAAGTTTCTGAAAAACAGCGCGACCAATCCCCTCGAGATTACTATCATGGACATTTGCATGGAGGAAGGCATCATACAATTTAGAGTTATATCAAAGGCCGCATTTAGAACAACGAAGATAGACGAACGTCTACGGGTCCGAGGATGTGATTGGTACACGTTCCAGGGTATACTTCGTGACGGTCTGTTGTGATTAGTGCATGTGCTGACCGCCTTACACCGCACTGATACGTCATTCATCAAACAAGCAAGTCGTCAACAATGTGGCCGATTATCAATCCAAGTCGTGGTTTTTCAATGAAGGTCAACAGACGTGGTCACCGATTTAGAAATGGTGTTTGGTGATTCACGTTAGAACATATAATTTTTATTTTTGTATAATTATATTTATATAATATATATAACTTTTAATTATACAATATATATAAATTATAATTACATAATCAAATAAAAAAAATTAGTATTTAAAAAAAAATCAGAAAAAAAAGAGAGTTAAGTATTAAAAAAAGTGTTATAAATAAATAAATAGATAAATAAAAAGTGGAGATACAAAAACCCTAGCTTTAAGACAACTATATATATATATATATATATATAATTCGATAACCCTGGATTCAAGACAATGTTACCAAGGGAATTATATAGGTAGAGGTGCCAATGGTGTCGAGTTACATATGTCGAGATGACAAATGCAAACTGAAGGAAACTTTCAACAATAAGCTTTGAGGACAAAGCTTATGAAGGAAGGGGCTATTTTATGAATATAATTCATAACAAGTAAATAAATAAAATAAATGTAAATATTAAATAATCAGATATTGGTTATGTTAAACAATCATTAGGTTAAGTGAAAAGGAATGTCTAAAAGACATGTCATGAAAGGACACCTGCTTAGATATATATGCGGGTCCTCATTGTAACATTTGATCATAACATATTCCTTTTTTTAATAATAAATTATTATTACAAGATATCATGTATTTTTAACATTTAAGTCAACAAGCTATCCGTTTTTATGCTTCAGAGGTCGACTTGTGCCATTGGAAATATATTAAATGGTTGTCGGAGGGGGCTTTGTTAGTAATCGACCAAATACAACATAGTTTCATTGTCATAGAAACCATATTATAATAACAAGATAGGAGGGGCCATATCTTTTAACGAATATATTTAAATAATGCGAAACCATATTATAATGGATGCTCGGAGGTCCCACATGCCACATCATCACTTTGCTCCCATACATTGGGACCACATGGATATTGGGGATTTGTATCGGAAGCTTTAACATGACACGGCCTACAAAAATTGCGATATAGGAAAGTTCTGACGAGGCAGGCGATATTATATTAGACTCGCTATGATAAAGCCAACCATTTCCACGACCATATTGACAATCGACAATCGAAGGGTCTTATTGGAGGCTCCATTAAAAAGTTCCGATAAAGTGGCAAATACGATTTAATAATTAAATCGTTAACTTAAATCAAGTTGGGTCTGCTTATCAGAAGTCGAAGATCAAAGGTCCATATCGCACGTCAGAGATCAGAGGTCCATATCGCATATCGGAGATCGGAGGTCCATATTGCATATCATATATTAGGTCTTATCAGAGATTAGAGATCAAAGTTTTGAGTGGTGACACAATTAAAAAATGCCGATATAAAAACGCCGATATGATATTTCTCCGATATCACTGTTCTTCACTTTTGGCTCTTTCTTTTGGGCATATGCAGTCTTCTCTTGGATCTGCTCCTCCTTGGCTTGTCTTGGCTCTTGCTCTTGGCTTTCGATGGCTTTCCTTTGGCTCTTGATGGCTTCTCTTTGAACTGCTTCTCGCTCTTCTCTTTGGTACTGCTCCTCTTGCTCCTTGGGACAACTCTTTGGGTCCAACGCTTCTTGGGATTTTGTCTGTATATATATATATATATATATATTCAATCCATATGGTCATCAAAGACAACATTGACATCTCAACATTCTCCCCCCTTGTCATTGATGGAAATATAATCATTTTCTTGGATCCTTTCCTTTCTGTATTCTCTCCCCCTTTGGCATCAATGGAAAATGGGGTGCCCAAGTAATCCCCCTATCAATGTTCTCCCCCTGTCTTGGTGCTTATATTCTTGTCAATGTGATGCAAGAGCAATGACCCCCATATTTTGGCGAAGATATTCAAATGATTCTCGTGGAAGGGGTTTCTTAAAGATATCTACAATTTTATCCTTTTTATTGATGTATTACAACTTGATATTCGATTCAACAACTTGTTCATGGAGAAAGTGGTATTTGATTGCGATATGTTTGGTCTTTGAGTGCATTACCAGATTCTTTGAAAGACTGATGTCGTTGGGGTTGTCATAATAGATGTTGATTAGTTGATTAGTCTCTATGTTGACATCTGTCACTACTTCCTTCATCCACAATATTTGTGTACAACAATCTGCAACAACTATCTATTCGGCTTCAGCTGTGGAGAGAAATATAGAAGATTATTTGTTACTGAGCTAAGATACTAGACAATCTCCCATGAATAATGCATTTCCACTGGTAATTTTTTGATTATCTACACTTCCAGACCAATCAACATTGGTGTAAGTTGTCATGGTAAGAGTTATGATTTTGGGATACCACAGACCAAAATCAGGAGTACCTTTCAAGTATATGAGAATTCTTTTCCCAAGAAACAAATGGGATTGCATAGGAGCTGATTGAAATCTTCCCACCATTCCTACTACTTGCGTAATATCGGGACTTGTAGCAGTTAAGTATAGGAGAGCTCCAGTGATTGACCTGTAAAGAGTTGCATCTACCGAGGGGGATTCATCATCTTTTCTCAATTTGCAATTAGTGGCCATCAATGTGCTCATAGGTGCACCTTCTTTAATCCCATATCTTTTAAGCATGTCTTTAAGGTATTTTTCTTTAGATATGAATATACCTGCTGTAGATTGAGTTACTTGTAGTCCAAGGAAGTAAGATAACTCACCAATCATCGAAATTTCAAAATCTTTTGACATATTTTGAGCAAATTCATGGCTCATCCTATCATCATTGTTGGTAAAAAATAGATCATAAACGCATACAAGAGTGACTAGTAGCTTGTTTTGTCCATATTCATGTAGAGATTGCTTCTTGCCAGTCCTTTTTAAAGCCTTGTTGTTGTCGATAATGATCCAATCTTGCGTACCAAGATCTAGGAGTTTGTTTCAATCCATATAACGCCTTTTTCAACTTGCATACAAAGTATTTTCCTTTTACTAGGTCAAACCCTTCCGGTTGTTCCATGTAAACTTCTTATTTTAGATCACCATTTAGGAATGCTGATTTCACGTCCATTTGATAAAATTGAATCATTTTAACAAGAAAATGCCAAAAACATCCTTATAGCCTCCATACCAGCTACCGATGCAAAGGTTTCTTCAAAATCAATTCCTTCTATTTGTGAATAACCTTTACAAACAAGCCTTGCATTATTTGTGATGCTTTTTCCATCTTCATTCATTTTGTTTTTGAACACCCACTTGGTTCCAATTATATTTTTATCTTTTGGACAAGGTACAAGGTCCCATGTTTCATATTTTCAAATTGGAACATTTCTTCTTCCATTGCTTCTACCCAATGAGGGTCCTTACTAGCTTGAACAAAGTTTTCTGGTTCTACCATGGATAATAAATCAACATTATCTTTTCTTGGTGAATTAGTCATCCTTATTCGAGTATGTAGTCCATCATTTATATTCCCAATAATTTATTCTTTCGGACAATGTTTTTGAACAAATTTTACTTTTGATGGAGTTTGAGATGGCTCCTTTTGATTTTCTTGATCCTTTTCTTCCTTTGTTGTATCTTCTTCAAAATTTTCAAGAATAAAATCTTCTTCACAGATTTCAATCTCCTTTTCTGGGAGTGCCTCATCAATCTTTACATCAATTCTTTCTACTATATTTCATAGTCGATTATTGTAGCATTTGTATGCTTTTCTCCTTGTAGAATATCCAAGAAATATTCCTTTATTAACCTGGGAATCAAACTTGCCTCGTGAGTCATAATTTATCTTCATAAAGAATTTACTTCAAAAAAAGCTGAAGTATTTTACCGATGTAGGTCTTCCTTTCCATAATTCATATGGAGTCTTGTCATTATTTGGTCTTAGTTGGGCTCTATTCAAGATATGAACTACCATTCCAATTGCTTCTCTCCAAAACTTGGCTTCTAAATCAGTTGCTAGTAACATTGTTCTTGTCATTTCTTGCATGGTTCTGTTTCTTCTATCCACTACATTTTGTTTAAGAGTTCTAGCTACGGATTTTTTTCTTTTGATTCCATGTAGATCACAGAAATCATTGAATTCCTTTGAAGTAAATTATCCTCCTCTATTTGTTCTAAGACACTTGATCTTTGATTCTTTTTCATTTTCTTAAAACATTCAAATGCTTCAGATTTAAACTTTATAAAGAATACCCACATTATTCTAGTATAGTCATTGACAATTAGAACAAAGTACTTTTCGCCTTGTAGAGCTAGAGTTCTCGTTGGTCCACATAAATCTGCATGTATGATCTCCAAAGGTTTTGATGTTGAGATCTCCTTAGTCTTGAAGCAGGTTCTAGTTTTCTTTCCATGTTGACATGGGCCACACACAACTTGATCTGGCTTGACAATTTTTGGAATGTCCCTTACTACATTTTTTTTACTGATATTAACCAAGTTATCAAAGTTTAGATGCCCCAATCATTTGTGCCATAACCAATTTTCATCTGCTCGACTCATATAGCATTTATCTTCTTGAATTTTACTCAAAATATATACGTTGTCTGGTGTTCTTACTCCTTTTGCCACAAGTTCTCCTGAGGAGGAATTCCTTATCTCACAACCTTTAGTACTGAAGATAACATTATGTCCTTGGTAAAAAATTTGGCTAACACTTAAAAGATTGTGTTTGAGCCCTTCCACTAGTAGTGCATTTTGAGATTTTCCCTTTCCATTAACAAGAGAAACAATCCATTTTCCAGCAATTTTAGCAGATCCACTTCCAAAATATACATTTCCATCCTTCTTATTTAACGAGATAAACTTATTTTGGTCACCTGTCATGTGTCTTGAACATCCACTATCCACAAACCATTGATTTTCATCACTATGTGCACATAAAGCTAGACCACATTTATCAATAACATGTTCTTCCTTCTTCAATTCTTCTCTTTTGAATGAAAAATTTTGTGTATCATGGCCATAATCATTGCATTTTGAGCAAACAAGATCATACTTAGCCAAAGGGTCAAATGAATTGTAAGTCTTGATCTGTCCTTGTGCTTTTAGGCTACGTGGCTTGCTTTGATGATTGATATTATATCTTGAAAAATTATTATAGCTTTACAATGATTATTTTGATGACCAAAGTTTTTACAATGAAAGAAATAACCAAGAAAGATTGTTTGATACCTGTTAGGATAGCCTTGACTTGATGTAGTATTCTTCCTTGGAGGTAGCCTTCCTTCATTCCTTGGGTTGTTAAAGGTGGACCTTTTCTCTTGGTGGGATGACTTCTCCTCTTTTGGATGACTGCAAAGGATGTCAACATAACTTCCTTGGATTTTTACATTCTCCTTTGTACTTGACGATTCTCCTTTGAAACCAATTC
Organism: Pinus tabuliformis; assembly: GCA_031772625.1. Taxonomy (NCBI): domain Eukaryota; kingdom Viridiplantae; phylum Streptophyta; class Pinopsida; order Pinales; family Pinaceae; genus Pinus; species Pinus tabuliformis. The sequence goes on along the minus strand of CM062820.1, from coordinate 1,751,169,527 downwards.
CAAATTTGTCATGTTCAGGTATTTGAGTATTATGGATGTTATCAAGAGTTTGAGAGCTTTGCCAACTCTTTTTGACTTGATCTAACTATTTTCTTAGGGAAACAATTTTAGCTTCACATTTTTCGCAAATTTCTTCTCTTTATTTTAGTTTAGTGTTCAAGAATTCTTCCTTCCTTTTTTCTTCCTCTTTTTCCACTTTGAGAGAAATGACCTTCTTTCGTAATTTCTCATTTTCTTCAATGGCACTCATTAGTAAATCATCCACATTTCCTTCTTCTTCTTGTTCAGAATCATCTTCATTTGTAAATGCCATAAATAATACTTCACTTCTTCCAGCATAGTTATCTTCTTTATCGGACTCATCATCATCTCTTTTGTGTAGAAAGGTATTTTTAGTTGATTTCTTCTTAGTAATCTCGAATTCTTCTTCATCAAAGTCATCTTGTTTGGAGAAGAAATTCTTCTTGTTAAACCCTTTCTTCTTGAACATCTTCTTTTTATATTCATCTTCATCATCACTATCGTGTTTATGAGGACATTTTGCAGCATAATGTCCTATTCTTCCACATTTAAAACAAATAAGAGGATACTTTCCTTTGAGCTCAGATCCTTTCCTTAGTTTTATTACAAATTGAGCTAGTTCAGATTCAGTGTTGTTGCACAAAAATTGTTACCTTGACATTTTGCAATTTGTGTGAGTCCATTACCACTCATACTTCCCTCCTTTGCAAGTCTTCAGCCTCAGTTCTTCATATCAAGCCTTGAAAATAAGAGAAAGCCCTCAAAAGTCTATAAAACTATGGTTCTGCACTTTCTCTTAGCATTACCTGCGGTCCCACACCTAATGGTCATGTCCCCTGCGCACTTGACTGCTCTATATCTGTGTTATGGGTGCGGCACCCTATAAAATTCAAAAAGGCGCAAGTATATTTTTAAAAACTCACTTTGAGTCATTTCTAGAAGCTTCTAGAAGGAATCTTGATGTGTCAAGTTCACTCCTTTAAGGTTCATGCATCTTGTACCTTAAGGAGCTAACCCCTTGATGTGAGGAGCTTATCCCTTTGAAGGAGGACTCTATTCCTTCATAGGTGGACCTGTAACCTCCTTCCTTTGCACTATAAAATGAAGCATTGGGCTGGTTACTTGAGGGGTTAAAAGCTGAATATTTTTGAGGTGAAATGTTGCTGGAACTTAGTCTTCCTAATTGAGATTATGTGAGGAGAGATTACATACCTCTTTGATCTCATTTGGAAGAGTGTGAGGCTTGTCAAAGTAAAGGAGATTCCTATTTTGGACCCTGGGAAGAGCTTGTACAACATCAAGGCACCAAAGGTTGTAAAGTTCTTCTATTTCAAAGTTAATATGAATAAGTTTATTTTTCTCAATAAGTTGTGCTTGATAGTTTATTTTATGGATTCCTTGATCACCATAATGAACATGATTTATGATATTAGCTATGTAGGTGTTATTTGATGTGTGCTTGTTTGTGATTGCAGGTTCTCAAAAGGAAACTCTTTCGGACGGTTGAAGGATGGATACTACAAATTAGCATTGGACTTAAGGTAGGGTCTAAACACCTCTATAGTTTTTATTAATGAATCACAATATGTTAGAGAAAGGTAGATTTGCTTGTCCTGCTTGTTGCTAGATATCTTTTGATACTAGGGAGATCAGCCTTTTCCGCAAGATCGATTTATCTGGCCAACAAGTGTTAGAATCATCACTGTTATAATTATAAATTTTCCCTTTCTTTGATGACCTTGAAGCTTTGAATGTAGCTTCCTTGGAGTTAGGGATAACTTTTCTCATTTCATATGCAATGAGAATCCCATGAAGTTCGTCCATTTTTAGGTCATCCAAGTCCTTCATTTCTTCTATGGCACTGAATTTGGAATCAAAACATTCTGGAAGTGATCTCAAAACCTTTTAGATAACTTTGCTTTCTTCAACAGTTTTCCCTAAATATTTAAGTGAGTTAACAACTTCATCTACTCAAAGGAAATAGGTTGCAATATCTTCTTTGTCATCCATCTTAAGACTCTCAATTTGTCTTCTATGCGTTTGGAGTTTTTCTCTTTTGACCTTGGAGTCTCCATCATATATAGCAATAAGCTTGTCCCACATTCCTTGGTAGAATCACAAGTCATAAATTTTGTAAATTCTGAATCATTAATTCCACTTGTTATGGAATTTAGTGCTTTGGCATTTTCTATATAAACTTTCCGTCCATCTTGATCTATTGGTGGAGTAGCTATAACTTCATACCCATTAGTAACTGATTTCCATACTTCAGGTCCAAGAGACAGTAAATAGAATGCCATCCTACGCTTCCAAAAGCAAAGTTTATTCCATCAAATTGGGGATTTTTTCTTGAATCCCGATTCTTCATTGTCATGTAAGAATCCTTCTTCCAACTGTTAGGCTAATCATGAAGAAGCTAGCTCTAATACCAATTGTTGGAAATACTGAGAGGGGGGTGAATTAATATTTATTTTCAATTGTTATGTTTATCAGTTAAGATTGTTCACAATTATAATAAGAAAAATAAATAATAAGGATTTTATTATAAACAAGTGAGGACACCAATCCTCTTTTACAAAAAAATGAGTAAAATGATGTTTGAGGGCATGAACCCTTCAATCTTCCAGGCTCCAACCTGTTTCCAAGTACCAACTTGGACTTTTGTGAGGCTCCAACCTCTAGGCTCCAACCCTATCCTTCTCAAGGCTCCAACCCTATTTTTAGAGGCTTTGACCTCTAGGGCACCAACCCTCCAATTTTTAACAAAAAAAATATATGAATGACTTACTTTCAAAAAATTTAGGACTTCCTTCAATAGTTGCTCCACAAGACTGCCATAGACTCCTAATTTGTCCATTTTCCAAGATCCGAATAGGAGTGTTCTTCACTATCAAAAGCTTCTAGTTCTTCACTGTTCAATCCTTCAAGTTCAACATTGTTCTAGGCTCCAAGTTCTTCACTGTTCAATCCTCCAAATTCATCACTGTTCAAGCCTTCAAAATTTTCACTGTTCAAGGCCACAAGTTCTTCACTATTCAAGCGTGCGTAGAGGTTTAAGCTATAGGTCTGCGCCTCTCAAAGTACAATCTTCCACATATAACTGTACACACACCTATTCACAGGTTCGATCCCTCCACATAAGATTGTCCTTAGGTTCGAGATATAGTTTCATCAATTTTTGACCTAATTAAAATTTGCTTCCTCTTCTTGGCCTTTAGCTTCTTTTCCTCGGTGCTGTAAAGTTCATGAGTTGTGAACTATGTCTTACTCTTTGTGATGGATGACTAAGATCGATGAGTTGAAATGAAGGTTTAGACTTGTATTTATAGTGATTTTGTCTATAACTGAAGGGACACGTCTATTTGAAGTGAGGTCGACTTGTGCATGAGGTGGCACATTGGAAATATATTAAATAGATGTGGGAAGGGGTCTTTGTTAGTAATTAACCAAATACAACATAGTTTCATTGTTAGAGAAACCATATTATAATAATAATATAGGAGGGGTGATAACTTTTAACGAATACATTTAAATATTGCAAAACCATATTATAATGGATATCGGGAGGTCCCACATGCCACATCATCACTTTACTCCCATACATTGGGACCACATGGATATCATGGATTTGTATCAGAAGCTTTAACATGACATGACCTAAAAAATTTCCGATATAAGAAAGTTCCATTGAGGAGGACGCGATATTATATTAGACACGTTATGATAAATCCAATCGGGTTTGCAACCATATCGACAATCAATAATCGAAGGGTCTTATTGGAGGTGCATTAAAAAGTTTCGATAAAGTGGTGGATGTGATTTAATAATTAAATCATTAACTTAAATCAAGTCGGGTCCGCATATCAGAAGTCGGAGATCAAAGGTCCATATCGCATCGGAGGTCCATATTGCACATCAAAGATTAGAGGTCCATATCACATATCGAATATTGGAGGTCCATATCACATATCAGAGCTTAGGCCTTATCAGAGATTAGAGATTGAAATTTTGAGTGGTGACACACAATAAAAAAACGCTGATATAAAAACATCAATATGATACCTCCGATATCACTGTTCTTCACTTTTGGCTCTTTATTTTGGGCATATGAGGTCTTCTCTTGGATCTGATCCTGCTTGGCTTGCCTTGGCTCCTGATCTTGGCTCTGGTGGCTTTCCTTTGGCTCCTGATGGCGTCTCTTTGAACTGGTTCTCGCTCTTCTCTTTGGTATTGCTTTGCTCCTTAGGACTTCTCCTTGGGTCCAACGCTTCTTGGGATTCCTTGAGTTTGTCACCTTAGCTTTGATACCATGTTGAGAAATATAGGGCATAAAGTATTAGGTGATCTATCTGAGAGATAGATGCTTGTGAATGATTTTTAATTCTTAGATTAGATTCTTCTCTTTAGATTATTGTTGTGTTCTTCTTTCATCAAATAATTACAAATGCATAAACAATAAAGAGACAAGAGACACAAAATATATACTATTCGCTAGGGCCAAAACCTCTCCACTTGAGAGGAAAACCTGCACAAATTCTTCTTCTTATAGAGACTCCAATTGAAGAATACCAAGACTAAGACCCTTGAGCTATTCAACCTCTCCAAGACCAAGACACTAAGCTTCTTGTTTTGACCTCGATTTAGAGTCAAAGATAATCAACTGCTTTCTCCTTCTACTTCTGCCTTGAGTTCCTTATGGATCTCGACTTCCTTGTCTTTGCTTCAGACCTGCAACTCCTCTACCCTAATTCAAAGGCCTTAGTACATGTATATGGCCTTCTTTTACACCTTGATTTCCTTCGCTTAGGGTAGAGACATTTCCTTTCTTAACTCAGCTTCTCCTTCTTTTGCAATTCGATTACATATATGACTGAAATATTTTGGTTCTTTTCCTATATTGCGAACAATCCTACAATCTTTCACGTGTGCAGTGGTATCAACCCTAGAACATACACAAAACAACCTTGTTGTTCCTATTGCAGTCTTGTTGTACCTCGCACTTCAGGCTGCGATGACTGAAAATATGCCTCTGAAATGATGCAGAACACTCCTATTTATAGTTGTTTCCCAAGGTAATTAGCCGACCTGACATGTAGGTGAGTCGACGTGATTGTTGGGGGAGACAATTAATTCCACTTTGAAGCCGACTTGAGTTTAATTCTTGTGCTTGGTCTTGGAGGGTGACTTGACATATTCATTGACTCATATACAAATATAATATGCCTAAGAAGGGTCCTTCATACATGGCATGGACTCAAATTGAGTTTATGTCCAATTCTAAGGACTCACAATGGGAGTCATACTAAAAATAAAATTCTTTGCTCATGAAACCCATGAGACAAGCATTACAATAATAATTTTATTTTTCTTCTTTACCTCAATTATATAAAATCACAATTACATGTATTTATGAAGACCAAACCTAGTTACACTTTTTAACAATACTCAACAATCTTATTTTGACATAAGAGTTAACTAAAACCATAACTGAAATCATAGTGTATCTTCTAGATGTATCAATAAAATTTAAACAATAAGACATGACTTGCATAATTAACTAAATAACTAAAGTACTACCTACAATATAGTGCATATTACCAAAGTATCATGGAATTTATGTAACAATTAATGGCAAAACAAATATTGGTATCTAAGATTGTGTTTTCTATTACCTGGTTGCAAGGTTCAAGAATATTAACATTAAACTTTTTTTCACCACAAAATCATTTTTTTTAATCTGCCAATTTAACTTGAGCGTTTGGAGGATTGGAGATTTAATTCCTATATGACGTTTACACACTTACTATTTCCAGTGCAAGAATCCAAAATATTTGTAATCAATTCAATTTCAACAAAAAAACAAAAGGAAAAAGTAATAACCAAATAAATGAAATTTGGACTTGTTTTAGAATTATCAAGCTAAACATACATCCAATCAAAACCAAATTGACCCCTCTAAATATCCAAAGTTTTTGAACAACTTGCCAACAAAACATGCACTCATGTTTTCACAATCCTTATATCACTAAATATATAAAAAATTAATTATATCAATAACACACCTTTAATATTCTCTATATTAATATTTAAACATTATGCTTATTATTAATAAAAAAATACATTCATATGATTTTTATACTTAATTTTCATTTTCTATATTGCCAATATATTTAACCTTTCTATATACAAACTCACCCTTTCATAACTTCACATTTTAATTTCATTACTTCACATTGGAACTTTCCAATGAATAATATAGACACGAGGAAGGGAGAAGGCCAAGTATTTAGATAAAGGGATTCTATGTACATTTGAGCATGTTGAAACTAGGTTTTGAGTTGTTTATGATAGGAGAACCTTTATAAAAAACAAAGTCATTTGGTGTGTATTGATAAGAGAAAGGCCTAGTTAATATGAGGTAAGGTATAGTATAATTAGGTTCACATTGTAATTGATATTGATTAAAGTATACTAGTACAAAATTAAGATATATAATTTTTATGTCTATTTATCTCCTTGCATTATTATTCCTGCGGTGCGGGGTATAATGCATTCGAAAATGTGTTGGGTTTCAATTAACTTTGAGTTGACCACAAAATTAAATAACTAATTATTAACGTTAACTTTATAAAAAAAAAATTATATTTTGAATTATTTTAATTCTATTTTTGTAAAAGAGATTGGTTGAGCGAGATAGAGTCTTATTATGCCATGATGATTCCGCTGTCAGTTCATGCGGGCGGACATGGACTTAAGATTACAACTGTTCACTTGCTCTTATTTTCTAATCATGCATTGCATACAACCATCATACCACTGTTAACTCATCGCCAGTACCATCGATACGTGAAGGCAATTAAATTATTCGTTCATGCCTCCTACCCAAACCGAGACTCAGTTTTTAAATCTGTTAACAATTGGCCTGACTCCTGCAATACCTCACGATCAAAATCAAGGATAAACATACCACTATGGGTGATAAATTCCTGACGATCAAAATCAAAGATAAACATACCACTGTGGGTGATAATGGTACAACTCTAACAAAGAACGTTCTAGTTATAGATGAACGACAAATTCAACCACTCATACTCCTTTTGTAAAATTAGGCTCATGGTTGTTCTGAAAAGATGTTAATTAATAAACACATATGTTAGCAGATTCTTAACCTTTTTGTTAGATATATAATCGGTTGGATTTGAAATAGGGAAAAGAGGTTAATTAATAAGAAATTATTCCACGAGACTCATTAATGTTTTTGTTAAATAAATACCATTGGATTTCAAATAAAAGTTCAAAATATCTTCACATTCATCATTCCAATGTTGCTTATTTGAAATGTTTTCAGATCCAGCTGTTGCTTATTTGAAATGTTTTCAGATCCAGCTGTTCATTTACAACAATGGTAGTTAATAAAGCATGATAATAATTGTGGCAAGTTTAATGCAAATATTTACAACGTCAATAGTTGTAAATAAATAGGTGTAGATTGAGTGAATTTCTAATTGTCTTCTTTAATGGGTAAAATGCCATTTGAAAAGGCTAGCGAGGAGTACATTGCAACGAGATTTCCATAATAGGTTTTCTGAGTGAGACATTCTAGTTAATAAAGCATGTTAATAATTGTGGTAAGTTTAATACAAATATTTACAACGTCAATAGTTGTAAATAAATAGGTGTAGATTGAGTGAATATTTAATTGTCTTCTTTAATGGGTAAAATGCCATTTGAAAAGGCTAGCGAGGAGTACATTGCAACGAGATTTACATAATAGGTTTTTTGAGTGAGACACTCCAAACACTCTTACCAATCAAAATTTCATTCACCGTGGAGAATAATATCTTAATTGATAATTTCGAACCAACCTAGGAATTAATTTTATTTTGCTGAATTGTTGTATAAGTTTAAAAAGTTAAACCACTTGAACTATGTGCATTAAATTAAACTAGGAGGTAAGGAAATATTTTTAATCATTAGCATTAGCAAACCTCTAGCCGAATTTCTGATTTTGGATTTAAAGAAATTCATTAAAAAATCATCACCATTAATTCTAGGCTAGGGCATTGTGCACAACAAGTTCTCCAAAACAATTATAGGTACATGTCTTTGATCTCGATTACAATTATATATATATTTTTATTGAAAACATTTTCAATTGTAGATTTCATATTCCAGCACATTAGTTTTAAATAAAGTTTGTTTTTACTTAATAAAATAATATTGTATCTTTAACACCATTATCCATCTTGCCTAGAAACTTATAGTTATGGTTAAGTAATAATACATGCATGTCTTTTTGAGAGTTTACTATTGCTTGCAATAAAGAAAATTAGTAGAAATCATTGTAGCTTGTTCTTGTGACATAGTTCAATGGACAAGAAGGTGGGTATTTACTAGATGACATTTGATGTTGAAAATGATTTCTCTTCCATCTATTATGTTATTTTTTTTAGCTTTCATATTTTTGTTCCCTTTTACCAAAAAAGAGCAAAAAAAAAAACAAAGAAAATTAAAATATATAGATGACCATGCCCATGGCTTCTTCTATTGGCTAATAAAAAAATGTTTTAGAGGTATCTTTTTGATACAATATATTTTATAGCCCATGGGGCTTTGGATTGACGGTGAATGGGTGCACTGTTAAGGCACTCCTTGGGATAGGTCACTGGTTCAAATCCCCAGTGGGTGCTTACCTACCAAAAAAAAAGATACAATATATTTTATAAATTATCTATCTCACATTGATGTTTCATGATAATATTATCCCATGACTCAAACCATTTTTTCTATCAATTTGAGACCTAGGTACAAATCAATGTCCAATAAGAGGTTTATTGTAATCTAGGTGCTAGCATTTTCAATCCCCTTGATGGGAGATGTTTCACTCGTACTATGCCCAACCATAAATGGTGTCTATGGATTTAATTAATATAACTAACATGCTCATTGTCAATCTTAAAACACATCTTTAACAAACAATCAATATTATAGACCATGGACCGCCATACCAAAGTCACCACATAAAAAGTTAATGGATAGTCATTATATCTAATAATATCATTCTAACCGATAGGTGCAATAACTTATCCATTCAAATAATAGTAATTTTATAGAATAAATAAACAACAAAAATAAAATATATCATAATCATAAGTTAGAATTTGAAAAGAGAGTCTTATTCCATTGATTTGCATTTGCATCATGACATGGTCTTATCCACTACTAGTGTGGAATAGCATTATATAATAGTTTTTAAATCCAATGCATTCAATTATTTAACATTTAAATTTTATTTAACCACTATCCAATCAATATTTTTCTAATCCTTTAATATAATAAAATCATTTATAGACATGCACTTGAAGTTGAAAAGGTTAATTCAAAACCATGTATTTGTTGAAGTACTTCAAGCTCCCTTACGAATAGGTGATATTTGTCTCACATTTAGTTAGGTAGACTCAATTTTATACCATTCTCTTAACATATAATTTAATTTAACTATATTTAAGCTAAGTTAATTTAACTATTTTAATTTAACTATATTTCAATCTAACACCACACATCCGTCTTTTCCCATGAGAGCGTTTCTAGAAGATAGTGAAACTTTTCGTCAAAAATAATATCCATACAAATCCATACAAATAATGGATTAAAATGAACAAATACGATATTAAAGTTTATAAAAAAAAGTCATTCACAAATATAGTTTTTATACGATCGTGAATTATACTTAATTATAGTTTTTATTAATATAAAGTTGTATGTCTATTGTTTTTTACTCTAATTTAACTGTTTTTAAACTATGTCATAATAACTACTTTGTAGGTCTGGTTCAAATGTGAGTTAGTTCGTACTTTTCAAAGTTTAATAATTAAACTAAGCCACATGGAACACTAGCTTTGCCACCTTGTTATCACTAAATATGCATATCATTTTCTTTTATAATCTTTATATACACATAATTCACATCTTTATATACACATAATTCACAACTGTTTCACTAATCTTGAAACTAGAAAGCCTTAACCTAACATCCATTAATTCAAATTTTAAATATTAAAATTTAATATTGCGTGGAGAGATAATTCAATTAGTAGAAAGTGACAAAACAATTTATGACCTTACAAATTATTTCATATACATGTGCATCATAAATAACAATTAATTTGACACAAGGAAGGTCAGACACAGCTATAGAGGATACCCGCCATGTAGGAATTTACAGGGTAAGTTCCTCAGAAAGAACACCAAAAGGACACCGCTCACAACCAGATCTCAAATCAATACACCAGTATTTTTGACGTGGTTAAAACCCTCAAAGTGCAAGGAGGGAAACAGTCCACGGCCTATCCCAACGTGGGTACTACAGGCAATTTATTAATCAAAGAATGAAAATTTACATAAGCTTCTCTCATGCACGGATTACACGAACAATGACCCTCCATGCGCTTTAAATAGAACTCATGGACCAATCGGGTGTCAAGCCACAGATCAAGTGTCGGTAATACCGAGGAGAGAATGAACCGTCGGATCACTACATATCGTGACCGTCGGATTGTAAGTTACAAAATGTACAACGGTAAAGAAACACACTTTACCTAACGCTATACCTAACTCTACACTAGACCAAGTTGAACTTAACTATATCCTATGTGTCGGAATATCCTAACATCCCCCCTTAAGAACAACTTGGGATAGGATTGAAGGATTTACAAATATGACACAATAGGAGAAGGAAGGAGGCACTAGAGCCTATCCCCCCTTAGTGACAACTTCCTGAACTCCAAGCATATATCGAAGTTTAGTGAACTTCGCCTCTGTGAGAGCCTTTGTGAAGATGTCTGCAACCTGATCATCTGTTGGACAATATTGCACTTCAAGAACATGGTCATGAATGAGCTTTCTGATGAAGTGCATGTGTAGTTCAATGTGTTTGCTGCGCTGATGCTGGACTGGATCTTTGCATAGCTGAATGGCACTTTGATTATCACACCAAAGTGTGGTTGGATGCTGCTGCTCAAAGCCAAACTCTGATAGGATCTGACGAAGCCACAAGGCTTCCTTACTAGCTTCCACGACACCACGATACTCTGCTTCTGCTGACGAAAGAGAAATGGCAGCCTGTTTCTTACAAGCCCATGTAATAGGTCCTGAACCAAGAGTGAAGACATAACCGGCAGTAGACTTCCGATCATCAGGGTCACCAGCCCAATCAGAATCAGTGAAACCAACTAACAGAGGAGCTGCTTTGGCACTGTAATGAATCCCAAACTGTACTGTACCTCGAACATAATGAAGTATTCTTTTAGCTGCTTTCCAATGACTTTCACGGGGGTTTTGCATAAAACGAGCAACAAGGCCAACAGCAAAGGAAAGATCAGGACGAGTATGGGTTAAATACAAGAGTTTTCCGACAAGTTGACGGTATAAGGTAGCATCAACTTCAGGAGAAGTACAAGAGACTGAAAGTTTGACTCCAGACTGAAAGGGAGAAGGGGCTGGCTTACAGTCTTCCATGTGAAAATGACGAAGAATATCACAAGAATACTTGGACTGGGAAAGGAAAATACCCTCCTGGGATTGCAAGACTTGAAGACCGAGAAAATAGTGTAAGTGTCCTAAGTCTGTCATTTCAAATTTCTTTTTAAGGGTTGACTTCACATGGTTTATAAGGTTGGGATCACTACCAGTAAGAATAAGATCATCAACATAAAGAACAAGGATGATAAGAGAGTTGCCCACTTTCTTGGTGTAGACAGTATTGTCAGAATGACACCTAGAAAAGCCAGATTCTAAAAGAAAGCTATCCATTTTGGCATACCAAGCCCGAGGAGCTTGCTTGAGGCCATAAAGGGATTTCTTAAGTCGACAAACAAGGCTGGAGTCTGTTTGTATGAAGCCAATGGGTTGTTCCATATAGATTTCTTCCTGCAAGTCCCCATGCAAGAAGGCAAATTTAACGTCCATCTGATGGACTTCCCATTTTAAAGAGGCAGCAAGGGAAAGAACAAGGCGGATAGAGTTCATTTTGGCAACAGGGGAGAAGGTTTCAGTGTAGTCAATGCCTTCAACCTGTGAAAAGCCCTTAGCAACGAGACGAGCTTTATGTTTATCAACTTTCCCATCTGGTCCATACTTGGTTCTGTAAACCCATTTACATCTAACAAGTTTGCGTCCCTTTGGTAGAGGAACAAGATCCCATGTATCATTTGTCATCAATGAATGATATTCTTCATTCATAGATGCTTCCCAATGTGGATGGCCTGAAGCTTCTGCAAAAGTGTCAGGATCATGATTTACTGGAGCTTGAGCCAGTAAAGAAGAGGCTCTTTCAAACTGAGAACGTGTACGTCGCTGATCTGTAGGATCACCGGCAAGATCACCTGCTGCATCCCGAGTAGCACGGACCCATCGTGGAAGTTGAGGATCCTGAGAAGGTGGGGGAGGATTATCATCCTCGCTTTCATCATCTGAAGAAGAAATGTTTTCAAAAGTAGAAGAGATAGGAAGAGGTGGCACATCCGCCGGACTAGGCTCGCAGGCCGATTTATTTTCATCAAATTTTACATCTCTTCTAATGATAACATTTTTGGACTTAAATGGAATAAGTCTATAACCTTTTACATCTTCAGAATATCCAACAAAAGTACATTTCTCACTCTTAGGTTCTAAAGCTTTATGCTTTTCATCTGGAATATGGGCCCATGCTTCACTTCCAAACACACGAAAGTGACTTACATCTGGTTTAATGGAACTCCAAGCTTCTTCTGGAGTGATATTCTCTAGAACCTTAGTAGGAGTGCGATTGATTATATAATTTGCACAATTAATTGCTTCGGCCCAAAAACTAAGACTGAGTCCTTTAGATTGCAGCATACAATTAGCCATTTCCTTTAAGGTGCGATTATTCCTTTCAGCTACACCATTTTGTTGTGGAGTGTATGGAACAGTATGTTGCATTTGAATTCCATTTTCGGTGCAAAAGTTGATGAATGTGTTTTTAACATATTCTCCACCATTATCAGTTCTTAGCTTAAGAATTTGATGTCCAGATTGTTTTTCAACAAAGGCTTTGAAGGCCAAAAAGGTGTTAAATACTTCGCTCTTGAGTTTTAAGAAGTATACCCAAGTGCGTCTGGAGAAATCATCAATGAAAGTTAAGAAGTACTTGCAGCCAGAGAATGAAGCAACAGGAAGAGGACCACATAAATCACTGTGCACAAGCTGTAAAGGGGCTGAGGCGTGCCAAGAGGCACGTTTGTCAAAACTGTCTCGATGATGTTTTCCGAGTACACATCCGGAACAAACACCATCTCTGCAAGATACCATAGGAAGACCTGTCACCATATTTTCTTTACATAGATGCTGAAGGGAGCGATAGTTTAAGTGACCAAATCGCTCATGCCAAAGTTTGCTCACTTCATCATTATGAGCAACAAATACTGAGGGAAGATTTGATGACCCAAAGTTGTGAAACTTATACAACCTTTTGGAATCATCAGCAAGACCAGTAGCTAGAATCTGTTTAGGATCTTTTAGATCCTTGATTACAACATCATGAGGTGAAAATTCAACAATTTTACCTTCACCTGAATGAGTTATCTGATAGACAGATAGAAGGTTGCAGGATAAGGTTGGAACACATAATACATCATTAAACTGACCATTGTCTAGATGAACAGTTCCAGTCCCTACAACATTAAGAGATCTATCATCACCAACATATATATTTTTGGTGTTACAATCATTTAAAGAAGAAAACATGGCTTGGTTTTTGGCCATGTGACAAGAGGCTCCAGAATCAATGAGCCCCTCATGAGAATGAGAAGAAGAAGAAGATACATTTAATGCATAACCAGACTGAGATGATTGACAATGACATGCAGAAAGTGCCATTCCGGAAGTTGAAGTTGAAGTAGGCTCCACATGGATGTTATGTTTCTTCATTGCGGCTTCCAAGGCTTCCATCTTCTTAAAGCATTTAGATTCTAAGTGGCCATCTCGATTACAAAAGTTACAATGTCTATCAGTCTTCTTCCATTTGTTTTTATTGGTCTTATCATTTTGCTGAAATGATCTTTCATTTTGAGGCTGAGATGGTTTAGGACCATTCTTTTGAGGATATGACTTCTTAGGATTCTTTGAATTTGGTTGCTGCTGGGCGGCTAACGCTTTCGTGGAAGAGTTTCCAAGATTAAGAAGACCAAGGTGTAAGAGTTTTTCTTGTTCTCTTATTAAGGAATCACAAAAGGAGTCAAAGGAAGGGGCCTTGTAGTCTTTTCCTTGACAAATGAAAGCTTCCCTTGTAGAATGGAAAGTGGAAACAAATACAGAGTAGGCTGGTCCCAACTTAGTAAGGATGGAATAAATAAGGTTACCATCTTCTTTCTTAACTTTAACACCTTCCAAGAGATATCTAAGGGTCTTGAATTTGGACAAGAAATCTTCAATGCAAGAAAAATTATTAGGATCCAAAGTAAGCAGCTCATTTTCAAGTTGATGGGCTCTAATTTCATTTTTAATCCCAAAAACTTTAGTGAGTTTTTCTAATGCTTCATGAGGAGTCTCAAGTTCTGCAATGTGGAATCTAAGATCAGGAGAAATAGACATCCCTATCAAACCACGTGCTTGATCTTGTCTATTTTCCCATTTTGCAGCCTTGTCTTCATCTTTTGGTTTCTTCTCTTGGTCTGTGGCTATTCTGAAGAGACCTTTACTTCTAAGTAAATCTTCCATGTAGGCTACCCATTGGAAGTAGTTAGTGCTGTCAAGAATGACTTGGCATGGACTTTCCATTTTTTAGAAAAAAATGAAGCTGAAGATGCTGAAAGTAAGTGTTCCAATGGATAGATCTCGAAAAAATAGGCGGTTTTAAAAAAAACGGCTCTGAAAAAGGCTTCCGGATGAAGAAGTTATGGCTTTTTGAAAAAAAATTGTTGAAGTTGCCGGCAAAGTGCGCGAATGTGCGGGAATGAAAAAATCCGCCCCCACAAAATGGAGACTTGAACCCAAGACCTCTACTCTCTTAAAATAGCTTTGAACCAATTGATCTATACAAAAAAATTGAGAGAGGGGGGGGCCTTGGTTTGCGTGCTTGCCTTGAGAAAGCTCTTTTTCCCTACAAAACACAAAACACAAAACCCAACACGAATATGCAAAGAAAAACGAACCTTGCGACTCGAAGTTAGCTTTAGCCAAAAAACTAGATATTTAAAAAAAAAAAAAATCTCAAAGTTAGCTTTAGCCGAAAAACTAAATATTTTTCTCAATGTTTCTGATTTTCCGAGATCACACTAAGGTGCAGGGAAAAGAGCATACGCATGAGAAAAATCCTTCCTTTCTGTTTCTGATTTGCCCAGATCGCACAGAGTCGCAGGGCAAAGAGCATACGCAGAAATGAAAGGTATAGATCCGGTTAAAAAAAAAAAGCTAAATAAACCGAAACCGAAATAAGCAGAGAGAAAATAACAGTAAACTGCAAAAACACTGTATACCTCCCGATCTGAAAAATGACGCAGCTAGGGCTACCGGAAACCTTTTCGCGTGAAACGAAAGGGGTTCCTCACTGGAACAGATGCTCCGAACGCAACAGAGCAGTCCTCTCGGCCCGAAAGCAGTCAGAAACAACAGATCTAGGAAACGACAACCGCAGGCAGTTCTACCGGCTTCAGATTTGGATCACCAACGGACGCGGCCCTCAAATAGCTCCGATACCATGTAGGAATTTACAGGGTAAGTTCCTCAGAAAGAACACCAAAAGGACACCGCTCACAACCAGATCTCAAATCAATACACCAGTATTTTTGACGTGGTTAAAACCCTCAAAGTGCAAGGAGGGAAACAGTCCACGGCCTGTCCCAACGTGGGTACTACAGGCAATTTATTAATCAAAGAATGAAAATTTACATAAGTTTCTCTCATGCACGGATTACACGAACAATGACCCTCCATGCGCTTTAAATAGAACTCATGGACCAATCGGGTGTCAAGCCACGGATCAAGTGTCGGTAATACCGAGGAGAGAATGAACCGTCGGATCACTACATATCGTAACCGTCGGATTGTAAGTTACAAAATGTACAACGGTAAAGAAACACACTTTACCTAATGCTATACCTAAATCTACACTAGACCAAGTTGAACTTAACTATATCCTATGTGTCGGAATATCCTCACACGCCATATGAGAACTCGACCCTTCAAAAATAAATAAAGCTGATGCAGCACCTACCAAGGCCGAGAGTAAGAAAATACCCCCAATTGTTTGTTTTTATTAAATTTTATAAATTTGGTTATGAAGATTCTCAAAGTTTCGTCGATACAAAGAGGACATTTTGCAAAAGACAAGCTTTACCCACAAAAAATCTGGTCTTGGAGGGCTCTTCTGGCTAGAAGAATTCCTTTTGAAAAATCCCATTTCATGCCTTCACGAAACTCGAGGAAGGCTTTTTTTAAGTGCTTATAACAAAAATAATAAATTCATAAGTTGAATTTAATTAATTTTCTTAAATTTTGTGCATGAATGGGTCATTATACATAGAAATATTACACATACAAATTAAGACATAAAAAGTTGGCATATAATCAGATTATTTTATTTAATAATACAAAATTTTATTTTAATATGGGTCATTATACATAGAAATTTTACACATACAAATTAATACGTATAAAAAGTGGGCATATAATTAGATTATTTTATTTAATAATAATATAAAATTTTATTTTAATATTGTATGTTATAGGGAAATGTTTATATATATATCTGATGATGATGATGGTGGTGGTGGTTAACGTCTATTGAGACAAAATTTTGGTCTATCAGACTTAAAGAAACGAATTATTTAATTTGATTTAAGATTTTATTCCTATGCTCAAAAAGCTTGGAGAGAAGCCTCCTAAGCTCACTGTAATTTTGACAACGTAAAAGGCTAGGAAGTTAGTATTGCAACAAAGATTTTGAAACTGATATCTAATGTGGTTGTACGCAGGGCACTCTAATAGGAAGTGATTTTCATCCTCGATGTTCGTATTCTCAGAGAGATGGCAGAACCTTTCCATCCATGGTGTTTTAGGAATTGCTCAACGCCCCATTTCACTATGGAGCTCATGAGAGTTCGTTCTAATCTTGGCTATATTAATTTTCTTCTTTGAGCTAGATAAAATAGAGAGATACTTTTGATCTTCTAGGGTGGGGTTGATGACCTCCTTATAATATCTTAATTTTCTTTTAGCTGCTAAATCTTTCTCACACCACATTTTTCTTTATACTTAGAAGTAACAATATTTTTAATGTTATTAATGTTTTGCAATGCAACATTCTCGTCGATCTCCCAATGGTTTAACCGGGCCCTGGTGTCTTTATACCAACCTTGTTTGAGCCTTAGGTGGTTTTGGCTGGAAATTAAAGCTAGCTTAGGAAGTCTATGGTCTCCTATGTTATTGAGTTTGTGCTTGTACAACAGAAGCCTAGTCATAGCTAGGCTCTCTATAGGGGAAAGACCCACTTCTATAAGGAGCATATGATAGGGTGTGTTGCTTTAATTTTGAGGTTATACGTTATAAAATGCTTCTGGATTTGCTCAATCTTTCTCCAGGATTCTCTGGAGATGCTACAACCCCAAACCTCACATCCATATAAGATAATCAGAGTGACTAAAGCTTAATCCTTTTCTCAATGCTATAGTTCCAGTTCATCTTGTGATGAATATCAATTCCTAGGTACTTGTAGGAAGACACTTCCTCCAAGTTACTATTTGTTGAGATTGCAACAAGATGATGGAGCTTAGTGAAAAGAGTCGCCTTCACTAAGTGGGCCCACAGGCTATTTTTGGTGCAAGTCTATTTTTAGACTATGTCTATTTTTAGACATATGGATCATGTCTATGTTTATGGATGATTGATCAAGTTGGGAAAAATAGATGGACTTCTATTTTTTGATGAAAGTGTGAGTGATCACAGTGTGAGTGATCAAAGTCTATTTTTAGACTGGCTGTCAAAAAATAGAAAAGTCAAATATTATTATCTCACAATAATATTTGGACTATAAACTTAATCTTATTCTCTTGGAGCACTTCAGTTTGAGCTACAGAAGTGGCACATGCAGCTGTCAGAAGGAAATACGCTTTTCTTATGAGTCAGTTGAGTTGTTGCATGCATGACTTCAGTTAGAACTCAATCAGTTGAGTTTGGTGGAGTTGATTGTGGAGTTGATGGAGTTGTGTTCAGTTTAGCTTTGTTAAACTGGTTGTATTTAGTCTAACTGGCAAATAGACTAGAGATGAGTTGGGTGAATTAGTTATTAATTAATTCACAAGTTATTAACTCATAATACAACTAATGAATACATCAGTTAACTCAGTTGCATGTCAGTGCATGTTCAGTTCAACAGGGACAGGTGGTAGAGAATCAGATTGCTATCAGTTGTGACTATAGTTGTGCATCAGATCTTGCACAATCAAGGGATTGAGTATGCCAATGAGTTTGCTCACGTATTTTGCCCACATTTTAGCCTTTGCTCACGTCCACAAAGAGTGAGTGACTATTTTGCAGGTGAAAAAACGAGTTTGGGAAGCTATTCTCATCAGTTCTTGAGCAGGTATTGAGCAGTGGAGGCAGGCAAGCAGTGGAAGAGATTTGGAGATCAGATCTGAGCTGTATTGTGTGTAACAGAGGTGGAGATACTTGTGAGAAGTATTATGCTGTGTAATGTTACATGACTCAATCATTAATATACAGATAGTTGGGGTTTTTAGCGCGATGCTTTCCCCGGGATACATACTGTGTTAATGTGTGAATGCTCTTGATGTTTTATTGTTATTGATGCTGCTATATTGTTGATCAACGTAGAGGAGCTTATGTATTGTGTATGTTTTCCGCAATAGTACATGATCAGGATAATCTCTGTTGAATATGTGTTAAATTATTCAAAATTTCTACATGGTATCGGAGCTGCTTGATTTGTAGAAGATATTTTTACAGGATATCAAGCAAGGATTGATCATCAGATCTACTATTCAGGAAGTGTTTACATTCTATTTCTTTAGGCAGAGTCTGTAATCGGGCCAAGTAGCCTCTGGATTCATCCTTTCTTTGGAAGGTGAGATATCTGGTGAATGCCCATACAGTCAATCTCTGTACAAGAAATATTGTGTTCTCACGAATTCTAGATCGGAAGCAGTTGAGTTGGTTGCTGGTGGAATTCGAATTTGCAGCAGTGTTGCTGAAATGTCTTTCAATGGATTGCAAATGTTATTCCAAAGCAAGAGCGACCTGGCGCTCAAAGGTAAACTCAGTAACAATAAAGGTGAGAATGGATCTTCATCAAAGGTATCTGATGAAGAGAATTGCGCTTTGGCTGCCAAAGCAAAGAATGGGAAGAACAAGAAAGCTTCTCATTCCGGTGCGAAAGGCAAGAAGCAGGACATGTCCAAAGTGAAGTGTTTTCACTGTCACCAGCACGGACACTATGCCACAAATTGTCCGCAGAAGAAGAAGAACAAGCAAGCTGCTGGATCTGCAGGGGGAGAGGCCTTAGCTTCTCAGTTTGAGCTTGATTTTTCATTGATCGCATGCTTGGTTTCAAGTGTGATGGGATCAGTGTGGTTCTTGGACAGTGGTGCGTCTTTTCACATGACGGGAGATAGAGATTTGTTCTCTGATCTGGAGGACAAAGATCTTGGAGTGCACATCGAGATGGGCGATGATGGTAGATACAGTGCGACCGGTATCGGTACCATTTCCTTTGAGAGGGAGTCTGGTAAACCCTTTGTATTGAAGGAAGTCATGCATGTTCCAGGATTGAAGAAGAATCTCATCTCAGTGGCGATGTTAGAAGACAAGGGGTATGATGTTGTTTTCAGCGAGGGAAAGGCCTTCCTGCACAGCAAGACAACTGGTGAGACCCGGAAGATAGGGGTTCGAGTTAGGAACCTTTATCAGTTGCATGTAGATGGATGCGCAACAATGGCAGGCAAGGCAGAAGGATTGGTGAGCCGGGATGATGGCGAGTTGTGGCACAGGAGATTGGGTCACCTTCACCATGGAGCCTTGAAGATACTGCAGTAGATCACTACAGGGCTTCCTAAAGGCACACTTGCGCAGTCAGATCAGTGCAAGGGGTGTACTTTGGGGAAGTTTGTGAAAGCCACCTTTCACGAGAAGGATAGTCGCGCCACGACGATCCTTGAGAGAATTCACACAGACGTGTGTGGACCTTTCTCAGTTGCTTCGACAGCAAAACACAGGTATTATGTGATTTTTGTTGATGATTTCTCTCGTAAGTGCTGGATCTTCTTCATGCAGAAGAAGAGCGAGACATATTCAAAGTTCTGTGAATTCAAAGCACTGGTTGAGAAGGAGTCGGGGAAGAAGGTGAAGGCTCTTAGGAGCGATAATGGTGGTGAATACATCTCGGACGAGTTCAAGGATTTCTGCAAGGCAGAAGGGATTCGTAGAGAGCTCATAGCTCCCCATAACCCACAGCAGAATGGGGTAGCTGAGCGGAAGAACAGAACGATTGTGGGTGCTGCACGGGCAATGTTGCATGATCAGGGCCTACCCCTTCACTTGTGGGCGGAAGCATGCAATACAGCAGTTTATGTGCAGAATTGTTGTCCTCATAGGATACTTGGCATGAGTACACCTGAGGAGACTTATTCTGGTAAGAAGCCTGATCTTTCTCATTTGAGGATTTTTGGTGCTAACGTTTACATGCATGTGACGAAGGATGCCAGAAAGAAGTTGGAGCCGACTGCAGAGGTTGGGATATTTGTGGGGTACACTGATACGCCCCACAACTATCGTGTGTATTTGCCAGACAGTGGTAAAACTGTTGTGCGACGGGATATAAAATTTCAGGAGGAGAAAGCCATGAAGTGTTCGCTTGAGAGGGAGCTACACTTGCATGCAGATGAGGAGCTATTAGTTCCTAAGGATGAGCTTCAGGACGTGGATCAGCCACAGGACGAGGTGCATGGAGTGGAAGAGACCACTCATGCAGCGCCAACCATCAGAGGGCGAAAGCGCTTGACAAAAGCTGAGCGACTGGCTCAAGATGCAGAGAAAGTTGTAGGACCACCTACAGCCCAACGCAGGCAGAGACAGTCACCTGATCAGTACACTGGATACATGGCTCTTATGAGCAAGTGTGTTGTGACTGAGCCATCCTCTTTCGAGGAAGCTGTGGAGGATCCCGCATGGGTAGACGCCATGGTGGAAGAGTATGATTCTATTGTCAGAAACAGTGCATGGGAGATTGTTCCTAGACCGGAAGGGAAATCAGTGGTAGGTTCGAAATGGATCTACAAAGTTAAGCAGGCAGCTGACGGGAGTGTGGAGAAGTACAAGGCAAGATTTGTTGCCCGAGGCTTTTCACAGATTGAGGGGATCGATTATGAGGAGACTTTTGCACCTGTCGCAAGGTATTCTTCCATACGGACGATTCTTGCTCTCTCAGCGCAGATGGGATGGCACATTCATTAGATGGATGTGAAGACTGCGTTCCTCAACGGAGTCATTGAGGAGGAGGTGTACATTGAGCAACCCGAAGGCTTTGAAGTCTTCAGCAGCGAGTCGCATGTGTGCAGGCTCAAGAGAGCGCTGTATGGGTTGAAGCAAGCACCACGTGCTTGGTACAAACAGATAGACAGCTATTTCACAGGACTTGGATTCTCCAAGAGCGAGGCGGATCCGAACCTATACCAGATTGTGGTGGAGGGTAAGTTGCTTATCATTGTACTGTATGTTGATGATTTGATTCTAACAGGTGATGAGCTGTTGATACTGTCATGCAAGAAGGATCTTGCTACAGAGTTTGAGATGAAGGATTTGGGCCTCCTTCACTATTTCCTAGGATTGGAAATATGGCAGCGCAGTGGTGGATTGTTTGTTTCTCAGGGCAAGTATGCTCGGGAGATACTGGAGAAGTTCAACATGCATGGCTGCAAGCCTGTTGATACTCCTCTTCCTGGAGGTTGGAGGAAGGAGGATGCCACTTCGGGAGAAGAAGTGGATGCCACTGTTTATCGCCAGTTGGTGGGGTCGCTGATGTATTTGGTCAATACACGACCTGATATATGCTATGCAGTTAACCAGCTTTCACAAGCTATGGTTAAGCCTACCAAGCTCTTCTGGAAGGCGGGCAAGCATGTATTGCGCTACTTGAGACGCACATCGGGATATGGTTTGTGGTACAGACAGGAGGATGAGGTGAAGCTATGTGGCTTCACGGATGCAGATTGGGCAGGGAGCCCAACAGATAGAAAGAGCACATCAGGATGGGTCTTCAGTATCGGATCGACAACAGTTTCTTGGTACAGCAGGAAGCAGAGATCCGTGGCACTCAGTTCAGCGGAGGCTGAGTATATGGCAGCAAGTTTGGCTGCATGCTAGGCTATATGGATGAGGAAGATCCTGGTTGGTTTGTTCGGTTCTCATTTGGATCCTACTGTGATTTACTGTGATAACCAGAGTTGCATTAAACTCTCGGTTAATCCTGTATTTCATGATAGATCTAAACATATTGACATCAGGTACCATCATATCAGAGATTGTGTGCAGCGGAGGATCATGTTACTTTCGTACATTCCAACGGAGGATCAGGATGCTGATATTCTGACGAAGGCTCTCACCAGGAGCAAATTCGAGTACCACCGAGGCAGGATAGGGGTTGCTGATAATCCATATCTTGTCGAGAGGGAGTGTTGAGATTGCAACAAGATGATGGAGCTTAGTGAAAAGAGTCGCCTTCACTAAGTGGGCCCGCAGGCTATTTTTGGCGCAAGTCTATTTTTAGACTATGTCTATTTTTAGACATATGGATCATGTCTATGTTTATGGATGATTGATCAAGTTGGGAAAAATAGATGGACTTCTATTTTTTGATGAAAGTGTGAGTGATCACAGTGTGAGTGATCAAAGTCTATTTTTAGACTGGCTGTCAAAAATAGAAAAGTCAAATATTATTATCTCACAATAATATTTGGACTATAAACTTAATCTTATTCTCTTGGAGCACTTCAGTTTGAGCTACAGAAGTGGCACATGCAGCTGTCAGAAGGAAATACGCTTTTCTTATGAGTCAGTTGAGTTGTTGCATGCATGACTTCAGTTAGAACTCAATCAGTTGAGTTTGGTGGAGTTGATTGTGGAGTTGATGGAGTTGTGTTCAGTTTAGCTTTGTTAAACTAGTTGTATTTAGTCTAACTGGCAAATAGACTAGAGATGAGTTGGGTGAATTAGTTATTAATTAATTCACAAGTTATTAACTCATAATACAACTAATGAATACATCAGTTAACTCAGTTGCATGTCAGTGCATGTTCAGTTCAACAGGGACAGGTGGTAGAGAATCAGATTGCTATCAGTTGTGACTATAGTTGTGCATCAGATCTTGAACAATCAAGGGATTGAGTATGCCAATTAGTTTTCTCACGTATTTTTCCCACATTTTAGCCTTTGCTCACGTCCACAAAGAGTGAGTGACTATTTTGCAGGTGAAAAACGAGTTTGGGAAGCTATTCTCATCAGTTCTTGAGCAGTGGAGGCAGGCAAGCAGTGGAAGAGATTTGGAGATCAGATCTGAGCTGTATTGTGTGTAACAGAGGTGGAGATACTTGTGAGAAGTATTATGTTGTGTAATGTTACATGACTCAATCATTAATATACAGATAGTTGGGGTTTTTAGCGCGATGCTTTCCCCGGGATACATACTGTGTTAATGTGTGAATGCTCTTGATGTTTTATTGTTATTGATGCTGCTATATTGTTGATCAACATAGAGGAGCTTATGTATTGTGTATGTTTTCCGCAATAGTACATGATCAGGATAATCTCTGTTGAATATGTGTTAAATTATTCAAAATTTCTACACTATTGTCATACATAAAATTAGCGTAAGTGTCCTTCTTGGATTTGATAATCATAACTTTTGTTTTGTCAGTGTTAACAATCATACCCATGGTAGAGTAGAAATCCTTAAGAAGTATAAGTTGCTTATCAAGATCAGATGGGCACCTTGCAAGAAGAACAATATCGTCAGCATAGAGAAGAAGGATGATGACTATCCCAGCTAAGATCGTGCCAGCACATCCTACTTCCTCTAAACAACCTTCTAGCTTGTCGATGTATATATATATATATATATAATTTTAATAAAAAGTGAAACTAGTTTTATTAAATATTTTATTTCTCAAGATAAAACAATATATTAAGTTATTTCTCTAGCTAATTAATTAACATTGTAGAAATTTTTTACAACATTAGGAATTCAAATTACTTATAAATTTTTAACTAATACTAAACAAGCGTGACAAGACTCATAGTCCTCAAGGGTTGTAACTCGACTTTGATACCATATGTTACGACCCAGAATTCAACATACAACTAATTACATCAATTTACGTGATCAATACTCAACACAAAAACTATTCAACTAATTGGCATACAATTTTCGAAAAACACGAGTAGATACGACTTACCTGTAGCAACGAAATTCCTTACTTGTGATTTCAGAGTTGAACTCTATTTGAATTCTGCTAACCACAACAAAGATTTTGGGGACGACTCTCCACCCAATTATAGGCTCAGTTGCACATAGTCTTTCTACAACTGGCCACCCCTGAGCCCTTAATCAACGTACTACTGCCAAGGAATCTTTTGTCTCACAACGCTTTTCTTCCAAGGGGATGGATGAATCTCACCATCCTCATCGTCCATTAAATAGACCAAAAACTGGAAAGCGGTCTGCATGCACACATTCCATGTGTCAGCATACAACTTTTATTTCTTTATTTTAAGTTTTACTTAATTTACTATTCAACTAATTAGCATAAAATCTTCAAAAAATATGAATAGAGACGACTTACGTTAGCGATGAAATTCCTTGTGATTTTGGAGTTGAACTCTATTTTAATTCTGCTAAGCGCAATAAGGATTTTGGGGACAACTCTCCACCCAACCGTAGGCTCAGCTGCGCATGGTATTTCTATAGCTGGCCACCCCTAAGCCCTCAATCAACGTACTACTGCCAGAGAATCCTTTGTCTCATAACACTTCACTCCCAAGATAATGGATGAATCTCATCCTCCTCCTCATCCATTAAATAGACCAAAAAATGGAAATGGGTCCACATGCACACATTCCATGTGTCAACATGCAACTTTTATTTCTTTATTTTAAGTTTTACTTAATTTAATATTTCTCTTAATTTAACTCTTTCTTATTTTATTCCTTTTTACTTTTGTTATCTTTACTTATTTTTACTATTTTTATAGTTTACTTTTATATATATTTATTTAGAACTCCAGTTTTTTTTGTAAGTTTGGTAGGACTACATCTTCATCATTTCCAACTTCTCACCCCGATCGGGGGGACAACATAAGATTTGAACTCAAGACTTCTGGTTTGTTGAGACTTCATTTCCACGACTATTGCCAATTTAGCTACCCCAAGCAGGTTTAGAACTCCAGTTTATTATTTACCATTATATTTATTTATTATTATTATATTCTCTTCATTATTTATTTACTTTCATTATATTTTCTTTATTATTTACCATTATTATCTTTTCTTTATTCATATTTTAATATTATTTCATTTATTTATTATTATTTTTGTTATTAATATTAGGGGACGCTACAATTTCGAACCCTTAACTGCATTAATATTTAGGACTAAAGGTGAATTCGAAAAGGCAATTTCTAAAAAAAATGAACATTGTGAAAAAAACACATGTTTTGAACTATTAAACCCACTCACATTGAAAAAAAATTTGAAGTTACAATGTTTTTTGAGATAAAACTTAGTTTTGGATGATTTAAAGAGAGTTAAACATCTCAAGAGAAAAGAAGATGTCCTTGAGTATTTCTTAAAATATATTAATTATTAATTGATATCATATTAAATCAATTTTTATAATTTTATTCCAGTTTATTAAATATAAATATAGAATAAATATGCATGATTAAAAATTGATAATATTTTTGTAAATATATAATAAAGATATTTAAATTCTAATATTATATTAAAATTGTATTTAAAATTATCATTCATATATATATATTCTACGTTTTGGAAGATTTTAAACATATTTTTCAGTCAAATTTACCCAGAAGCTATAGATGAATGATAAATTCAACCACTCATACTCCTTTTGTAAAATTAGGCTCATGGTTGTTCTAAAAAGATGTTAATTAATAAACACATATGTTAGCAGATTCTTAACCTTTTTGTTAGATATATAATCTATTGGATTTAAAATAGGGAAAAGAGGTTAATTAATAAGAAATTATTCCACTAGGCTCATTAATGTTTTTGCTAAATAAATACCATTGGATTTCAAATAAAGTCCAAAATATCTTCACATCCATCATTCCAATGTTGCTTATTTGAAATGTTTTCAGATCCGACTGTTCATTTACAACAATGGTAGTTAATAAAGCATGATAATAATTGTGGCAAGTTTAATGCAAATATTTACAACGTCAATAGTTGTAAATAAATAGGTGTAGATTAAGTGAATATTTAATTGTCTTTTTTAATGGGTAAAATGCCATTTGAAAAGGCTAGCGAGGAGTACATTGCAACGAGATTTCTATAATAGGTTTTCTGACTGAGACACTCCAAACACTCCAAACAATCAAAATTTCATTTACCATGGAGAATAATATCTTAATCGATAATTTCGAACCAACCTAGGAATTAATTTTATTTTGCTGAATTGTTGTATAAGTTTAAAAAGTTAAATCGCTTGAACTATGTGGTAAGGAAATATTTAAATTAAACTAGGAGGTAAGGAAATATTTTTAATCATAAGCATTAGCAAACCTGTAGCCGAATTTCTGATTTTGGATTTAAAGCAAATCGTTAAAAAATCATCACCATTAATTCTAGGTTAGGGCATTATACACAACAAGTTCTCCAAAACAATTATAGGTACATGTCTTTGATCTCGATTATATATATATATTGAAAAAAAAATTAATTTTAGATTTCATATTCCCGCACATCAGTTTTTAAATAAAGTTTGTTTTTACTTAATAAAATAATATTGTATCTTTAACACCATTATCCATCGTGCCTAGAAACTTATAGTTATGGTTAAGTAATAATACATGCATGTCTTTTTGAGAGTTTACTATTGCTTGCAATAAAGAAAAGTAGTAGAAATCATTGTAGTTTGTTCTTGTGACATAGTTCAATGGACAAGAAGGTGGGTATTTACTAGATGGCATTTGATGTTGAAAATTATTTCTCTTCCATCTATTATGTTATTTTTCTTAGCTTTCATATTTTTGTTCCCTTTTACCAAAAAAGAGCAAAAAAAAAACAAAGAAAATTAAAATATATGCATGACCATGCCCATGGCTTCTTCTATTGGCTAATAAAAAAATGTTTTAGAGATATCTTTTTGATACAATATATTTTATAGCCCACGGGGCTTTGGATTGACGGTGAATGGGTGCACTATTAAGGCACTCCTTGGGATAGGTCACTGGTTCAAATCCCCCGTGGGTGCTTACCTACCAAAAAAAAAGTTACAATATATTTTATAAATTATCTATCTCACATTGATGTTTCATGATAATATTATCCCATGACTCAAACCATTTTTTCTATCAATTTGAGACCTAGGTACAAATCAATGTCCAACAAGAGGTTTATTGTAATCTAGGTGCTAGCATTTTCAATCCCCTTGATGGGAGATGTTTCACTCGTACTATGCCCAACCATAAATGGTGTCTATGGATTTAATTAATATAACTAACATGCTCAATGTCCCTCTTAAAACTCATCTTTAACAAACAATCAATATTATAGACCATGGACCGCCATACCAAAGTCACCACATAAAAAGTTAATTGATAGTCATTATATCTAATAATATCATTCTAAGTGATAGGTGCAATAACTTATCCATTCAAATAATAGTAATTTTATAGAATAAATAAACAACAAAAATAAAATATATCATAATCATAAGTTAGAATTTGAAAAGAGAGTCTTATTCCATTGATTTGCATTTGCATCATGACATGGTCTTATCAACTACTAGTGTGGAATAGCATTATATAATAGTTTTTAAATCCAATGCATTCAACTATTTAACATTTAAATTTTATTTAACCACTATCCAATCAATATTTTTCTAATCCTTTAATATAATAAAATCATTTATAGACATGCACTTGAAGTTGAAAAGGTTAATTCAAAACCATGTATTTGTTGAAGTACTTCAAGCTTCCTTACGAATAGGTGATATTTGTCTCACATTTAGTTAGGTAGACTCAATTTTATACCATTCTCTTAACATATAATTTAATTTAACTATATTTAAACTAAGTTAATTTAACTATTTTAATTTAACTATATTTCAATCTAACACCACACATCCATCTTTTCCCATGAGAGCGTTTCTAGAAGATAGTGAAACTTTTCGTCAAAAATAATATCCATACAAATCCATACAAATAATGGATTAAAATGAACAAATACGATATTAAAGTTTATAAAAAAAATCATTCACAAATATAGTTTTTATACGATCGTGAATTATACTTAATTATAGTTTTTATTAATATAAAGTTGTATGTCTATTGTTTTTTACTCTAATTTAACTGTTTTTAAACTATGTCATAATAACTACTTTCTAGGTCTTGTTCAAATATGAGTTAGTTCATACTTTTCAAAATTTAATAATTAAATTAAGCTGCATGGAACACTAGCTTTGCCACCTTGTTATCACTAAATATGCATATCATTTTCTTTTATAATCTTTATATGCACATAATTCACAACTGTTTCACTAATCTTGAAACTAGAAAGCCTTAACCTAACATCCATTAATTCAAATTTTAAATATTAAATTTTAATATTGCGTGGAGAGATAATTCAATTAGTAGAAAGTGACAAAACAATTTATGACCTCACAAATTATTTCATATACATGTGCATCATAAATAACAATTAATTTGACACAAGGAAGGTTAGACACGGCTATAGAGGATACCCGCCATATGAGAACTCGACCCTTCAAAAATAAATAAAGCGGATGCAGCACCTACCAAGGCTGAGAATAAGAAAATACCCCCAATTGTTTGTTTTTATTAAATTTTATAAATTTGGTTATGAAGATTCTCAAAGTTTCGTCGATACAAAGAGGACATTTTGCAAAAGACAAGCTTTACCCATGAAAAATCTGCTCTTGGAGGGCTCTTCTGGCCAGAAGAATTCCTTTTGAAAAATCCCATTTCATGCCTTCACGAAACTCGAGGAAGGCTTTTTTTAGTGCTTATGTTTATAAATAACAAAAATAATAAATTCATAGGTTGAAGTTAATTAATTTTCTTAAATTTTGTGCATGAATGGGTCATTATACATAGAAATATTACACGTACAAATTAATACATATAAAAAGCTGGCATGTAATTAGATTATTTTATTTAATAACCATACAAAATTGTTTTAATATTGTATTTTATAAGGAGATGTTTATATATATATATATATAATTTTAATAAAAAATATTACACATACAAATTAATACATATAAAAAGCTGGCATGTAATTAGATTATTTTATTTAATAACCCTACAAAATTGTTTTAATATTGTATTTTATAAGGAGATGTTTATATATATATATAATTTTAATAAAAAATTGAAATTAATTTTATTGAATATTTTTTTTTCCAAGATAAAACAATATATTAAGTTATTTCTCTAGCTAATTAATTAACATTGTAGACATTTTTTACAAGATTATGAATTCAAATTACTTATAAATTTTTAACTAATACCAAACAAGCGTGACAAGGCTCATAGTCCTCAAGGGTTGTAACTCGGCTCTGATACTATATGTTATGACCCAGAATTCAACATACAACTAATTACATCAATTTATGTGATCAATATTCAACACAAAACTATTCAATTAATTGGCATACAATTTTCGAAAAACACGAGTAGAGACGACTTACCTGTAGTGACGAAATTCCTTACTTGTGATTTCAGAGTTGAACTCTATTTGAATTCTGCTAACCACAACAAAGATTTTGGGGACGACTCTCCACCCAACTGTAGGCTCAGTTGCGCATAGTCTTTCTACAACTGGCCACCCTCGAGTCCTCAATCAATGTATTCCTGTTAGGGAACCTTTTGTCTCACAACGCTTTTCTCCCAAGGGAATCGATGAATCTCACCATCCTCATCGTCCATTAAATAGACCAAAAAATGGAAAGGGGTCTGCATGCACACATTCCATGTGTCAACATACAACTTTTATTTCTTTATTTTAAGTTTTACTTAATTTACTATTCAACTAATTAGCATAAAATCTTCGAAAAACATGAGTAGAGACGACTTACATGTAGCAATGAAATTCCTTGTGATTTCAGAGTTGAATTCTATTTGAATTCTGCTAACCAAAATAAGGATTTTGGGGACAACTCTCCACCCAACCGTAGGCTCAACTGCACGTAGTCTTTTTATAGCTGGCCACTCTTGAGCCCTCAATCAATGTACTACTGCCAGA
This sequence comes from Pinus tabuliformis, assembly GCA_031772625.1. Lineage (NCBI taxonomy): Eukaryota > Viridiplantae > Streptophyta > Pinopsida > Pinales > Pinaceae > Pinus > Pinus tabuliformis. Next base: position 1,751,138,975 of record CM062820.1, on the reverse strand, counting down.
GAATGCTTTGTCTCATACAGAACACCAAAGGACACTGCTAACAAACAGATCATAGATCAATACACTAGTATTGTTGACGTGGTTAAAACCCTCAAAGAGGGAAAAAGTCCACGGCCTGAGCCAACTTGGCCACTTCAGGCAATTTATTAATAAAAGAATGAAAATTTACATAAGCTTCTCTCATGAACAGTTACCCTACAAATGACCCTCCATGCCATTTAAATAGAGATCATGGAAAAATCGGGTGTTAAGCCACAGATCGAGTGTCGGTAATACCAAGGAGAGAATGAACCGTTAGATCACTACATATCGTGACTGTCAGATTGTAAGTTACAAAAGTACATAGTAAAGAAACACACTTTACCTAACTCTACACTAGACCAAGTTATACTTAACTATTTCCTATGTGTCGGAATAACCTTAAGAACAACTTGGGATAGGATTGAAGGATGTACAAATATGACACAATAGGAGAAGGAAGGAGGCATTAGAGCCTATCCCCCCTTAGTGATAACTTCCTGAACTCCAACCATAAATCAAAGTTTAGTAAACTTCACCTCTGTGAGAGCCTTTATAAAGATGCCTGCAACTTGATCATTTGTTGAACAATATGGCACTTCAATAACATGGTCGTGAATGAGCTTTCTGATGAAGTGCATGTGCAGTTCAATGTGTTTGTTGCACTGATGTTGGACTGGACCTTTGCATAGTTAAATGGAACTTTGATTATCACACCAAAGTGTATTTGGATGCTGCTACTGAAAGCCAAACTCTGTCAGGATTTGACGAAGCCACACGACTTCCTTACTAGATTCTACGACACCACGATACTCTGCTTCTGCTGAAGAAAGAGAAATGACACTTTGTTTCTTGCAAGCCCATGTAATAGGTCCTGAACCAAGAGTGAACACATAACCTGCATTAGACTTCCGATCATCAAGGTCACCAGCCCAATCAGAATTAGTGAAACCAACCAATAGAGGAGATGCTTCTGCACTGTAATGAATCCCAAACTGAACTGTACCTCGAACATAACGAAGTATTCTTTTAGTTGTTTTCCAATGACTTTCATGTGGGTTTTGCATAAACCGAGCAATAAGGCCAACAACAAAGGAAAGGTTAGGACGAGTATGGGTCAAATACAAAATTTTTCCTACAAGTTGACAGTATAAGGTAGCATCAACTTCAGGGGGAGTACAAGTGACTGCAAGTTTGGCTCCAGACTGAAAGGGAGAAGGGGCTAGCTTATAGTCTTCCATGTGAAAATGGCGTAGAAGATCACATGCATACTTGGACTGGGAAAGGGAAATACCTTCCTTGGATTGCAAGACTTGAAGACCAAGAAAATAATGCAAGTGTCCTAAGTCTGTCATTTCAAACTTCTTTTCAAGGCTGGACTTCACATGGTTTATAAGGTTGGGATCACTACCAGTAAGGATAATATCATCAACATAAAGAACAAGAATGATAAGAGACTTGCCCACTTTTTTGGTGTAGACAGTATTGTCAGAATGACACCTAGAAAAGCCAATTTCTAAAAGAAAGCTATCCATTTTGGCATACCAAGCCCGAGGAGCTTGCCTGAGACCATAAAGGAATTTCTTAAGCCGGCATACAAGGCTGGAGTTTGTTTGTATAAAGCCAGTAGGTTGTTCCATATAGATTTCTTCATGCAAGTCCCCATGCAAGAAGGCAGATTTAACATCCATCTGATGGACTTCCCATTTGAAAGAGGCGGCAAGGGAAAGAACAAGGCGGATAGAGTTCATTTTGGCAATAGGGGAGAATGTTTCAGTATAGTCAATGCCTTCACCTTGTGAAAAACCCTTAGCAACAAGATGAGCTTTAATCAACTTTTCCATCTTGTCCATACTTGGTTCTATAAACCCATTTGAATCTAACAAGTTTTCGTCCCTTTGGTAGAGGAATAAGATCCCATGTATCATTTGCCAATAATGAACGATATTCTTCATTCATAGCTGCGTCCCAATTTGGATGGCCTGAAGCTTCTACAAAGGTGTCAGGATCATAATTCGCTGAAGCTTGATCCAGTAAAGAAGAGGCTCTATCGAACTGAGAACGTGTACGTCGCTGATATGTAGGATCACCAGCGAGAGTGCTTGCTGCATCCCAAGTAGCATGGACCCATTTTGGAAGCTGAGGAGCTGAAGGAGGATCCTGATAAGGCAGGGGAGGATTTTCATCCTCGCTTTCATCATCTAAAGAAGAAATATTTTCAAAAGTAGAAGAGATAGAGAGAGGTGGCACATCCGCCGAACTAGGCTCGTAGGCCGATATATTTTCAGCAAACTTTACATCTCTTCTAATGATAACATTTTTGGACTTAAGTGGAATAAGTCTATATCTTTTGACATCTTCAGAATATACAACAAAAATACATTTTTCACTCTTGGGTTCTAAAGCTTTATGTTTCTGATCTAGAATATGGGCCCATGCCTCACTTCCAAAAACACGAAAGTGACTTACATTTGGTTTAATTGAGCTCCATGCTTCGTCTGAAGTGATATTCTTTAAAACCTTAGTAGGAGTGCGATTTATTATGTAATTTGCACAGTTAATTGCTTCTGCCCAAAAATTAAGACTAAGTCCTTTAGATTGAAGCATACAATTAGCCATTTCCTTTAAGGTGCGATTCTTCCTTTCAGCTACACCATTTTGTTGTGGAGTATATGGAACAATATGTTGCATTTGAATTCCATTCTCAGTGCAAAGGTTGATGAATTTGTTGTTAACATATTCTCCACCATTATCAAATCTTAGCTTAAGAATTTGATGTCCAGATTGTTTTTCAACAAAGGCCTTAAAGGCCAAGAACATCTTAAATACTTCACTCTTGAGTTTTAAGAAGTATGCCCAAGTGTGTTTGGAGAAATCATCAATGAAAGTTAAGAAATACTTGTAGCCAGAGAATGAAACAACTGGAAGTGGACCACATAAATCACTATGCACAAGATGTAAAGGGGCTGAGGCGTACCAAGAGGCATGTTTTTCAAAACTATCCCGATGATGTTTTCCGAGTACACATCTGTAACAAACACCATCTCTGCAAGATACCATTGGAAGAGCTGTCACCATATTTTCTTTACATAGATTTTGAAGGGAGCGATAGTTTAAGTGGCCAAATAGCTCATGCCACAGTTTGCTCACTTCATCATTATGAGCAACAAATACCGAGGGAAGATTTGATGACCCAAAGTTGTTAAACTTATACAACCTTGTAGAATCATCAGCAATGCCAGTAGCTAAGATCTGTCTAGGATCTCTTAGGTCCTTAATTACAACATCGTGAGGTGAAAATTCAATGATTTTACCTTCACCTGAATGAGTTATCTGATATACAGATAGAAGGTTGTGGGATAAGGTTGGAACACATAATACATCATTAAATTGACCATTGTCTATATGAACAGTTCCAGTCCCTACAACACTAAGATTTCTATCATCACCAACATATATTTTTTTGGTGTTACAATCATTTAAAGAAGAAAACATGGCTTTGTTTTCGGCCATGTGATAAGAAGCTTGAGAATCAATGAGCCACTCATGAGAATTAGAAGAAGAAGATACATTTAGTGCATATCTAGACCGAGATGTTTGACAACCACATGCAGAAAGTGCTATTCCTGAAGATGAACTTGAAGTTGAAGAGTGCTCCAAATGGATGTTATGCTTCTTCATTGCTACTTCCAAGGCTTCCATCTTCTTAAAGCATTTGGATTCTAAGTGGCCATCTCGATTACAAAAGTGGCAATGTATATCAATCTTCTTCCCTTTGTTTTTATTTTCCTTATCATTTTGAGGCTGAAATTACTTAGGACCCTTGTTTGGTTTAGGACCATTCTTTTTAGGATACGGCTTCTTAGGATTCTTTGAATTTGGTTGTTGCTGGGTGGCTAAGGATTTCTTAGAAGAGTTTCCAAGATTAATAAGACCAAGGTGTAAGAGCTTTTCTTGTTCTCTTATTAAAGAATCACAAAAGGCATCAAAGGAAGGGGACTTGTAGTCTTGTCCTTGAGAAATGAAGGCTTCTTTTGTAGAATGGAAGGTGGAAACAAACATAGAGTAGGTTGGTCCCAACTTAGTAAGAATGGAATAGATAAGGTTACCATCTTCTTTCTTAACCTTAACACCTTCCAAGAGAAGTCTAAGGGTCTTGAACTTGGACATAAAATTTTCAATGGAAGAAAAATTATTGGGGTCCAATGTAAGCAACTCATTTTCAAGTTGATGGGCTCTAGGTTCATTTTTAATTCCAAAAACTTTAGTGATTTGTTTCATTGCTTCATTAGGAGTATCAAGTTCTGCGATATGGAATCTAAGGTCTGGAGAAATGGACATCCCTATCAACCCACGTGCTTGATATTGCCAATTTTCCCATTTGGCTGCCTTATCTTCATCTTTCAGTTTGGTTTCTTGGCCTGAAGCTATTCTGTAAAGACCTTACTTCTAAGTAAATCCACAAAGTAGGACCACCATTGGAAGTGGTTGGTGCTGTCAATAATAACTTGGCATGGACTTTCCATTCTAACAGAAACTAAAGCTGTAGATTCTAAATAAGTGTTCCAATAGAAAGCTCTCGAAAAAATACGCCGATTAAAAAAAATGACTCTGAAAACGACTTCCGAATGAAGAAGTTATGCCTTTTTGAAGAAAAGTTGTTGAAGATGCCAACGAAGTGCGGGAATATGCAGAAATGAATGATAATGTTATATTTAAAAAAAATCGTCCCATTTCCAAACTTAAGCTAATTAACTCAACAAAAATAAAGCCTTGAACTCAAGACCTCTATTCTCAAAAAGTAGCTTTGGACCAAGTGAGCTAGATTAAAAGGTTAGGAATTTTTGGAAAAGAGGAAGGTTTTTTTTTTTTTTTTTTTTATTAGTCACTGAAGCTTTCGGGTGCATGCTTACTTGAGAAAGATTTTTTTGCCTACAAAACAAAAAACACAAAACCCAACACGGACATACAAAAAAAAAAACAAACCTTACGGCTTGAAGTAGCTTTAGCCGGAAACTATTTATATTTTCCTCAATGTTTCTGATTTTCCAAGATCACAATAAGGCGCGTCAGAAAAGAGCATACACATGAGAAAAATCCTTCGTTCTGTTTCTAATTTGCCTAGATCGCACAGAGTCGTGGGGCAAAGAGAATACATAAAAATTAAAGGTATAGATCCGGTAATAAAAAAAACAAAGAGCTAAATAAACCGAAATAAACAGAGAGAAAATAACTAAAAACTGCAAATAAACATTGTATACCTCCAGATCTTAAAAATGACGTAGCTAGGGCTACCAGAAACCTTTTCGCATGAAACGAAAGGGGTTCCTCACTAGAACAGATGCTCCTAACACAATAGAGCAGTCCTCTCGGCCTGAAAACAGTCAGAAACAATAGATCTAGGAAATGGCAGTCGAATGCAGTTCTACTGGCTTCAGATTTGGATCACCAACGGATGTGGCCCTCAACTTGGCTCTGATACCATGTACGAATTTACAGGGTAATTTCCTCAAACAGAACATCAAAGGACACCGCTCAAAAACAGATCATAGATCAATACACCAGTATTGTTGACGTGGTTAAAACCCTCAAAGAGGGAAACAATCCATGACCTGAGCCAACGCGGCCACTTCAGGCAATTTATTAATAAAAGAATGAAAATTTACATAAGCTTCTCTCATGAACGGTTACCCTACAAATGACCCTCCATTCTCTTTAAATAGAGATCATGGACCAATCGGGTGTTAAGCCATGGATCAAGTGTCAGTAATACTGAGGAGAGAATGAACTGTTGGATCACTACATATCGTGACCGTCAGATTGTAAGTTACAAAAGTACAAAGTAAAGAAACACACTTTACCTAACTCTACACTAGATCAAGTTATACTTAACTATTTCCTATGTGTCGAAATATCCTAACACATGACACTTTACTCCCAAGATAATGGATGAATCTCATCCTCCTCCTCATCCATTAAATAGACCAAAAAATGGAAATGGGTCCACATGCACACATTCCTTGTGTCAACATGCAACTTTTATTTCTTTATTTTAAGTTTTACTTAATTTAATATTTCTCTTAATTTAACTCTTTCTTATTTTATTCCTTTTTACTTTTGTTATCTTTACTTATTTTTACTATTTTTATAGTTTACTTTTATATATATTTATTTAGAACTCCAGTTTTTTTTGTAAGTTTGGTAGGACTACATCTTCATCATTTCCAACTTCTCACCCCGATCGGGGGGACAACACAAGATTTGAACTCAAGACTTCCGGTTTGGTGAGACTTCATTTCCACGGCCATTGCCAATTTAGCTACCCCAAGCAGACTTAGAACTCCAGTGTATTATTTAATATTTTATTTATTTATTATTATTATATTCTCTTCATTATTTATTATTTATTTACTATTATTATATTTTCTTTATTGTTTACCATTATTATCTTTTCTTTATTGTTTATTATTTCTTTATTCATATTTTAATATTATTTCATTCATTTATTATTATTTTTGTTATTATTATTAGGGGATGCCACAATTTGGAACCCTTAACTGCATTAATATTTAGGACTAAAGGTGAATTCGAGAAGTTAATTTCTAAAAAAATGAACATTATGAAAAAAACACATGTTCTGAACCATTAAACCCACTCTCATTGAAAAAAAACTGAAGTTATAATTTTTTTGAGATAAAACTTAGTTTTGGATGATTTAAAGAGAGTTAAACATCTCAGGGGAAAAGAAGATGTCCTTGAGTATTTCTTAAAATATATTAATTATTAATTAATATCATATTAAATCAATTTTTATAATTTTATTCTAGTTTATTAAATATAAATATAGAATAAATATGCATGATTAAAAATCGATAATAGTTTTGTAAATATATAATAAAGATATTTAAATTTTAATATTATATATTAAAATTGTATTTAAAATTACCATATATATATATATATATATATATATATATATATATATATATATTACGTTTTGGAGGATTTTAGACATATTTTTCAGTCAAATTTACCCAGAGTCTAACAAGGATTTCTCGGAATCACATGTTTGAGTTGTAAACTCTCCATAATCTAAATGCCCCAATGGTTTTTTAGGGTGTTGAATCCATATATGCTATAAAAAACTCACTTTAAACAACAAAAAATAAGATTTGTCCAAAACATTTTCGCCAGATTCTCACAAAAAACTCCAAAACATAGCATGTTTAGACTTGAGAGAGAGACACAGAGAGAGAGAGAGAGAGAGAGAGAGAGAGAGAGAGAGAGAGAATTTATTAGAAAATATTATAGCGACATTGTACATGTAAATATATTTAAAGGAATTATCAACAAAATTATTTAGAGTATCTATAGAGTTTGAATCTAACATTCTAATAATACTACATAACATACTTTCAAAAACATTTTTTAAAATTTATTGTGTTCATATTCTTATAAAGAAAATCTAGTAATAAATAGATTTTAAAGTACATATTAAAATATTAGATAAGGTAAAATTGGTTATATGCTTCTTCCTATTTCATGTCATTTATTGTGGAATTTTGGTTTATCTTCACCATGTCAACATCCTGTAGCTATTGCTAGACAATTTCACCCTCTTCATCCCATACTAACCGAGTGGATAGTGTGTGGACATTCTAGCCATTGAGTGGGTTGTGGAGTTAATTCCAACTAGTCTAACCATTGTTTACTTGAGGACACATACATTCAACTTGTAAATCCACAATTTGTTGATTTTTGTGATGAAAGGTCTCCATCAATAAAGTAATTCATTATGCCTATTAGATTCTTGGGATTGCATTTTGTCAAAAAATGAGACAATTAAGGATTTGTTACTAATAATATGGGCCTTGTCTTCTTAAGGCATGGCAAACTTTCAAGGTCTCATGTAAGAGTGTCAACTAGCATGCCCATGATTATCCATCGAGAGCTCCCAACATAAATCAAAAGGCAACCCTAGTTTACCCCAAGTCACACATAGTCTAGAAATATGATTAGACTATTCAACAAACCAACGTGACCAATATATAAGGGTTGACCACTTAACTTTATCAAAGGCCACTAATGTTTCACTAAAAATTAAGTAGCACCATGCACTTGAATTTCCTTGACTAATATTCCAAGGAAGGAAACATGACCATGATAGACACAACATTGAGCTAAAAAGGGCCATCACAACCAATGAAGCCAACCAAGGTAAATAATAATAATATTGTTGAAATTTCTAAGCATTACCCGTTAGAAATTTTATCTGTATTATTTGGTTTATTTCTCCTACTTGTTAATTACAAACAATTTATTTAAACATATAAATATTGAAATAAACACAATAATGTCTCAACCATCTACAACTCAACAATTGAAAGAAATAGCAAACACACAAGTGACACATGTTATTTTTGAACAACTCGTCCCCGGAAAAACCCAAATTAGGAAAACCAGTGCAACAATTCAGAGGGTTATTTTATTATGCACTCTATCCTTGAGTACAACTGGGTTCCAAACTGGCTCACCTAACAAAGAAAATAATCCAACAGTAATACCTCTCTATTCGAAAGCGGATATTCAGAAAATATGCCCCACGAAACCCTCTCCAGCACAACTGAAGCTCAATGTCAGCCCACCTGGCCTCAGCGTCAGCTCGGAACCCCCTAGGTTAGCCCTCTGAGGCACTGCATAGCCTCTGCAGTCCTCTGTGTCACTCCTGTAACCTCTGTGTGGATGACACAAGCCCTTCTGGCCTCTGCGCAATCCCTACTAGCTCTGCATGGATTTCTCTGGCTCAACGTCTACCTCTCTCTGCTTCTGCAGTGGTCTCTCGGCACTATCTCTGCCTCTATACCTCGTACTCACTGCCACTCGCTACAAATGATCACTAATTCGACTTTTCTTAGCAAACCTCGCTCTAGAAAATCAAATGACTGATCACTCTGGTGTATTCTCCAACTGACCCTCAAGCCTCCTCTTGTACTTTTCATGTTGGTCCTTCAATGACCGAGATTACATATCTAATCAATGGCTAAGATTAGATTTGGCTTGATCCATGTCATTTAGAACCTTATAACCCAATTTTATATTAATACCCATTAATATTTTATTTTTCCTAAGTTTAGACTTAGGAACTCCATTAAAAATATTAATTATTTTAATATCTCCTAAACCGGGTAGAATTATCCCAAACCATTTCTGGGTCTTGGAGATCTCATGTTCTTTAGCATCTCCACCAATTTTCATGGCTAGATCACATCCAATGCTACCCCAAATCAACAGTCCCTCTTAGTGAGGATTGTGCTCTGTGTTGCTGCAACAACTCTTTGCCTCTCGCATTGTGTTGATAGGGAAAATTTTCGCTACGCTAACAAGGGGAACTAACCCGATCGTAGGCCCCAATTAAACCTACTTTCGTTTGGGATGGATAGTTCCAATGGGTTTTAAAAGACCCCGTAAACTGTTAAATGCATTGATAGATTGCTTCTGGGAGGAAGACTTCAATTAAATCAACAAAAATAAAACAACTAACCTCTATGTATTAAATCCTATATGCACTACTTCTGACTACTCTAATCTAGTAGTAGCTATCCTAATCTATCCTGCTGGAGCTTGACAAAAGAGAGGTTAAACATCATATATGAATCCCAAGTCTAAATGAATCAATTACTGGTTCACATAAGAACAAGGATGCATCAATTCTAAATTGCAATCCAATCACTCATACAGGAATACACATTCCTTTTATGGAATTAAAGCTTGAAAATGATGTTTAACATAGTTTCAAATAAGGGATTGCTCATGAATTTACTATGATGAAGAATCACATTCAAACAATTAAAGATAATCATAAATTGTAAATCATCAATGGGCACAAACACGAATCACATTCATATTTATGCTCACAACAACATCCTGATTCTTAACATATAAAGAAGAGGAAAATCAATCTGAGAAAAGGCTCCTTCTCTGATCCAAACAATCTTCCTTACTCACAATAATCAAAAGCTGTTCTACCAAACAAAAAGCTCCACCTCTCAACTACGGAGGTAATATTTATGCCTTCCAGAACTGACCCTCCTGTCTCCCATGACTTTTCCACTCCCCTTTATTTTCACTACATGGATAAAAAAAATGTACAGAGGAGAATGGTCGATGAGATTGTTGACACATCAAAGCCACCTCTGCTGGAGCATCCTTCTTCCTGGGGAAATGAATGGGTGTCGATGAAACAGAGAATGGTTGCGTATCATTTCATTGCACCTGTGTGGAGTGGCTATTATTCCCTGTCATTTCTTGGAGGAAACTGAAGATGTCGTGCCTATCATCCCACATCTGGCATGCTTTGAGGTGTTTCTGGAGGGAGTGACATCTTGATGGATCAGCGCTATGCTTCCCTTTTGACACAGAGCATGCATTCATTATGCATTATGGCGGTTCATACCCCTTTCTGCAGGCTTTGGCTTTGCAGCATTGACACCAGGGGTGCAGAGGTGTCATCTAGACATACAACACCTTTATCTACTACCAGATCCACTCGAACTCACCTGCATAAATAATTCATATTACCCTTATAATTACGAAGAACATCTCTCACCATCATTGAAAAATGAAAAGGGGTAATGAAATTAAAAGAGCGAGTGTGAAAGAAAAGGCCCCTGGCTCAGTAGAAGTTGTGCTGCGACGAGTTGCAATCACACATCCCAACGGGACATCATATGAAACATCGCCCCTATCAGATTTCCTTTGAAAACCCAGACCATGACATCTTATAAAAAACATAGGAATACATGGAAAAGACTGCACTTGATCACAAGGCCGGATTTCAAATTAATATGCCCAGACGCATAGTTATCGGCGAGTCTGTTTCATCGCTTCGGTCCTTAGGCATAAGTGATAGACTCCGCTGATAGCGATTTAGCGATGAGGGAGGTGGACCCGATAACATATATATTTTGTTTAGTAAGATCGGTGGGTCTACCAAATCTCATATCGCAATGTGCACAGGCCTAGGGCTTTGCCGATTGCGATATGCGATTCAGCCGGACTCGAGATATATATATATATATATATATGTTGTATTTAATATATATATGTTGTATTTAATAACGAGGCGGGTTCGCCAAATCACATTGCATTTTATAAATGATCCCGGGCTCCGCTGGTATGCGATATGCGAAATGCTCCAGACCTGAAAATATATGTATTCCGGTTAATAAAGTCGTCGGGTCTGGTGTATTATGGCAAGCATTATGTGTTTATTTCACATGCGATAAGCGAAAAGGGGAAATTGGGCATGGTTTCGAGGTATTTCCATTATAACGAGTTACGATGGGAATAAAGATGGAATGGGAGGTTTTGAGGGGTTAAATAAATTCCAATGAGAATATGAATGAAGGGCTTAAACAAGGTTATATGTGAGGGATTTGTTAAGGGGATTTAACCATGTGGAATTGAAGATTTGACTCGTCATAGAGTTAAAATCACTGGGATGAAACAAATCATTTGGAGAGATGAAAGATCAGATTTCTAGGGGACCCATTCAAAATTTCTACCAGGGCAAGTTTTAATAGGGTGGTGGTTGTGGCCACAATAAATGGCGAACCGCTGGGCGAACCAGTTATCTTTGTTTCCAAATAAACCTTGGATAAATAACACATCAGGGTATTAAGATAAACTTAAAATGCAAACTGTACAGATGGACAAGCATGGGTTCCACTTCAACATTAATTGCTTCAGGTGGGATAAATACAAATAGCTTCTACTGACTGATGGGGTTTTGACAAGCATTCTCCAATGGTAGTATTATGGGATTTATTGACCTTCCTTTACCTGTCTCCAACTTTAAAAATCCTTTTAGGGTCATCACTGGTCTACCAATACCTATTTTAGGTGTATACCTTAACTCTTTATGTAGATATGTTTATCTGCACTTTGTATAAGAATTTCAGTGCTATATTTTCATATGATTGAATGGGGCGCAGTCATGGATCATGCCATATTTTTAAACCGCTTAAGCAAGGTTGGGCTTGCTGTGTCAACGAGTACTCTGAGCCCAACAACAGTCCCTACTCTAGCTGGCGTCCCAAACAACCTGTCCTTCCAGATTGGCAGAAGGACTTGACATTTCATTTTCTTTTAAATAAGTCCTTCCAGTTTCAGGCACAAGGATTAGAGCACAATTGGATTTTCCATAGGGTGTACGACATTGAGCTTAGCCCATGAAAGGAGGTATACTTGTAGATGACAGGTATTGGAGAATTTATTGTGGTGGATGGGACCAATGGAGAATAACTGCAAACCTTACATGTAAGTATAGGCTAGGTCTGAATGGGGTTTATTAAAAATGCAACGTTCCTCCATGCGAGTCTAGCTGTAGTTACACATTGTTGTTTTATAAAGATGCCCCTGCATGCTCCAGATATCCAGGTTATCAACGGATCTTACCCAGTTCTCAACAAATGCCAATAAGTGGCTTTGGTTTGAACTCCACAGCTGATTTTCAAGTTCTCATGGGCTGATTGAAAATTTGTTTTATTGGCAAGGTAATGATGGGTTTAGAAACAACAGAATTATTAGTAGGTTAATGAGGGAGGGAAAAGCTGAATGTGCTGAATGAGGGCAAATCTGAGAGGTAAAACGAGGCTGGAGGACTGAAATCAGTTCACTGAGAAAGGATTGTGATTCAAAATAGCAGGAAAATAAACTTTGCAAAAAAAAAAGGAAAAGACAGAAATACAACTAAACTAACAAAAAAAACACAATGAATCCTAGTCTAATCAGGAAGTAACCACCATGTGGTGGCTACTAGAAGTATCTCTTAAGATGATGGCCATTAACAAGGAGTTTCTTAGTATCTCCCTGTAGAATTTTCAATCTGTAAGTTCCCTGGCCAATTTTTTCCTCAACTCGGAGCGGGCCTAGCCATAAATGTTGGAATTTCATGTGCCCACCCTTTGGGGTGACGCTATCGGACCAGGGGGCATTTATTAGAGCATTGTGCCAATTCCCCTGGTTGTCGGTGACAGATGCGCGGATTACGCAGATGAAGTTCTTATTTAAGGATTTTGTGACTCTATTTCCTTGGGGATAATAGCTTGATGCATATCTTTTGCGAATTGACTTATCGATAGTGAATTCAATTGGCTTTAGTGATGAAAATAGGAAGCATTATCAAACATGAGAGCGTTAGGGATGCCAACCCTGTTGACAATAGATTTCCCAATGAAAGATATTACCTCGTTTTTACTCTCAGTCATAAGCTCGTCATGCTCCTTTTTAACGACGAGTTCATTTCTGAATGTCTTCCCGCAATGCAGGAGCTCAAGGATCTGCTCGTCACCTTTGAATGCCTACCAATTTGAGATGTTATCAGGTATGAATGGCCTGAAAATCAATTCAACATAATATTTATTCTTGTTTAAACTAAGATCAGGGAAAGGTTTTGCAGCGATACCAGTCATCAGATCTGCATCTTGGTTTTGCCATCGAGGTATGTGTATGATATTAGAAGAGTCAAAATTGTTAATTAAACTCCATACCTCATGTTGGTATCTTTCCAAGTGTGGTGAATTGTAATGTATCCTTTCCCTCACCTGGTACAAGATTATCTGTGAGTCACCAGAAGCTTTAAGATTTCTCACCTTCATATCAAGGGCCCTTTTCAAGCCCTATAGCAAGTCTCTGTATTCTGCCATGTCGTTGGTGCACGCGGACTCTAATCGGATGGCCATCAAATCTTGGTTCCCTTGTGGGTCAATATGAATGCTCCCAACACCTACACCTTCAAGGCAGTTAGAACCATTAAAATAGAGTGTACAAAAATTAGAGTCTAATGTTACATTAACTGAATTGCTTCCCACAAGACTAGTTTTGTCATCTACTATATTGCATGGTGGTTTGTCAGTTGGACTAAGGGGAAGAGCTTCCAACAATGTATTTATTGCAGTTCCTTCACTTGTTTTAGCATGGAATTTTCCAAAACAAGTTTCTGTGGCACAAACATTGAAACTGTAATTCCCAAGGATAGAATTGGTAAACATTACAGGTTCATTGGGACCATTTAGCTCTGTCACCACATACTTCATGTATCTTTCACGATCAACTCTCAACATATCACTCTTCCCCTTCTGAGGCAGCAAGAGATGGGACCAATCAGTTGAGAAATATCCTTTGAGTTTTGCTGACCAATCCCTACTAAGCAGCATTCCATAAGCCTCGGGTATATCAACTACCACTATATCAATGACTTGTGTGTACTATGGTTTAGCAGCCATCCAAATCAACACATCTTTCAGTTCCCCAATCACTTTCACATTTGTCCTGTCTAATTGCATAATTTGAGTCCTAGTTTTCTTAGGTATAGCATGCAGTCTTTTGGCAACAACATAAGGCATCACAGTGGACAAGGCACCAGAATCTACCAAGCAATTGTGTACATTCATGTTGAGGATTTCAAATGTGATAAGGAAAGGTGGAGTCATGGATTTTGATTTCCTCCCTATCATGGCTGCACTGACATCTTGGGGTTTTCAATTCATTTTAGATAGAGTGGCTTCCATAGCTGATGGTATTTGGGTTGTATTGGAGGTGTTGACAGGTCTGGACACTGGCTTCTTGGTTTGGCTGCTTGGGATGGTGGGAGTTTTGGAATTTCACTCATTCATAGCTTTCAGGAGCAGATCTCTTTGCTGCGTTAATTTCAGCAAATCAAAGTATGTGATATTGGCCCTAGATTTCTTAAGATCATCCACAATATTGTAATCAATGCTATAAACAAGATAGGGCAGAGTAAACATACCAGTTTTGCTATTCTTAGGTGGGAGTTTACCATTTGGAGTCGCCTTCGTTGCAGTGGGAGCTGTGTTCTCTTTCTTTGGATGGTTTTCCACTGGGGTATTCTTGGACTGACCACTTGGTCTACTCTTCTCAACAGGAATTTTGGGAGCAGGTGCCTTCAAAGGTTGGAAATCTTTCTTTGTTTGGTCAACAAGCTTCATCGCCCCTGGAAGTGGCCCTTTACTTCGTGTGTGGATTTCATTGGTGTGGATTTCTTCCATACAATCTTCTTCGTCATCATCGTTCTCATTTGTATAGAAATCCCACAGTACATTTATCTAAGATTCTTCATCCATGGGCTCTTATGCTTGATATTCTTCCTCATTTTCTTGTTCCGGCTCCAGCTCCACTATAGGTTCTTCTTTGTTAAGGAGCGACCCAATAAGAGCCAACTCTTCCATATTTAAATTCCCTTCATTGGGTGGAACAGGCAGCGTAATTTTACCATGACCACCTTCTGTTTTCTTACGATAGAATGGCTTGAAGGGCTTTTTGATGTTATAGTCTCCTCCACTACCACTAGTACTCTCTCCATGATTCCTTTTCATATCAATGACTGTGTTTGTTAGTTTCTTAATGATCCAATGTAAACCTTACACATCTGTGGTGTCCTTTTCTTTGGTTTCAACCCCCTTGTTATCACTCCCATTATTCTTCTTGGATGCCTGAGAGGCTTTCTTTTCTCCAGTTGTAGGGTGGCATGCTGTGAGACTAAGCATTTCATTCTCGACTTTTACTGCTTCATCGATAACATCTTGTAAGGTTTGTGTGTTACTCCTCTTAACCCACATCGCAGTAGGCATAGGGAGAGCAGTGATGTAGAATTCCATGAGCACCTCCTCAGTGGGTCTAGCGGTGGCTGGGATTCTGTTGAACAAGGTGTTGAACCAGATATTAAAATCCTTAACCTTTTCTTTGGTTTCCATTTTCAAACGGGATAGTTCTAGAACTAAGGCCGCAGGGGTTTTGTCATCACCATACTTGTCTAAAAAGGCTTGTTGAAAGGCAACCCACGAAGTGATTGATCCTATTCTCAAGCTAAAGTACCATGTGGAAGCTGCACCAATCAGGGTAAAAGGGAATAGGCGACAAAATATATCTTCATCAGCTACCCCCAGCATGTGCGTGGACAAGAAGAATGAATTGATATGGTTTTCAGCAGTGTCTCCCCGCTCAGGGTCGAATTTAGGCAATACTTTTTCTGCATTCTTGGGTAAGGATGCTGCTGCCCAGGTATCGACACAACATCCTAAGTGAGCCAGGGAGGTAGTCCTCCTAGAAGAGGTGGGAGTTGGCTTCCACCCGGTGGAGGAATATTAGCCATATCGAGGATAGGGATATTCTGGTTGAGGCCTTCTTCGTTAGGATTTTCCAAATTAAGCCAGGGATTGCCTTCAGACGGGGAATCCTTAGGGATTTCTTCCCAAGGAGAGTTGATACTTTGCAAAGAATCAAGCACAATATCTTCAAGAAAAGGGGTTGCAGATGTCTCTTCATTTATGTGATAGACCCTTGGTTTTCTTTTTACTGTCGGAGGTAAATATTGAAAGATAGGTAGCTATGATAGGGAACGAGTGTAAGCTCGAGTAAGTCTTCTGACTGGTTGTTCCTGAGTGACAGGATATTCCCACAGTGTTTCTTCTTCGAAATGAGGCTTTTCCGAATGAGAGGAGGGGTCTTTTAGACCTTCAAAATTCATGTATTAATCTTCTTGAATCCATGCGTGGCACTTATAGATAAAATCTTGAAAAGCTGTGGATGGCGGTTCAGGCCCTCCTTCTAGCACCAATTTGTTGACAGGGCAAATTTTCGCTACAAAAACAACTAAGTAAAACGTCCTCAAAAATTTTCCTTAGTTTACTGAACAACTAAGTAAAACATCCTAAAAAATAATTGAAGCTTTTATTCAATTTTTTTTTTTTTCAAGTTTTAGATCCCAAAATTAGTTTTGTAGTTTTGAGTGTTTTCTAGAACTTATAGAACTCTTTTGAAGAAAATTGTTTTTTGTGTTTTGAGTTTTCAAAAAGAGAAAGGTATTTTTTGTGAGCTTTAATTAGTAGTCTCGTTTTGGGTTCTTATTGGAAAAGACAAAAAAAATTTCTTTCCGTTTCCATGTTGAAAGAAATATTTGTTTCTTAAAGAATTGCATTTTCGAACTCTTTCTTTTAGCTAGAATTTCATTGAAAGAAAAACGAATTGTTTATCATTTTAGGTGCATCTTTTGAGTGTTTTTGGAGTCGAGTCTTCACACCATCAAAGTTTCATTTCCATACCTATTGACTTAAAGAACAACCTATAAAAGTAACGCTCAATTAAAATTGATCTAGCAATCTTTTTTATTTCTAGGGCTCTTATCACCAATATAGCTTAGGCTAGTATCTTGAAGTAGGGAGTAATTAACTCTCCAAGATAGTTAAAACAAACAAGTAGCTATATCTTGCGGTAGGAAATAAATCCAATTGTAATTGATACATTCTGGGAAGCTTCTCTTAAAGGAGTCAATCACGAGATCATGTTTGAACCTTTGAGACAATCAAGTCTATTTCATTGGGAAAGATAGAAGATTTGCGCGTATTATAAACGGTAAACCTCGGATTAACCATTGTCGAGGAGCCTGGGGTCACTTGTTGGTAAACCTTGGATTGATCATGTCAAGTAGCCTTCAAGGGGATTGAGCTTTGTTACTCTGCCCTTGCGCATAGATCGGATCGTAGACTATTCCCCCAGTTGTATTTGTTGCTGTTGGTAACCTTAGTGTCCATAAACTTAAGATTATTTCCTAAGGTGACAGTGAAGGACGGGTCTCACTGTACCTGGAGCAGACGTCGACTAGACTCACTTGGAATCTCTGGGGGGTTCTCTTCACTCGAGATGGTTTTGTGAAGAAACTTGTGCCAGTCTGTTTCATTAAGCAGGTTGTTGGGGTAACTGTTCCAACCGCCCTTTCTATATTAAAATTCTACGACGTTGGATTTCATCACCAACTAGTGTTTTTAGTACGGGAAGTTACTGTTTGTGTGTATTTTGAACTCTTAGATTTTTTAGGCATGTGATTCAGTTGTTTGTTTTTTAAAGACTTTAGGTGCTTTTATTGAAATTTTCTTTGTTTGCATGTGATTATTTTCATCCTACACCCAGAGATTATTATCCTTGATCCATCATGTCAAGACATTCATCTATGTTTTCCCAATCACCGGAAACATTTTTATATGGTGGTCCTTCTGTTCCTTCGGGGTACCAGTCACTTTCTGGTACCTTTTCAGGAGCAACTCCTCGACCGACTGAACATCAGTTATCACCTGGTAATAATCGAACTAAAGCGTTGAATGCAAAGAAGATTTTTATGATGTCAGGTAGTATTCCAAATCATCAACCTCAAGGTAGTCAGTTACCACCTGGGGGGCAAGGTGGTCAGTTACCGCCTGGGGGGCAAGGTGGTCAGTTACCGCCTGGGGGGCAACTTCAAGGTAGTTAGTTATCGCCTGGGGGGCAACCCCAAGGTAGTCAGTTTCCGCCTGGAGGGCTACCTCAAGGTTTTCAACCTTCAGGACAATACATACCCCAAGGTCAACCCCAAATTTAGTATATTCCTCAGGATGCTTATCAACCCCAGATTCAGTATGTGCCTCACGGTTATCAACCTCAAGGTCAGTACCCAACTCAAGGTTTCCAACCGCCTTCTGGTCAATCATTTTTACAAAGAGCTAGAAATGTACCTCCTAATTATCAGCCCTACGTTCAACCAGGTTATGGTCCTCCATATGCACAACCTTTTATGAGTACCGAAATGAACATGGTGTGGGATCTATCTCAAACTCAACAGATTTTGCAACCTAATGTGCAATTACCTTATCAAGCTGGACAACCTTTGGTTTCTGGTCCAACCCAACAACCTGTCCAACCTACGGTTCAAACCTCTGCACCTGGTTTAGTTCAGCAGCTTGGGCCTAGCTCACCTCAAACTCCGCCTCGAACTGTTGCTGCAACTACTGCATTTTCTGTTCAATCTACCACACCTGTTTCTGGAGTATCTGTAGCTCCGGTTTCTACTATCCTTGCATCAGTGCAAACTCCTCAAGTCTCTGTGCCCCAGTCAGGACCTATAGTTCAGACTTCGGTCCAGATGCCTGCAGGACAAGCTGGTCCAAGTACAATTGCCACGAGTCAACTGTACTAGGGACAATATCAATTCGGTCCTACTATACAAAGCCGAGTTTATCAGAATTGACCGTATCCTGGCTATACTTATCAACGGCCTCAACAACCCCAGTTTGGTCCGGTTAATCTTGGTTTTCTAGAAGGTTATAACATTCCTAATGCAAATCCGATTCTAGGTTATCCTGGATATCCTCCTCCTGCAGCTGGTCTCATTACACAAGGTTTTCGCGAACCTAACCGTCAGTTACCATTTATTGCAACTTTGGATTTACCTGATTTGTCGTGCCTTACGAATGATCCGATTTACTATCTTCCGTATTGGCCGCCAATGCCTAATACGTTGCCCAATGATATCCCGAAATTCGAGGGTAAGTCAGGTGAGGATCCATCAAATCATGTTATGACTTATCACCTCTGGTGTGCATCTAATTCAATCGTTGATGATTCAATTTGATTACATCTTTTTCAAATAACTCTTATTGGTCTTGCTGCTAAATGGTACATTGAGTTATCATGAGGCTTTTTTTATAATTTCAGTTAGTTAGCCACTTCTTTCTTAACTCATTTTCAGTTGCCTGTCAGATACGGCAATGGCACAGAATTGTTAACTTCACTAAAACAATCCACGTCCACATATATTATTGATCATATTCATGAATGGCGGTGTAGAAGGCATTTAGTGAAAGTTTTTATTCTGGATCAAATTTTAGCAGAATGGTTCGCTAAATCATTGTTACCTAAAATCACTAAAGATGTAGCTAAGGCAGGAGTTGTCACTGAAGAGCAAGTCATTTCTCCGGCTCAGTACCTTGACCTCTTTTATACACAGTCAGGTACTTTACACAAAAAATCCCTAATCTTCCAAAAACTACAGCTCCTTTAGGGTCTCATGCGCTGATGGTATGATTGGTTTAGTTAGTATTAAAAGCAAGAAGAAATCTTCAAAGAATTCTTCTCCTACAATAACTTTACCTGATTCCCCGAAAGGAGATTCTTCCGCTGAAGTTTCTACCGACGTCCATGTCGTAGATTCATCTACGACCAAATCCAATAGTAAAGGGGAAGAACAAAAACAATCAAAATTCAAAAGATAAAACAAATAAAAATGAATCTATTGACGAAAAACGAAAACCTCGCTATCCTTGTTTCATTTGCGACGAGGATCATTTTACCAAAGAATGCCCATATCGAGCAGAGTTTTCGAAATTTGTTAAAGGTTCTCAAACGCCTGCTGTCTTGAAGGATCCTTCTCCTACTCAAGATAGTAAAGTGGTTGCTTCTTCCTCGAATACCTCAGAAGAACCCATTATGATGATGTCTCATGTCAGGATTGCGACGTGATCGTAAGATTATGGTAGTAAAAATCCTATTGATGGTAAAGAAGCAAAATCTTCTAATTCAAACACATCAACTTCACCTCCTCCTGGTTCCGGTCTACTACAAATCGAGAAACCCAACCTTGAATTAGTAATCAAATCGCCTGCTAAAGGTATATTTCGGAAATCAGCTTTCAATCCACATGCGGGAGCTGATCAGAACTATAACATTGTTGAAGACCTGGCCATTGCCCCTTCAGCAATGTCGGCTTTGGAAGTGCTGCAATCATGCCTAGCACAGTGTAAATTACTATTGTCTGCTATAGGAGCTATTGATATTCAGGATTCGAACCTAATAATCTTCGATTTAGAGAATAGTACATGCTGCCTTCCTCATCAAATGGCTTTCCAGATTCCAGTGTTAGTCAGAAACAGACCTTGCTTTCGGATTGTGATTGATGAAGGGGCTTCTATGTGTATTATGTCGATCCAATGTTGGAAATCACTTGGTTCTCCCACACTCAATCAGTCTCCAACAATTCTAAAGGCTTTTGATGGCTGAGGGTTTCATCCTTTTAGTATTTTGGAAGATTTACCTATAGGGGTCGAAGGAAAAACCGTTAATCTAGATGTGGAAGTGGTTGATGCCCCTTTAGATTACAACCTTCTCTTGGGTCGCAGTTGGTCTTATGCTATGACTGCTATTGTTTCATCGATCTTTCGTCTTATTAAGTTTCCTCATAATGGAAAGATCGTCACAATAGACCAGCTGACTTATTTTTCATCCGACCCAGCCTCTTCAGATAGTATTCAGCATGTCGATAAAACAACTATCCCTTACAAGGATGTTGGGGTAGGTTTGATTAAAGATTCTGGTTTATTAGGAACTTTTTCCTTCCCTCCTCCTAACGTATCGCCTTCTATTGCAACTATTCATATGATTTCATCGAATACTATTACTTTTGATGATCCTCGGTTCATACCTTCTGATTCCGAGGTGGATTCATTTGATGGCACGATGCCTTTGAGTCCCTTTGAAATTGCATATCAGGTGGTACAGTCATTTTCTGATTCCTGACCTATCGCAAGGATAGTTTCTTCCTATATCAACCTCATTAAAAAATGAAACCGGATGTTGTGAGGATAGTTTCTTCCTGTATCAACCTCGTTAAAAAATGAAACTGAATGTTGCGAGGATAGTTTCTTCCTGTATCAACCTCGTTAAAAAATGAAACCGGATGTTGCGAGGATAGTTTCTTCCTATATCAACCTCGTTAAAAAATGAAACCGGATGTTGCGAGGATAGTTTCTTCCTGTATCAACCTCGTTAAAAAATGAAATCGGATGTTGCGAGGATAGTTTCTTCCTGTATCAACCTCGTTAAAAAATGAAACTGGATGTTGCGAGGATAGTTTCTTCCTGTATCAACCTCGTTAAAAAATGAAACTGGATGTCTCGAGCATAGATCCTTGTCCTGTGTCAAGCTCATTTAAAAAATGAAACAAGGGTTAGGAGCATAGTTCCTTGTCTTGGGTCAAGCTCGTTAAAAAATGAAACAAGGGTCTGGAGCATAGTTCCTTGTCTTGTGTCAAGCTCATTAAAAAATGAAACAAGGAGTCTGGAGCATAGTTCCTTGTCTTGTGTCAAGCTCGTTAAAAAATGAAACAAGGAGTCTGAAGCATAGTTCCTTGTCTTGTGTCAAGCTCGTTAAAAAATGAAACTGGATGTCTTGAGCATAGTTCCTTGTTCTGTGTCAAGCTTGTTTAAAAAATGAAACAAGGGTTATGAGGATAGTTATCTTCCTATGTCAACCTCATTAAAAAATGAAACAACTCCCTTTCCAAGTCGAGTCTTTGAGTCTTTCCAAGATCTCGAATGTGAACGTTCATTCCATCCACCTGGTTGAATGCAATGAAGCTTGGGGGGCATTACCTCGATTTGAGTCATTATGCTGGGGGCATGCGAACTTATAACAAGCATAGTTTTTCGTTTCAAGCTTGCATAAACATGAAACCGAATCCAAGCAGAGTTCTCTGTGGTTCAAGCTTGTGTAAAAATGAATCCATACCCATTTTACATCTCGTGATTATTGTCTTTATCCACTAAATTCTGTTAGATGAGCCTTGGTTGTTTTCATTCCATCGCCACCTTCTCTTTGGATGATCATATGCTTTCACTTGGTTGTTTTTCCTTTCCTAAGGGACCGTAGCTATGAGTGGTTTTGTTAGCCAGCCTCTTAACCATTACATGTTTTGAGCAGTTCCACCATTGTCGGAACCAGTTGCTACCCTTTATACCACTCGTTCCTCTAGGACGAGTCCTCTTTAAGCTCTTTTCTGACTTGTAAAATATGAAAAGATTGCCGAGTTTTTTCCTTTTTAAACTTGTTAAATGGAATTAAAAAGGCAGTCCACTTACAACTCTTTTCTGACCATATAAACATGAAAAGATCACCAGAATTTTGTCATTTCGAGTTCGATATTGGTTATGAAATGACGTGTCTTCGATCACTTTTTTACTTTTTCAAATCGAGGCCACTAATTATGAAAAGTACTCCTTGATTGTAATGGTCAAGCGGTTCTCTCAAGTATTATTTTATACTTTTGTGGGCTTGAGGGACACAAATTTATGAAAAAGGACACCCATGGAGTTTTCTTAAGTTTTTCTTCTGACTCCCTAAAATTGAAAAACACTGAGTTTCTCCTATACTGGACTCGTTAAAATTTAACAGTAAAGGACCTGTTCAATTTTAAACAGGAACGAACCACTCCTTCTTAAAGGTTCAAATTTAAAACTAAGTTGGACTCATCTGAAGGATGAGCTTATAAACAAGCAAATGTTATCCTCCTCAAGCTTGTCAAAAATAAATAGGTACTTGCCAGAAATGGTGGGGGAAAAGAGACAAAAATGAACTTGTTTGTTACACTTTGTGTTTTAGAAAAGCAGTTAACCACTCTTGAACACGACACTTTTTGTTCACCTGGGTTGGGAAATCCTTTGCCTAACAGTTAATCAAACCATATTGAAAGTCTTCAGCCGGTTTCTGGGTATTAGATTTGGGTCAATTGTCACCAGACCATCTGCAGTGTCATTATGTGTTCAAGAGGTCAGTTCAAATAAACCATTCATCTGCAAATATCTGTCATCCATTTTGACCATCCCTGAGTTAGTCCTTGCCAAATATATTTCTTCAAAACTTGATCTATGATTTCGTGTTGTGGGATTACCTACGATAGATCGCTTTCTATCGACTTCAGCTCATTATCTAGGAAGTTGATCTAGAAATCCTCAGTAGCTTGAAAGCTGCATGCCCTAATGGCATTTTTCTCGCCTTCAACGATAGGTTGCATCATTGACCTTCGATCGAATGATTCTGTGACAAGTTCGACTTCGACTCATTTATTCACATTTCATGGATTGTACTGAGTACTTTGAGAGCCATTGACATTACTAGTGGTTTCTCTCACGCTTGTTAACAGTTCACATCATCGATTGCTAATCAAGTGGTTTCTACCATGTTCAACTTCCACACATTCATTCACATGGATAGAATCGTACTAGTTCGGGAAGCAGAAATCAAGACCCTGGATCTAGTTTCCACCATCCAGGTTGCGAGGAATTTTGTTATTCATTATATAGTGGACTATTCATAAACAGATGGCTGCGCCCATACTGTGTCTACATATGTCTATACTCTTGATGTATTACAAAATCATTCCTGTATCGGAACAATTTAGTCAGTTTTGATCTGAGTATGGGAATGCCTACCTCAGCGATGATATGTTCACACACACACACACACACACACATATATATATATATATATATATATATATATATATATATATATATATATATATATATATATATATATATATATATATATATATATATATATCTATATCTATATATATATATATATATATATATATATATATATATATATGCATTGAATGTTTTTACAGGTTCCGACTGGGGTGTCCACAGGATGATCCTTGAAATGATAAAGTACTTCACTCTTCATACATGAAAGACTTCATCTTCATATATTACAGACTTCGCACTTTAGGGGGAAATCTGTTGCACAAAAAATTGTCACCTTGACATTCTGCAATCTGTGTGAGTCCATTATCACTCATACTTACCTCCTTTGCAAGTCTAAAGCCTCAGTTCTTCATATCAAGCCTTGAAAATAAGAGAAAGTCCTCAAAATTCTCTAAAACTCTGGTTCCGCACTTTCTCTTAGCATTACTTGCGGTCCCGCACCTGAAGTTCACATCCCCTACGCACCTGACCACTTTGTCTCTGTGTTATGGGTGTCAACCCCTGTAAAAGTTAAAAAGGTGCAAGTATATTCTTAAAAACTCGCTTTGAGTCATTTCTAGAAGCTTCTAGAAGGAATCTTGAGGTGGCAAGTTCGCTCCCTTAAGGTTCATGCATCCCATATCTTAAGGAGCTAACCCCTTGATGTGAGGAGCTTATCCCTTTGAAGGAGGACTCTATCCCTTCATAGGTGGACCTGTAACCTCCTTCCTTTGCACTATAAAATGAAGCATTGGGCTGGTTACTTGGGAGGTTAAAAAGCTAATTATTTTTGAGGTGAAATGCTGCTGGAACTTAGTCTTCCTAATTGAGCTTTTATGAGGAGAGATTACATACCTCTTTGATCTCATTTGGAAGAGTGTAAGGCTTGTCAAAGTAAAGGAGATACCTGTTTCGGACCCTGGGAAGAACTTCTTCAACAAGGCTGAAAAGGTTGTAAGGTTCTTCTACTTCAAAGTTAATACAAATAAGTTTGTTTTTCTCAATAAGCTGTGTTTTATGGTTTATTTTATGGATTCCTTGATCATCATAATGAACATGATTTACGATATTAGATATGCAGGTGTTATTTGATGTTTGCTTCTTTGTGATTGTAGGTTCTCAAAAGCAAACTCTTTCGGATGGTTGAAGGATGGCTGCTACAAACTAGCATTGGACTTAAGGTGGGGTCTAGACACCTCTATAGTTTTTATTTATGAATCGTATATGTTTAGAGAAGGATACATTTTCTTGTTTTCTTGTTGCTAGATATCTTTTGATACTACAGAGATCGGCCTTGTCCGCAAGATCAATTTATCTGGCCAACAGGTCTGAGCTCAGGGAGATGGCCACTAATGGGATTGGGTTATCAAGTGTGTGATCATATGTCCTTGAGTGTTGTAGTAAGTTTTTTACAAGTTGGAAATTTAGGTTCCATTTCCATAACTGAATCTTGGAATTTGGGTCATGCATAGTGACTCTCAGCTCTCATTTACCCTGGTGAGCTTGTAAAAGTGGGTAAATGTGTGGTGGGGTGTTACAACATTGTCAAAGCTCATTAAAGTCGATTCAACTCTTATCAATGTATGATATATAAAGAGACTCATTAACTCTAGCTAGAACTGTATGCTCATGGTTGCGAGGACAAAAGATGCTAAAGCATTTGATGCTTTCAAAGGTTGTAATCCATCTCACACGAAAGAAATGTTTGATATCGTCTCTAACTGTGATGGTATTTTTCAGGAACTGGGTTGATTTCCTCCCAAAAGTGAAATTCAACATGAGATCCATCTTCAATAAGATGCCACTTTTCCAACTGTGGGCATGTGCAAGATGTCGGTTGTGGAAATGGAAGAAGTCAAGAAGCAGGTGTAAGACTTGTTGGACCAAGGATTCATCATATCATCCCCATGTGGTTCACCAATTATGTTGGTGCCAAAGAAATACGATACATGGAGAATGTGTGTGGATTATTAGGTTCTCAATAAGATCAATGTAAAAATTTGATATCCTCTCTCTCGTATAGATGATTTTCTTGATCAATTGAAGAATGTTTTTTGATTTCACTAAGTTGGATTTTCACTGTAGTTACCATCATATCAAGATTGTAGAGAATGATGTATGGAAAATTGCTTTCAAAACCAAGCAAGGACTATTTGAGTGGTTGGTAATTCCATTTGGGATTTTCAATGCCCCAATTACATTCATGATGGTAATGAATGAAGTATTTCGACCATTACTAGATGAGTTTATGCTTGTATATATCTAGATGAAATTCTTGTGTTTAGTAAAACATGGGATGATCATGTAAAACGTGTTAAACAAGTATTGGATATTTTGTAAAGAGAGAAATTTTATGTAAAGTTGTCCAAATGTGAATTTGGAAAATCTTCTTTGGTGTATTTGGGTCATATTATTGGAGAAGGTCAACTAAAGATTGATCCTTCTAAATTTGATGTAATTGTAAAATGGCCTAAATTTACAAATGTAACATAAATGAGTAGCTTCTTGGGAGAATTTCAGTACTGGAGAAGATTCATAGCTAAATTCTCAGTCATTGCATCTCCTTTACATGCCTTAACTAGTGTGAAGCATATATTTTAGTGGGGAGGAAAGAAGCAGAAGGATTTCGATACTTTGAAGGAAAAGATCAACACCACGACAGTACTAGCCTTGTCATACCTTAAACAACCATTCGATATCAAGATGAATGGCAGTGGATATTCCATGGATTAAATATTGATGCAACATCGTAAACATGTTTGTTACCATTTAGAGAATTTCTCTTAAGTTTTTGTAAAATATCCCCTGTATGAAAAAGAGTTGTATTCCTTGGTTCAAAGTGTTAAGAAATGGAAGAACTACTTAATAGGGAAGGATACTATCATACATACAACCCATCAACCCTCATAGTATCTCTAGCCACAAACCAAGTTGTAGCAGGCTCATCACTTCAAGTGGATGGGATTCCTTCAATAGTTTCATCTGGTAATCAAGTATGTTGAAAAATATAATATTGATGAAGATTTTAAGGTTGTTTATGAGAGGCTAACCTATGGATCACAGGTGCAGAACTATTATTTGTAGGAAAAATTACTCTACCATCATGGCAAGTTATGTATTCCTACAAGTGAAAGAGTCCATGTAATTCAAGAAGCTCACACTTGTCTCATGTATGGTCACATTTGGGTAGGAAAAACCCTAGCATATTTGCAAAAGTTTTGTTATTGGCCTTGAATGAAAGAAATTGTAACCAAGTATGTAAAGGGGTGTGTGACGTGCTCTTTTGTAAGCTTACTAATAGAAAATTGAGGCTATACACACCATCCCCTATTCCTTCTCATCCTTGGGAGGGTATCTCCATGGATTTTGTAGGGGGGTTTCCTTTATCAAAAAAGGGTCATGACTACATGTATGTAGTAGTGGATAAGTTTAGCAAGATTCTTGTCTTGATTCGATGTAAAAATAAAATTGCTATTGAGTAGACTACTCAACTTTTCTTTCAGCATGTATGGGTCCATTTTGGACTACCCACATCCATTGTTTCTAATTGAGAATCTCAATTCCTTGGAGAGTTTTGGAAAAGCTTGTTAAAGATGATGGACACCAAACTAAAGAGGAGTATGGCTTTCCATCAATAAACTGACGGACAAAAAAAGGTCTTCAACAGAAGATTGGTTCATTTTCCCCGAGGGTATTGCAAAAAACATCTGAAGTTGTGGGATCAATAGATGCATTATGTTCAACATGCATACTACAAGGCTTTGCACTCTTCTACTCAAAGTTCACCATTTAAGACATGCTTTGGGTACCTACTAAAAGCGCTCTTAGATTTTGTCTTTGGGAAGGAAAAGGATTCCAATAAATGAAGCGATGAAGACAAAGCTCACAAGTTCATTCAAAGGATCTAAATGCTTCATCAAATATTGTAGGAACATTTCGAGAAGTTTCAGGCACAGTATAAGGCCTGACATGACAACTGCAAAGTTGATCATCAATTCCAGTTTGGAGACAAATTATGACTTCACATAAGCAAGGATATGTTGAAGGGAGAAGGTAAGAAGTTGAAACCAATCATATATAGTCCATTCACCATCTTAAAAAAGATTGGAACAAATTCTTATTTCCTTAATCTTTCAGCCTATATGTAGATGTATTTCGTAGTAAACATTGAGAACTTGAAACTTTATGAACCGCCCATGATCATAGATCCAAAGGATAGTGGTCAAGTTCCATCAGTGGATGATTTTGCTCCAAAATACTTGGACAAGTTTCCCAAATACATAATACTAGACAAACGAACCAGGACTTCATGATGGTGAGATGTGGAATACCTTCGAGTGGGTTTCAAAAGAATGCATCCTAGTAAGGCATGATGGATTGAAAAGGATAAAGTGAGTGAATAATTCCCTCACCTAATTGTTGATTGATAACGATTTTGGAGGCCCAAAAGCTCCTCAGTGGGGAGGAATGATCCAAGAGGATACCAAAAGGCTCAAAATTTAAAGTCCTAAAATTTAAGAAAAACAAACACCAATTCATAGATCTCGTCGAGATTATACCAATGACATGAACAACACCTCAATATGAGTTTGTATGACAAATTTATGCCCATCTAAAGTTTGGTACAAACAACAAAACATTATCGAGGTAGGATCCATAGAGTTCCATGTGGAACTCCCACATGATGCCACGTGGTAGTCCAATTAGCAATCCCAGTTAGTAGCGATGGAGCCCACATGGGATGACATGGAAAGTATGGACAACATGTGGTGAGTTGACATGATGGGTGACTGGACACACATGTGGGCTAATGGAAAGGTTCCATATGGCCCTATAAAATGGTGCCACATGGAACCCAGCTGGAAACCCATGAGGGCCCAACCAACCCGCAGATGCATGGAAAGATTTAACGTGTCGAAAGGTCAAAGGTTGGGTGGTTCCCACGTAGGTTATAATGAACAATCATATATATAATACGCCAAAGTCCAAGTGGGGAGGCTTGTGGAGCTTGACCTCAGAACCTCTCCCAACCATATGATTTTACATAATAGAGATAACCAACATGCCCAACATGATACATTGGTTTTTACACCAAAAATAACTTATTTAAATGATCTTTAGACCAGTGCAGAGGACAGATGTCAAGTCGTGGAGAGAAGGCCAAGTGGAACTCTATGCAATGGAGTTGTGCCGGGTGGGCACGATTTTTGAGAAATATTCTATAATATATTCTAGAGAATATTTTGTAGTAATATTACTAGAATATTATGATTGTTGTGGCATCTTGAAGATTACCTAAGGGGTATAGAGGTGAAATTTATAGAACCTAGTCAAGTTTATACTCATTTTTCACAAAATTTCGCAAGGAATCCATTGGTGCAGTTTGAATTGGGATCTAGCAATAGAATTTTAAGTCACTCCCAGAAGTGAGATATTTCCATGTATTTTTCCATGTACTTGCCATTATTTTGCTGAGATAATATCGAGGCCTCTCCACTTTGAAGCAAGGCCCGAAGACATAGCTCATACATTGTGAGTGAAATACATTAACAAATCTCTGTGTATTGTCTATGTTGTCTTCATTTTGTGTTGCTTCTTCATGGATGTCGCATTTATGGTATTTCATGCTCTTTAACCAATTATGTTTAGCATCATTAAAGGAAAGATCTTGTATCATTCATATTTTTCTAAAAAAAAAATTAGAGATTAATGAGGTTGAAACATAGGTGTGCTATGAAAGATATAGTATGTTAGATTCTCAGATTCTAGAAATTGTGGTTGCATGGATTTCAGACACCAAAAATACTAGAGGCAACACAAATCACTATATCTCTATGATTGACCTTTATTGGCATGTTAAAATACTTCTTGGGAAGGCCCTATGATAAAAATTGAAGAATCAAACTTTATTAATAAAGTTGGGCATCTCTTAGGTGAGAGGCTGCACCTAGAGACTGCCTCTAGCAAAACACTCTACGTTCTTTCTCACAAAGGACTGTTACATATAAACTAGCACATAAACAAGGTGGTTTGAACCACTCCCTAAATAATCATATCTTATACCTAATCAGAGGGTCTCAATCCTATCCTACAACAACAAACAACCAAATTTGGAAAATAGTAATTTTCTCCATTAATTCTAACACTTCCCCTTAATGGAGAAAGGGTGCTTGGAAAAATAGCATACGCCTATTGGTCTAGTCTTAGCTAGGCTTACAATAGTACATAAAAAACTTGGTAACTGAGCTTTCATTTTTGTCTTCTTGCTTGAAAGCCCATGCTTGTTCATTTGTTGGTGAAGTTTTATCTCCTCTTTTCTTGCCATAAGGTAGTGATGCAACTTCTCCTCCTTTTTACGTTTTCTACCCCAAAGGAGGAACGCTTGAACTCTTATCCTCCTCTTTCTTGATCTCAATTATAGGCTAACATTCAATGTTGTAGGTTCTTTGCACTTTTCAATTGTTTCTTCTCGAATGCCAATATCTGCACACTTAAAAACAATGTTAGATTCATAAAGAGGAACATATTGGCTCTTGTCTTCCTACTCCTTCAAGAGAACTTTTATTTCTCCATCTCTCTTTGCTAACATAGTTTGTTGATTCATGCCTTCAACCTCTTTACTCAATTATGTTGCTGCAAACATGTTGTCTTGCATTTGATTTGTATATGGAGATAGAATTTTTTTCTCATTGAACAAAAACTCATTAATAAGATGCTTTTCATGCATCATATTGATCCACTCATCATGAGATACACAAGTCTCATCAAATTTGACGTCATAGGTCTCTGCATCAGGGAAGCTTTCTTCATAAAAAAATTCAAATTCTACAATAATGGTTGTATCTTCATCATCACATGTTTTAATGTCAATTACATGCTCACGTTCATCACCCCTCATTGCATCTTCAATGTTGACATGTTTAGTTTCACAATCAGTTATGGGATTGAAAACACAATCATCATTTTCAAGAGAAATACCTTCATCATCTTTGCCCTCATTCAAACTATACTTCATTTCTAAAATATCCTACAAAACTTTTGCATTTTGAATCTTACCATATTCATGTAGTATTCTGAACCTGATGTTTTCATCTAATGCAAATATTATAAGACGTAATGTTGATGCATCTCCACTATCATATTTTAAATTGATAGCATCTTCAACATAATTCAATAAATTTACCTTCCATAATGTTGTTTTCATTTCAGTTGCCCAGCTTTCATAATTCATACCTGAAAAAGAGGGTAGATCCGACATTAACCTCTTAACGATTTCATCAAATTCTAGATCTGCATCATGATCCTTGACTTGATCAGCTATAAGTCCATCAACGTCGACTGGAAACTCTTCACCAAATTCAACAAAACAATATATTGCATTTGTCCCTTGATGCTTTCTCCTTAGTTTCCTTCGAGACTCTTTTAGTCTCCTTTGTTGACCCATTTCTCCTTCTATTTTCTCCCTTGCATCAAGTGCGTAATAATGGTCCCACTCCTTAGATCAAGCAATCTACAACGTCCTAAATTGAAACCAATAACTATCCACGTAGAGATCGATAATCCTTTCTTGCTTTGAAGTTTATCTCGATGCCCAGAACAACAAATAGCAGAAATTAAAGAAGAAAATGAAGACACAGCAAAACTGTAAATGGAATGACCGTCATGAATCTCCTTGCCTTTGATCTATTGTCGAGAATGCACAACAGAACTGTAAGTAAATGGAACGAAAAACAACTTGGCTCGTATCTTTTCATGGATCACCTCCCTCTCGTCATGCAAGAACAACAGGCACAAAAAACAAAATATCTGATGACCAATATTGATGCTGACTTCGCGGATCTGACTATTATAATGAAGAAATTGAATGTCTGCACTGTTATTAATTCACTACAGAACTACAGACGTTTCATATGCCTGGTGATGAATGCGCAAGTAGGCATTGAATGATTTAGTTGTCTCTCACAAACAGAAATGACCTACTTGCAGGTCTAGCACTGAAACCTCCAACAACTCGACCTCGCACATTTCTTTACTACTCGGCTTCACCAATTTGAAAAACTGATCCCTGTCTTAGCCTTTAGACATCCCATATCATACACCATAGTATGCAACTTTGATCAAAAGGAATACAAATGTGCATAGGTTCAAAGACAAGGTGCTAATGATGTGGATGTTGATGACAAGCCCGAAGTTAGGAGTTCGTGACCCCACGAAACCTTGTAGGCCCAGAAATAGAAGCCCAGACTCTAAAACTTAAGCCATAAAAGATCTAGCGTTCACATCAAACACTGAAACATTTCACAAAACTTCAAAACCTGTCCTCAGAAGGGAGCCAATTTCACTTGAAAAACAAATCCATGACAATTTCACTTGAAAAAACCAGATCCATGACAATTTCATCTGAAAAGTAGATTACCGTGGAAGAGCCAATTTCAAAACTAGATCCACTTGTCCACAAGATCGAACAGAATCATCTCGACAAAGGGATGGAGATCTCGAACAGGCTGCTCTCACTCCATCTCTCTCACTCAACAAGTCGTTGTACAGGAAGTTCGGCTTGTCATCTCCAAGGTGGAAACAGTTCAACAACTTTATCGAGATGCATAAGCACACCTGCGGAGCGCACATACAACAGATCTATCCTGCTCTGAATTTTCTGATGCTAGCATGGATCGGAAGCTTGCCACACACCTCCGCCTGCCCAATATCACTGTGCTTTTTTTGTCAACCATGTTGGCTCACTACTCTTCTGCTGCACTTCATCATTGGCTCCTTCCACCAATAACGCAGGTTTCAATGAGTTAACCTCGCCCAATTCACGAACCTCCTATGCAGATGGACATGTGATTTGATCCAGTGGTTGCTAAGCTACTGAGCCCAAAACGTTTCTTCACACAGGATGGCAGCGATCCACACCCTTCACGCAGCAATCCACTGACCCGCAGCCTTCGGGCCTCACCACACCTCCACTGCGCCACTGAGAGAGATCTTTCCCTCACTCTAAGCTCCTCCTCTGCCATAGTCCATCGCTCGGCCAACAACCTCCACCTGGCAGCTGCACGATTTCAGTGCCACGAGAAAAGCCACCACTAGCACGGGAACTGATCTGCAAGTCGTCGCCCTACCACGGTCACTCCACGCTGCTTCTTGGAAAATAAAACACGCAGATGACTTTCACAGTGATCCACTGTTGGAAGAAACTGGAAGTAATTCCAACTACCCATAACCAATTTTCAATTGTGATTTTAATGCAGTATCTAGAAAGTGTTGACAAAGGGGCAAGCTTCTTCAGGAAGCCACCGCCTGAATTGATATCCAGAAGTTTCTCCATCCTGTATATATACCAGTTTAATCGATGAATGGAAGAATGTGTATGTTGTGAAGTTCTAAACTCTGTGTTTGTGTTTATGAGTTGTGTGCCTCTACTCTCTGTCATGGTATCAAAGCGAGGTTGAGGGCTGAGTGTGAGAGCTCGCTGTGTGTGCAAGTCGAGCGATCGGAGTGAGTGAAATATCACTGTGTGAGGTTCGAGAGACCTTGTGTTGCAGAGAAAGATTGATTGTGTGAGAGAATTGTGAGCGGTTCTGCATTTCATTGACACTGTTTGTGTTTGTGAGCGCTTGAGCGCTGCTGCTATTCATACAAGTGACAGCTATGGATCGAAGGTTGCGAGATAGTAGTCAGTTGTGCGGTGAGCATGGAGAAGTTTGCTGAAGCGGAGATCGGATCTGGAGACGTGTGTTCTGCCAGAATTAGAGGGATTCAAAGGGTAATCTGGAGCTTTCTCTATTTTGGTGCGCATCCAGGCATTGTATTGTTATACAATGCTTATCCCAACATAAAACTGGGGAACGTTTGGCTTTTTATTATACGAGTTATTTTAATTATTGCAAGTTAGATCACGAGCATGTAATAGTTCAGGTGATTTTGCTAGAAACTACTCCGTTTGAGATAATTATAATTTGAGATCAATGCACACTCTATAGGGAAAGTATTTTACATGTCTATAATTAGAAAGTTGGGCAAAAGAATTTACAAATTAAAAAAAAAAAGAGATTTGGAAATTTTTAATAGTGGAAAGGAGTTACGATTTTTATGGTGCATGAGTGGTGAAAAGGTTTCTGAGATTTAGTGAAAATTGGTGCATTTGGATTTAGATTTGGTGGCATTTTGGTGATTGGATAAAGTTTTTACATCATGGCAAATTTGTTGCTTGATACTTATATGAATGAATCCACCAAACTTGATGGAGAAAACTATGTGAATTGGAAATTCAAGTTAATGACTGTTTTAGAAGGAAATAATTTGTGGTCCATTGTAAGTGGGGATGAGCCCAAACCCATTGTTGCAGGTTCTATTCCAGATTGGGAGAGAAGGGAGACAAAAGCAAAGGTGTTGCTGCGTATGTCCGTAAAGGACAACATTATTCCTCACATCAGAGATTGCAAGACATCAAAAGAAACATGGGATATGTTGAAGAGTTTGTATGAAACAACAAATACAAACCGAATCTTGCTTTTGAAGACTAAGCTTTTATCTCTAAAAATGGAAGCAAATCAAAGTATAAGCGATCTCATATCTCGTTTCAAAGATTTAAGTGATAAGTTAGGAGATATTGGTGAAAAGGTGTCTAGTACTGACTTAGTCACCATCATATTAAATGGCTTAGTGCAAGATTATCAATTTTTTGTTTCAAGTCTTGCAGCTAGAGAGAAACCCCCTTCATTTGATGAATTGACAGGAATTATTCTACAAGAGGAGGAGAGAATGAAGAGCTTTAATTTGGGCTCTAGTAGTTCAAATTTGGCATTGGTGGCTAAGGGAAAATATCCATACAGAGGCAAGCCATGGGACAAGAACAAAGGAGTCAAGTTTCAAGCAAAACAAAAAGGTATGACACAGTCTAAATTTCCAATCCATAAGAGAAATGATGAGTGTTATTATTGTGGCAAACTTGGGCATCATTCTAAAGATTGTTATAAAAGGAAATATAATGAGTCTAGGCAAAGAAACAGAAGGCATAATGGAAATTTTGTGGACAAAGATACCTCAATCAGTGATGGATTTAAAAATCTTAAATTGTTTGTTTCTGATGCTGCATTATCTGTGGAAAATGATGATAAGAATGCTTCGTTCATTGATTTTGGTGCATCACTACATATGTCTTGTAATAAGGAGTGGTTTGATGAATATCATGAAAACATTGATGGAACATATGTTTGCCTAGGAGATAAC
The DNA here is from genome assembly GCA_031772625.1 of Pinus tabuliformis. Taxonomy (NCBI): domain Eukaryota; kingdom Viridiplantae; phylum Streptophyta; class Pinopsida; order Pinales; family Pinaceae; genus Pinus; species Pinus tabuliformis. The sequence goes on along the minus strand of CM062820.1, from coordinate 1,751,103,597 downwards.
AGATCACTTAAAGTTCAAGGTTATGGAGTAATAGGTGTGAATTTGCCTAATGGACAAGAGAAACAGATTCATAATGTGATGTATGTTCCTAATATCAAAAACAATTTAATCTCTGTTTCTACTATTACTGACCAAGACCTGAAGGTGGAATTTGTTAAATCACAGTGTGTAGTGAAAGACATTCAAGATAAGTACAAGGTTATTGCCATAAGAACCAGAGTTGGAGGCTTGTATAAGCTGGATGTAACCAGGAAAAGTCATCAAGCTTTGGCATCTACAACAACATCAACAGTAGATTTATGGCATCAAAGGTATGGACATCTAAATCACAAAGATTTAATGCTACTTCAAAAGAACACTATGGTTGAAGGGCTTCCTGTCTTGAAGAATGATCATGTTGAATGTGAAGCATGTGTACTTGGCAAGCAACATAGGGAGGAATTTCCTATACATAAAGAAAAAAGGCAAAAGGAAATACTTGAATTAATTCATACTGATGTACTTGGACCTATGCAAACTAGATCTATTGGTGGAGCATGGTATTTTCTTATTTTTGTGGATGATAGATCTAGGTATACATGGGTTTATTTCATAAGAAAGAAGAGTGATGTTTTTGAGTATTTTAAAGAATTTAAGAATACGATAGAAAAACAACTGATAATTACATCAAAATTTTGAGATCTGATCAAGGGGGAGAATTCAAATCAAGAATTTTGCAACAATTCACAGTGCGAGATACACCTCAGCAAAATGGAGTTGCTGAGAGGAAAAACAGAACACTAGTTGAATGTGCACGTAGTATGCTTCAAGGTAAAAAAAATCTCTAATGTTTTTTGGGCTGAAGCCAGGAATACTGTTGTTTATTTGAAAAATAGAAGTCCAACCAAAAGTTTAGAGCTTAAAACACCTTTTGAAGCATTTTATGGGTACAAACCAAAAGTGAGTCATCTAAGAGTTTTTGGTTGAAGGAATTTGCTCATATTCCAAAAGATGAAAGAAGAAAACTTGATGCAAAGTCAATTAAGTGCATATTTATTGGTTATTGTGATAATCAGAAAGCATACAAGTTGTTTGATCCCAGTACTCATAGACTGCTTGCAAGTAGGGATGTGGTGTTTCATGAGATTGCAAATGAAGGTGATAAAATAAATAATACTAGTGTATGGCATGATATTGATGATTATGTCAAACTAGATACAAGTGTTGAACAAGAACAGGAATAGGTACAAGTTCAAGAACAAGTAGCATCAAGCAGTCAAGACACTCCAAAGAGAGGAGAGGAGACTCTCCAAAGCCAAAAGAAAGATGGAAATAGCAAAACTCCAAGAAGGTCATCACGTCGAAGTCAGGTACCTGTAAAGTATAAAGATTATGCATTAATGTCTCATGTTATGAATGTTGTAGACCCTTCAAGCTATGATGAAGCTAAGGAATATGAAGAATGGAGAAATGCAATGAATGAAGACTATAACTCTATAATGAAGAATGACACATGGGAATTAACAGAATTTCCTAAAAATAAAGTTCCCATTGGATGCAAATGGCTTTATAAATCTAAATTTAATGATGATGGAAGTATTGATAAACATAAAGCTAGATTGGTTGCAAACGGATATTCACAAAAGGAGGGAATTGATTATGAAGATACTTTTGCACCTATAGCTAAGTTGAACACAATAAGAATCATGATTGCATTAGCTACAAAATATAATTGGAAAATGCATCAGTTATATGTCAAATTTGCATTTTTGAATGGTGAGTTAAAAGAAGAAGTTTATTTAGTACAGCCTGAAGGGTTTGTAAAACAGGGACAGGAGCATCTGGTTTGCAGGTTAAAGAAAGCTTTATATGGCTTGAAACAAGCACCAAGATCATGGTATGTGAAAATTGATTCTTTCTTTTATGAGAAAGGTTTTATGAGAAGCAAGAATGATCCTAACTTATACATCAAGGAAGATGAAGACAAGAATGTTGCTTTAATATCTGTATATGTTGATGATCTTATCATAACAGGAAATGCATGCAAGTTGATTGAAGAAATTAAAAATCAGTTGTCACATGTATTTGAGATGAAGGATCTTGGTGAATTGCATTATTGTTTAGGTCTTGAAGTTTGGAGGGAACCTGGTAAGACACTAATCACACAAAGCAAATATACAAGGGAAATCCTTAAAAGATTCAATATGATTGAATGCAAGGCAACATCTACTCCTTTAGAATAGAATGTCAAATTGTGCAGTGATGATGGAACCAAAGAGGTGAATGGAACTATGTACCGTCAACTGGTGGGAAGTCTGAACTATCTCACCACTACCAGGCCAGATATAGCATATTCTGTCAGCATACTTAGTCAGTTCATGGCTAAGCCTTGTGAAAACCATTGGAAAGCAGCAAAGAAAGTCCTTCGATATCTGAAAGGAACACTTAATTTTGGTATTATGTATACTAATGAATTTGATGTTGAATTGGCAGGTTATTCTGATTCCGACTGGGCTGGAAATCTAGATGATAGGAAATCTACTACTGGATACGTGTTCAATATTGGTTCAGGACCAATATCATGGAGCAGTAAGAAACAACCAATTGTTTCATTGTCATCCATTGAAGCTGAATATAAAGCATTATGTAGTGCTACTTGTGAAGCAATATGGCTCAGGAGGATACTTGAAGATGTTGGAGAAACACAACAAGCACCTACAGTAATCAGATGTGACAATCAAAGCACTATCATATTGGCAAACAATCCTATATATCATGCAAGGACAAAACACATTGAGACACAACATCATTCTGTAAGAGAAAAATTGTAATCAAAAGAAATTGACTTATCATATTGTAGTACAAATGAAAATGTGGCTGACATATTCACCAAGCCTCTTGGAAAGGCTAAATTTGAAATGTGTAGAAGTAAGTTGTGCATTGTAGAAAATCCAAATTATGTTGTAAGCCTAGCTGAGACTTAGACCAACAGGCATATCAGATGTTTGTTATATAGTTGGAATTAAGGGGGAGTGTTGGAAGAAACTAGAAGTAATTCCAACTACCCAGAACCAATTTTCAACTGTGATTTTAATGCAATATCTAGAAAGTGTTGACAAAGGGGCAAGCTTCTTCAAGAAGCCACCGCCTGAATTGATATCCAGAAGTTTCTCCATCCTGTATATATACCAGTTTAATCGATGAATGGAAGCATGTGTATGTTGTGAAGTTCTAAATTGTGTGTTTGTGTTTATGAGTTGTGCGCCTCTGCTCTCTAATATCCACTGATTTGCAGCCTTCGAGCCTCACCACGCCTCCACTACGCCACCGAGAGAGCTCTTCCTTTGCCAACAACATGGGTTTCTCTGCTCTCAGCTTCACATCAACACGAGGCTCCTCCGCACATTTAGCAACCAGCACATCTCCGTAACTCCTCCACACATTTAGTGCCCATCACACCTCAGAGTCTACTCCACGACCACTAGCAGCCACAGCCCAGCTCGCTCGCTTGTTCCTTCACCGATCGACTTTCGTTCACGCATATCCTCCACTCAGGCATACATGCACATTCTCAGCCTTGAAGCTCTGATACCATGATAAAAATTGAAGAATCAAACTTTATTAATCAAGCTGGGCAGCTCTCAAGTGAGAGACTGCACCTGGAGACTGCCACTGGTAGAACGCTCTACATTCTTTCTCACAAAGGCCTGTTACATATAAACTAGCACATAAACATGGTGGTTTGAACCACTCCCTAAATAATAGGATCTTAGACCTAATCAGAGGGTCTCAATCCTATCCTACAACAACAAACAACCAAATGTGGAAAAGACTAACTTTCTCCATTAATTCTAACATCCTCCTTAATAGGCACGAAGCTCAAGACTACCTTCTACACAAACTTGAGGATTTGAAGGGGTTAGTGTTGGATGTGGAGGACCTTCTTGCTTTTCTCCGGCCTTCATGCTGCAAAGAAGTAGATCAACTCATCAATTTGGACACCTCCTTGTCTTTTTAATGCTCAGGGTTTTCATTACTATATTTATGTTTAAGTTGTATAGTTTTTCAATCACCATGCTTGTTTCTACAAGGGATGACTCCTCTCATAAAGGGACCGACCTTTTTCTTTTTAAAAAAACTAAGGTTTATATTAGTCATGTAATCCAATAAGACTAGTTATATCTTGAAACCTTTAATTATCTATATCCCCTTGTATGGGCTAACAAAACTAGCTAATATCTTTATATTTTGAATATGGTTGTCATCCATTATTTTTTGTATTAAGGATCAACAACTATTCTATCTTTGTTCTGATTTTCCTTATAGAAAACTAAAAACAACAAGCGACTTTAAACACAAGTATAATTTTACTAGATTATCAATAAAACTTATTTAAAATATTAATATGTTTTTTAAAATATTTTAACATTTAATCATTCCACATATAAGTTTCAACATTCCCAAAAACATAATAACACTTATAAAACTTCACATGCACATGACTGATTCTTTTGCGATAATATTACTCTTTTCAAAAAAGTCTACTAATAACTACTTTTTGATTATTGTGAATGATTATGTTTATATTCAACAATAGTTTATATATAAACGTGGATTTAAAATGATCCCAATTAAAATCCCACTGCTTACTGGTTTCGAGCTAGGGTGACAGCTGAGATTCCTAAAATATTGGTGATTCATTTACTTTTTAGAGCATCTAATCTGGATATCTGGTTTAATTTATGTCCGTGCTTTGCAATTATAACGTAGGCTAGTTTAATAATATTATTTAATTAGATCTCGTAAACCTAAAAGGATCTGGATATCTGGTTTAATTTAAGTCCGTGCTTTGCAATTATAAAGTAGGTTAGTTTAATAATATTATTTAATTAGATCTCGTAAACCTAAAAGGTATTTGAGTTTACGTACAATGTTAATAATAACAGTAATATCTCGTGACTTTGCGATTATAAAAGAGCTTTATATTGATTTGAAAATAGTATTAATATAGATTCAGCATTGAACCACTAAAATAAAATCGCCATCCTCCAAAACAAAGCAGTGACATGATTCAAATAAATAAAATAAAATAATATCCATGTGCATTCTAGTGCGAATGCATCGTTCCAGCACCTACCTATGTCTGTCTTGACGGCGGCCGATTTTTTTGGAAACAGTAGAGCAGCTGGACAGCCTCAAGTACGAAATAAAAAACCTAAACTTATTATGAGATTCAAACTTTCTATGATAAGTCAGCATGGAAGTGAAGCACCTCTGCTCAAAACGATGAACTTTCATGATATATGTGCGAGGAATCACTGCATCTTTATTTAATCTATAATTTTTAGTTTGAAATTTTAGTTACTGGGATTTTAGTTATCGGGTTGGAAAGATTTGGAAAGATTATTAACATTGGTGAATTTTGGTATAATTTTAAATTTTTCATAGTATCATAGCTTGGACCAGGTTTAATTTTTCCAAACTAGGTTTAAAGAGGGTGTTGGAGGAATCAATTACAAATTACAACAAACACAGGCAGAAACACCAGCAAAACGTGAGACAAAGCTCACACAACTTCATTAAAAACATTTGCTCAATTACATCACACTTATATAGGAAACTCACAACTAATTCTGGCAACCAATTCCTAACCACTCACAACTAATTCTGTTCAACCAATTCACAACTAATTCTATTTCTGCATTATTCTCACATCCTCCCTTAATGGAGAAATGGATTTTCTACAATACCTAACTGACTTCTAAAAACTTCAAATTTGATTTTACCAAGGGGCTTAGTAAATATATCAGCCACATTATCCTTGGTGTTACAAAATATCAATCCAATTTCATTTGACTCAATTTTCTCACGTACAAAGTGGTACTGTAACTCAACGTGTTTTGTTCTAGCATGGTAAACTGGATTATGTGCTAATTTGATAGCACTCTGATTATCACAATTGATACATGTTGCACCACTTTGCGCTTCTTCAAGATCTGCAAGAATTCTCCGCAACCAAATAGCTTCACAGGTGGCATTGGTCAAAGCTTTGTACTCTGATTCTGTTGATGATAAAGAAACAGTTGGTTGTTTCTTACTACTCCAAGATACGACCCCTGATCCAATATGAAATGCATAGCCAGAGGTAGATCGTCTGTCATCTGGATTTCCTGCCCAATCTGAATTAGAAAAACTTGTCAGTGCAACATCAGATTCATCAGTATACATAATACCAAGATTCACTGTTCCTTTTAAGTATCGGAGAACTTTCTTTGCAGCATTCCAGTGATTTCCTGAAGGCTTAGCCATGAATTGACTAAGGATACTGACTGAGTATGCAATGTCTGGTCTGGTAGTGGTGAGATAGTTCAAACTTCCCACTAACTGACGATATAATGTTCCATCTGCCTCTTTCGATCCATCTTCTTTGTACAACTTTGCATTCTGTTCTAAGGGAGTTGACATAGCTTTGCAATCTGTCATATTGAACTTTTTAAGAATCTCCTTTGTATATTTGCTTTGAGTGATCAAAGTTTTACCAGATTCTCTCCATACCTCAATTCCTAAACAGTAATGCATTTCACCCAAATCTTTCATTTCAAATTCCTGTGACAACTGAACTTTAATTTCTTCAATTAACTTGTGAGCACTGCCTGTTATAATGAGATCATCCACATACAAAGATATTAAAGCAACATTTCCTTTTTCATCTTTCTTAACATACAAGTTAGGATCATTTTTGCTTTTTACAAATCCATTCTGAAGAAAGAAGGTATCAATCTTTACATACCATGATCTTGGTGCCTGTTTCAAACCATACAATGCCTTTCTTAACCTGCAAACCAGATGCTCCTGTCCCTGTTTGACAAACCCTTCAGGTTGAACCAAATAAACTTCTTCCTTTAAATCACCATTTAGAAAAGCAGATTTAACATCCAATTGATGTATGTTCCAATTATGTTTTGTGGCTAAGGCAATCAGTAATCTAATTGTATTCAACTTAGCTACTGGTGCAAAAGTGTCTTCATAATCAATTCCCTCCTTTTGAGCATATCCTTTTGCTACTAATCTTGCCTTAAATTTATCAATTGTACCATCTGCTTTAAATTTCGTTTTGTACAACCATTTGCTTCCAATTGGAACTTTATTTTCAGGAAGTTCTACTAATTCCCATGTTTGATTTTTCATAAGAGAAGCATACTCATCATTCATAGCATTAATCCATGGTTCATGTTGTTTAGCCTGCTCATAATCAATTGGTTCTTCAACATTCATTATATTAGACATTAAGGCATAGTCTCTATACCTTGCAGGAAGCCGAGTCTGTCGGGACGACCTTCTTGGTGCTTCAATGCCTGTGGGTGTTCCATCCATGATTCGTCGGCTTTGAGGTGAATCACCCCCTTGTGATGACTCACTGCTGCTAGATGTGCTCGTACTGCTACTATCATCCTGATCCTGTACCTGTACCTGGACCGGTTCCTGTTCCTGCTTAATCAAAGTATCAAGTTTGATATGTGCATCATTAGATATATGCCATGTATCATTCTTTGTATTACTTTTATCAGTCTGCTCATGAAACAATACATCACGACTTGCAAATAGTTTATGGGAACTTGGATCAAACAATTTATAGGCTTTCTGATCCGTACAATATCCAATGAAAACACACTTGATGGACTTGGCATCAAGTTTTCTTCTGTTAGCCTTAGGAATATGAGCAAAAGCAGTACATCCAAAGACTTTGAAATGACTCACATCAGGTTTATAACCATGAAGAGCCTCAAAAGGAGTTTGAAAAACTAATTGCTTAGTGGGACATCGATTCTTCAGATAAACATCAGTGTTAATGGCTTCTGCCCAGAAACCATTAGAGATGTTCTTACCTTGCAGCATACTACGAGCAGATTCCACGAAGGTTCTATTCCATCGCTCAGCAACCCCATTTTGCTGAGGGGTATGTGGCACTGTGAACTGTTGTTGAATTCCATTAGATTTACAATAGGTGTTAAATGCTTTTGATTTATATTCACCCCCTTGATCAGATCTGAGTATTTTAATGCACTTTCCTGTTTGTTTTTCAACCATAGTTCGAAACTCTTTAAAATACTCAAATATGTCACTTTTCCTTCTAATGAAATAGACCCAGGTATACCTAGATCTATCATCAATAAAAATAACAAAGTATGAAGCACCACCAAGAGACCTAGTTTGCATAGGGCCACATACATCAGTGTGAATTAATTCAAGTATATCATACTTTCGTTTCTCAGTATGAACAGGAAACTCTTCTCTATGCTGCTTACCAAGTGCACAAGCTTCACATGGTAAATGTTCACACGTTATAACAGGAAGACCTCCAACCATTGATTTCCTTTGTAACAACGATAAATCATTGTAATTTAAGTGCCCATACCTGTGATGCCATAATTCTGCTGTCGATGTCTCGTTGGATGTCAATGCAACATGGCGCTTCACTGTCACATCCAATCTGTATAATCCTCCAACCCTGGTACCTGTAGAAACAACCCTGTAGTGGTCCTGAACATCTTTCACTATACACCCCAATTTACCAAATTCTACTTTTAAATGATTATCAGTGATAGTGGAAACAGATAGCAAATTCTTTTTGAGAGCAGGGACATACATCACATTATGAATCTGTCGCATTTGGCCATTAGGTAAGTACACATTTATTATGCCATAGCCTTGAACTCTAAGTGACCTGTCATCTCCTAGGTAAATGTGTGTACCATCAGATTTCTCATAATATTTATCATACCATTCTTTATTACAAGTCATGTGTGCCGATGCACCAGAATCTATAAACCAAGCATTCTCATCATCAGTTTCAGCAGACAATGCAGCATCAGAAAGAAATAACTTAAGATTTTTAAATCCATCATTCACTGAGGTGTCTCTGTTTATGTAATTTCCATTATGCCTGCTATGTCTTTGATTTGATTCATTATTCTTTCTCCTATAGCAATCTTTAGCCAGATGTCCAGGTTTTCCACAATAATCACATTCAATGTTCCTTTTAACATAAGAATCAGGAGGTGCCATACCTTTTTGCTTTGCTTGAAAACGGCCTCTGTTCCTGTCCCATGGTCTCCCTCGGAATGGTCTTTTGCCTCTTGCAGTCAAAGCCAAATCAGAACCATTTGACTCCAGTTCAAAAGTTTTCATGCGCTCTTCTTCTTGAAGAAGAATTCCAGCCAATTCTTCAAATGTAGGAGGTGTCGGTCTAGCTGAGAGAGCTGAAATAAAGACTTTATAGTCTGGGACTAACCCCTTTAAAGCAACAGTTACCAAGTCTGTACTAGAAACCTTTTCACCAATATCACCAAGCTTATCACTGAAATCTTTAATTCGGGAAAGAAAGTTACTAATGCTTTCATTGGCATCCATTTTGATAGATAGCAGCTTTGTTTTTAAAAATAAAATACGGTTTGCATTAGTAGTCTCATACAAACCTTTGAGAGTGTCCCATGTCGCCTTTGAAGTTTCACAGTCCCGAATGTGAGGAATAATATTGTCCTTCACTGACATGCGTAGCAGCATCCTTGCTTTCATTTCACGCTTCTCCCAATCTTGAGTGGCAGTAGGAGGTTGAGGCTTGGTCTCGTCACCTTTGACAATCGGCCAGAGATTGTATGCCTCCAGTACTATTATGATCTTAAATTTCCAATTGACATAATTTTCTCCATCAAGTTTTGTAGACTCATTTAAATATGAATCTGCAAGGGGATTAGCCATTTCTCCACCAATGACCAAATTCAAAAAATTGCAAGCTTCTTACACGTGCTATTTCAAAAAAAACTTCAAACAAAACTTGCAAACTTGCTCCAGGAAAACTGGTTAATACATAAAACGCTGCACACGATCTTAAAAATGCACCACAAAAACACCTTGAATAATATGCTGCCACTGTTTTAAAAAAAAACTGATAATCCGCTGCCACCGTGTTAAACAAAAACTGTTTTCAAAAACTCAGTTCAGCTGAGGACATACGAGAGCAAGAACAAGAAGTATCTTCTTGCTGTTAAGATCAAGAAAGTAAAGATCAAGAAAGTATGCAGGGCTTACGATACAGTAGTTCTGCCGATTCCAATACCTTATTCACTCAGCCGATCCACACAACATACTGTCACTGCGCACACTCTAATGGCAGAGTCATTCACTGCCCATGAAGAGGAGAGAGGCGCAGACAGAAGGATGCTCTGATACCAAATTACAAATTACAACAAACACAGGCAGAAACACCAGCAAAACGTGAGACAAAGCTCACACAACTTCATTAAAAACATTTGCTCAATTACATCACACTTATATAGGAAACTCACAACTAATTCTGGCAACCAATTCCTAACCACTCACAACTAATTCTGTTCAACCAATTCACAACTAATTCTATTTCTGCATTATTCTCACAGAATCACACACTTCTATGGAATCTATAATTTCCACTTAAGATTTGGAAAGTTTTTACAAGCAATTCTTACCAATAGTCAGCTACATAAGAGGGTGTTGGTGATTCCCAGGTTGAATTTTCCAGAGCTACATAAGTGGGTGTTGGAAGAATCACCCACTTCTATAGAATTCATAATTTCCACTTTAGAAATCCTATTTACCCTTTTGGAAAATTTATACAAACAACTCTTACCAGATCCTAACCCAAGTTGGATTCTCCCTAAACCCAAGTTGGATTCTCCCTAACTAAATAAAAAAGTTACAACGCCTCTATAAAATTTATAATTTCCACCATAAATATCCTATTTACCAATTTGGAAAATTTATACACCCACTCCTGTCCTAGTCAGTGGAGCACTAATTATGTGCCTAGCGATGAAATTCTGATACTCTCATCTTCTGTCGTAGCCCATTAAAAAGAAAAAAGATAATTGCACCCATGGGATTTGTATAGATGTTTCCGTATCTCGATGTCCAGTTCACAAATCAGGAGCAACGCTGAAATTTGTGGGATTCTGCGAAGGAGAATGAGCGTGTTCAGCCATGGAATGGGAGGTACATCATTGGCCTAGAGTGCATAATTAATTTGTCTATGTATTTCATTTGTGTCTCAATCTATTCACAAGTTCTCTGGTAGAGATTCTGGTGATTCTAAATTATCAAAAGCAAGTGCCAGTGATGAAGTTGATTGTTGTTACAAATTCAATTGTGGTCATCCTCGGGGTGATAGCAGCTGGTGACGATAGACCTCCTCGTAACCTGGTTGACAATGGCAGCTTCGAATCCATGGACTATAATGCATCGAATAGCCTTTTTTCTAATTATCGATATGTGGCTGCTCCTTCGCACGCAATCCATGGATGGTTTGTTGCGGATGGAAGTATTAACTGGGCTACAAAACGGTGGAACCCATCGTCGGATGGTTCTCTCTCTGTAATAGACCTCAATGGAATAAATCCAGGTACTATAAAAACTACTGTGAACACTATTGCAAATGTTACCCTTTACACTTTTTTAGTAGATGCAGCTCCCAAACTCTGGCACCTTTATCCCGATACAAAAGCTGGAAATTCAATCTCAATGGCATTTTTCGTGTCTGTCCAAGCCTATAAATACAGTGGCAATAATCGGTCCATCGTCACCTTAAATTCCTCGCTGATTAGAGTTTTTGGGAGACTGTTCAAGGATACTAGTAATTTAGCTTGGCAAACCAAGGGGTTTATCTTCAATACCAGTGCGGTCAGCGGTCCTGTAACCCTAACACTGTTGAGCAGAACGCCGGGAATCGAAGGTCCCGTTATAGACAACGTGCGCGTATACCCAGGGCATTTTTTTCCCACCGGTGAGTGGATGAGAAACATGTCATAAAGGTTTTAACAATTAAATTTTATTAATAATAAAGGTTTTAACAATTAAAGTTCCAATGCCACTGATTTATTTTTGCAGGTGATCTGCGTCATAAAAAAATAGGTAAGATTATATGGGCCAAATGATAATTTAATCGCTCTTCTTACACACTGTTTTTTTGCATTTTCAGTAAATTTGTGTGGCTTATCATCAATCCATAACTACAATTGAAAAGCTTTTGAAATTGAGTGGGCACATGTCAATAGTTAGAATTTATTTTGTTAATCTGTTTTAGAGGAGAAATCGCTAGATTAAAATTATTAATATTTTGGATAGAGATTCTACTCATTATTAACCAGATTAAAATTATCAATATTTTCAATTTTCAATGGATACTCCACTATCATCAACATTTCTAATATTTCCAATAGATACTCCACCATCATCAACATTTCCAGTAGACCCTTCACTTATACACGCTTCACCTATGGTAAACTACACATCAAAATGGTTGAAACATAACTACAATGGAAGAAGTTTTGAAATCTTTGAATTGACCAAGATCATAAAAATGCAAAATTAAACAACAAATCTCTCTGAAATTGCAAACCTCTGAATCACTGGGTAGGGCACCGGATTTATATGTCCAATGGTTGGAATTCTGCAATTTTCTACCTCTGCTTATTTATATTGTTTTGAGCAGATGCAAGTATCGAAGAACTTTGTGTAGTTATTGGAACCAGCATTGGCTTACTATTTATAGCATTGTCTCTCGTTGTGTGGATGTGCATTCGGTGGAAGAGATCAATAGAAAAACGAGCAGGTTAGAACTTGTCGTCGAAGTTCTACGTTGCAGTTTGCTTTCCATACTTTACCATTTTACCTGCTTTACAAATCTAGCACCGATTCAGACTGTTTGTTCTTGTAAGAGCAGAGATTCAGAGCCTTCGCGGGAGCGTTCAAATCTTGCCTTACCGGGTGATCAAAGCTGCAACTAAAAATTTCCATCCCAGCTGTAAACTTGGCCAAGGCGGATTCGGACCAGTTTTCAAGGTACGCTGAAACGGAGATTGTATGCTTGGGTATCAAACAACCAAGGAAAAAAATTACCCGGAAATTGTTTTTTATTAAGAAAAGTAAATCATTTGGTCGATATTTTCCAAATTAACAGGTATGGTTCATCAAATTCTGATATAAGTTTAAATAGAGAGTAAAATAAAAAAAAAAAAATTTTCTATTTTATAAATTGTAAATTTGAATTCGAATTTAAGGTTAAATATTTTTTCCAATATGATAATCAGAGATAAATTATATAAAAAGGCAAAATTGAAGAGAGTTGGTAATGACAAGAGTGAAAATGTATAGAGGTTAATAATTATTTGTGTCGTTGATATGCTATATTTATAAGATTACATAACTTGTTTATTTGGTTACTGTACGAGGCCATTATGAGTCCAGCTTTCCTCACTTTATAATAGTTTTTTTTTGTTTTTTTGGGTTCAATATAACAAGATATAGATTGTGTATTTTTGTTTATTTGGTTACTGTACGAGGCCATTATGAGTCCAGCTTTCCTCACTTTATAATAGTTTTTTTTGTTTTTGTTTTTTTGGGTTCAATATAACAAGATATAGATTGTGTATTTTTGTTGTTGTAGTTGTTCTGATTGTTGTTATTATTGGAATAGTTGTTAATTAATGATTTGGATTAGATTTGGATGGTATATAATTATTTAAATTTTGTTTTTCTGTTAATAAATATTAATAGAAATTTTTTGTTAACATTGAGTGGTTATAGATTTATAAATTTGTAAGGTTATTTAGTGTTTATGGGATCTACATGGTTTGTTATATATGGAATCTAGTTTTTTTAAGAGTGAATGCATTTATGTATGAGAGGTTTCTCATATATAAATTATAGTTTTGGAATAGGTATGTCTTTTTTACAGCAATGGTTTTGATGACTTTCTTGTTATGGGATTATATGTGATTTGCTTAAACAAACTAGTGTTTTTGGGATCTATATGGCTTGTCATATATGAACTCTAGTTATTTGCAAGTGAATGCATCTCTACACACACACACACACATATATATATATATATGGGGTTTCTCATATATGGATTATAGTTTTGGAATAGGCATATTTGTTTTACAACAAATTTTTTGATGACTTTCTTGTTATGGGATTACATGTGATTTGCTTAAACAAACTAGTGTTTCTGGGATGCATATGGCTTGTCATATATAGACTCTAGTTCTTTGCAGGTGAATGCATCTCCACATTACTTTCTTTATATATATATATATATATATATATATATATATATATATATATGGGTGAGTTGTAATAACTATATAAATGTGTCATTGTTAGTGATCTAGATACTATAAATATGTAACTTTTAAGATCAAGATTATATGTGATTTGCTTAAACAAACTAGTGTTTTTGGGATCTATATGGCTTGTCATATATGAACTCTAGTTATTTGCAAGTGAATGCATCTCTACACACACACACATATATATATGGGGTTTCTCATATATGGACTATAGTTTTGGAATAGGCATATTTGTTTTACAACAATTTTTTTGATGACTTTCTTGTTATGGGATTACATGTGATTTGCTTAAACAAACTAGTGTTTCTGGGATGTATATGGCTTGTCATATATAGACTCTAGTTCTTTGCAGGTGAATGCATCTCCACATTACTTTATATATATATATATATGGGTGAGTTGTAATAACTATATAAATGTGTCATTGTTAGTGATCTAGATACTATAAATATGTAACTTTTAAGATCAATAAAAAACAATAGTATGATTTGTGTTGTGTGTGGAATCTCTCTTTAAATTTCTATTATAGTATCAGAACGGATACTAGCTTCACTCCCTCACGGCAAAGCCAGGGAAATGGAAAACCTTGAACATCTTTACATAAATCAGTATAAAAGTGTGCGGATTTATAATGCACAAAAAGTTATTGTGTTTTGTGTTCTCCTGTGTATATCTATAGTTATGTTTCATTTTATTTATTTTTTGAAGGGATGTTGCAATTAGATCATCGACTATACCTAAAGAGCAAAAATTCCAGGGCTGTGTCTTTGCTCAAAAGTGCATCAGTCATTGTTGTGAGATGGAAGAGCCAATGTAACTCTCCATGAGGTTGTTTCCTCTATAAATCTCCATAAATCCGTCATCAGTGGTTGAGTTTTCGGCGTCTGTACGCCACATTGCAGAGCACTGAATTTCCAAAGGTTTAATAAGATCAGATCGAAGTTTTGATCTGTTTTCCCAGTCATGAAGGTGAATCAAAAGCCTGCCAGAACCATCGCTATCGTATGTTATAAGTCACCGTCATTGTGGCAGAGATCATTGATTGAGCAAGGTCATAAAGTCAGTATGAAGGTTCATAAAGTCACCGCAAAGTTTGAAGGTTAAAAATTGAGTTGAAATTTTAAAAATTCGTGGAAGTTGAATAGCTCTTTAGTGTCTCGTAAATGTTCAAAGATTTGAAACATTATATGTTATTCAATGTTTTATTTGATTAAGTGGAGCATTGAATACTTTATGACCGAGAGCAAATATAAGGAATTAAAAAAGAGGGGTGATCGAAAGGTATAATAATAAGGAACCTTCACAGCCACAGCTGCTTCGACTCAGATCTGCAGTTAAAAAGAGAACGCAACGTAGTGACGAGGAGTGGCTTACTATTAGGGTTGCTGCTGATTGTGAAATCCAGAGGCTCGTAAATAACGACGTGAAGGGGCAGAGAAGAGCGTGGTTACTCTTGTTCTCTGCTCATCAAATGGATACGCTGACTTTACAATGAAGTGATTTAAATGAACCAGATCTGTGTTCAGCCAAGGAGAGGACAAAGCTCAATTCTTACAAATTCATTGAATTTTGGATCTGTTGTTTTTGTTTTGAGGGTTTCAATTTTTTTTAGTTGTTTTTGTTTTGAGAGTTTCATTTTTATTTGACAAAAAAAATGTAGTTGGCAGAAATTTTTATGGTGCATTTTTAATTATGTTGGAGTGTGCTATTGATGTAGATTTGAGGGTTTCATTTTTATTTGACAAAAAAAATGTTGTTGGCAGAAATTTTTATGGTGCATTTTTTATTATGTTGTAGTGTGCTATTGATGTGTTGGAATGATAATTCCAACTGCAGGTTGCAGGCTGCAGGCGGACGTGGGCAGCGATGGATGCCAACTCAGTAAGCGCAGTGATCGTGAGTTTTTCCGGCAGCCCGAAACTTTTCGCACCAGCCTTCAGGCGAAGGAATATCCCGGCGATCGACTCTGATACGATATGGAGGCGGCACGTGTCTCTCGCCTGACATCAGCCAACGTAATTTATCGGATGCTAAAGTTATGCAGCAAACTGGCTCCCTATATCTTTCTCCGCCGTCGGATCTGCTCCAGCGTTCTCGTCCGTTGATCTATTCAAACCTGCATACGAGCCAGAATTTAATGCATTGCGTGGAGTGAATCAAGCGAATTGAGTTTGACTGCCGTCCTGTCTGGAAAAGGAATTAATTGAAATTTAAACCCGGTTTGCAAATGGTTGGTAAAACATTGAATTTCAACCACACTGAGGTATGGGCATATATTATATGTTTTTCAAAAAGAAAAGGAGCGTTGACCATATGCATTAAAAAAAACCCACGGTAGTTGAATGCATTGTATTAAGTTTTAAATATTACGAGCCAAAAAAAAGTGTGTGGCTCTGTTTTTTTTTGTTGTTGTATTGGTTGCACACGAAAAAAACATGTGTTCGCAGCAGCAAGAAAAACCAGAGAGTTTTTGCAGCAGCAAATAAAACAAAGGGAGATGCACAGCAGTGCATAGTTTAGTGTTGATTTTTGCAAGGATGAATGCACAGCAGTGCGAATAAAGAAAGAGGAAGAGCAGATGAAGAAATGTATTACTTAGCAGTGCGTAGAGTGAGTAAAGTTTTTTTTAATGTATTGGATATGCATTGAAATGCAGGAGAAAAGAACGCACAGGTATTTTTTTTTTTTTGAAATGGTGAATGTAATGAAATTTTTACTGAGTATGTGTAAAAATAGTTTTACACCAGTAAAGTAAAAAAAAGGGGTTTTATTGCAGTAAACTCAGCACAGTGAATTCTCAGGTGGAGACATAGTTTTGTTTTTGATGGGTGAAAGTAATTTTAGTGAATCCCTCTCAGCAAAGAGGATGAATATGTATTAGAGTTGGCTGAATGTATTTTTGGTAAATTCCTCTGAGTGAAAGAGGATAAAGTTTGTATCAGGCTTTATATTTTAATCAATAGAAATGTTTTATGGCTGTGTAATGGACTGTTATGAGTATATTTGTTTTAATAGCTTCCCTGTGCAAAGGTCCTGGAAGAAATGAAACAGAGCATTGGCTCTGTGGAGTTTGTTTGTTTGGTTTTTGGTATTTTCCCATGAAAAATACCCAACAGTGGTATCAGAGCTAATCCAGGCTCTTTGAAGGTGACAAAGAAGCTGAAGGAAAGACTCTTGTTGCAGCAGAGAAAGCTTCTCCAGCAGAGTGAAGTCTCAGGCGAAAGAATCCAGGTATTTCTCATAAATTTTTGTAGCTGCTGCAGACAGTCAGTTTTTAAAAAAAAAACACAGTCAATGATTTAGAAGCATAGTTAAGAATGGCAAGGTCAAAGAAGAAAGTGTCCAAACCTTCTAAGGTTGTGTCTCCCTCTTCTATTAAAATAGAAAACAATCTATTTGAAAGCATTCTATTTGAGGCTCCAAGGTTCGATGTGAACTTCGATATATGGGAAATAAAAATGAGGGCTTTCTTACAGTCTGAAGGGATTGAAATCTGGAAATCAGTGATTGATGATAGCAAGAGGGATAAAGAATCCATGGAGTATGATGCACAAGCAACAAAGACTATCTTAGATGGACTGCTTGATTCTGTGAAGAAGAATCTAGGAAAATATACATCAGCAAAGGATATTTGGGACAGACTACATGACCTTCATGCAAAGGGAGCACTGACCATGACTATCAGTGAAGAAGGAAATTCTGAACCCATCATAGAAGCTGAAAATGAGAAGGTTGACCTCATCAAGCTTCAAGTAAAAGAAAGGGATGAAGAGCTCGTCAAGCTTAAGAAGGAGCTTGATCAATGCAAGAGGAAACATCATGAAGAAGTCATATCCATGACAAATCAGCTGAATGAAGCAAAGAAGCAGGAAGATGCCTTGTCAAGTCAACTTGAACAAAGGCACAAGATAGTGAACAAACTTGTGGAAGAGATTGGACAGTACAAGGTAGAGGTCTCCTCCCTTAAGTCTGAACTACAAGAAGCCAGGAAGCAGGCACAAGGAGCTGAAAAGAAAATGAAGAGAAGTCAAGCAAAAGATGAAGAAATCTCCAAAATGAAGACAGATATTATCTCCTTCAAAATAGTAGCAGCTGAAGCTACTCATAGCAAGGAAGAAACTGAGGGACAACTAGCAAAGAAAAATAATGAATGTGAAAAGTTAGAAGAAGAGATTGTCCTCCTCAGGAAGAAGGTTGAAGGGATGAACAAGATCATGAAGAGCTCTCAAGCTTTGGATGACATGCTCAGCTATCATAGATCTCCATTTGATAAATCAGGACTTGGGTATGTAGGTGAACCCTCAAACAAGGATGAAGATGCTTTAAGCAAAGGAGATGTGAAGAAGCCAGAAAGAAGTTGTGAAGCTCCTAGTTCCAGCAAAGGCAAGGAGAAAAATGAAAGCTGCAATAGAAGAAATCCTGCTCCAAGAAGAAAACCAGCTCCAAGAAGAAATGTAGCTGATGTCAAAGAGGCAAGATGCAATGGTTATCATCAAAACATCTCAAGGCAGCAAGGTTGCAGAAGTACATCAACG
Source organism: Pinus tabuliformis (assembly GCA_031772625.1). Taxonomy (NCBI): domain Eukaryota; kingdom Viridiplantae; phylum Streptophyta; class Pinopsida; order Pinales; family Pinaceae; genus Pinus; species Pinus tabuliformis. The sequence goes on along the minus strand of CM062820.1, from coordinate 1,751,084,921 downwards.
AAACCTCCATCTCCCAGGTACCAAAGTTCATTTTTTGGTTATTGTTATGCTTGTTCAAACTTTGGTCATATGGCAAAAGACTGTAGAGCATTTCATAAAGATAAATGTTGTGGTCTCCGAAAATCTCCAAGAAACAATTTTAGAAGAAATCATGAAATGTTATTCATGAACAATGTTGAATGTTTTAAGTGTCATAACATTGGGCATATGGCACGAGATTGTAACTTGACATGGGCTCTTACACAAGCTAGACCCATGAAAAAGAAGAAAGTTACACAAGTATGGAGAAGGAAGGAAAGGCAATCTGAAAACCCCTTGAACTCCCCAGTGGATCTAAATTTGTTTTGAGAAGAGTCTGCCAAAAGAAGACAAGCACACATTAAAGGGGAGCTTGTAATTTTTGTTGCTGAATTGTCTTAACAGTCACTCTTTGATGAAGACCTTTTATAAGGGAAAAATATGAACTTAAATCTGCCATAGAAGCAGAGAAGAAAAGTATGCAAAGCAAGAAGACCCTCACAGCAGTGGGAAGACAGAACATAAAACAGCAGTTTGGAAATTTTTTTTATGGAGCACATGCATTGAAATGCATAGCAATGGAAGGTAGTTTCCTTCTATGTAATGTGAGAGAACATACTCACAGCAAAGTGAGTACAATACACAACAGTAAAAAAATGTAATGTTTTTCTTCATATGCAATGCAACATGCAAAGAAATGCATAAAGAAAAACAGGGACAGCAGATTTTTAATGCACATGGGTGAATGATAATGTGTGGTAGCAGAAAAATGAAAGAAACTACACAGCAGTGCATTGTGTAAAAAAATGAATGAAGACTAAGATTGTGTGAAGCAATGGTGTAAATAAGAAAAGGCAGCAGCCCGTGTTAATTTTTTTTTGTTGTTTGGAGAATGCAGCGCAAAACAACGTGAGGATGATTTCTTTCTATGTGCAAGTAATGGAGAGTAAAGAGTTAGTGTATGGGCACACAACAATATGATGAAACAAAAGGCAGCCACAGTGCAAATTGCAGAGGCAACGCAGCAGCAAATAAAAACCCAGGGATGACAGAGTCTATGGTTATGGGTATGGACAACAGTGCATAAGAAAAGGCAGCAGCGTGATGGTAAGAAGGAGAAGCACAGTAGTGCGAAGAAAATGAAACCAGAACTAAGAGAGAATGAAGAAATTTGTTTTTACACAACAATGCAAATAAGAAAATGCAGCAGCATGAAGTTTTTTGTTGAAGAAATGAAAGGTAATGGACAGCAGCAGATGTAAAAGAAATTTTTTCTTTACAGCAGTAAATGTAAGTATAGTGAATGTGTTGTTCATTGAATTGAAATGCAACATATGCAACAGTAGTGAATGTAAGAAATGTTTACACACAACAGTGTAAATTTGTAAGGTGGGACAGAGTAATTGTTCCAGAAAAGACAGAGTATTCTGTCTTTGAAGAATGCAAGCAATGCAAAGTTTGCAAAGAAATGTAAGTGAAGTGCAGCAACACAACAGCAAGTGTAGACACAGCAGCGTGGGGTAGACGCAGCAAAGAAGATGGCACAACAGTGCAACAGAGAATATGCAGCAGCATAAAAGAACAATGTAATGAGTATGCACAACAGTGCAATGAATGTTTTGTTTTGAAATTGCATCTAAAGCAGTGTTTGGCAGTAATCCCTCCGTGAGAGGAAGTGAAGTTCTTAGTGAAACCCTCTGTTAAAGAGGAAGGTGTTTTTCAGCACAGTGTCATGGTAAATCCCTCTGTCAAGAGGAAGATGCTTTTTAGCATACACATGGTAAATCTCTCTATCAAGAGGATGATGCTTTTCAGCATAGTCACAGGTGAATCCCTCTGTCAAGAGGAAGGTGCTCTTCAGCACATTGTTATGGTGAATCCCTCTGTCATGAGGAAGGTGCTCTTAAGCACAGTCTCAGGTAAATCCCTCTATTAAGAGGAAGACAACTTTGATTGTTTGTGGAACTGCATCAGAAGCAGTTGGTGAATCCCTCTATGCGAGGAAGATTGGTGAATCCCTCTATGTGAGGATGATGTCTTTGTAACAGCAGTTGGTGAATCCCTCTATGTGAGGAAGTGCTTGGGTATAACTGAATACCCAACAGTTGAAATTAAAGGGGAGTGTTGGAATGATAATTCCAACTACAGGTTGCAGGCTGCAGGCGGACGTGGGCAGCCAACTCAGTAAGCGTAGTGATCGTGAGTTTTTCCGGCAGCCCGAAACTTTTCGCACCAGCCTTCAGGCGAAGGAATATCCCGACGATCGACTTCGATACGATATGGAGGCGGCACGTGTCTCTCACCTGACATCAGCCAACGTAATTTATCGGACGCTAAAGTTCTGCAGCAAACTGGCTCCCGATATCTTTCTCCGCCGTCCGATCTGCTCCAGCGTTCTCGTCCGTTGATCTATTCAAACCTGCATACGAGCCAGAATTTAATGCATTGCGTGGAGTGAATCAAGCGAATTGAGTTTGACTGCCGTCCTGTCTGCAAAAGGAATTAATTGAAATTTAAACCCGGTTTGCAAATGGTTGGTAAAACATTGAATTTCAACCACACGGAGGTATGGGCATATATTTTATGTTTTTTAAAAAAAAAGGAGCGTTGACCATATGCATTAAAAAAAACCCACGGTAGTTGAATGTATTGTATTAAGTTTTAAATATTACGAGCCAAAAAAAAAAGTGTGTGGCTCTGTTTTTTTTGGTTGTTGTATTGGTTGCACACGAAAAAAACATGTGTTCACAGCAGCGAGAAAAACCAGAGAGTTTTTGCAGCAGAAAATAAAACAAAGGGAGATGCACAGCAGTGCATAGTTTAGTGTTGATTTTTGCAAGGATGAATGCACAGCAGTGCGAATAAAGAAAGAGGAGGAGCAGATGAAGAAATGTATTACTTAGGAGTGCGTAGAGTGAGTAAAGTTTTTTTTAATGTATTGGATATGCATTGAAATGCAGGAGAAAAGAACGCACAGGTATTTTTTTTGAAATGGTGAATGTAATGAAATTTTTACTGAGTATGTGTAAAAATAGTTTTACACCAGTAAAGTAAAAAAAAGGGGTTTTACTGCAGTAAACTCAGCACAGTGAATTCTCAGGTGGAGACATAGTTTTGTTTTTGATGGGTGAAAGTAATTTTGGTGAATCCCTCTCAGCAAAGAGGATGAATATGTATCAGAGTTGCAAAGAGGATGAATATGTATCAGAGTTGGCTGAATGTATTTTTGGTAAATCCCTCTGAGTGAAAGAGGATGAAGTTTGTATCAGGCTTTATATTTTAATCAATAGAAATGTTTTATGGCTGTGTAATGGACTGTTATGAGTATATTTGTTTTAATAGCTTCCCTGTGCAAAGGTCCTGGAAGAAATGAAACAGAGCATTGGCTCTATGGAGTTTGTTTGTTTGGTTTTTGGTATTTTCCCATGAAAAATACCCAACATGATGTAGAGTGAAAAAAACAAAACAAAATAATTGATGTGGTAGAACCACAAATAAAAGGCTAATTATTGAACAAATTAATGTGATCCGTAGTGCTCCGGGAGTATTAGTCACATGTAGTTCTTAATAAGGTTAATCTGGTGTGATCCGTCGTGCTCTGGGGTCGTCAAGGTTATTTTATACAATGTTGAGTTGTAGAATTCTGTATCTAGAATGTTATCCTTGATAATTGATCAAGGCTGCGGAGGGTGGTGGATTCAGAGATGGTGGCACTTCCATAGGATGGTGTAGTATCTAGACTAAACTGTTGTGCTCCGGGTGGTTGAGAAGCGTCAATTCTGCAAAGTTCATCAATGATGGTTAGAGCAAGTTACGTTTTAAATGGAGGTCAAGTGACAACTCGAAGATGTGGTGGTAAAAGAGTAGTGTTTGCGAGATTCCAGAGTGGATGTGAGTGTTGATGATGACCATATCAGACAAATCTGACAAAGATTTATTTATTGTCGTAATGTGGGTTTTTTATATTTTCTAAGGTAAGCATTAAGGAAGGGTGTTGGAATTAATTCTTCCATGTAATTCATGAGTTGTCATTGTGAATCCCTAGTTGTCAATCTAGAAGTAGTCAATTTCCTATGTGTGAGTTGTAATAGCTATCTAGATGTGTCATTGTCAGTGATCTAAATACTATAAATATGTAACCTTTGAGATCAATAAAAGACAATAGTGTGATTTGTGTTGTGTGTGCAATCTCTCTCGCTCTCTTCATATTTCTAACACAATAGTGTGATTTGTGTTGTGTGTGTAATCTATCTCGCTCTTTTCATATTTCTAACACTCGTTATGGGATTAAATGTGATTTGCTTAGACAAACTAGTGTTTATGGGATCTATATGGCTTGTCATATATGGACTCTAGTTCTTTGCAGGTGAATGCATCTCCACATTACTTTCTTTATATATATATATATATATATATATATATATATATATATATATATATATATATATAAGGTTTCTCATATATGGACTATAGTTGTGGAATAGACATGTGTTTTTGACAACAATTATTTTGATGACCTTCTTGTTATGGGATTAGTGATTTGCTTAAACAATCATTGTGGCATGTTCAATTTTCTCTATGGCCACTTTTATATATATATATACATACATCAAGGTGTAGATTTGTGAGTTGGGATTTTGTTAGTGCATGGAGATAAGGGCCCTATTTTGTTTTGAATGGAGTGAGGAGCATGGGTGGTGGAAAATAAAACCTCAAGTTTTGGTTTTAAGAATTTATCAATGACACAATATTAACACCAAAGTGGCTCTTCCCCTTAAAGCAATTCCTGCACTTTGGTTGCAAACTTATTTTTATTATAGAATTTTAATTTTGAGATAAAAATTCATCCTCAAAACAAATTATTTGCTATCAACATCACTTTAAAAAACCAATAAAATTCAAAATGAAGATGTCACCTATAAAGATAAATAGTTTTGTATGGAAGAAAGATAATTATTTTTTTATCTCCTTGTAGGTTTATTCAAATTTTAAATGTAAGCACTCTTTGAAATTCATAATTCTTATTTTATTATCTTCCTTACGTGGCTTATTTTAGACTTTAAAATTTCTCTAATGCTAGATTGAACCTCTCCCAAGTTGTGGTAAGTCTACATAGTGAGGTCTACCTCTCTACTAGAATAAGTCTTCCCTCGGATTATTTTGGAAGTGACCCAATGCTCCTCATTGGATTGTTGGGAAACACTTTAGCACATAGACCAAGTCAAGCAAAGGAACATGGTCATCATTGTTGAGATTGGGTTGTGTTTTGCTAGTGGTTTAACAAATGGTTTTATGTGCTACAAATTGATTGCATTCAACTTTGGTTCATCCCATGAAGTCTCTCATTGATTGCAAACATGGCTCATGAAGTCTCTATTGGGTTTTTCTTGGCTCATCCTTTGGAAACATGGCTTTGCTCTCTCTCACTTTCTTCAAAACCACAACCTGCCTTTCAATTTGGTTGGGGATATTAGGGATGGATTCCCTTGGCTATTGGTATTTTTTTCTATGATGCCTTTGTTTGCATGTGGACAAGACCTTAAATTGAAAACTTTAGTTATTTTAATTGTAAACAATTAATTTGTTTTTTAAGTATGAACAACATTCCTTGTTTTTTGGGGATGTGTTCGATAGTGTTGTTTTTGTTTGCTAGTTTGTTGTATTTTAAATTTTATTGACAATGTTTCTGATAACTTTGCATTAGAGTTTACTTTTTCCATCTCATTTGAGATATTGCATAGAGCATTCCGCTCTCTTTCTAAAAGTGGTTGCATGCCATACTCATTTGTTTCTTTGATATCTTTGTTTTTCTCATGGGGTACATGTATTGTCTTAGTTAGTTTATTAATGACCACTGTGATGTTTTTTTTCTCTTTTTTGAAACCCACTTCTATATTTTTCTACTAGCACCACTTGTTGCTTAAAGCATGATCAATTTTGGCATCTATTACAACCACTTTCATATTCAAAGCAATCATTGGGTCCCTTTATTCATATTTTCATGGGATCACTCTTCATTTCCATTGGCTTATCAACTTCTAGAGATTGTCTATAACCACATTGTGGGACTTCATCCACCTTTCATGTTCATTTACTTTTATTTTTATGTTTGGGAATAAATGTCTGTTAATTTCTCATTTTTACCTAGGTACTTACAATCTTTATTTTTGGCAGCTTTCTTTTTGCACCTTTGAGTAGTGGATTTTGAGCCACTTGTGCATATATTCTTAAGTTTTCACAAAGCTTTTGCTTCCATGACTATGCACAATATTGTCTTGTAGGCCTTACAACTACATAGTTTTTCCAACATTTCTTACTTGATTGCTTGTTATCATCATCACTTTTAACTCATAACTCCATACTTTTGTTATCATCTATGTCCACCTAGTTTGAAATGGTCCATAATCCTTCTTTGGGTGATCCTTTATATTTTATCACTATATTCGAGATCAATTTCCTTTAGAGTTAACCTCATATTAAGCATTGATTCCTATTTCAACTTAGTGATTGCAATGGCCAACAGCTCATGCACTTTCGCAAGATGGATTGGACATCTTTCGCAAGATGGATTGATGTCCATAGGGATACTCATTTTATGTTATTTTTCTTGATTGCTCTTTAAATTATTTATGTTGTTTGCTTTTATTTGAAGTATTTATTCCGGTGCCTAACTTGTATCTATTTGTTTCTAGCTTTTATTTGAAGCATCTATTCTTGTCCCTAACTCACATCTATTTGTTTCTAGCATTCATGTGATAGTTTTTATTGTTTACCATTCTTGGGCTTGTGCAATTGATCCTTTTTGCTTTTAAATTCAGCCATTCAACCGTATTCTTTGAAGTTACTTGATCCTCCTCTTTACAGTTTAATTTTGATGATATTTTTTTATTAACATCTTCACCCACTTAAATGTTATACTTTTACCATTCAGTACATTTTTGTGGGATATTATTCTTCTCAGAAGTTTTTTCTATGTTTCTTTTACGGATTTTCCTTTTTTTCTCTGAATATTTGTACCAGATACTTTAGTTAAGGGAAAAAAAAACTTTTACGTTTATATAAATTACACTTTTATTATTAATTTACCTTTTATAAATTAACATTAAATTTGTTTATATTTTTATTAGGGAAATTATTTTGCCTATTCTGTCTGAGCTCAGCCACTTGACTGCTAACTTATTTTCTTCCCGAAAATTGATGTTTAATTTGAAGGGTGTGCTTCCGGACGGTACCGCTGTAGCTGTGAAGCAACTCTCCTCCACATCTTTTCAGGGACAAAACGAGTTTCTAAACGAGATCTGTCTTATCAGTCGTGTACAACACCGAAACCTGGTGAGTTTGAAAGGATTTTCAATAAAAGGGAAGGAGAGGCTACTGGTCTATGAATTCTTGGAGAATCGCAGCCTCCGTCAAGCTCTTCTCGGTAAACACTTCACTTCCATTTTGAAGAAAACATATAGGCCTGGTTTATATTCATGGAGGGTAAAAAAAATATTTTAGAATTTAGTTTTTTTTTAATCTTATTTTTATTTTTTTAATGGTAAAAATAAATTTAGGTTCAATCTTGTTTTTAGGGTGGAAATAGATTCATCCCATCAAAAACCTATGAAATTTTCAAAATTTCTACCAGATTTTATTAAAATATGACTAAATTTTTTATTATTTTTAACCATTATACTAAACTAACATAAATTCCAAAAAAAATATGAATTAGACATGAACTCTCCCTTTTGTTAATTTGTATTTTTTCCATTTCATACAGATAAACAAGATGCCAGCCCTATGACATGGCCAACGAGAATGAAAATCGCTGTTGGAACTGCCCAAGGACTTGCTTATATGCACGAAGAATCGGAGGAACGCATTGTGCATAGAGACATCAAAGCAAGCAACATTTTACTTGACAAAGACTTCAATGCCAAGATTGCAGATTTCGGCTTGGCTAAAATCTTTGATAACGATGAAACTCACGTTACCACCCGTGTAGCAGGAACACTGTAAGTGCACTTTATGTATATTCATTCTATTCTCAACTAGATATGCCTAATGCTCCCTCAATCCGAAGCTTCAACTAGATAAGCTCCCTCGTTCCAAAGCATCACGCTTCCTGAGAAAATTATTTTAATGAAGTTAGAGATAGTTTATGAGTTTGTTAGGTAAAACTTACTAGATTAAGATTCAAATCTTATTGAGTTTATTATTTTGTTATGGTCTGCTGATTAAGGAGTAGACTCTTTTTATCCTAGAGTCTAGGTTCTTGTCAAAATCATTAGAAATGAGTATATCTGCTTGCAGGTTGTTGGATGTACTCTTTTAGAGGTCTGGCAGTTACTATTACGAAGTTGTTAGATTAAGTCTGGCAGTTACTATTACGAAGTTGTTAAAAAAATAAAAGATAGTTTATGGGATAGATTGTTTTTTCATTTGGTTGATGTATTTGGCCTTTTTTCTAAACTTAGACAAACCCCTCACTAAATAAAAGATAGTTTATGGGATAGATTGTTTTTTCATCTGGTTGATGTATTTGGCCTTTTTTCTAAAATTTTTTAGCGCTAGATAGATTATTCCAAGAACTAACTAACTGTCAAAATATCTACATAACTTTCTTTGTTGTATTAATGCATGTTACTTTTACATTTCCTACCATTTCCTTACCACCTCGAGATTGCAGATTATAAAATAATCTTGAAATTTGACCAATAAAAATGAAATCTTACTTCTCTCCTGTATATCAAATTTCTGAAATCCGTAATAACGATAAGATTTATTCGCATTTTGGAATATGTGATAGAGATAAACTTATTCAGATAAATTTACTTCATATTTTTCTAAAACAAGTTTTTAATTTGCTTCATTTTGAAGTGGCTATCTATGTCCAGAATATGCTTTGCGAGGCCAGCTTACAGAAAAAGCTGACATCTTCAGTTTCGGCATTGTGCTATTAGAAATAGTGAGTGGAAGAACTAATACAGATACATCACTACCCACACAAGAGGAATATCTTCTGGACTGGGTCAGTACAATATTCTCCTCTATTTCTTGATTTTAAGATTTTATTGTTTCTCAGCTTTTTAACAAGTTTATGCCTGTTACAGGCTTACCACTTGCTTGAAGAGAATAGGATCCTTGATCTTGTGGATCCTGCATTGGAAAATGACTATGATGCCAAAGAGGCCGAAAGACTTATTCACGGTGCTATTCTGTGCACAAGAGTCCAGCGCTCAAGACGCCCACCAATGAGTCATCTGCTCGCTATTATACTCGGAGAAGTTCCAATCCCAAATATCTTCTAACTGTTTAATTCCTAAAATCAACCATTGAATTAAAGATAAACTCTAACAAGAGAGATTTGGATTACAGAATAACGGAAATACAGCCTAAATTGAGCGCGTGTTTTGGTTTCAGACTTTAACATATATAGCAGAATAATATGACTAGTAAACTCAAATATGGATGAAATATGGAGTTTTGATATATATAAACTCAGTGATAGATGCAAATATGTATTCGAGTAGCTGCTACTAAGCCAAGTACAATTTTTTTAAAGAGCTGTATGATTATTTTAAACAATGCCAATGGAAATGGAAGTGGAAGGATTCCTAGTTACATTGGGACTGCTGGTAAATTATCATTATCTTATGGTTTTATTATTAATCTCATTTCATTTTTTCCAATTTTGTAACATGTTTTTTTTGGAAATTAAAATATTTATATCATATATATGATGAGCAATTTATTTTTTTAATATTTTTAAAAAAGGTATAAAAGTTGATGTTATACTTTGAAAATAGTTATTTTATGTATATGGAAATGATTATATTTTCTTTATAGTATGAATTTTACCTTAGATTTATGAAACTAGAAATTTTTTATAGTTGTAAGATGAGGCTCAATAGCCTATCTTGATATATTTTTTTATTTTTTTTGTTTAAGTGTCTAAATTTAGAGGGGGATTGGAATACTTGTTTTTCACCCCTAGTTAGCAATTTTATGGAGTGGGATATGGAGCCCACTCATGAACTTGTGTGGGTGCTCTTTATGGTTGGTTGCTTGGCTTCGCCAACATTTATGTTTCCAATTATACATGATAGTGTGAGGTCTTTTGACATTGGGTGGCTAGTGACCTCTCCCTTTTGGTTCATTTGCTCTGATTTTAAATGATGGAGTTTCAAGAAAACAAGAAACATGGTTATCCCTGTGTCATTATTGGTTAGAGAAAAATAAGCCTAGTTAGCATTGATGCTCATCATTCGCTTTTTGAACCTAACTACGAGTGGTAAAATTCTCATTTGAACTATGGTTCACATGAACCATCTTTCATAAAGACACTAAGTAGATATACCACCAAACTACCATAAGCTAGATAAGACTTTACTTTTCAAGTAAAACTCCTTTGACTCAACCATGGATTGTCCAAATCATGTTGAGGACACAACTACTCTTTCTTATCGTTGCCTATTTGGTTCTCTTTTCCTCAGAAAGCCAAAGGGATTCACATGGCCCAAATCAATTACATCCTTAATGTCAACAACCTCTAAAGCCTAGGTTGTTTGACCTACATTTATATGATGACAAAATTGGTGCCCCTTCTAGTTGGATCAAGTTATGTAACCAAATCACAAAACAAAAGAAAAGATAGATGACTTGAAAATAAGCCTCTTCGAGGGGGAAACCTCATTTACATCACATAGATGAGAAATTATTGGATGATACAAATGACAAGACCTCCTTGGTATATAGGAGTCTAAAGGGTCACAATATAATCAGGGCCTACATAACAATAATAATGTAATGGCACAACAATAACAATAGTGGACTTCTATGGGGCACAATAATAACAATATGGGGGCTACATGGGGCACAACAATAATAATATGGGGGCTATACTAGTATTATAGGGATCTAACATGCCCCTCTCCTTCAAAAAAGTTTTGTCCTTAATGCTTGAGTAGTTTTGGATGCTTTTGTATAAAATACTCATCCTTCCATGTGGAATATTTAGCAAGTAAGTTCTTTTGTAGTTTTCAAGTTCTTGTTTCCGTGACTACTTCAGGTTCCAATATTATTTTTCCTTCCTCATCAAGTTCTGGCATATCTTTTGAACTATAATATTGTCACCTATAACCTTATTTAAGCATGAAACATGGAAAATTGGGTATACTCAAGAAGATGTAGACAACTCCAATTTGTATGCCATAGTACCAATCTTTTGCAATACATTGTAAGGACCATAATACTTGCGTGATAATTTATTATTCTTCTTAGCTTTCTTGATTGCTATTTCTATGTATGGTTGTAGCCGTAAAAATACCCAATCACCTACGTCAAAAATTCTTTCACTGCGATGCTGATCTACTTGTTGTTTCATTTGATTCTACACCAGAGTCAAGTTATCCTTTAAGAGTTGGAGAAATTGTTGTTGATGCTTGATATGATCTTCCACTACTTGAACCTTTGAATTTTCTCTTAAAGACGATGTGATGGGATGTGGATGATATCGATGAAGTGCCATAAATGGGGCCATTTTTGTTGCAGTATGGAAGGAAGTGTTATATCGCCATTCTACAAGAGGTAACCACCTGACCCATTGTGTTTGTTTATCATATACAAAGAAACAAAGATATCATTCCAAACATTTGTTCATTATCTCAGTTTTCCCGTCAGATTGAGGATGACAAGATGAGTTATGAGCTAATTGAGTACCAAGGTGTTGTAGCAGCTCCAACACCCTCCAAAATTTTGGCCTGCATCCAATTTCAGAGCCTCGTTTGGGTTTTTACTTTATGTTTGCAAGTACTCGGGCTCACCCCGTTAGCTCGTGTGGAGTCTTTGCACCCTCCTCGCTTAACTAGTCAACAGACAACTTTTTGCATGTTGATCACAATGTCACACTTGTAGCCATGTTCTGTCATGCACAAGGCCCCGCTTCGTGTGTACAAGTTGTATTCTCCATGTAAATATCCATCGTACTCACACACGAAGTTGTATTCATTTTCACGTAAGCGTCGTCGCGGTCGTTCAAACGATCCATCACAAGCATTGTGCTTGTCATTCGCACCATCGGTCAATCACACTGAGTATGTGTTGTCTTGATGGTTTGAGACATCTTACCATAGAGTCATGTTGAGTGTGTGTTTGCAAGGTCACGTATGAAAAAGTTCACTCACTCACATAGTTAGCCATTTTTTCTGAAGTTCAGATGACCAGATCACCCTCCAATAGTCAGACCCTCGCTGAGTTGCATTGCATAGTTTCAGCCTTTAATGAACATGTATTGCTGCCCAGAATTGCATAGACCTTAAGGTTGTCACCCAGGCAACCTGCACTACGCAATCTTAGAATCAAGTGAATCGATGGTCACCTAGAACAACGCAGAAGTTTCTCAACAACCCATCTCAAACTACACTATCTGCAAGCGAAGCAACCAACCCTCGATCTGGTCAATCAGAAAGTTTGACTGAGCAGTGGCCCCGAGACTTGTTGGAAATATTGGGGGGGGTGAATCAGTATTTCTTTTCCGACTATTGTTTTTCAAGTTAAAACATTTATATTCAGAACACAAGATGAACAACAAGAATAAATGCTTTTATTAATATAATCTTTGCAGTAAAATAGATACAATATATAAGTGGTTGCAATTAGTTGCCAAGCACCAACTTGGACTTTTGTGAGGCTCCAACCTCCAAAGCTCCAACTCTATTACGCCAAGGCAACAATCTTGGACATAGGAGCACCAACTCCCAAGGACTTCAATCCTTCCAGTTCCTGAGACACCAATCCTTCTTACTTCTAAGGCACCAATCCAAAGGACTCCAATTCTTCTTACTTCTAAGGCACTAGCCCCAAGGGTTCTGATCCAATCTTGTCAAGGCACATTTGATAGTAATGTTCTGCTCTCAGAACTCTTCATTACTGAGTTATGTTTGTTTATAGCTTTATTGTAGTCTCCATGCTACAACATCAATGACAACCAATCTTCCTATGAAGGAGTCTTTACAACTTTTCATACTGTCCACACAGAGTCTCCAATAGCCTTCGTGCTCTATGATAATGTCTTCACACAACTTTAGTCAGTCTACTGTTAGCTGCAGTAAGCTCTACATAAAGAACAACTTTCTGTTCAAGCATCTGTTCTAATATCACAGTAAATTCTTTAGCATGACTGCTTCTCTGCTGGCTACTTCTCCCCTTCGACTATCTCATGTCCTGTTGGTCCTTCGGCCCTTTTTTCTGTTCTGCTGAACCCTCTCGCTGCCTCTGTTTCTTCCAACTGTATCAACAACATTCAACAACCGCCTTCAATGCATCTTGTTCTCTGTTTTTATTGTTGTATGCACTCCTGATACCTCTGAATTTTGGTTTCCACTTTTCCACAGGCTCTTTGGCTTCCTCAATGCTTGCTTCAGCTCCCTTTGCACTGGCTTACCCTTCAGCTTCTTGGCTTTTCGGTCGCTGTAGCTTCCTCTGTCTCTTCGTACTCACAGGACATGTTCATTCATAAGAGAGTACCAAATACTTAGAGCAAAATTGCTACCTATTAAAACTGTAACAAAGCCCTGTTTTTCAACGATAACAGGCATACACAGAGACAACATTGTTTAACAGACATGCCATGTCCCAATCACAATCGCAATCAGCTTCAGTTCAGCCTCCTGAACTATCGGGAGCATTATTATAGGCTTTTTTCCTAAAAAACTCGCGCAATACAAATGTTTAAATACATAGGAAATATATGAAAAAACCATGAGCGAAGTGCTAAGGGTGGACTTCAAAAATATTACTCTCACATCTATAACTACTTCGGGTCCGCCTTGTAATCACAATCGGCAGTCGCCAATGGTCGATGGTCGATGGATGCGATATGACATTACGCCAAATTGCAATGTTGCATCCGGTCCGGTATTGTAATAGCAATTGGCGCTTGCGGGAGGACAACCCTTTGTGTATCATTGCGATGGCGGATGCGATAAATCATAAAACATTTCATAATGTGTAGCGGGTCCATTACATAATATATATATATATATATGTAATATTGCAAGTGTTTAACGTGGCGAGGCTTAAGGCCCGCATACATAACGATATACATGGAATACTACCCGGACTTCATCTGTTTACATCTCCGGACATCTATGTCGTCGGGTTTGCATATATGTATCACAATCGGGGGTTTGGGGTGATGGAAAATAACCGAACCGCTGATTTCACTGTCGCCATATATATATATATATATATATATATATATATATATATATATATATATATATATATATATATATATATATATATATATATATATATATGCCCACTCCGATAGTATATTCCCTCTGATAGTGTATTAGCAATATATATGTGAGTTTCGCCTCCGATAGTGTATTCTGCGCATACTTATATAAACTCTGCCTTTTCCGCTCCGATAGTGTATTTGCATATATGTATGGTTTTTTTTGCCGTTGATGTTGTATATAGCCTATATATATGTTTATGCCGCCGATAGTGTAAATGCATGCATATATATATATATATATATATATATATATATATATATATATATATATATATATATATATATATATATATATATATATATATATATATATATATATATATATATATATATATATGAGTCTGTGCCTCTGATAGTGTAAATGCATGCATATACTCTATATAGCTCCCGATAGCTCTGTCTGCTTCCTTTGATGGCTCCGATAACTCTGATTGTTTCCTCCAATGGCTCTGTCTACTCTTTGCTCTGTTTGATCCTCTTGGCTCTTCCGATAGCTCTGTTTGTTCCTTTGTTTGCCTTGTTCTTCTTTGGCATATATATATGGCACCTCCTGTAGCTTTGTTTTGGCATATATATATGACATATATTTATGGTTCCTCATGTAGCTCCTCTTGGTTCTTCTTGGGCATGTATTACATGCAATGCTCTTCCGATATGGCTCCTCTTACTCCAATGTGGCTCCTTTTGCTTGGCAATGTCTTTCAAAGAGACCTCCTCTATTTGCTCTGATATTATGCAATATGCCTCTCTTGCTAACTCCTCTGTTAACAAACTTTTGCTTATGGCTTGGCTATCCTGATGGCCTTGCTCCTGTCTCTTCATGGATCTTCTCTACTTCTCCTTGGCTTCATATCATCATCTAGTATCTAGAATATTGCCATATTGACATCAATGACAACCTAGGTCAACAAGACTCACTCCCCCAAAAAATTGCGCAGAAGCTGCACACCTTGCCCGCTCCTTGTGATATCCCCAACCGATTGACTGATTAGATCCAAACAATATTAATAATAATAGTAGTAATAAATAAATAAATAAGCGGCAATTGCCCATGGTTTTTTTTTTTGGCTCAGGTATTACCCCCAGTTTCTTCTAAGCATCCCAACTATAAAAGGAGGATGAAGGTCGAGAGCAAGGCATGGAATTTGGTCTTTCCTTTATTGATATAGTGAGATCTCAAGCGAGTTTTCAAGTGGGGATTTTCAGTTGAGATCCTCTGCCTTTCTTCGGTGGGATCGAATCTCACCCTAGTAGGTAAACCCAACTTCGGTGGTCTCTTTGATCACCCTAGCTGGTCGAGTTTATTTATATTTGATTTGAAGAGGTTTTTTCTGTACATCTTTCGAGAGTTGAGATCTGAAATCTTCTCTGCACATTTTTGTCGTGATCAAAGGATTATATATCAGTGTTGGGATTGGGTTTGAATGGGTGAGTGGTGCCGCATCCTGTCTCGGCAACCCCTGTTCGTTTAGAATATTGATCTCCGCCTAAGATCATTGGAGGTAGCAATATCAACAATTGCGCCCTATCTACGCAGTACCTTACCTGATTGGGAGATCATGCAAGGAATCCACATGCAGTCATCATCCAACAACAATGGAGGCAGTCCAGGAACAAAATGTGAGCACTGGAGGCGATGGGCATAGACACTGAGGAGTGAAGCTCTGAGCTGTTCATGACATCTGGACACAGAACAATGGACGCAATGTTCGTGGCATCTATCGTTGAAAGCAATCACTACAGGAAGACGCCAATGTGAAGGGTTGAGTCATTTGCACACTCCATCAGTCATGTAGAAAATCGCCGAGGCACAATGCGGAAGAGGATTATATCACCAGAATGCAGATCGAGGGAGAGTGAATGGGTGCTGTCACTACAAAGAAATTCTTGAGCCTTCAACGAGCCACTGCATTGACACCATGATTTCCAGGGTTCAAAGTTCATTTTGTAAGTTGACCCAACTATGCGTTGATCAAACTATTGTAACCATTTTTGGGAAGAATTATAATAAAATCATCCTTTAAGTTGGGTCCCATTGGTATATAACTACGTATTTTTATATGGATTTCATATGAAATTTCATATGCATATATTCATAGTTGGCATATGAATTATGGGTATTTAGATGGAGTGGCATATGCAAATATTTTTGGGAAGGGTTTAAGTTTTTTCACGGTTAATGGTTATTTTTTTTTTTCTATTAAGTATATTGCAGTGGTATCAGAGCCACTATCTTGGCCAGCTGTGGGATGCCAAGAAGGGTGAAAAAAAAAGGGATTACTATCAATTGGAAGGGGAAAAAGGCTAGAAGTTAAGGCAAAAACGAAGACCAAGGAGAGTCAGAAGAAGAAAAACCAATGGGTGATCAGGAAAGTTCTAAACTTGCAGATGCATTACAAAATATTTCTGCCACTCAAGATACCATTATGGAACTTCTTAAACTACAGATGGGGCAAACTAATGTGCAAAGCAATAATGGGGAAGGTGGTTCTCATTCTGGAGGGGATGGTCTGTCACATGATCTGGTCAATATACGGGGCAATGATCCATCACAAGAGCATGCCAATGCTCAGAGCAACCCTTTCAGCCTGTAACAACCCAAAAATAAATATCTAATTAACTTATTAACATTAAATTTAAATAAGAGTGGCAATTACCTAGCCAAATAGACATGTAATTAATTAATTAAATTCAAATTTAATGAATAGTGCTTACTTGTTTACCTGTGGTAGAAGTAGGCTTACCGCAACAAGGTTTTGGGGACGACTCTCCACCCAACCGTAGGCTCAATTGTGCACAGTCTTGCTACAATTGGCCACCCCCGAGCCCTCAATCAACGTACTACTGCCAGTGACTCCTAAGTCTTAAAACACCATTCTCCCAAGAGAATGAAAGATAGAATCTCGGAATGATGGAATGCAAGAATGCCTCTCACCTTCCTCACCATCTATTAAATAGAACAACATTGGAAGGGAAACCACATGCACACACTCCATGTGTCTACATGCAACTTTCTTTGATTTTTAGCTTTCTTGTTTTATTTCTTTACTTTTCTTTTGATTTTTAGCTTTCTTGTTTTATTTCCTTCTTTTTGATAGTTTTCTTGTTTTATTTCTATTTCTTCTTATTTAGAGTTTTAGTATGCTTAAATTACTATTTTTATTTTTATTATTTTTATTTATTTTCTTGTATATATTTTTAGTATCATTTATTATTTAACATTTATGATATATTATCTTTATTATTTTTATTATTTATTATTAAGTGATTTATTTATTATTATTAATTATTATTTTTGCATTATTTATTATTTATTATTATTATTATTTATTTATTATTTTTATTATTTATTATTTATTAACTTCATGTTGCCAACACCCTCTGTTGAACTAGTATAACCAGCAGGCATCGAAAGTCCCCAACACCCCGGGAAATCTCAAGGAATCTCTGTCCTTTTTCCCACTTTCGGCACCAGGCTAAGCCTGACCCGGTCTGTATCCTAGTCCAAGGCTGGCCCCAAGGCTCATGCCTGACTCAGACCTCATCTGCCCCAAGGTAGGCATCCGGTCCGGTACTCAATGACCCCGGGCATCTCGCAAGGCTGGCCCACTCCCTCCACAACTACTAAGGCGCATAGCCCCAGGCATCGAAGTCCTTTACAACCCTTCCAGACTTCGGCATCCCAATCCAATAACAGGCACCTAGCCTAGAACATCAGGCACTTGGCCTCCTCAAGATGGTCTCATAGCTCTTCAAGAGCTATCCATCAAGAGCTATACACAAGACAAAGGAACCACTGGCATATGTAGTGTTGATTGAGTTTTGTCCCCAGCCCATATGGAGTTACGTATTCTCCCTCGTGCGTATGGGCTTGCACGAGATCATCAAATAAACCGGCTCTCTCGGCCCATTTGTGGAGTCCTGTGAATCATCACATCTCAATATGCATTCAATGCATTAACCATACCATCATAGTATCATAGGAAATAATCCACATGCCAACTCTTGCATGTCACCATGAGAACGTTCATCTTTGTTAAGCGCAGCATTATCACTAATAACGAACTGCATGCTCATGCATATCATAAATTTGTAGGCAATTATTGCATACTTCACCTTATGAATACCCTCGTAAGTTAGATCCTCAACGTATTTGCATCAAATATATATCATAACTTCACATAAATGAATCACATGTCAATAAGCCTCATAGCATCATAACTCTTAAGCCACATTGTGTACCCTAGTTGGTAGTAGACGTGTTTGTTGTAGTCGAGGTCGTGGATTCAAAACTAGTCATTCAACAAGTTAGAAAAGGCTTTTCAATAATCAGTTCGACTTCTTTCTACTAGGTAGTTGACCATTTACACCAATGGTATAATCATCTAAGTACATCATTAAATTTCATATGAGTCTCATCATCTTGAGTCTTAATCTCTCATCATATATTCTTCCTTCCCCAAGGAAATTTTGGTGAAATTCATTGTTTAAGATATTACTAGTGATACCATCTTTATTAAATCATCTATCTCAAAATTAAAATCCTTTGATTTTACATCCATTTACCCTTTAGCTTACTGATTCCAATACCATTGTAAACATTTTTTTTTCATCATGATTTAATTTTATATCATGCTTAATTTACTTGCACAAGGATTTGTTGATCCATGTTGACTTATTTAACAATTTTCACTTCATCCACATAAATATTTTCCTATCTCGTCGAGTTCATAAAGTTCGTAGCTCAATACCACTTGATTGCTTTATCATAAATTCAGTTTCCTCAAGTTGGGCAAAAGAATCTTTCTTATTAAATAGTATCATTATTTTAAATTTTGAAATAGTTGGAAACACTACTACCATCATTGTCCATTTAACTATGAGGTGTTATGTGGAAACAACCTCTTTTAACTTTATGGGAAGTCCTACTCATGAAACGATGAGTGAAAATTAGTCAAGTACAACCTCTATTAATTGACTTTCACTTCTTTTGTCACTATGTACACAATCCTTCTCAAGGTATCCTTATAAAATTTCTAGCAACATTCCTTCCTATCTTCCTTGTTTATTATCACTTGGTCATCATGGAACTTTACACCTTCACATTTTTAAAATATGTAGATCATCATTATGACCATTACCCATCATGTTTCTCACTCCACTCATCAATACCTTTCTTCTTGATAGAACATCCCTTCATTTCCTCCTACCAGATATTATTATATATTTTTCTCCTAGTCTTCCATGTCTATTAGCTTAAAATGGAAATTTCTTTACTTTATTCTATTTTGACTTTAATTTCTCACCTCCAGTCATTGTGGTTTCTTTTCTTCCTCTTTTAAACATAGCACCGATATACCTTGGAAATGTTGTTACTATTTCCCAACTTGGGTAATCCTTGATAAATAAATTCATTAAGATGGCTACCAAATGTAATCCTGTTTTAAGACATCCATCTAATAAAATTGCCTGATCCTTCATCTTGTTATCCATAATTTATTCATATAGTTAGTCACCTATGGAAAACTTACAATGCGGCTCTCCCATTGTTATAGATGTTTTTATGCACACAACTTATCTTCTCCAATCATTCTATTTTATCATACCTTCCAGGTTCCTTAAAATGACCTTCATTATCACCATGATTTTTCAACTTCCCTGGTTGATTGCCAATATTTTCTTCCTTAGATATACCTTATAGTGATACCTTTAGAGTACCAAGTGATGATTATACCAAACTCTTTCATTATGTTCTAAAATAGGTTGTCTCTTCTTACTGATTTCTTACTCTTGTTGTGATACTTCTTCGCTACCACCGTAATTATCTGATCCAAGTTAGCCATAATCACATGAATTATCATTAGTTATCATCCCAAAAATTTGCAAGTTTCTCCTTTCCATTTCTCCTTAGACAACTTTGACCATTATATGCAATTAACTTTGAATCGCTAACCGCATGTAACATTATACTCAACTTCTGAACTTTAATCCAAATTTATACGATTTGCCACTGAGACTAAAAGATACCCTCCTGTGGTTTATATATATACTGCAAAACCCAACTGATTCACTCAAGAATGAAGGGAACTTCAATGGTAGCTTGATGATGTTTAGTAAATGATCAGATACATGTAATCTGAATGGCAATTGCAATGCAAAATTAAATTTATTAGAAGATCATATTGAGAGAGTTGTGTTCTTGCAACAATATACCCAAGAAATGCCAAGCAACTGCTATCGCTAAAGGAAATGAGATCAGCAATCCAACCCAATTAGTGAATAGTATGATCAACATTCAAGGAATGTTATCTCTATGTTTTTAGATCAAATTTGAAGAGTAAAATAATGAATAGATTGCTAGTGAACCATGATCATCTAAAGAGACTAAGATATTAGAGTTTATCCATTGTAAATTGGAGCAGATTTCACTATTTTAGACCACTTTAATTGGTGACAAATTTCAACTTCAATTATCCAAATACTTCAAAAACTGTGTTGTAAAATGAACTAGTGGTGAGTGGTTACACCAGCATTAAAAATTTGTTACAAAAAACATGCCAGCAATTATACATCGTTAATTATGGGTAGATTATCACCATCCAAGATTACAAGATTATATATTGTTACCAATGAATCAATGAGTCATAACAAAACTATATACTATTAATTATGTGAGTCATTTAGAATACTTAGATTATTGTTGTGATAATTATGCAGTGAATTTTTAACCAGATATGTATTAACCATGCCAAATTTATTCAACAAAGTTTTGAAGATTCTTGATTCATTTCAATTTACTATTTTGTATATTTTCCCCTACTGCACGGCATGCAATCAGACCATTGCCAAATTTCAAACTATATGATTGATCATGCAAATTATCAATAATTACTAATTTTGTAGTATTAAAACTTAGAGAATTGTCTCAACATAAAATCAAAATTCCAATGAGTAAAGCTTAAGAATATTAGTGGCAGTATTGTTTTAAGAAGGTACTTGAATTCCGAAAGAAAATTCACCATGACTTTTGAAATGATATGTCACACCAATATTAAGTCTACAGATTCATAACCTTATGTGCTAGGATAAATTGAAATTATGTGCTGTAGAGTGAAATATTGTGAGTATTTGTTTAAGCAATCATAACTTATGTTAGAAGAATTAAATGGACTGCTTTTAACAAAATAAATTGTTTAAACAAATTTATTGAATGTATCTTGAGATTCTTATGGCTATTAAATGATTACTCTAAGGAAATTTAAGAAATCAAATAACCAAAGAAATATTCCACACCATAAAGAAAAGACACCGCCACCCGACCCAGAACCGGATCGGATGACTGGGAAGGTTATCCCTCCCCAACATAAAATAAAATCATTTTATTAATTATATGGCCTGCCTGCAAGCGCACTTGCGAAGGCAACACCATCCCTTAAACTACAATACATTTAGCCATATTAATTTCCCGGATAAGACATAAAATTTCCTGCATAAGACATAAGATATAAGATTGTAAGCTTGCGGCCATGGCTATGTGTGTTCCTGCAAATTCCATTGTTCTTTTCGACAACAATGTCGAGAAATCTGCACACACTATAAGGTCAATAGTACCATTTACATAGTCAATAGTACCATTTTCTCATGCAAGGAATAATAATAGCCCGATCACATAATCTCCACCAACTCAAATAGCCATTGCATACTGATACCAATAGTATCTAAAAGTAAAATAACATTTATAGACTTAACAGCGCACTATAAGAACAATAGGACAGAAAGCAATATTTTAATAGTCTACACTTAAGCAGTAGGCTTACACGTGAAAGGTATTATGCACAATGAGCGTTAGAAAGTAAAATCTTCTTTGTAACTATAGATTGAATTATATTAAAATTTTGAAGGCTGGCATAAAGGAATAAACGCTATGAAACAATCAATATAAGCAATCTTTTGAGTTATTCCGTTGTGCCCTTATGAGACTTCCAAAACTCCCCTATCTGGGGATGAGGAAGTTTGCGTATTCCTCCCATGCCCAATGACTTGTTCTCTCAATTAAAGAACAAGCCACAAAATACAGGAAGTTAGAGTTTACAAGTGCTCCCTTACTCATTTATAATGTACACGGGCTTATTTGGCCTACAAGCTTGCCTCTCTTACTCTTTAGATTTATTAGACATATCAGCAATTTCTAAAATTAAGGTCGTAGCAGCACCTAAACTAAGCATGGACTTATTTGGCCTACAAGCTTGCCTCTCCTACTCTTTAAATTTATTGCCATATCAGCGATTTCTAGAACTAAGTTCACAGCAGTACCTAAATTAAGCAACCTTTCAATGTATCTTCTATGGAGGTTGAGGATGGAAAAAGAACCCAGCAAGGAATTTTTTCTGAAAAATGCAACTTATGTTACTTCAAATATGCACCAGAGTTACAACAAACACACATGAGTTACATGAAATTCTTCTTCCTATGAAAGAAAGGAATACTAACATGTGGCCCTGCAAAGAACCCAGCAAGGATTTTTTTTTCTTTTTGGGAAATGGAACTTACATTACTTCAAATATGCATCAGAGTTAAAACAGATACAGACGAGTTACATGAAATTCTTCTATGAAAGCTGGGAATACTAACATGTGGCCCTGCAACCCGAGGGGAAAAGAGTCATCTTCCTTCCGAAACATATCTATTCTAGCTTTGACGTGAAGTGCCATATAGCTTTCAAATGCTTGCAATTAGCAATACACTCTAAAAAAAAAAGGTTGAAATGACTAATCGGTAGAAGAAAATTGTCAAACAAGTCAAGAAACCTATTAAAACTATACATTATCAACTATATAATTATTTATTTAATCAATTATTAACAAAGACAACCTACTACTGTAGCTCTTCCATACTTCATTTAAGATAGATGAACTAACTGTTTTCGCATCTAATTGGTTATACAGGCCAGACACATGCCTGGAATTTTTAGGCCCTCAATAAAACTTTTGTTATGAAATAATACCTGGGTTATTTGCCTGCTTTCATGATTGCCTCGCAGGAGAGTTATACTTGCTGGATGTCTTCTGATAGTGATTCGCACTTAGTGCTCTTCCCTTGAAGCTTGTTCATCCTTTTGAATGGAGATTGTTGTCTTTGTTTCACTGAAACACCTATGTTTCAGAAATGTTATCCTCTCTGTTTTGCACTGGCTTGCTCTAGGTGGTTAATTTCATAAACAAACTACATATAAAAGCAACAAAGAGACAGCACAAACATGCAAGAAATCTGCATACTCAACGAAGAAAAAACACACAGACAAAACAAAGGGAGCGTTCCACATATTCAATCAGAACAAACCATATATATACACTGCTCCATCCCATCTTTTCCCTCTCGATTTTACCTTTAGACAATGGTCATGTTTTACTAATTCTGGATCTTGGAGATTAGATTCTTGAAATTTGACATGAAAAACCGATTCCAGCCAATGAAAACAAAAATCTGCTAATATTGGAAATTACTCATAAGAATGAATTTAAAAATGAACACCATCAAAATATAACTACGCAGTTAGCATGTACTGAATAAAAAAAAATTCGTGTATAGGGAGGGTTTGTAGAACATGCTGCTTTCCTGGAAGTAACCATCCTGTAACTTTCAAAACAAGTCAAGTTAAAAATCCCAACAAAATAATAATTTTTTTTTTTCTAAGATGCCCATAGGCCCTAAGGGTTGAGCCAAAGCTCTGATACCATATGTTACCATATGTAACAGCCCAAAAATAAATATCTAATTAACTTATTAACATTAAATTTAAATAAGAGTGGCACTTGCCTAGCCAAATAAACATGTAATTAATTAACTAAATTCAAATTTAATGAATAGTGCTTACTTGTTTACCTGTGGTAGAAGTAGGCTTACTGCAACAAGGTTTTGGGGACGACTCTCCACCCAACCGTAGGCTCAATTGTGCAAAGACTTGCTACAACTGGCCACCCCCGAGCCCTCAATCAACGTACTACAGCCAGTGACTCCTAAGTCTTAAAACACCATTCTCCCAAGAGAATGAAAGATAGAATCTCGAAATGATGGAATGCAGGAATGCCTCTCACCTTCCTCACCATATATTAAATAGAACAACATTGGAAGGGGAACCACATGCACACACTCAATGTGTCTACATGCAACTTTCTTTGATTTTTAGCTTTCTTGTTTTATTTCTTTACTTTTCTTTTGATTTTTAGCTTTCTTGTTTTATTTCCTTCTTTTTGATAGTTTTCTTGTTTTATTTTTATTTATTATTATTTAGAGTTTTAGTATGGTTATTACTATTTTTATTTTTATTATTTTTATTTATTTTCTTGTATATATTTTTAATATCATTTATTATTTAACATTTATGATTTATTATCTTTAATATTTTTATTATTTATTATTAAGTGATTTATTTATTATTATTAATTATTATTTTTGCATTATTTATTATTTATTATTATATTATTATTATTTATTATTAAGGGGAGGGATATTACACAGCCGACCAACCATGCCACCATTCTTGGATGATTTCTCCAGAGAGCAAGACTCTCTTTCACCAATTGCAAAAACAATTACAACTTGGATGAAGGAGTATGATACGTTGCCTCCCAATGTTAAAGCCACCTTAACTGTCAATGAATATTACTACATGAGGAGTAAACAACATAGGAAGACAGCCACATATGGGGGCCATTCGTCAAACAAGGATCTGCAAAAGGCAGTGGGAAAGGTAACTCTTCCTTATTTTGAGGGATCAACAAAATGTTCAGCGTGGTCATGGGTGCAGAAGCTGGATACATATTTCCAACTCAATCCCATGCGTGAGAAGGATGCCATTAAATACGCCACACTTCATCTTGATGGAGAAGCACATGAATGGTGGAAAAATGACATGGTCACTCTAGGGCATACAAGCATCATCTCTTATACAGAATTCACACAGAGATTGATAGAAAGATTTGACAGGAAGGACCTTGAATTGTACTTTCGGGAGCTTACCCAGCTCCGATAGATAGGAAGCCTGGAATCATATATCACAAAATTCCAGAGGCTAGCAGTAATGGTCACCGACCTCTCAATGGCTCGGACTGTTATGTTATTTATAGAAGGGTTGTCAGAACCTCTGCGTGGTTGGGTCAAAGCCTACCAACCTGTGACCTTGCAGGACGCAATCAACAAAGCAAGAGACATGCAAGATGGAGTACCCAAGGCTAGGTTCCTACCCAAACCAACTATCCCTCAAAAGGGGAAAGAAGTCAAGCAACAACATAGGGAGCCATCCGGGAAGAGCCAGTTGGATGATGAAACCAGGAAAGACCTCAGAAGGAGAAGGCTATGTTTCTCTTGTCAAGAACCTTGGGCACCAGGGCATCGGTGTACAAAAGGGAAGGCCCACTATATTGAAGTATTTTCTGAAAGCGAAGACGAAGATGAGCAACCAGAGCCGAGTCAGGGAGAATCACAAGGCATGGGGGCAATACAGGACGAGACCCAGGAAGGGATTATTTCCTCTCTCACAGGGGTCCCACGGTATCACACTCTTCGGGTCAGGGGCACTATACAGGGACAAAAAGTGACTGTGTTGATTGATGGAGGGGCCTCCCACAACTTCATTGATGCAGAATTTGTAGCTAGAAGGGGACTATCGACAAAAGAATTTGGAGGATTTACAGTTCTGATCCCTGGAAAGAAGGAACATAATCGCATGCCATGCACTAAAATAGTCCCTAATATGAATCTATCAATGGGGAACTACACAGTTACCGATAACGTTTTTGTAGTGGATTTTTTGTGGTGGATTGCCTAGACTCTCATGTAGTATTAGGAGTTCAATGACTATATTCGATCGGGACCCACATGGTAAACTATCAAGACTTGGAATTTGGATTCATAAGACTGAATAGTAAGAAGGCACTGTTGAGAGGAATGCATACATATCCACCCAAGATTGTGACATCCAATAGGATGGAGGCAGATCTTCGACATGGGGATATTATATGGGTGGTGGAGTGTAGAATCATGGAGAGGAAATTATGAGAACAACATAAGGAGTACCCCCTTGACATCATGTCATTGTTGCAAAAACACCAGAAGGTTTTCAGAGATATACCCCCACGACGACCACCAAATAGGGGATTTGAGCACATCATTGAACTAGAGGAAGGGGTCCAAGTTGTCATCACTACCCTTACCGACATCCCAAAGTATACAAGGATGAGATAGAGAAAGAAATCTAGGAGTTGTTGGCATTAGGACAAATTCGACCAATCTTGATCCCTTTTTCTTCATCGATAGTATTGGTCAAGAAGAAAGATGGATCCTTAAGAATGTGCATAGATTATCGGGCTCTAAACAAGAAGACCATAAAGAATCGTTACCCTATCCCCAAGATCAATGAGTTGATGGATGAACTGAAAGGGGCCAAGTAATTTTCAAATATTGACCTTCACTTAGGTTATCACTAGAACAAAGTTCAGGATCAGGACATTCAAAAAACAGCTTTCAGATGCCACTATGGACACTATGAATTCCTAGTGATGCCTTTTGGACTGACCAACGCCCCTGCGACATGTCAATCATGTATGAACCATGTGTTTAACAAGAATCTATGCAAATTTGTGCTTGTATTCTTCGACGACATCCTGATTTACAGTCGAATTTGGGAGGAGCATCTATAACATCTAGACCAGGTTTTGGGAATTTTAGGGGCATAACAATTTTAAGCCAAAATCTCCAAATGTGGGTTTGGCATGACAAAATTATTATATCTAGGCCACATCATCGGAGGAAAACTAGTCAAAGTGCACTAGGAGAAGATTGAAGCCATTCTTAATTGTTCCACTCCCAAAAATGTAACAGAATTAAGAAGCTTCTTGGGTATTTGTACCTATTATAGGAAATTTGTTAAGGGGTATTCACAACTAGCAACACCTCTTAGTAACCAAACTAAAAGGGGAGCCTTTTTATGGACAAATGCCGCACAGAAAACATTCGAGCACATGAAGGAATTGATGAGTTCATGCCCAGTTCTAGCGTTACCATACTTCTCCCAACCATTTGTATTGGAGTGTGATGATTCTGGGGAAGGAATTGGGGTTGTTTTAACACAAAATAATCATCTGATTTCTTTTGAGAGTAGGAAGCTTTAGGATTATGAGCACTCTTATTCCATTTATGACAAAGAGATGCTGGAAATTATGCATGCGTTGGCCAAGTTCCGACCATATCTAGTGGGTAACAAATTCAAAGTCAAAACTGATCATAATAGTCTCAGATACTTCCTAGAGCAGAAAGGATTAAATGAAAGGAAACAAAAATGGGTTAGCAAGATCCAAGCCTATGACTTTGAGATCGAATATGTCAAGGAAAAAAACAATGCAATAGTAGATGCCTTATCAAGGAGATCGGCTACATTCTCCATGATAGACATTGAGGAAGACTTGAAGACCCATCTTTTGGTAGAATACTCGAAGAACCAATCAGCCTGTGAAATCGTTGATGGAAAACCAATAGACATTTGGTATAGAGTTTTCAATGATATTATCTATTATAAATACCAGATCTATTTAGTGTTAGGGTCACGGTTAAAAATGAAGATCCTACAAGCAACCCACGACTCCCCTCTAGCAGGACATTTGGGATTTCTGAAGACCTACATGACCAACAAGGAAAGGTTCACATGGAAGGGACTCAAGAAGGACATTATCAAATATATCAAGGAATGCGGGACCTGTCAGAGCAATAAAGTGGAACATACCCACCCCATGGGTCTGCTACAACCACTACCCATTCTGGAACAAAAATGGGAAAGTGTCTCCATGGACTTCATCACAAGACTACCCTCATCCCAAAATAGAGATTGTATCTTCGTGGTAGTAGATATTCTAACCAAATATGCCAATTTCTTTGCGATTTCCTCCAGAAGTTCTGCATCTCATATAGCAAAGATATTTTTCCAGGGAGTTTTCTGTCTACATGGGATGCCCAAAACCATTTTCAGTGACTGTGACAACAGGTTCATGGGAGCCTTCTGGAAGGAGTTATTCAGGTTGGCAAGAATAGAACTCACTCCCAGTACAAGTTACCACCCATAGACAGATGGACAGAAAGAAACAGTGAATAAATGGGTGGAAGGTTATTTACGAAATTATGTCACAGGTCAACAAAGAGCATGGACCAAGTGGTTGTATTTAGGGGAATATTGCTACAACACTACATATCACATGTCCATAGGAATGCCACCCTTCTGAGCCTTATATGGATATGAGGCATTATCTTTTGCAGACACAACATTTGGACATAGCAGGGCACCATTAGCGAAGGATTGGATCCAGCTATGTCAATATATTCTCTAATCACTCAAGGATAACCTACAAACAACTTAGAATCGACAAAAGTTATATGCAGATCGACAAAGAAAAGAAAGGAGTTTCAAAGTAGGAGATGCAGTCTGCCTCTGGCTACAATCGTAAAAGCAGTCTACCTTAAAGCAAAGAGGAGCGGAAATTTTAAAACCATGATTCTACGGGCCCTATCGAGTTACCCACAAGATAGGAGAAGTGGCTTATGAACTGGAACTTCCAACAGAAAACAGGATTCATAACATATTTTATGTTGCTTGCTTGAAGAAGGCAATTGGAGAAAACATCAAATCATCACCTAATTTACCCCCATTAGATGCGGAGGGACATATTCAACTAGTTCTAGAAGAGGTGTTAGAGGCTCGAGAGAAGAAGCTTCAAAGCAGGACCGTTTGCGAATATCTAGTACGATGGAAATATTTTCCAGTCGAAGATGCCACCTGGGAGGGGGAGCACATATTGCAACATCCAGCATTGAAAGTGCTTGAGGGCAAGCAACTTCTGGCGGGAGGGACTGTGATATCCCCAACTGATTGACCGATTGGACCCAAATAATAATAATAATAATAATAATAGTAATAAATAAATAAATAAGCGGCAATTGCCCATGGTTTTTGTTTTTGGCTCAGGTATTGCCCACAGTTTCTTCTAAGCATCCCAACTATAAAAGGAGGATGAATATCGAGAGCAAGGCATGGAATTTGGTCTTTCCTTTGTTGATATAGTGAGAGATCAAGCAAGCTTTCAAGTGAGATCCTCTACCTTTCTTCGGTGGGATCGAATCTCACCCTAATAGGCAAACCCATCTTCGGTGGTCTCTCTGATCACCCTAGCTGGTCGAGTTTATTTATGTTTGATTTGAAGAGGGTTTTTCTATACATCTTATCTTTCCAGTTCGAGAGTTGGGATCTGAAATCTTCTCTGCAGGTTTTTGCCATGATCGAAGGATTATATAGCATTGTTGGGATTGGGTTTGAATGGGTGAGTGGTGTTGCATCCTGTCTCGGTAACCCCTGTCCATTTAGAAGATTGATCTCCACTTGAGATCATTGGAGGTAGCGATCAACAACTGTGCCCTGTCTACGCAATACCTTACCTGACTGGGATATCGTGCGAGGAATCCACCACCCAGTCATCATCCAACACCAATGGAGGTAGTCCAGGAATGGCACGTGATCACTGGAGGTGATGGGCATAGACACTGAGGAGTGAAACTCTGAGTTGTTCATGGCATCTAGACGCAGAACGATGGATGCAGTGTTCGGGGCATCTATCGGTGGACGCAGTCTCTACAGGAAGACGCCAACGTGAAGGCTTGAGTCATCTACACTCTACATCAGTCGTGTAGAAAATCGTTGTGGCACAACATAGAAGAGGATTAGATCACCAAAACGCAGATCGAGGGAGATTGAATGGGTGTTGTCACTACAACGAAATTCTTGAGCCTACAACGAGCCGCTGCATTGACACCATGATCACCAAGGTTCGAAGTTGATTTTGTAATTTGACCCAACTATGCGTTGGTCAAACTATTATAACCATTTTTGGGAAGAATTATAATAAAATCCTCCTTTAAGTTAGGTCCCATTAGTATATAACTACATATGTTTATGTGGATTTCATACGAAATTTCATATGCATATATTCATAGTTAGTGTATGAATTATGGGTATGTAGATGGAGTGTCGTATGCACAGATTTTTGGGAAGGATTTAAGCTTTTGCACGGTTAATGGTTATTATTTTTTTCTATTAAGTATATTACACTCTGCTAACTGAAGAAAATGCGCTGCCATGCCAGACAGACACCCTGTGTCCATCCCTGCTTCCCTAAAAAATTGTGCAGTTTTTCCAGCCAGACACTAAGTCAGTCAGCCTGTTGCTCACCCAAAAACCTGTTATGGGCAGTGATCCAGCAACCCAGCATCCCGCTTAGCTCAAAAATTGCAATGGGTAGTCAATCACTAGTCCAGCATCTCGCTGAGCTCAAAAAAATGCAATGGGCTCAAAAGCTGCGATGAGGTGTCCAACGAGCCAACCTCCCAACAATTACGTAGTTTTCATCAACAGCACTCCTGCAGCTCGCTTCTAACTCCCCTGAAAAAATGCACATTTTTTCCCAGCAAGCCTCTTGCTACCCGTTGCCAGCTCCCCGGACGAATTGCGTAGTTTTTGCTGTGAAACCCCTTTGCTGCCTGTAGTGCTTCCTCCAAAAAATTGCACAGATCTGCTCGCCAGATCTTGTGGACAATCGCTGCTGATCTGGATTGTCCATCTCGTTCTCCTAGTGACTTTTGTGCAATTTTCACTTGCAGTTCCCGGAGCCTCCTAGCTTGAAATCTTCCTTGTGCAGTATTGTAGCCTTGTCCTCTCCCCTGGTCACCTGCATCTGAAAGCGAACGACAATGCATCGTGGTAGACTAGGAGGTTTATGGATTTGATGTCGTCTTGTCATGAGTGATTGCAGATACAGGTACATGGATAAGATATGATGCGATGACAGAAGGGATGAATGAGGAGAGCACATGCAAGGAGATTTGTTTGCGAACGGTCAAATGAATGATGCATGCAAGGAGATTTTCTCGCGAACGGACAATGCATGCAAGGAGATTTTCTCATGAACGAACGACGCATGCGAGGAGAATTTTTCGCGAACAGACAAACATGTGAGGAGATTTTTTCCCGAACGAATGAACATGTAAAGCATGCCAAAGTACAAGAAAAGAAGCGATGTGCACAAGCAACATCAAGCGAACACCAAGACGATCGAAGACTCTGCACACCTTGCTATGCAAAGATGAAACTATGATACACCAAGAGGACATCCATCATTCAGCAGCACTGCAGCTTGACATGGACATCATCGGCAACAAGCACATACCAACACTATTGTGTCGAGTCGTGTCATGAGTCATGTTGGTCACATCACTATTGTGGTCCATACTGTTGTAAATCAATGTAATGCAACGTGGAAATCCAAGAGATCCACATGTAATTTGAAGAGTCATGTAAAGTTGAAAAGTTATGAAATTCAAATAGTCACGAGGGAAGTCGAACAGTGACAAGGGCAAGTTTTACCCTTGGCTATAAATACCCCTCATTTGTACATGCAAAGGAATTTTCACCTTGGCTCCTCCCACATAACCTTGAGAGTCTGTAATATTTTCTTTGAGGAGCGAGCAGTGGCTCCAATGCCCCTCCATCAAGGTTAGTGATGTAATGGTGTACCAATGTGTGTTGAAACTTTCGCTTAATTCAAAAGCCTGATAACATGCCAACACATTTTCACACATGTATTGTAACTATTTGTAAGACTAATCTTGAACACTTGTAATGCGTGTTGCTTTAACCTGTGTTAAACAATTTAACTCTTTTGGTTTCACTAATACAAATGTTTATGAAAATGTGTTTTATGAGTTGTTAATGTTATCCTGCCCACATGGGTTGCCTCACCTGACATAAGACAAAACATTTCCCATAAACTTGTTATAACGACTGTCGCACCCGCAAGAACTACTTCTTAGGGTGTTTTACGTGCTATCCCTTATTGTGTGTTGTGACTGCGACATCTGTGTGGATTTCTCCTCCGAAATTTGCGCATGTCCTGTTGTGTTGTGTGTCTCTGACAGAGTTGGGACTTGTCCCTTTCGACTCGAGGCTCACTTCCACCTCTCTCTCTCTGTAGTGAAAGGACCTTGACACAAGTAACACTAGCACTCACCAGGCACGCGAACCTCACTGTTCTTAGACAAAGTAGACCACTCTCACGTGATAACAAACAAGAGCCAAGGCATATATTTAAGATAATGGCAACTCGATCATTGTACCGGATGGGACTCCTACACAAAACGGTGTGAGATATAGTTGGGACTTCATACCAGAGAGATACCCCGATGTTGGCAGGTCCAACACCTCAACATTTTGGCTCTAGAAGGAGGGCTAGATGACAAGCTGAGTCCTTACCACCTATTTTGAATCTCTGCATACTTATCATGCCTAACTACAAAGTTTCTCTTCTAGAGTGTATGTCTTATGGAAACGACTTGGAAGTCTCAGAAGAGCTATGGGATAACTTGTCACGTAAAACATACAATGGTGGCGGCCAAGTAGCCTTGGTCAGACACGTGGATGGCGTTGTAGGCTCCTGTGAAATACATGAAATCTTTGAAGATTACATGACCTGCGCGTTGTTTGCATACATGCTTCCAGGGCACCCAATGCATTGGTGTGCCACGCTACTCGAAAAATCTATCTGGTTGTAGAGATAGACCATGCTTTCAATCATTTTGACCGTAAAGCACTTAACAAAGAAATTATGAAATTACAAAAGCACGTGACAAATCTTCCATTTTAAAGAAAACATATAGGCGTTGTCTACTTTTATGGAGGCAAAAGAAACTTCTTAGAATTTGGTTATTTTTTCTTAGGAGTGTTTGAATCTTGTTTTTATGTTGGAAATGGATTCAGCCTTAATCTTGTTCTTATGGTGAAAATAGGTTCAGCCCCATCAAAAACTTATGAGATACCCAAAATTTTGAAACTTGACAGATTTCTCAAAATTTCTGCCAAATTTATCAAAATCTCACGAAATTCTATTATTTTTACCCATTACACTAAGCTAAACATATAAATTAAAGCGAAACATATGAGTTAGACCTGCTCTCTTATGAGTTATACCTGAGTTCTCTCTCTTATGTTAATTTTTTTGTTGGTATATATACTTAGGCATTTTAGGTAGCTCTCTCTTACTTTTTTTCATTGCATACAGATAAACTAGTTGCCAGCCCATGACATGGCCAACGAGAACAAAAATCGCTGTTGCAACTGCTCAAGAACTTGTTTATATGCACGAAGAATCTGAGGAACGCATTGTGCATAGAGACATCAAAGCAAGCAACATTTTGCTTGACAAAGACTTCAATTCCAAGATTGCAGATTTCGGCTTGGCTAAAATCTTTGATAACGATGAAACTCACATTACCACCCGTGTAGCAGGAAAACTGTAAGTGCCCTTTATGTATATTCATTCTATCCAAAGCTTCACACGTATTGTAAGTATTAATCCATGTTACTTTGACATTTCTTGCAACCAGAGGGATGGTGGATTTTGGAATAATCTTGAAATTTGACTAATAAAAGTGAAATCTTACTTTTATCGTGTACATCAAATTTAATAAAGATAGGACTTATTATCATCCTGAAATCTGGAATAAAGATAAGATTATTAATAAAAAATAGTACATATATCTTAGGATATATAATTCATAAGTCTCTGGAAACTATAAAACTTTACATCAAAATATCTCAAGTAATCTCTTTGAGATTGAAATCCTTTGTCGCATAAAATTGATTTGTTCAAAATTGTACTATTAACTTCAATAAAAACCTTTGATATTCCTCATTCTGTGGCATAAAAACAGTTTCATTCCCGTGACTGTGTGAAGCACAAAAAAAAATCTTTTCACTTTTCATTTTTGTCTGAGTAGTTGATAGTGCCTGCATTGGTTATGACGTTCTCATCAAAAGAGGAAAAATAAAACTTATCTGTTTTCTTTGTTATGTTTTTTCTTATAGAAATCCTTAGTTTTTTTTTTTTAATAGATATGTTTAAATTTTACCTGCTAAAAAATCTTTACCAAAATTTTAATGCGATTCATCCAATTAATTGATACTGGAAAATTGAAATCATATCCCTTCACTCAATCTATTATGCCCCTTCCCATCTCCATAAATCTGTATATAATTCCTAATCATTTAACCGCAATCAATACTCCCCGCAACGCAATAATTTCAGCGATATTTCTTTTCAGATGAGTTTACTTCATATTTTTCTTAAAAAAGGTTTTTCATTTGCTTCGTTTTGAAGTGGCTATCTATGTCCAGAATATGCTTTGAGAGGCCAGCTTAGAGAAAAAGCTGACATCTTCAGTTTCGGCATTGTGGTATTAGAAATAGTGAGTGGAAGAACTAACACAATACCTTCTGGACTGGGTCAGTACAATATTCTACTCTATTTCTTGACTTCAAGATTTGATTGTTTCTCAGCTTTTTAACAAGTTTAAGCCTGTTACAGGCTTACCACTTCTTGAAGAGAATAGGATCCTTGATCTTGTAGATCCTGCATTGGAAAATGACCATGATGCAAAAGAGGCTGAAAGACTTGTTCACGCTGCTATTCTGTGCACAAGAGTCCAGCGCTCAAGACGCCCATCAATGAGTCATCTGCTCTCTATTATACTCAGAGAAGTTCCAATCCCAAATATCTTCCGACTTATCCCATTGACCTCATTTCTGTCTCATTTTGAAATATTCTTAAAATTAGTAATTGAATTAAAGATAACTCTAACGAGAGAGATTCGGATTACAGAATAACGGAAATACAGGTAAGATGGTGTTTTGCCACCGAAATTTTGAGAGTGTTTAGTTTTTGATAAGAAAGAAAGAAAGAAAGAAATTATTTGTTTGCTTCTTCATCTCCTTGATGTATTCGGCCCTTTTTCTGTGAAGCTTCACAATAAATGCTTTTAGCGTCTTGACAAACCCCTCGCTAAATAAATTATCCCAATAGATAGCTGCGAGCATATCTGCATAACTTTTCCTGTTGTCTTTGAAGGTCTCACATTCTAAAATGAAACGTTTTTCTGTTTCCACTTTTCCGGAAGAACAAAAAATGCATACCCTTTCCTCTCACACTTCTTTTTGGCATTTTCACAACGGAGTTGATGAGAATTAGTCCTTCACTGAGCAATAAGAATTTTGGCCCTTGAAGAGATATTGGCCTCTATGTATGCTTTTGGTTTATGATTATGAGTGGGATTAAACACTTCAATATAGTAATTTTTTTTTCTTCCTAGCTCCTTATCCCAAGTATGTTTGTAAAACTTTTCCATAACAAAAACTTTTATCTCTTTGTTGTTTATGGGACATGCGTTCAAGCAAATACCCCATTTATTAAATCATTTGTCATTTTGCTGCATCCAAGTTTTTTTTGCTCTTGCACAATCTATCTTTAAAGACAATCTTAGGCCATCTACCCTCTTCCATTTGCTCAATTTTTTTTAAATACCTTACGACTCGCACCATAGCAATTGCTTCATTAGGAGCAGTCCCTGTTTCACTTAACAAGATATCATAAGGAACTGCACTTTTAATCTTACATTCAAACGCTTCTGAATTTTCTCAATTTGTCTCCACTGCATGTCGGAGTAACTCCTAGTCCACAGTTCACCACCATAGAGAATCACCAAAATCACTATAAGCCCAAAAAGAGTTTGAGTGGTCTTCCAGTCCCGTAACTCTACCTCTCTGCACCTATTTTGAAAAGCATAAAATGCTTTCCAACCCCCCAAAGTTTTTTTCTTTCTACAACCATTCCAGATTAGATTTTTGTTGAAGTCAATTCCGAGTACTTGTAATCCGCAACTTCTTCCAGAATGTTGCCTTCAAAGTAGAACTTATGCTTGTTATGTTTTATTTTCTTAGAGAAGACCACTACTTTTGTTTTGTTGACATTGACTTGCATCCCCACACTTCTACAAAAATGCTCAAGGGATAGTATGATCTAAAAATGGGGCTCTTAGGCTTCTTGTCTAACTTACAAGAACCTCTGCCACTTCCAAAGCTTTAAATTTTCCCAAGTCTTATTGATTAACCAATGCAGAATTCACTGTGTGCTTGAAAATATGGGTGTATGCTGATGTTTGTTTTAAAATGATCATATGCTTTAAAATTTTCTATTTGTGCCGATATGTAAATGTGCTTGAACTGATATATAAATCCATATAACAGTAAATAATGCAGCAATAAAAACACACACATAAGACAACAAATTAATTAGGAGTTCACCCACAATTCTTGGGCTACGTCTCCATGAGCTCTAGTCAACTCGACTAGGCTCTCTGAGATTATGGGAACAATCTTTTTACAAGTTCTCTGGCTCAACTCCATTGGTTACATCGAACACTATGGGTTGCGGCACCATCTTATCTCTGGCTCTTGAAGCTTTCGGCCTTCTTGCTCTAGCTTCAGCTCTTAGGCTCTCGGCTCTTGGGCTCTGGCTTCTCGGCTTTGTCTCGGCCTTTTGGCTCTCTGCAATTTACAACTCTCTGGCTTTCCACTTGAATTCCAAGTGACTCCCTTGGCTACATGTGCTTCAGCTTTTGCTTACTGCGCTGCTTGTTTTTGTTGCTGCCTTTTTACGCTACTCTCTCTCTCTCTGCTCTCTCGGCCCTCTGCTACTACTACTTTCAACATTCAGCAACAAACAACAACTCGGCCACTGTCAACAACTCAGCAGCCATCAATCACGTCTCTGTCATTCTGTGGCTGTTTAATCCAAATCGGTGTTGTTGGTTCATCTTCCCTCTCGGGCTGTCTGTCTTCCAGCCATAGTCCGTTCAAATCCCGTCTTTGAGCATTAGCCATCATTGCTAAAGGCCCTCAGGGATGAATGCCACCTTTTCCAAAACGGAAGGAGCCATCAGTGCTTGAAATTCTTCAGAAACAGTCGTTTTGTGTTTTCACAGAGAACGTTGTAAAACATGGGAAAAACTTGCCAAAACACAGTCTTTCAGACTTCAAAAGTCCTTGAATCCTGCCTTATATTTCTATTAGGTCCGCCTGGGAGTCGCTATCGCATATCGCAATTGGCCTGCCCCTTTGTATTTCGCAATACATTAAAACTGCGAAAATACATATAAAACATGGAAAAACCCCACTTGTCGAACTTGAAATATTATACAGAGGCATTTTGGAACCCTTTCAGGTCCGTAATATCGCATCGGACTTAACTCCTTTGTATTTCGTTTAATCAACGAAACATGCGAAATACATTAAAAATGGCATTTGGCGGATCTCAAATCTTATGAGATAACGCCTATTTTTCAATTGGGTCCGGCTATCACATCGGGCATTTATGTATATAACATATGGCCGCTCCCTGTAATGCTCCGATTGCGATCCGCCGATTTCGGCGATCGCACCATCGCATCGCTCGGGGTCCCGCCTCTGCCTTGTGGTATCGCCGATTGCGATCCGTCGATATCGGCAATCGACACATCACTCGGCCCGATCCCATTGCATACCTGCCTCTGATCTGACCCGCCAATCACTGCCGATTGCGATTTCTGATCGGATCTGGACAGTTGATTGGCCAGATCCGACAGCCCCTGTGCAACCACTGTTCAAGTCTACGATAGCCTTGTTTTCATGGTTTTCTTCATGTTTTTAAGGCCCGATAGTGTAATTCGATATTTCCATAACTCCTCTTTTTGCGATGGTTTTGCCCTTTTGGGAGATTTGGAAGACTTAGAAGGTTTTTAGACCCATTATTCAAGGGATTTTGCCTCTTTTTCCTTTGAGAAAGAGCAGCTTCATTTTATGATAGCTTCTGTATCTGAAGTCCATTTTTTCCCGTTCAAATTGTAGTAGATTCAGAATGATATGATCTCCGCAATGGGGCTAGTTTCAGGAACTTCCTTGGACTTTCATTTTTCCTCGGTGAGGAATACTTAGACTTAGGAGTCTATCCAAAATCCATTTTGGATCATGCCTCCCCACTAAAAGAACTTTTGGTCTCCAAAACACTGATATATTGATCCGAACAGTAAATGAGAGTGATTCACCCTCTTTTTTCAGCCTCCCTACACTTGCCTTTGCGTAGTGCCTCTGAACCAAAGTTTCTGACCACTTCCCTTTTTATATGGGTTAGTCTTCCTGCTTGCCTTCCTGCAGAACTCCTGCTGAAATGGTCATAGAAGGTAGTTTGAACTTTTCCCAAATCGACATTACATGCATGTTTACAACAAAGCAACCAAACCTTCAAGTCAATCACACACACATGTTCCGAAAACAAGGAAGACATCAACATCCCTATGTTCATGCACATCATCTCATGCATGCATTTCATCCTTCAACTTTTGCTTAAGCACACTGTACTTTCGAAGCTGAAATGAAATATAATGTTGCAATAACAAAGTGAGTCTCCTAGCCCCAAGGGTTAGCTCAGTTGGTCAAAATCATTGCCTCACCATCGGGAGATCACAGGGTCCATTCTCCCTGAAGCCCTTGGGGTCAGGCCTTGCTAGTAGGTCACGGGGTGTCAGCCCAAATTTTTCTGTGGACGTAGCGCCACCCATTGACCAGGGTGTCCGTGAACCATTCTAAAAAAAAAAAAAAACAAAGTGAGTCTCCTACCCAACCTTTTTCCATTCACCTTCTTGGTAGAAACCTGCAACTTGCATTCAATTACCATAGAAATGCAAATAGATGCATTATATCAATAGGCATGCAACTTTTAATTAGATAAGAACTCTAACCATTTCTTACCAATCCATTTCAAAGGTCCTTCCGTTGTTTGTATATCAGCATCAATATGTGAATCATCTTGAGACACATCATTCATGGAATCTTCATTTCCATTTCTGTCATCTTCTCTTTCCATCTTCTTCTTTAGCTTTTGTGGAAGCATTGCTGGATTCAAAGTCCAACATTTTTCAGCAAAATTCCTTTGCTTATGACAGTAAGTGCAACACATGTGCATCCTCTTGATAGCATGATTTGCCTTGTCCAATGGACCTTTGGCTTTCTGCTTCTTTTCCTTCAAAAGCTTCCTGTATGTGGCCATTTTATTCCGACATCTGGAAACATGATGGTTATCCAAACCACAAAAGGAACAAGCAACTCTTTTCCCATATCTTTGTGGAAATTTCATGCTTTGCAAAATCAGAAGGAAAATGTTTAGAACCAGATTTATACCTGCCTCTTTCACCTTTATTGCCTTCATGAGGAGGTGGAGCAAATGAAGAAGTGGCTCCCTTTGGAACACCATCAATCTCTTCAAGGCTTTCAGAGTTTCCACAACTCTCTGGTTCAAGGGTGTGCTTTTGAACACCTGCATCCTGCAAATGATGTTTCAAGCCATTGCATTCCTCCTGAACACAATCTTCACACTCTTGAGATAGAGGGCCTGCAATGAAACCCCTTCTTGGAACGGTTTCAATGGCCTTTATGGCAGCTTTGGAACTCTCTCCATAAGACTGTCCATAGCCAAGACCCAAATACTTAGGTGTTTCCTCAACCATTATTGGTTCAACAATACCTTGCGCATGCTTTCCCAAGCCCTTTCCTTCATAGCCCATCTTGGACATTAGCTTGGAACCTATGCTTGTAGTATGTTTTTCAAAAGAATCAATACAAGCATTCTCAAAATAATTTGAAGACAAACTGGAATGGCTTACCTATTCTTCAAGCTGATACTTGATTAAGGCTTCTTGGGCAACAAAGAGCCGTGACTCCAACTCATGCATCCTTTTTAGGTTCATATTTGCAATATGAAGTTGCCTCTCCATTTCCTGCAATTTGTCTGTAAGCATCTGCTTCTCTTCATTCATAGAATTCAACTGCTCTCTAAGTATACTGCTCTTCCTTCCATCCTCATACATTTCTCTCACCATATCCATCATGATGAACAAGTCTTGCTTCATGTCTCCATCAA
Source organism: Pinus tabuliformis (assembly GCA_031772625.1). Lineage (NCBI taxonomy): Eukaryota > Viridiplantae > Streptophyta > Pinopsida > Pinales > Pinaceae > Pinus > Pinus tabuliformis. The sequence goes on along the minus strand of CM062820.1, from coordinate 1,751,044,742 downwards.
AGAGTCTTGCGATGGAGAAGGAATTCGTGGATACACTTGAGGAATTTGTCATTATGTCAATGAACAAAGAACTTCAAATAAAATTAACAAAGAGATTATTTAAGCAACCTTTTGCAACCAACCTCTTGTGCTTCAAGGATTGCCTTAAGGTCCTTTGGGATAGAAGAATGCCTTCAGCCCTTCTTCCTTCTTGTCCTTCCTTGACCGAGCTATCAATACCTTTCCCTTCACCTCTGCAAACTCTGCGAATAGTCAGTGCACAAACAAGCATATAATCAATTTGTGATTCAATCCTTGATTTCCCAAACACCTTTCAGACAAGCAATCTCTGCTCTATCAATCAAGCATTCTGATATAACCTTCTTAAAGGTGTGGTTAATCAACCTAAAGCTCTGATACCATGTGATCTGAAAATGGAGCTCTTATGCTTCTTGTCTAACTTACAAGAACCTCTCCCACTTCCAAAGCTTTAAATTTTCCCAAGTCTTATTGATTAACCAATGTGGAATTCAATGTGTGCTTGAAAATATGGATGTATGCTGATGTTTGTTTTAAATTGATTATATGCTTTAAAATCTGCTATTTGTACTGATATGTAAATGTGCTTGAACTGATATATAAATCCATATAACAGTAAATAATGCAGCAGTAAAAACACACATAAGACAACAAATTAATTAGGAGTTCACCCACAACTCTTGGGCTACGTCTCCGTGAGCTCTAGTCAACTCGACTAGGCTCTCTGGGATTATGGCAGCAATCTTTTTACAAGCTCTCTGGCTCAACTCCATTGGTTACACTAAACACTATGGGTTTTGGCACCATCTTATCCCTGGCTCTTGAAGCTCTCGGCCTTCTTGCTCTGGCTCCGGCTCTCAGGCTCTCGGCTCTTGGGCTCTGGCTTCTCGGCTCTGTCTCGGCCTTTTGGCTCTCTACAATTTATAGCTCTCTCGCTTTCCACTTGAATTCCAAGTGACTCCCTTGGCTGCATGCGCTTAAGCTTTTGCTTACTGCGCTGCTTGTTTTTTCTGCTGCCTTTTTGCGCTGCTCTCTCTCTCTCTCTCTGCTCTCTCCGACCTCTGTTACTACTACTTTCAACATTCAGCAACAAACAACAACTCAGCCACCGTCAACAACTCAACAGCCATCAATCATGTCTTTGTCATTCTGTGGCTGTTTAATCCAAATCGACACTGTTGGTTCATCTTCCCTCTCGGGTTGTCTATCTTCCAGCCACAGTCCGCTCAAATCCCGTCTCTGAGCGTTAGCCATCATTGCTAAACGCCCTCAGGGATGAATGCCACCTATTCCAAAACGGAAGGAGCCACCGACACTTGAAATTCTTCAGAAACAGTCGTTCTGTGTTTTCACAGAGAACGCTGTAAAACCTGAGAAAAATTTCCAAAACACAGTCTTTCGGACTTCAAAAGTCCTTGACTCCCGCCTTATATTTCTATCGGGTCTGCCTGGGAGTCGCTATCGCATATCGCAATTGGCCTGCCCCTTTGTATTTCGCAATACATTAAAAGTGCGAAAATACGTATACAACATGGAAAAACCCCGCTTGTCAGACTTGAAATATTATACAGAGGCATTTCGGAACCCTTTCGGGTCCGTAATATCGCATTGGGCTTAACTCCTTTGCATTTCGTTTAATCAACGAAACATGCGAAATACATTAAAAATGCATTTTGCGGATCTCAAATCTTATGAGATAGCACCTATTTTTCCATCGGGTCTAGCTATCGCATTGGGCATTTATATATATAGCATATGGCCACTCCTCTGTAATGCTCTGATTGCGATCTGCGAATTTCGGCTATCGCACCATCGCAGCGCTCGGGGTCCCAGCTCTGCCTTGTGGTATCGCTGATTGCGATCTGCCGATATTGGCGATTGGCACATCGCTCGGCCCGATCCCATTGCATACCTACCTTCGATCCGACCCGCCGATCACCGTCGATTGCAATTTCCGATCGAATCTGGACCGTTGATCAGCCAGATCTGACGGCCCCTGTGCAACCACTGTTCAAGCCTTCAATTGTTTTCATGGTTTTCTTCATGTTTTTAAGGCTCGATAATGTAATCCGATATTTCCATAACTCCTCATTTTGCAATGGTTTTTCCCTTTTGGGAGATTTGGAAGACTTAGAGGGTTTTTAGACCCATTATTCAAGGGATTTTGCCTCTTTTTCCTTTAAGAAAGGGCAACTTCATTTTATGATAGCTTTTGTATCTGAAGTCCATTTTTTCCCATTCAAATTGCAGTAGATACAGAATGATATGATCTCTGCAATGGAGCTAGTTCCAGGAACTTCCTTAGACTTTCACTTTTCCTCAGTGAGGAATACTTATTTTAGGAGTCTATCCAAAATCTATTTTGGATCATAGTAAGTGCTCTTGCAAACCAAGAGCCGATTTAGCAATCAAAATAAGGTCATCTGAATACAAAAGAAGCCTTGTAACAAACTTTCACAAATAGATACCATCACCCCCTTGGGAATTTAACCACTCCTCAAGCTTGTCGATATATAAACCAAAAAAGGTAGGAGACAGTGGGCAACCTTGCTTGACCCCGATATCACTTCTAAAATTTTCAGAAATGCTTGCTGAAGTTCTAATTTTGACTTTCACCTCTTCATACAGCGTATGCATAATTGCTCTCAAATTCTTAGGAACCCGAAGTTCCTCCATTATTTGCCAAAGTTTATCCCTAGGAACTGAGTCGAACACTTTTCTGAAATCAACAAAGCAACAAAAGACTTCTTCCTTTTTCTCCCAAACTTTTTCAATGATGTGCCTTAAAGTTATGCAATGATCAATTGTGGAATGTTGAGGTCTAAAACCTGCTTGCCCTTTAGCACGCTTATCTCTTTCTTTTGTCCACTTGCTAATTTTGTTTTCTAGCATATTTCCAAATAGCTTTGCAAACAAAGGGTTTATCATGATGGTCCTATAGTTGGAGGGATTATTGACGTCACCACTTTTGAAAAGAGGTATTACTAGACTAGTTGTCCAATCGGTGGGGAGCCCTTGTTGTATGATGTTGTTGAAGATTTTTGTAATGTAAGGTGCAAGAATCTTTGAGCCCCACTTTAGATATTCTGCTTGGAGTTCTGCTAAGTCTTTTGCTTTTCCAACACCCAACTTCTTGATACCCATGTCTACCTCTTGTACTGTAAAGATTTCAGTATCAGTGTTGACCAAGGGGGGAAGGGTCAACCTTGGGAACCTGCTCATAGAGTTGTCTTGCATAGTCAAAGCATTTAGATGCTGTAATATTATTTCCAATTTGTATCTTTTTCAGTTGGAGCTCCTTCTAAAATAATTTGGGATTATTTTTCCCAAGGAAGATTAATTCTTGCCTCCTTGAAACCATGAAATCAACATTTTTCTTGCTTAATAACTGCTTGTAAGATTTGAGTTTAATGTTATCTTTGTTTGACTCTTTCCACATTCTCCTTGCCTTTTTGCATTCCTCGTCAAACCAAGCATTAACCGGAAAGCAATTTGTTTCAAACTTCTTAATTTTTTTTCTTTTGCACTTTGCAAGTGTGCATTGAATTAAATGTGTTAATTCATGACTATGAAGGCTGTGAATTGTAATTTTCTCATTCTCAAAGAACCTCTCTAGCGTCATTTTCAAGGTATTACAATTTTCTGGGGTCAAAAGAATTCTGCCCTGTGGGAGATTTTGTTGGACATGTTGAATTTTTGACTCTAATTGTTTCTTTCCAATCCAAGAGAAACATAAATAAATTGGCTTGTGATTTGATTTCAAATCCCACAGTTGATCTCCAACCAAAACTTCTTCCATTTTCTCACACAAACCATGCGAGCAAATTACATAACCGACCACACTTACTCCATTGTAAGTATTGCAAGTGAAATTACCGTACTTTGCCCATCTAGTGAATGACTAAATCAAAGGCCCTACATAGAGTAAACAATTATTCACTAAAGAGATTGCAGCCCTTGTCCTCTGAAATTATTTTCCATTGATGATTATTTTCTTTTGTAAGCCAAATAGGGTCACAATCATCTTTACAACAATGAATGCTAGCTTGCTCACTTGCAGTCCTAGCATTGAAATCACCCACTATAAGGACTTCACCTAGCTGCGAATATGTTGCAATATCCGCTTTTAAAGCTGCAAATGGGTCTTTGTGGTCAAGCCCTCTACCTTTGTAGATTTTTGAAACCTGTGGCGCAAAATAGCATGCTGCAATTCTGATGTGGTTTCCATTTTTTGATATTTTAAACCAAATGAATTGCTTATTTGAGTCTTTTTTTTCTAATTGAATGAGATGACCTTCTTTCTCCCTTACTAAAACCATGATACCCCCGTGCCCTTTGCCATTCCCTGCTGCCTTGTTCCACACTGACATCTTCCAATATCCTTCAAACAAAGGTGTTTTGCACCTTTCATGCTCATGTATTTCTATGAGGCAAATTACGTCTCTATTTTCCGCAATAGGCCCTAACCCACGTCCTTGTCTCTATGGGTAACCTTTGCAGTTCCAACAAACTAATCTTAAGGAAACCTGGGTATGACTTGATTGCTATTTATTTTGATATGTAAGACTCACATTTGAGTCTTTGTCCCTGTTTTCCATACCGACCTTGCTTTCTGATTTCTTGTTGAAGAGTTTGTTGCCTCTTCTTTATTACCATCTTGCTGCTTTGTTCTAGAAGGAGGTCCAAATTGTGCTATCACAGCTTTGCCTTTATAAATCCATGCTTTCTTTCCTTCATCTCTTGCTGTCCTAACCTTTAAAATTTCCTCCCTTCTTTCCTTCTGTTGTTTTACAGTTAAATCTTCTTCTAGAAAAAACAAGAACCCCTCAAGAGATGTTTCTTTCTTAGAATGATATATTTATCACGCAAGCTAGTCATAATGACTTTTATGGGTCTGGCTCTCTCCCCGTTAAACTTACCCACCCTCCATGTTTGGCATATTTGTCCTTGCCATAGCAACTTGTATTTCAAGAAGTCTCTTGCAAGGTCAAGAGTACATTCATTTTTCCCATAGTCTTTCACTCCTTTAATAATTATGTTTGCTGCCCTATTTTGTATTTCCTTGCCTTCACTATCTTGCATGTTGTCAACCTGAATATTTGTTTCTCCTTCCTTATTAGCAGAATTGATAATCGCTTGAGCCCAAGTTTTGGAAACTTTGGTGGAATCTCCTTTTGTTTCTTCTCTTGAATTCTCTTCGTGGTTGTTTATTTAGGCAATCTTTTTCCATTTATCCTGGGATGATTTCACATTCACCGCCTTTGTACTTTCCACTACACATTTCTTTATGTTTTACACATCTGCCTTCATGCGTTGCCATTTGTCTTCCCTATCAGGAGAGATCCCTGTAGCAATGCCACTTGTTCTTTTAAAATTTTATTGCTTTCTGCTAATGCTTTGTTCTCAGCAGTTATTATATGAATTTTATGATCTCTTTCCTGCCCTTCAGCTTCTAAAACCTCCAACCTTTGTTTTGCATTTAACAATTCTTTCACATAAAGATCAGATGACCAGGTGAGAGGTGTGGATGTGGGACTATATAAGACAGAATCATCAATGAATTTTCCTTTGGACTTCTTGTTGCCACATGCTTGTGGAGGAGACTTGTTTAAGTGCTTTTTGCGAAGAGCTCGATTACCTTTCTTCTTAGACCATTTCTTCCTTGTTTGATCCCATTTTAGACGAGTTATTCTTTGTTTTAAAATGCCTCGATATTGTTTGGCATTGACCCAAACCCGCTTCCCAGCTTTGGCGGATGAAGCAATTTTCACTTGTCCTAAATCATTTGTCTCCACATGTTCTGAAATTTTTGGTTCCTTTATCATATTTGAATGCAATTGCTACTGCTTGCTTGTTGCTCGATACTTCTTCTGCATAAAAACTCCCTGCTCTCACACTGCTCGCTGCTCTCACTACTACCCACACTGCTCACACTGCTCTGCTCATACTATTGACACTGCTCACCACGTTTCTCTGCTCATAAATGCCTTGAAAATTTCAACTGACATATAATCACTGTGTATAGCGCTTCGCCTAGAAAAACCCTCGTATTGTGTTTTCCCATCAATCCATCTTGCGCCGCACTTCCAACCACGCTGAAGATAGCGGATCACTGGAATGCTGTCATTGTGTATCCCCTGTCTGCATAATTACTTCTACTGCCTCTAATTAAAATCTATTGCCTCTACTGTAGCAGGTTGGACAGTGATTAGTAACAGACCCCTAGTAAATAGTGAAAACCTTTGAAAGTCCTCTGAAAAATCCGTTGAAAGTCCTTTCAAATTTCGCAGAATTACAATGGCTGACCGGCTGAATCCCTCGATATAAAACACCAAAAAATACTCACAGGATACAATCAGATTAAATGCCGCGAAATAACCTCAGATTCCTCGCTCGTCGGCCCGCACCCCGCGAAAATTGTGAAAATAACAGTAAATTGGAGGAAATTTGAAGGCAAAACAGCGTGATTTGTCTGTGATGGATTAATGTGTCCAGTACTCACCGGAAATGGCGATGGATTAAAAGGGGCAAAGCCCAAATTTGCAACACCTGGAAACTTGATCCGGTATCACCAAGTTGCTGCTCGCCCAATTTCCTTAATCCTTTGCGCAATCACACAATTCAAAACCCACGATTTCTTCAATCAGTGCCCAAGCTATCCAACGAGAGCCGACGATGGACTGTGAAATTGTACTAAAACACATACGTAGCTTCCCTTGCCATCTCTGGAGACGGAACAAATGAATTCTCAAAATTCAATTCAGTTTAACGCTTCACTTGGAATCCGTGACAAGCCAGTGCAATGATGTGAAACTCAGTGATAGATGCACATATGTATGAGGATATGGACAATTTTTTTTAAAGAGCTATATGATCATTTTAAAAAATGGAAATGGAAATTGAAATTGAATATTTAGAGTGTGATTGGGACTCTTGATGAATTAATTTTTGATTGAGATTGATAAAGTATCAGTGTCTTATCGTTTTATTATTAATATCATATATTTTTTTTTTTTTTTTACATGGTTTTTTCTATATATATAATATATATATTATTTTTTTATTTTTTTTATTTTTTAAAAGTATATATAAAAGTTGATGTGATATTTTGAAAATAGTTATCTTTATGTATATGAAAGTGACTATAGTCTCTTTATAATATGAATTGTATCTTAGACCTATGAAGGTAGTAACTTTTTAGTTGTAAGATGAGGCTCAATAATTTATTTTAATTTATTTCTTATTCTTTATTTAAGTGTCTAAACTTATATGGGAATTCAAATTCTTGTCTCTCACCCATGTAGTTGGCAATTTTATGGAGTGGGATGTGGAACCCACTCATGAACCTATGTAGGTGGTCTTTATGGTTTGCTTATTGGCTTCACCAACACCTGTGCTTCAAATTATACATGATAGTGTGAGGTATTTTGATATTGGGTGGCTATTGACCTTTCAACACCCCCTTGGTTCATTTGCTTTGATTTTAAAATGGTGGAATTTCAAGAAAACAAGAAATAGGGTCATGCATGTGTCATTATTGGTTAGAGAAAAGTAAGCTTTGTTAGCATTGATGCTCATCATTGGCTTTTTGAACCTAATCTCAAGTGGAAAAATGACTCATTTGAACTATGGTTCACATGAACCATCTTTCATAAAGCCATTGTGCAATTATACCACCAGTCTACCATAAGTTAGATAATATTTTTTTAGGTATAACTCCTTTGACTCAACCATGGATTGTCTAAATCATGTTGAGGGCACATCTACTCTTTCTTATCATTGCCTATTTGGTTCTCTTTTCCTTGGAAAGCCAAAGGGTTTCACATGGCCCAAATCCATTACATCCTTAATGTCTCCAACCTCTAAAGCCTAGGTTGTTTGACCTACATTTATATGGTGTCAAACTTGGTGCCCCAACAATAGAAGGATTCTAGTTGGATCATGTTATGTAGCCAAATCACAAAATAAAATAAAAGATAGATCAATGACTTGAAAATAAGCCTCTTCAAGGGGGCAACCCCCTTTACATCACATAGATGAACAATTCTTGGATGATACAAATGACAATACCTCCATGGTATATATATACAAGTCTAAAGGGTCACAATATAATCAAGCCCTCCATAACAATAATAATGTAAGATCACAACAATAAAAATAGTGGGCTTCTATGGGGCACAATAATAACAATATTGTGGCTACGTGGGGCACAACAATAACAATATAACATGCCCCTCTCCTTAAAAAAAGTGTTGTCCTTAATGCTTGAGTAGTTCTCGATGCTTCTATATAAAAGACTCATCCTCCCATGTGGAATCTTCAGTGGGTTAGTTCTTCCACTTAATGAGATACTCTGAAATTGATGAATTTTGTAGCTATCAAGTTTTTATTTTTGTGATAAAAAGTCCCATTCGATGACATGTTTATTAACCTAAAATTCTCTTTTTTGTGAGGCAGTGGCCCTTCCTTTACTTGCACCACTTGTTTTTATTTTCGAAGGTCATGTACAAGATCAAATCTACAAGCTTAAAAGCTCTTGGCGAAGACTATTTCCTCATTTTAAATGAAATAACTCCCAAATACCGTATAATGTTTTGGGGACCATTTTATTTAAACATGACTTCATATAAAACAAATTTAAACTTTAAAAAAAAAAATCTTTACCGACCTTTATATATTCCCCATCCTTTATATTACAAATTTGAGCCCATATGCACATAAGTGAAAGTCCATAACAGTCTTTTATTAATTAGTTACCTCCATTCCTTAAATGAAATTTGAGGGGTCCACACCAAGAGTCAGGGGTCGACCTCTCCCTATTATTCCTTTCATTCAAACTCCAACCGAATTTTGGCCGACTCCGGACCCACAAGCGTCCTCGTAAATTCTTTAGTGAATCCAACCCAAGTTAGGGTTAGAACCTATAGAGAGGTCGGGGGTCAGCCTTATATTGGGATGCAAATTTAAACTTTGCCGAAGGTCTGACTTCCTCCTTTATGGAGCTCTTCGTTAATACATAATCATGAAAATTCTGGAAAATAAAAGACGTACCTTCTCAACACTCTTTGACAAGGGCTGTAGAGAAATTTCTGAGAATAATTTTAACCCTTATCAGCTTCTCTGCCATGCAATACTTGACTATATTCGATCCCTTTTTCAAAGTCAACCTTAAACCTTAAAGTATAAAACAATGGTCGTTTGAGTTTATACTGGAATCTGGTGGCAATGGTGTCACCTGAATTCACAAAATTACTTCGTATCGTATTGCCTTAACTATAGTCATTTTGTCATTCATCAAACATTCACCTTCGAGCCATGAAATCTGGTGTTTCATGGATTAATTGATAGTAGTCATCGTGGACTTGGATCTCTCATCTGAGCACTCTATCCACCCAAAGTGGTCGAACACACCGACATTATCCTAACTCATGGTCTTTCTCTCGTGAAAGCATATCGTGGAGGACTTAATTGATCTCGTCAAATGCCACAACTAAACCCAATGGAATTTTCAACTCGTAGAGTTCAACTTATAGAGGGTCTATGTGGAGAACAAATGTATAGAACAAGAAATCACTGATTTCATTTCTTAAAACAAATATATACAATGAGTCTGACGAACCTCTTTTCCGAATCCCTTATTGAGAACAATGCTTAGAAAAATATCTTCATAGACAAAGAGGGTTTTGGAAAACTGTCCAACACTTTAATACTAACTCATAGCTAATCTAACACATGTTATTATGACATAAGTCCATATGGGAAAAACATCTGAATTGCTAAATGTTCTAAAACTAAGACACTTGGCCTTACAATAAATTCTCCTAATTTATAATTTATACAAAACACCAAGACAAAATTTCATTTTCTAAAATCTACGTGGCTCCATTAAACTCTAAACAAATGGTTCTCCTAGGGTGATGCTCCTGCATCAGACTCCTAGGTGGAAAAAGTTTGAACTCTTGGTCAAATGTTTGCAAAGCCCTCCAAGATCCCAAATAAAATGTTGGTGTTTCTCACATATCTGGTCATGTTGCTGCGCCAACCCTGACTTCATCTTGCCAGTATCCCAAACTTGTCCCTGAAATGTGCCACTTTCTTTCTTGAGACAATCTTATGCAATCAGCGTATTGTTGGCTTCCCTCTTCCTTCCTCGATCCCAAATTCTACTTTGCAGTTGATTTACCTCTGCCATATTGATGTATTCTTTTCTAGTAAGCCACATGTTGGAACTGATCACGCTTCCCTTGCCATTGTACCATACCTCAGTGACTCCCTTTAACAACATCAATAGTTCCTCAACCTTCATATACAGTCTGCCTTCTTGTTGATACATGTTGCTTCTCCTTCGCTGGTTTAAATTATTGTTACAAATTGTCCTCTTGAACATCTCCCAAGACTATAGGATTTTATTCTCCATCTCACTACATCCTTCACCATAGAATAACCCCCTACATATTGAATGCACTTATAACAAAAAATTTCATCCTCCTTGTTGCCTTCAACAAAATACACCATGGAAAACAAGTGGCTCCTTCAAAAAATAAAATTCTTCCCCATATTTCTTGTTTACAAATGAAATAAATCGTCACAACATAGACTTGTCTCAAGCTCCTTCCTATTTTATTTTCTTGAAAGCATTTTTTGTCCTTCCCTTGCTTCTTTAAGTATTCATGCAACAACCTGCTTTCTACACAAACCTTTTGAGGCTTTAAGCACCTCAACTCCCTTCAATCCATTTTTCCCATAGTCTTTTTCTTTGGGGTCAGTGATTAAGTTCATTCCCTAGTTGGTTGGGTTCTCTTCTCCTTGGAAAAAAATCAATTGCTTCTTTCTTTCTTCAATGACCTGCTCAATTTTAACTTCTGATGAAAACTTTTTCTTGCATACTGCAACCTCACATTCTCTGCAGGCTATGTCTTCCTTAATAATGTTTTATGCAGAAAGTGAAAGAGTATTCTCCCACTTCTCTTCTTTCATATCCACAGTACATGGTTTCCATTTCAAATCCTTTGTTGGCATTATCAAAGGTTGTCTGTTGTTATTTCTAGAATTATAAATTTTGGTCATATTTGCACATACAATAGTCATGTTACATAAAACATTTTCTATCTCTTGACTTTTTGCTACAAATGTATGGGTCTTTTCCTCAATGTGAAAAAGAGTTCCTCCTTGAACATTTTCACCATCTCTTGCAACTTCCTGGATGACACTCTTGTCATTGTTCCACAAAATCACGGCTTACTCTACATAAGCCTCCTCATTCATGTTTGAGTTACTTCTCCTTGAGGTACTCCTATGTACTTTGCTTCATAACTATCTTTATATTTAAGCCTTTTCATCTCTTTGATTTCATGAGATAGTGGCGTCTCCTCCTATTTATCAACAAACTCTTAGTCATCTTCTTGTCCTTGGGTTCCTTTGGAGTTAATTGGATCAACAAAAACACATCGTGATGCATTTTTCTCACCAAATATTCCTCCATTTTCTTCATACTAAACCAATCCATAATTTTACAAAGCATGCAACTTCCTCTCTTTTCCCAAGTTCCATTTGTCTTCAACTTGTGATATACATTCTTCAAAAATGATCCAAAGAACACGTAATAAGATAAGACATAACCAATCGATTATACCTCTGAGGTTACTCTTCCTCTCACTAACTTGGAGTGTGTTAGTCTAAGCTTTTCCATGGTCTTCATCCATACTATCTTCATGAGATAGTTCTGCATCTCCATCATCTGTGACAATTCCTTGATGTTGTCTACCTTTTGAAACAACTTTCTCTTGTTCTTCCTTGTTAGTATATCTTAGTTCCTCTTGAGGTTCTATATTCTCCACAATCCTTAGCACTTGTTCAACTCCATGGTGCTTTGTACCCACAATTTCAAACTCATGCAAAAAGTTAGCTAGAAATATATTTATTTCTTTCTCATCCTCATCTGATGTTGTTGGCATTCTTTCCTTGTGTTGAACTAAGCACATCATCATTTCATCATCCACATCATCCTCTCCTAGGATTTATGCTTGTTCTGGTTCACAAAAGCTAACTTCCACTCCCCCATACTTAGCAAATCCACAACAAATCTGAGTTCTCCTTCCACTAATGAAGCATTCATGTTGTTCTTTAGCCTCATTTTCAATATAGGCCACTTCATTTTTTTCCTCCTTTCCAATATCCAACCATCTCTATGGGCTTCTTGGAGCAAGCTTATCTTTTTATTCTCCCTTTGGACAACCTGTCCATGCCTTCGATCTCTCAGAGCCTTCAATAACCACTCAACTTCCTTGCATGTAAGGCCTACATCCACACATAATTTATTAGCTTAAAAAACACAATGTTTTATGGCCTCGTTTTTTTTCAAAAACACTTCCTATTGTATTGTACTATTTTCACAACCCATGATACTTTCTGCCAATCTCCTCTCTTTGTCTTTAAAAAATGGTTTGCAGAAAAGGACTGGTCCTTCCATAGGCTCAACTGCTTTGAGATTTTCCTCTTCTATTTGGGCTTCTACCAATGGCATCATCCTCTATTTCCCTAGCTGTCTAGATTTTGGGGATTTCCTCTTAAAATTATTATGTTTAAGAAACAAATTTAACCTCCACATCAGGTTTTGTCTCTGACCTTCTTCTCTTTTTTTGTAGCAGTTGCATTAGCACATCAAGTTGTGCATTCAACTCAGTCATCTCCTTTTCAAATTCCCCCTAAATTAGTTTCTTTGTTCCATTTCTCTTGTCATCCTTCACCCTTTTTCTAGGGATTTTACTCAACCCTTCAACCTGACCAACAATGGTCACCTTCTTCCTTCTCTTCTTATTCTCATCCATGTTCATCGTGAGTTGCAACCTAAACTTGTAACAATCCTCACCTCACTTTTTACTCGAACACCTCATCTCCTCTTGGCTATTGGTTTCCCTCTTGGTTCCCTCCTTTGGAACCTCTTGAGCACTTCTTGCTCTTTTTTTACTATTTCTCCTATGCTCACCTTATAAGAAAGTCTCTTGTTCTCTTATCCTTAAGGACTTCCTCTGCCCCCCTCTTCTTCCAACCTCAAATGGAATATTTCTCTCTGTGTACAACTTATCTACTGCAAGGGTTTTCTTCTACCACAGTCTTTGAGAACACAACTAGTTCTCTCCTCAATTTATATCATCTCCTTTTTGTGAGAAAATATTCTCATGCTCACCTTACTTTGCACAACATCTCTAGTTGCATATACTACTACCTGCACTCACAAATTCTTTAGGCAAACATAAAACATAAAACTAGTTGCACTTGCCTAGTTCTCCTCCTCTGAGACTCCAATATCTCAGTTCTGCCACTTCTACCTCTGGATGGTATTATTCTATCTATTTCCAACTCCTAATGGAATCTCTTTTTCTACTTTATGCAATTCTCTATTAGAATTTATTTTGTCGCTAATATCTCCTACCCATTTAAGAATATATTATTCTCTGGTATGCTTTGCCTCTTGTTGAAGGAAATGTAACTAGGCTAGGTATTCATAAATGTAATTTTGATATTTGAAAAGAGAAATTATTTTTATATTATTTGTCAATGAGTTTCTTGCTCATTGAAAATAGGTCAAGCACATTTTAAAGTGCCTCTAGAAAGCCAAGTCAAAATGTAATTATGATGAGACCCTTTGAGGGCATGTTACGTCATGTATGTCAATGTACAAGGTCATGGGAACACCTCCAAGTCAAGTCAAATCCTCTCCTAGCCTCAACGAAGTCTCCAAGAAGCTGCATAACGAATAGAAGATGAATTATGATGAAATTATCAAGTCAGCCTAATGAATAGTCAAGTCAACTTGAAAAGGAGGGACATGCCTCTATTTATAGAGGTTGTCCACTCCTCATACAACATATCATTGAGTTTTGAAATCAGTGAAGAATCATAACTGATAAAAGGTGGAAAGTAGACAAGTTTGAGGAGCCTCTAGTGCAGCAAAGGAGAAGTCAAAGCTGAAGTCAAAGGGACTGTTTTTAGGGTGAAAAATAGTCACACATGCGAGGAACATAGTCACCTCAATGGTCACAACAATAGTAATATACCAGTCTCAAATCCATCATTGTTTTGGCTTCTAAATAGGCTTACTATGCCTCCTATCCAAGTGAAGAGAGAAGGAACTCAAGCGAAGTTAGAAGGAGCCATATATCTACAACTAGGACCCTCACACGTGCGAATATTAAGGCTACAATGTTGTCACTCAACCTACTACCATACATCAAAAGGAACTCAGATGATCTAGAGAAGAAGTGAGTATCTTTAGGTGAAGGATATCACTAAGTAAAAGTATCTCTCCTAGCATATCTACTTAATATAAAAGGAAGAATAAAGTGCTAGAAGAAGGACAAAGTGTCAGAAGACAAAGGTCCATATGCTGGAAGTTATAGTGCAGAAAGAGGAAACATTTGACTTATGCTTGAAGGATATCCTAGTCAAGGGTCTAGAGTTTGGTAGTTGTTCAAATAAGAAGCTTCAATAAGAGAAAACTTACCGAGGGTTTTCCTTTCAAGAGTGGAGAGGTTTTGTCCCTGGCAGAGAGCCAAAATTTGTGTTCTTGTTATTTTGTTTTGGTAACAGTTTGACGAAACACACACACTAATAAGAAGAAGAAGTTAAATTGTCAAAGTGCATCACAAACTATTATCAAGTAACTAAGAATCACTTTACACTACTTTGCCTTAGATTATTCAACATGGTATCAGAGCTAAGGTGAAACATCAAGGAAAGGGAAACTCAAGAACACTCATCAAGGAGAATCATCTACAAAGTTGAAGCATCAAGCCTAGAAGTCTCAATCACTTCAAGGACAAGAAAGGTATACAATCCATCAATCATCAAGGAGGTCTACAAAGCTAGAAGAAGAGCCTTACATAAAGGCACCTACAAAGAAGAGCAGATTGAAGCAAGACCTACATCAAGCTACAAGTCTTGAAGAAAATCTCATCATCAAGCAAGTCCACTTGGAAAAGGAAACTTGAAGAACATCAAGATCTAGGGAAGACAAGCCATCAAGTCTTCAAGGAGGAAGCAAATATATTACATATAAAAATATATCAAGTAAGTACACGTCCCCTTCTGAATATACATCAATGTCTTTTTGCAAGGAAAGCAATAAATTGGTAGGTACCAATAACTTTCTTGCATGGAGGAAGAGGACTGATCTACTTCTCAAGGAGAATGGACTCCTAGAACATGTCAAAGGGAATATCACTATCCCTGCTAAGGAACAGACTCAAGCCTTAGCCAAGTACAATAAGGGTGAGACAAGAGCTCAAAGGATTTTGATAGAATCAATCAAAGACTCTCTCATTCCCTATGTCTCCAAATTTGAGACATCGAAAGAAATTTATGATAAGCTAGTAGAGCTATTCTCGGTATCCATAACCAGAAAAGTAATATCTCTAAGGAATGAATTGTGCAGGATGAAGATAACAAAGGAAGGAAAATCTCCCTACTTCATGAAAATGTATGGAATGAGAGATCAACTTCAATAGCTTGGGGAAGTCATGTCTGATAGAGAGATGACAACTGTAATACTCAATGCTCCACCTAAGGAGTGGAGAAATTTCACATCAAGCATATATGCCAAGAAGGAAGCAACCACTCTCAGTGAAATGTGGTCTCTATGTAAGACAAAGGAATCCATACTTAAGGCAAAATAAGATGTGGGATCAAAGGAGTAAGAATTTTCTACCATGGTCAAAAGAAAGGGTAAATTTGGCAAGTTTGGTCCACGAAGAACAAACAACAAAGAAATGTCCAAAATAAAATGTTTTTGATTCCAAGAATATGGACACTACAAAAGGAATTGTCCTAAGCTTAAAAAGGACAACAACAACAAAATAAAGAGGGAAGAAGCTCACAAAACTCAAGAGATGAAAGAAGAAGGAAAGAAGAAAAAGAAGGAAGATCCTCTGGATCTCTACTATGACTAGGTCAAACTCCTTACTTCTAGACTTATTTCAAAGTTTCAAGTAGTATAGGAGCATGTAGAAATAGAATAATAATGCATGGCTAGAACCATCCTCTACAATCTAGAAACAAGGTAGAGTTGTAGATGCTCATGAAGATGTAGCATTTATAATAAGAACAAATCATGCATGGGTGAAAATATCTTCTAGAATATAGGAGCATGGAAGATATAGCTGAAGATATTCATATAGAAGAGGCATAGCTAGTATAGGACCTTATCCATGTGCTATGGTGGCTACAATCACCGTCCAAAACTTTTCCTTAGCTTCATTTTAGAGCCTCCCTACCAACCTTTCATAGTAGCATGCCTTGCTTCGTCAGGTACACAAGCTTCAATGATTTTCTTGCAGATAGACAACCTGTCCATCAAAGCTTGTTGCACTCCCCTCACAGGTTGTTCTCTCGGACTTGGTCTAGAAGCAGGTTGAGAAGCTCTCTCAAAAATTTGTGCAATTCTGTAGGGAAACTAGCCTTCCCTCCATAAATTGTGCAATTATGCCTGACAGCCTGCTAGACCCCAGAATTGCGCAATTTCGCCAGTCAGGTTTCATCTATAAAATTACGTAATTCCTGGGCTGAGCAATCCTACTAGGAAGAATTGCGCAATTTTGCCAGTCAGGTTTCATCTATAAAATTGCGCAATTCTTCCTAGTAGGGTTGCTCAGCCCAGGAATTGCGCAATTTGGGGCAGCAGTCAACTACTCTACCTATAAATTGTGCAAATATCTTAAGCAGCCAATCCATCTCCCTTCCAGAAATGTGCATTTTCTCCTAGCAATTGAGCAGGCTCATGCATGTGCAGTTGGGTTGACCAAATCCACCTGGGACCAAGAAAAGCTGACTTTCATGCATGGGTTGCTTCTCCTAACAATGCATGCAAAGGCATCCCTTGTTTCAGGGATCTATATTTAGTAGTCAAAGGTTACATGCAAGGATCATTTCAGAAACATCCCACCAAGTGTAGATTTTTCTCGTTTTGAGGCATGTGTGTCGCAACCTCGATTTGATCAAAACTCATGAACCAGACACTGCAGAGCTCATTCCTCACATCAACCTTTCAGCGCTGAAATCCCACATTACATCTAGGAGTCGTCGACACATTCAGCTCAGTTGTTTTTGGGTAAGCCCACTTTCCATGTCTTGTGTTGCATTTCTGGCGCTTTTCGTGTTTTGCTTCGTATGAATGTTGTCTGCTTGATTTCAATGAGCGCTTGCTATTGTTTTGATATGTACTAGCTTGTACTAGCACCGTTTCATTTTTTGTTAACATCTCACTGTTGTCGCATGCATGAAATTGTTTTTCATGAACGGTTGCCGATTCGGCAACTCGTCTCACCCACATGCATGTTGTTTCGGTTTTTTAATATGTCATTCATCATTTGCATGCATGATAATTCACTTATGCTTACACTCAGTATCGCCATGCATTCACATTCACAGTTGCTTTCAGTTTCCCATCGTGATTCTAGGAAACCTTGGTCTGGACTCTGCCTCACCAAGACAATATTGTGCAATCCTGAGAGGGAAGGATTTTTCTTCCTCTAAGGAAATGCACATTTATTCCCAGTGATTGTCCTCCAGTCTTGCATTGTGCAATTTTGAGGGACAGTGATTGTTGGCCTAGAAAATTGCGCAATGTAGTCACTGAGCCTGCAACCATTGCCAGCTAAGGTTTCACATTGCACAATTCCAACAGTTAGCACCCAGACTGGACTGTGCATTGCACAGTTCTAGCAGTTAGTCAACCTCCTAGTGGCCTAGACTGTGCCTTGCGCAGTCTTGGCAGTTGGTCTCCTGACCTTCCAGTGGAAATTGTGCAACTTTCGTGATCAGTCACACAGGTATGTTGCAAGTTAGTTCTCAAGTTTAGTTTGGTTTTTGACTGACAGATTTCTTTCCATGAGTGTTGCCATGTCTCTAGGTATCGTAGGTGTTCATCTGCCTCTCAGCAGCACAGGTACAATGGTTTCCAGGAGAGCAGAAATGAAGACACATTCAGAGCACACTTGAGGATGCAGTTGATCAAGTGTCTATGAACTTTCCTATCCATGAAGACATCAAGTTGTTCATAGACAAGAACATCAAGATATGATGGTAGCAACATCACAACAAGTAGCACCATGAACAACAGTTGAAGGCAGCATACTGGATGCAATGAACGTAAGAGGAAGGTTTTTGACAACACAGAGGCGGAACAAAGTTGCAAGCTCAAGTAGATTCACTTGTGATGAAAGCAACTTTGGAGACTCAGGCTATGAGGTGATAGCGCGACATGAAGATCGCGCGAAGACAGAGAATGGAACAAAGAAGGAGTTGCATGTGCTGAATCAACAACTCAAGGAAGAACATGAGCTACATATATGAGAGAATGAGTTGCAGCAGGAACAAGTACAACAGTGGGCATAACTATTGAAAATTGGCAACAAGAAATTGCTAAAATTAGCAGTTTGGGCATCAGTGCTGGATTAGGCAACAGGAAATGAAAAATGGAAGTGCTAAAAATAGAAGTTCTATTTTTAGTAGTTCAAGTTGGATTCCTATTTTTAGACAGTCCCTAGCCTAAAATAGGAAGTAAAATTCGAATTTGGTCTTACCAGTAGTTTGAATATTAATTAATTAACTCAGTTTGAGTTAATTAGATAAGGCAATTCAAACTTGAAGTCTTTGTGAGAACATGCAATAATTTCTCCACTATTTGGGGAATGTGTCCTTGATTTTCTCCACTGTTTGAGGAATTAAGAATGAGTTCTATATTGAGAGGATCAGTTGACTTAGTTTAACTTAGTCAAGTCCAGTTATATTAATTTAACAAGTTGTTAAATTAATGAGATTCAGTTTGTTGATGCTTGCATGCATGTGACAACTGGTATTTTTAGATAACTGAGTATTCTCTCATGGATAACTGATGCATGGTAGTTCAAACAGAGACCCAATTGAGATCAGAGAAGGGACAGTGTACTATCAGTTGGATGAATATTTTTCCTATAAAGGAAGCTCATCCATGATGAGGATTTATCTCCTTCAAGTTTGTGCAGTTAGATCAGAGGTTAGTGAGTGTGTGAAGAGGCCAATTCACACAGGTGGTAGCACTAGACCCCAAGGAAACTACGCAAGGAAATAGGAGGTTTGGAGGGCAGAGGAGAAGCTTTGTGAGAATCCTTTGACTGTATATGAGCAGCAGAGGGGTTGCACTGAGAAATGGATAGCTTCTGAGCTAAGGCTTTGTGTAATCCGGACTATATTTCCACTTGTATGATAATACAGAGATGGGGTTTTAGGTAGGTGCTTTCCCCAGGTAAATTCTTCTGTGTTATGTGTGATTGATTCCTTCTTATCAGTTAT
Source organism: Pinus tabuliformis (assembly GCA_031772625.1). Lineage (NCBI taxonomy): Eukaryota > Viridiplantae > Streptophyta > Pinopsida > Pinales > Pinaceae > Pinus > Pinus tabuliformis. Next base: position 1,751,025,398 of record CM062820.1, on the reverse strand, counting down.
ATGTGTTCTTATTGATGTTGCTCATGTTTGATTAAGCTTCCGCAAAGTTTATGGTAGATGTAGACCTGGTATCATGATTTAGTACATTGCATATATCAGTTTGATCTGCAGGGGAAATTTCTACATGGTATTAGAGGTCGCTGATTTGTAGAAAAAGTTCTACATGGTATCAAAGCTAGCTAATTTGTAGGAAAAATTCTACAAAATTCTACAGTAACATGAACTCACGGACGAAGTTGTGCCTGTACAGGTTAAAGATCCATCCTAATAGTTGACACGAAGTAGAAATGGTGAGTGGTGTTTTTGATCGCATGCAATGGAATTCAGTAGCATGCATGTCATTGTGTGCACGCATGCGATCTAACCCATTTGGCACACTCACCAAGACGAAGACAAGAAGCAAGTCTGACTGGAGCTAAACATGCAGTTGACAGTTGATGTGCATGACCACAAGCACACACTGGAAGATCAACACGGACACTATGCATCAGTGTGTTGTTGGTTCGGATGCACCCATTAATACCATGCGCATGTTAACAGACGAGTTGGATGGAGGAGCCACACCAATGCACCCGGATGAAATGGAGGCAAGAGCTCGCTTCAGCAAGGCGTCACCATGGAGCGCATGCACACCATCACGGATGACCAAGCTTGGCACCAGCTCACCACCTTCACCATCACAAGCATGTCAAAGAGTTGGTCTCACCACAATGGATTGAGTGTCGGTGATGTCTTGCATAGTGCTCAAGCCATTTTGTCTCACATGGGCACATGTGTATTATAATGTAGTGTCTTGTCAAGTGTAAGTCAAGTGTTGATAGTTGGATGTAATAGTCATAGAGTAGATGAAGAGTCATGAGGGTAGATGAACTGTCACAAAGGTGAATTTCAAGGGTCACCTTACCCTTTGCTATAAATAGAACCTCGTAACTCATTGTAAAGGCTTTTGGTCAACCAAGCTTCCAATAAGACTATCTTGGAGAGAGCTTGGACAATATTGTAATGAGCCTTGGCTTCTCCACTATGTAGAGCTAGTACATCTCTTTGGAGGAGCAGGCGGTTGTGGCTGTAATGTTCCGCTATCAGAACTAGTGGTTATACATGGATGTATTGTATTACTAGAACTTACACTTCTTAATATAACAGAGCCAACACGTTTCATGCATATGTTGTATTTTATTATATGCTATCTAGTTTACTCTAAATGATATACGTATTTGTTTGCTACGCATGCATGTATGAACTGTTCTGTATAAGTATGTATGAATCTTTCTGAAATGTGTTGTTGGTTTAACCATCTCTTTGGATTGCTTGCTAACTTTCTTTCCCGCTTGTGATGCATCTTCACTCGTGTGTTCCCTTCCAAGCCATGTACTATTACAGGTTTCCAAGGGGCGTACTCACCTCACCCTCAGTGTGTTAGAACCTCTCATGCACCTTCCTTGGCTTGCTACAGTTGTCACACCCTTGCTACCAACAGAGACATCTTACTTGCCTCTGTGCGAAATTGTGGTCAAGGCATTACCGTACGTCTCACTGTTGGGACTCCTACAGCAAATGGTTTGAGGTCTAATTGGGACTTCTCACGGGGGAGATCCCCTTACATGTTGGCAGGTCTAGCCTCATCAACATTTTGGCACTAGAAGGAGGGCCAAATGACAAGCTGAGTCCTGACATGTGTTTTGAATCTCTACATATCTATCATGGCTAACTACTGAGTTGCTCTTCTGGAGTGTATGTATCATGGAAACGATTTCATTATCTAGGAAAAGCTCTCGAATAACTTGTCTCATAAAACAGATGATGGTGGAGGCCACATAGCCTTAGTTAGGCACGTGGTTGGCATTGTAGGCTCATGCAAAAGACATGGATTCTTTGAAGAATGCATGACCTGTGCGATGTTCATCTACATGCTTCAAGGGCACCCAATGCACTGGTGTGCCATGCTACCAAAAAATATATCTATTCTCTTGCTCATCTAGTCGCAGAGATAGACCGTGCTTTCAACCACTTTGATTGTAAAGCACTCAACAAAGAAATTCTAAAATTACGAAAAGCACCCGATGAATCCATTGATCATTTTTACACTCGCTTTTGTAATCTTGCATACCGATTCCCCGAAGATTGTATTGATTGGGAATTTCTCGATGGAAGATTTGAGTATCTTGTTCACATATCTGAACCCTACTCAGCACACTTTGGAGATGGAGCTGCATAATCACAGGCAGGCACAGTTGCTGTCACAAGTGACTGTCCGCCTTCACCTCATCAAATAGCTCCACCACCGCAGAGTGATGTGGTAGAACATGCACACACATTTGTTGAACTGTCACATCCTCCCACCCCACCTGCTCTTGATATCTGCACAGATTTGGCTTGCAAGCTTGTTGGTTTTCACATGGATTCATTCCCTCGACCTCTGCCCTTGCATTCTATTGATCCTCAAGATTGTACTATCTTGTGTTCTCCCATTCCAGACTCCTCACCTGCTCTGAACGAGGTTCAAGTTGTCGACAGAGTTGGTGTTATGCAACCAACCTACGCCATGTGCAGGAATATAAAGAAGAACCCACGGTGAAGGATGAATCCCTTCTAGTCGTGCCTCATTCGCTATATCCTAACATTGCTTGTGATTCTGCCACTGCTGATTTCCCCTGTGAAAACCCATTTCCAGATGTTTCTACTTCCGATCATTCACAAGACACGTCGGATGTCAGTATGTCATTATAGTATAGAGAGGACACATCTTCCTTAGAAAATCTGCCCAATCTGTCATCTATCTTTCTTGGACACACAGAGGGTGAACATCTTTTCTTCTCATTGACCCCTCTGCCCGATTCATCAAATCACAGGGATGCTAAAAAATATCCTGAATTTTTTGATCTTGGTTGGCGTGATCTATCCACTTCCTCATTTGATCACGATGTTGATTCAATCGTTGTTAATATATCCAAGGCACTAGTATACGATGATCTATCTGTCAACGAAGTCAAAACCTCGTAGGGTGTCTAGGCACTTCAGCCCGAGCTGATGTTTATGTCGGGCCCTCATTGTCCTGAGGTTGTTTTCACTTCCGGTCAGGAAATTGTTGAAACACTCAAGGCTCCTCATCCCTCTCTACTTTGTATTGAAGATCAACCAAACACCCATATTTTGTTTCCTCCACTTGAACTACATGTCCCCATTGCTCATGCATCGGAGGAATCTTACACAACAAGCACACATGCACAATGTAAGTGGTATACCTCTCTCACATTTTCTTGCATGTCATAGTCAAGAGAATGCACACACTCAACATCTACACACAGTGTATCAAAACACGATGGCAACTCCACATAATGCATGTCATGCGCTTTCACTCATTTTCGTTTTGTGGATGCTTTTAAACTCGGAGTGTGTTTGTCTTCACTGTTACATCTTTTTTGTTTGTTGGTTTGCACAACTATCTTGTCCGCAAACCATGCCTTCACCAACATGGGTCAACAAATGCGCCGATGGCTTCATTGGAAGTATCACTTCATGTGAGATGGCCCATGCACCGTTAGCTTAGGAGTAGGAGTAGTGTTTGCTTTCAATATGTTTGCTTTCAATATGTTTGCTTGCATGCTTGTTTGCTTACTTGCTTTGTTGGTTTGTTTGTCTGCTTACTTGTTTGCTTACTCGCTTTTCTTTCACTTTTCCTTCTACTTCTGCTTTGCTTTGTTGTCTATTTGCTTGTTTTGTTCGTAGGCTAGTTTCGCATGAAACCATGTATGACTCTTGAAACAAGATGGGTAAAGTACAAGAGGACTTGTACAACTATCAACATTTGGTTATTTGTTGTTCGCTCTCTTATGTAAGAACTTGTTGTCTTCAGTCCATGATACATCAATGGAAACTACATACTATTCGAATTAAACCTTGGTGAAAACACAACGCGTGCATGCTAACTAGTATCACCTACCCTAGTCGGTTGTTTTTGGGTTAACCCTTGCTAACTCAGTCAAGTAGAGTAAGGCGGGGGGGGAAACCTTAACAGGCAAGTCAAAGGTATAATAAACTACTTCTCTATAGCAACAACCTCTTCTTCTCTCAATAAGTCAGGATCCCTCTTCCACCTCTGAAATGAATAAGTGCTATGCACAGTTACAAAGATGAAAAATGAAAAATTGAAAAAGTGAAATAAGTTTGAAAAAAATGAAAATGAATAAGGTGAAAGAAGAGAAAGGCTTCTTGCGCAGAGAGGTGATGCAAGTAACTCCATTGGGGTACTGACTAGGCTCGCTCACAGCGGAGCCATGCTTGTGTTCCTATGTGACTCCATTGGGGTACTATCCAGGCCTGTTGGAAATGAAGCAACACCAAAGATGAAACCAAGACTCTGACAACTATATTGCTTATGCATCAATATACCCCTAAACACAAATCAAAACAATTATGTTTCCTTGGCTTGGAATGTGTTATCACTCCTCCGGATCTCCAAGGCTGAGGAAGAGTCTAGCGGAGGTAACCACGTACCAATCTTTTGACTTGGTAGCTATACCTACCAAGACAGAGAGGGCTCTCTCCAAAGGATCACAGCCAAGATGGCTAGATAAATTAGGGTTTTAGGCTAGATATAAAGTGTAGAGGTTGTTTTGATTTGATTTGATTGGGTTATTGCTAGATGAAGGTATTAGGTCAAAGAGTCTAGGTCAGGACAAATGAGATATGATTGCAGACATTCAAAGGGGAAAGGTAGGCAAGGGGCTTAACACTTCAAAGGTGATTTGGTGAGATGGTTTAAGACCAATGAGGAGTTAGGAAGAGCATAGGAGATGTATTCTTCCTAAACTGAAGAGAAATGGACAAATTATGATAACTTTCCCAAAACAGAGCATGAACAAACATGTATTATGCCTATCAATGTGAAAACTACCATATAACAGACATGAAATGGTTTATGAGAATAAAAAACATTCATACAAATGATAACAAAGAAGAAACAATGCTAAACATCCATACCACATGTATCCCAAAGAAATAGCTGCAACTCATCTACTAATATTGGCCAAAATCTGATACAATAGTGTCTCTGATCACTAGTGCAACATCCAACTGAGTCCAACCTCTCAAAAAAATGAAGAAAGGGAAGATATAGACCTCAAGAAAAACTCCTCCCAACCTCAGGGGTCGAATCCATGAGAAGAGGAGCAATTCCACCAAAATATAAACTGATAGCTAGAGTGTAGGGTGGTCAAAGTGACTCATCCCTAATTACATTGCAACTGATTCATCTGACTTGATGAAGACTATTAACCTAATGTATTTACCCCTAGGTAATAGTAAAAGACCATAATTACATCAATCATATCAATTACATCAGTAAAATTTTGATTTCCCATAGGTAAAAATCAAATCTGGAGAAGAACAGTGAAAAACTAGGCCAACTGTCAAGTGCACAGTGCCTGTGGAAAATGCGCAACGCCATCTTCAGACCCACTTTTTCCTACCTTCCCAGTGTCCAAATTGAGCCTAGGATAGCTCATTGGAAAATTTATCTATTCTAGCTTTCAAATATTCCTTTATTTTTCAAAATGGGCTTGATTTGACCCTCCAACACTTCATTCTCCCAAGACTGGTCAAGTGTGCAGTGCCTAGCTGAAAAAGAGGGTAGAAACATGAATTTTTGGTATTTTTTGCCCTTTTCATTTTCTAGTTTTACATTCCAGGGCTGGAAAAATGGTTTTCCTATATTTCTTGATCCTTCTGCATCCATTGGTGGCTTCCATTCCTCCAAAAAGTGTCCCAAAAAAGTGCGTAGCGCCTAGGTTTGACCATGCAGCTGATATTTAAATTGCCTAAAAAACACAGAAAACATATCTTTGCCAAAATATGCTAAGGGACTTCAAAATTGGTCAAGGAGCTGATGTTTGGTGTAGCTAGGCTTGGAGTGAAGCCTTTTCAAGTATGTCAAGCTTCTCCTTCTCCTTTTGGTGAGTTAGGGCTTCAATTTTTTCCTTTGCAGCTTTGAGTTTTGCCCTGGCAATCCTTTCTATGTTGGCATAGTGTTTTGCCATCTTCTTCTGAATTTCATTTTGCTGGTTAGCTTTGTCTAGGAGGTTCTCTAGATGTTGATTGACCTTATCAAGCCAATGCTCCCAGTTTTCATTGACCAAGATGGAAAATTTCTCATTCCATGTGAGCTCATTAGCAAGCTCAACCTCCTTTTGTTTCTCTAGTTCTAGAGCTCTTTTCAACCCTCTAGTTCTAGGTATTTTTCTAGGTTCTTGCTCTTCTTCAGGTTCACCATACCTATCATAGGCCTCATCTAGAAATGCCTTGGCTTTCATTGCTTCCCTCTCTGCCTTGATGAGCTTAATTTCCATGACATCATGTTTGGCTTGAAGCTACTTATTCTCCTACTCATAATATGAGATGATGTATTTTGCTCTCTCTAGGTTGATCTGGAGCTCCCTGATGAGTGCATATTTTTCTTTGATGACAATGCTTATGCTCTCACTATCATCATGCTCACCTAGGTCAACCAAGTCAAAATCCTGCTCTGTCTCATGGAGGTCCTCCTCCTCATGCTGAATCTCTATCTCTGTCATCTTTTCCTTGCCCTTTTGTACCTGCTTTGCTGATGAAGAAGGAAAGGCCCCTCCCACAATTTGTGGGGCAAACACTTGCCTATGGCCTCTCTGATAAATGTGTGTCAAAGTGCCCAAATCATCCCCTTTAGGCTTGATGACCTCAACCTGTCCAATCTTCTCCTGCTCTCTGATTTCATCTCTATTAGGTGAATGAATATGCTCATGAAATGGTGATGATGGAGGTGATGGTGAGGGTGACTTATCAGATGAGGACGAATGATCTATGGGCTGAGAAGGAGGAATGGAGGTGGAAGGGTGAGATGATGAAGGGATGCTTTGAACATTTTGAGTAGATGAATCAGTAAATATGGGATTGGCTATGAAGGTACTCCATGCAATGTTGAGCTCTTTGAGATGATAAAGGACTATGATTTTAATGAGGGAATGATGAAAGAGACTATTCATTTGATGTTTATACTCCCTTTTCTGGACAATGTAGGCCATCTTATCAATGCTCCGGAACAAATAGTAGGGTATATTCAACATTTTTACCCTAGTGAAATGCATTAAAAGCCAGATGTGATAGGAATAAAGCCTAGAAAATCTACCTTCACATGAAAAGTATTTCATGATAATTTTCATCATGGGAGCATATCTATCTAGTAGGTGAGAAAAAGGAAAATAGCCCTTTATTTCATTTATGTGCCTTGGTTTTATGAAAGGCTCATAATAATGTCTCTCCAAATCACCTTGTTTAAACCATTTCTCCCCAACATTTGGGATTCCGGTGGCAGCTGATATAATGGCAGAAGATAAAGTAAAAGTGACACCTGCTAAAGTGACTTGTTTGTCTTGGAGTTTGGAGATGAAGAGTCTAGTCAACATAGGATGGCATTGGACTGCCTGAACTTGCTCACAGAAATCATAACAACCTAGATATTTGAAGGATGTCACAGTCATAGGAGATGCTAAGAGTTTCCTGAGATTTGTTGGCTCAAATATGAGTATCTTGCCTCCTTTGTGTGTTTTCTTGACCTCTGTTTCTTCTCCCTCTGTTTGTTCTTCCTTGTTGTATGGGTTATATTCCTCTTCTGCCATAGTGTTGTAGTATCAAACCCTAGGGAGGTATAGGTGTTGTTGGGAAAAGTATCTATTCAGAATGCCCCTATCCCACTCTAAGGTGTGACAGTGCCTTAGCAACAAACAAGGAAAACTGCTTGAGTATTCTTCTTTATGAAATGTAAATGAAGAGGAAGGATGTAACTAGCCTGTGTCTTTCACTAGTTTGTTGATCCAATCGCTCTTCCCTTTGTTCGCTTCCCGCTGCCTGCTCCCTTACTGGCCCAGCTTCACTAAATTCCTGCAAGATCACAGAAGAGAGAAACTACACGAAGATATAGATTTACATTCATAAAAAGCTCAGGATCAGATTAAGCTAAACATGCAAATATAACAAAACATCACTAATATACAAGCATGTAGAAGAAACTCAAATAGTTTTATTGATATGATAAGAAAGTCCAAGAGGAGATACAACCAAGTGAGTCCCGATCCAGCATCTACCTCCCAGCAAAGGAATCCCTTCCTCACCTCCAACAAAGCATAAATCACCCAATGTACTAATCTCAATCTCAAACCAACAGCAATTCTCTGCAAAGTACAAAATTCCAGCCTCTGGATCTCTGGGATGAGGGATCCATATATAGATGTAAGCAGAGAGGATGAGTCAGCTTATGTTTTGACTTGTGGCTTCTCTCTGTCAGTTCTTGCTTCCACTTGGAGACTGAGAGCCTCTTACTCATCACTGGTCGAATTCAGTGAGGCAAGTGTCATTGGAGAAGATTCTGGAAGCTTCCATTGTCTCTCCACCTCATTGAATGACTCTGCCACTTGTCATTTCCCGCTCAACACACCTGGGTAGTGCATTCAAGTGCGTTGCAACGCACCTAGCCAGTGTATTTGGGTGCTTTGCAACGCAGGTAGCTAGTGGAGCACTTGAATTGATCCTGATTTGACTGTTTCTGAGTAGTTTTTGGTGGAGAACTTCTGGGAGAAGCTGTCATTGGTTGACCTTATTCCTTTAGGGGCAGGAACAACACTTTTAGGGACTTTGGATCCCTTGGATTATGGACATTTCATGCTCAAAGCTGTAAGGCACAAAAATGTCTATAACAGTTGCCCCCTAAAGTATGAGGCCGTTTATCGGGTGAAATGCTTTATTAGGAGGATCCAAAGTTCTTTCAATGCTAGGAGGAGACCTGTAATAAGATACAATACAATACATTATTTTTCATATTGTTTTCATGATCTAGCTGAGGCGGGCATTCCCATGCTCAACTTTATAAATTCATTTTTTTATGTACATAGGACAGACAATCGTCTGATGGTAGACTGTTGATTCTGATGAAATCATCATCCTTTTGGTAGGATGATTATCTGTTCTGCAACACTGTACATGTCAATGTCTTTATTTTTCCTGAATATATATCGTAGCCCAGATGGATGAAACTAGATCCGAGGTCTTCAATCTCGTCCGATCTTCACTCTAAGTACAAGTCGATCCATGTGAGAAATGTTTTGAAGTCGAACATGGAAAGACATCGCTTGATTACCAGTCAATGATGTAAACTGTTAACAAGCGCGAGAGGAGTCACCGATAATGATAATGACCCTCAAGGTACTGCAATACAATTCACGTGGTGTGAATAAAGGACTTGGCGTCGAGCACCACACAAAATCTTTTGGTCGAAGGTCATTGATGTATACCTGTCGCCGGAAGTGAGAAACTTGCCATTGAGGCATGCAAGCTTCAAAGTACTGAAGGGGGTGTTCCTAGAGCAAATTCTTGGATAATGAGCTGATGTCGACAAGAAGCGATCCGTCAAAGGAGGGCCTTAATGAATCCCACATCAATGACACGGAATGGAGCAAATGATTTTGATGGAGGTGAAAACGATATGATGATATATGGTTCAGGGTGGCGGTCATGAAAGAATGAAGTATAATGTATGGTAGTGGATGGGACACGGGTGACTTCTCTGGATGACTTCTCTTGAACATATCGGTGACACTTATATGATGGATTGGTAGCATTTACCCCAAAGGTGGATGGTATGGCGAGACCATGGTGATGTGATCGGTGAATGAAACAACCCAACCTGACTCAGGCACGGAGTGGAAGTGTCATGTTCAAGAGCGACTTGCTACCAATAAAGGTTCTTTGAGTTTCTTCCCAATTTTTCCCCAGTCATTGCTGACCAATACCTCTTTATTTTTGTCAAGCTTGAGGAGGATAACATATGCTTGTTCTATAATTTTCCCTTCGGGCAAACCCATCGCTATGTTTTAACAAGCCTAGTGATAGTGAAAATTCTCGTCTAAAGACAAGTTTGTCGCTATTAATCTTTTTAACGAGTCTAACGACAAAGATAACTCGGTCCTTTTCATTTTTAGAGAGTCTGAAAAGGTACGTAAAGTTAACTCCGGAAGTCCTTTTTCGTCATCTAATCCCTTAAGTCAGAAAAAGTATAAAACAATACAGAAGGGATGAATTTTCGATAGTTTTAACGAGCCGAACAAAACAAGCGCTCGATCTTTTTGTGCAATAATCCCTCAGGTCCAAAAAGATTAAAATCTAGAGGAGGGATAGCTCTTCCTGTCGCTTTAACGAGCTGGAAGGCCAAAACTCGACAATCTTTTCACATTTTACGAGTCAAATGAAAAGAGCTTAAAGAAGACTCGTCTTTTGAGGAACGAGTGATAAAAAGGGTAGCAGCTGATTCCAGGTAAGGGTTGGAATTTTCCAAGCACGGCAGTGTCACAAGGATGGCTAGTGAAATCACTCTTCGCAGCTGTTCCTCAAAATGGATAAACAATCAAATGGAGGTGAATGATCGGCCAATGGAAAAGTGGAGGTGATGGTGCAAACACGACCAAGGCTTTAATGGCTGATAATGTTACATTCACGGTGGTTATTTACCGGAGGATAGTTCATTTTCTAACGAGCTTAAACGCGGGTTGAAACACTTGCTCGATCTTATGTTTATTTTTTAACGAGCATGAACTATGTGCTAAAACTGCTCGATAATCCAGTCATATGATAAGAATGTCTCATATAAAACGGCAACATTTAGATTTTTGCCCCACTTCATTTCTTTATGCAAGTTAGGAAACGACTAATCCAAAAAACAGATAAATAATCGCTCTTTTCTTGCACTCCAACAAGGTTTGCATGCCCCCAGGTATAAAACAAAGTTTCAAGGTTACCTCTACTTCACTTCCGCCAAAACAGTTGTTTTACCGAGAGAGGCCTACCTCTTACAGGTCACCCAAAGATTGTTCCATTAATCTTTCAAACAAAACACTTCTTCGGCGATGTCTACCGAGATAAACAAAGGTGAGCGACGACGCTCGCCAACTCTCATAACTTTGACAAAAGAATCTTATTCTAGAATAACCCCTATCTCAATCATGGACGGGGTACAGACTAGTCATATTCTCCCGCGGAAACCTACCCTATACCCGAAGTTTTCTTGCCGAAGCAGACCAGGACGCATGCCCCCTGGGTTCCAGTCATATCCCTCCGAATTACTCGCGCTCATCGGGAGGATGGACCGTGGGTTGAGACATTTCTTGCGTGAAGAGACCATTTAGGGATGGTATATGACTATTTGCGATGCATGATCCGGGAAATGAAAGCTGGTCCACGAGCTTGACCACTCTTCCTTCGTGCGGAAAACACATTACTCTAAAGAGTGAGGAGACGATGGCTCCCATGCAATATATATAGTCTCATCCAAGGAGTAGGTTATAATCCAAGGGTCCTTGAACGACCATCACGTTCATTTGAACAGTCTTCCCTTTCAATGTTATGGGCACATTGGGGAGGATCCCTAAAGGTCGACTGGTTCCTTTATCAAAGCCTGTCAGATTTCTCATTTTAGGCAAAAGCGATGGCGAGCCAAGCGCTTTCCAAGCAATAGAGGAAAGGATACTCACAGATGCCCCCTCATCAATGATGGTGCTAGCCATGACCATTCTTTATATTTGAACGATAATTCGGAATGGTATGCTTGCTGGCAAACGGGGTCTGCCTAGTTGGTTCCAGTCGAAGGATACAACTAGGTTGCTTGGTGGTGGGACTGAGTAGACGGCCGGGTATGGCTCTGACGAAATTCCTTCCTGCGATAAAGGAATGGGTAGGTTGCCCTCGTGTTCGTCGGAGTCTGTGTTGATGAAGAGAATTTGGACGGTGTCATCCTTATTCTCCTTAGTGACTGTATCATTCGAAGATAAAACCTTTGAAGGCAAGACCGGGTCAACTGCCGCCTCGACCTTTTGACTTTCGTTGGGTATGGATTCAGCTGGTTCATCTTCAATGACCGGCGCTTCAGCTGACCACTTGAGCGTGCCAGCTGGGTTTTCAACTAACGAAGGACTCGGCAAGAGTTTTTTATATCCAGGAGGAAGTCGTAACGGTGAAACTGGACGATCATCGAAAACTCTTTTAGCTTCGTATAAGAAGGGACAACGGTGGATGGCGTGATTGCCTTCGCACAGTTTACAAGGAGATCTAGCTCTCCCTTTTTGTCCTGGGACTTCACTTTCGCTAGTTGACGGTGTGCTTTCAACATGGCTATCAGAGGTTGACGCCACCGGATTGTGCAAACGGGGAGACCAGTCCCTTAGTATCCGAGGGATGCAGGGACAATCTCTGTGAAAGTGGTCTCCCTTGCAAATGACACATGGCGATTTAGGCCTAGTCAGTGCAGTGTGTGGATTTTCGTTAGACGACACTCGTTTGCCCCCAGTCGCTTTTGGCTCCTTCTTCTTCTTCTCTTTCTTCTTCTTTTCCTTCTTCTCCTTAGGAACTTGACTTTCGGCTTTGCCAGCCCCATCAAGCGAAGAGGAAGGAGGAGAGGAAGAATTAGAGGAGGTAGAAGGTTGGTGGGTAACTCTGGACTAGTCTAACTGCTGATTCGACTATTCAGGAATAGTGGTGTTCTGAACGACATTGGTTGAGAAGAGCCAGACCGGCAAGCCAATTTTCAGTCCTGGAAGCGACAATGTGGCCATATGGGGCGCACCAACATCTCCCCAAGAGGAGAAGGGACTAGGTTTTCCACCAAGGGGAATTCCTTGGTTGGTAGGCTCCATTTTCTCAACCTAAAGATCAACGCAGGAAAAAGGGTATAAATATTCCGTTTAAGATAAATTTTAACGACGCTTGGACACAACTTGCTTTTTCAATTTTAAAAAGTCGAGAAAAAGCAAAAGATGACTCTAGTCTCCTTCGATTTTTAATGAGCCTGAAGTGACAAGTGCTCATATGGACCTTTTCTGTTAAGGAGTCTGAAAAGGAACAAAAGGGACTGCTCTGGAGTTCTAGGTAGAGGGTGTGCCAAACCAATCGCAAAACCGCAGAATACTTTTTAGGGTACGGGCGGTCAATCTTCCCGAATGCTGTGTTCAGTGCATTGCGATTAGTAGGGCGGCCGACACGGCTTCCTATGGATAAAGGTTTTATGCCTATAGGGGTCTCCCAATATATACTCGACGATACGTGGGAGCACAATCCGTACTGGCACTTATCGTCTCTCAGGAGGAATCACCCAACCATCAGTGAGGCCGACAGTCACCAGGTTTTACGACGCCGGAACACGTCTCTAGCCTAGACCTCTATGTTGTGCGTTAAGTTACAAAGCGTTGTTAAGTTCATTCAATTTATTTTAGGTTGATCTTTCTTAGAAGTTTGCCTTTTTGGATCACCATGAGATGTAGATGAAATTCCTAAATGCAATCTAAAGATGATAAGCAAGCATTTATCTCTTTTCAACAATGAAAATCCTAGCTACAAGGGGAAAAGAAAGACACAATCTTTTCTCAAAGAGCAAAGAGCACACTGTAAATGCAATTTTCCTAAATCAAACCATACAAACTGTCAAAATGCAAATGCACTTGTGCATGTATTTGTTTTCGCTTTCTTAATATTGATGCCTAAAAAGAAAGTTGTTGTACAAATTTGAATTTGCTTTCAAGTGAAAAAACACAAACAAGCTTCTTTTTCAAAATCAAAAAGGTAGAGAAGATTACGACACTTTATGATTTTGAAGTAAACACTCGTTTCGACACTAGAAAGAGACAAATTCAAACCAAAGCAAAAGTAAAAAGTATAATCAACTGTCAACAGCAAAGAAACTTTCTCCTAAGATCAAAATCGACACTTACGACAGATCTAAATCTAAGGACGACAGTATGACTATTTCACTTTTCAATGGAAAACTGTAAATGATGTAACAAATACACAAAGAACAACTACAGTCTTTTTGTACAACTGAGGTGGAATTAAGGCAAAGAAAAGGGCTTTTCAGATAGGTACACACACTGATAACAGGCTGCAAAAATCAGAGATAAAACTGAACAAAATGAAGCAAAGAACCACAGCTACACAGGGAAAAGGCTGATCAGCGCACCTGTTGCACAGAGAAACTGAATTGCAGCGCAGGTAGCCCTCTCGAGACCTGTGTTAAAATGCAGAACCTCTTCACAGAGCCTGCGCTGAAGCAGAAACGAGAATTTTCTCTGGGTTCTGGGTCACGGTTTGTAGTTTAATCTATGGTTTTTGGCCGGATAAAAGCTATCAGTAAGGTACAATTAGAGGGATGATTTAAAGGAGGACTAAGAGCTATCACAAAGGGCAGTTAGAGCATTTGTGGATCAGCTGTTCAGATCATAAACAGGCCCAGTGAATGGACTAGAGTAGCAGATCTCTACTTTGCATTTGTAAATGGCAAATGCAGTTCGATTTGCCACTCCTAAGTTTATGAGAAGAACAACAATAGAAACACAAATAAACTAACTAGATACGATCCCCAGTGGAGTCGCCATTCTGTTGTTGGGAAAAGTATCTATTCAGAACGCCCCTATCCCACTCTAAGGTGTGACAGTGCCTTAGCAACAAACAAGGAAAACTGCTTGAGTATTCTTCTTTATGAAATGTAAATGAAGAGGAAGGATGTAACTAACCTGTGTCTTTCGCTAGTTTGTTGATCCAATCGCTCTTCCCTTTGTTCGCTTCCCGCTGCCTGCTCCCTTACTGGACCATCTTCACTAAATTCCTGCAAGATCACAGAAGAGAGAAACTACACGAAGATATAGATTTACATTCATAAAAAGCTCAGGATCAGATTAAGCTAAACATGCAAATATAATGAAACATCAATAATATACAAGCATGTAGAAGAAACTCAAATAGTTTTATTGATATGATAAGAAATTCCAAGAGGAAATACAACCAAGTGAGTCCCGATCCAGCATCTACCTCCCAGCAAAGGAATCCCTTCCTCACCTCCAACAAAGCATAAATCACCCAATTTACTAATCTCAATCTCAATCCAACAGCAATTCTCTGCAAAGTACAAAATTCCAGCCTCTGAATCTCTGGGATGAGGGATCCATATATAGATGTAAGCAAAGAGGATGAGTCAGCTTATGTTTTGACTTGTGGCTTCTCTCTGTCAGTTCTTGCTTCCACTTGGAGACTGAGAGCCTCTTACTCATCACTGGTCGAATTCAGTGAGGCAAGTGTCATTGGAGAAGATTCTGGAAGCTTCCATTGTCTCTCCACCTCGTTGAATGACTCTGCCACTTGTCATTTCCCGCTCAACGCACCTGGGTAGTGCATTCAAGTGCGTTGCAATGCACCTAGCCAGTGTATTTGGGTGCTTTGCAACGCAGGCAGCTAGTGGAGCACTTGAATTGATCCTGATTTGACTGTTTCTGAGTAGTTTTTGGTGGAGAACTTCTGGGAGAAGCTGTCATTGGTTGACCTTGTTCCTTTAGGGGCAGGAACAACACTTTTAGGGACTTTGGATCCCTTGGATTATGGACATTTCATGCTCAAAGCTGTAAGGCACAAAAATGTCTATAACAATAGGGTTGTTGGAATGTGGTTTTTGGGAATAGGGAATGGGGAAGGGAAATATGAAGGAGATGGGTGAAGGGATGTATGTAATGGATGAGGATATGGGGTATTAATATGATAGATTTTTTGGATGGGGAAATTGTTTGCAATGTAGGGGGGTTTTTGGGAGCCTAGGTAATTGTAGCACTTAGGACTCAAGGTTTAGGTACAAAGGTTTAGAGAGTATTTTGGATAAAAGGGTTTGGGGAAAGGGAATGAAGGTGTAGGAAATGTATGAAAGTGTATGGGAGTTAAGATTTAGGAATTGAGGGTGCAAGAGTAGTTTTTAGGGAGATACTAGGGTTTATATGTGAAAATAACACCAAATCTTTAAACCTTCAAAACACTTTAGGAATGATTCTAGGGGGAAATAAATGTTGGAAATAATACTAAGAGGGGGGGGGGGGGGTGAATCAGTCTTAGAAATCAATAACTTTTTCATTTCCATACTTAGATTCATATACCGTACTTCAGTTAAGGGAACCCGCGTGTACACGCAACTGTGTCTAAAGAAACTAGCGCATATCCAGTAAACTTATTATTCAGTTAATCCATTAAATGTTGATCTTTAATCAGTGCATCAAAACTTTATTAATCATATGAACTATAAACAGGTGCAGTAAAATAGAACAGATCATCACACATAAGAAGCACACATGAACACCATGATCTAAAGGCCACATTTCATCCAATTTTCATACTAGACCCATCAATAACATTGAAGAACAAAATCAATCACCACTAAAATACATCCATCAACTACACCTGCATCATTGATCTCTGAATCAACCAATACTGAAACACTGAAACCCTGTCAACAACACAATCACCAGAACATAGAAGAGACAACAGAACTCTGCAATAACAACCAAATCCAACTGCAACTTCAAAATATCATACTTCATATTGTATACGCTACTCTGATAAACCCAACCTGCATGTATATGCACTTTTACCAAAGCCAACCTGTGTACAGATCTGCAAATTCTAACTTATAACTTTGCGGCTATTCCAAACATCAATTATACCCAGAACATAACATTTACAGAATAAACATGCGCCAATAATTCAGATCTAGTCTATCCATGATCAAACCATATAATGATAAAACATTCCAAGCTTTAATATCCCGATCCATCGTTCATCATCATCCACATGGGTGCATCCTTGATTCAAATCAAGCAAAGCATCACAAACCCATTACCTGCATACTAGATCTCACACTTCATCGGATATTCATTACTTGCTCATAACCCTTTTGGCCTAATTATCTTCTCCTTATCTAGGTTTAGGCCTCTCTCAATACTATGGTCCAAAACCATGTAGAACCAATACCTTGGACCCAATACCTAGGGTCAACACTGCGGACCAAATACCATGGACCAATACCAAAATACCATGGACCAAATACCACGGACCAAAACTTAGATTCCCAACATGTACGCGCCTTTCCTTCTGTAAACGTGTGTGTGTATGTATACGCGACTTGGTATATGGTTAATCGTGTGTATACACTCCTTTGTCATAGCACACCTGCGTATACCTCTCTGATCATTAATTTTGTACTATGATCTGTCATCTGAGTGAGTTGCCATCAAGGACACCACATGTATCATACTTCTGAGTGAGTTGCCATCAAGGACAAGACCTGTATCATAATGCCAAAAATATCCCCCTTTGGATTTGATGGCAACAACCACACCAAGTCACTCTCCCCCTTTGACATCAAGGGCAAAGGGCAGACCAAGATATTCTCTTCCTTGATATACATTCTACTGTCCATACTCCCCCTGAGTACCTATTGAAATATCCAATTGAGCTCCCCCTTTTTTCATGCCAAGATGTACCAATCCGTCCATGCCCCCCCTGAGCACATGCAAGGTCTGAAAAAGCATAACATGACTCTGTACATACATCAATCTCCCAACCAAGTGGGGATACACCATTTTTGACTCATCCACCCAACCAAGTGGGGATATACCAAAAGTTTATACATGACTCAAAAATAAGAAACATTACATCATCCATCCCATGCATAGTGGGGTTACAAATCAAAGATTAGAAATCTAATCAAGACCATGATAGTCATCAACAACTATCATACACCATATATGATCTTCACCATAAGCATCAGCATCCAGTGCTATAACCTGCAATACCATTCTTTTGACCAACCAACAAGATGTATCATTTAGCCACATAAGCATCATCACCAAAGACTTCTAACCATAATGCCAACAATGCATTATTTGAAGTATATGCTCCCCTGAACCTGTGTCATGCCATCATCAACCAGTGACTGAACCATATCAGACTTCTGTATTGCTACTTTTCTTCAGAACATCATATATGTGACTGTGTGGCGTCTAACTCGTGTATATACACGACTTTTCTTCATGAAACCTGCGTATGATATTTAGAACACTGATGTTCCACACTTTCAGCTTCCTCTGAGTTTGTGATGTCTGTATATTCTGCTATGCCACATCTTTCTGGCTGTACTTCCTTTTTCTTCCATATCTTCAACTATGATGATGTTTTCTCCTTTTGGTATGGTGCCCACAATCTTTTCATGCATTCCTTTGCTATATGTCCAAGCTTGTTACATGCATAACATCTTACATGTTTCCTATTCCTCCTATAGCAGTCAATGGCTTTGTGACCAAACATATTGCAAGAAAAACAATATCCCTTGAAGTACCTAGAACGTGATGATATTTTTGTGTGATGGTCTTGAACCATTCTACTTCTGCATCTGGCTACAACATGTCCAAGAATATGACATACATAACATTCAACATTATTCATCGGAGGAAATAATTATCTATCACTTCCACAGTTAGGAGCAAAAGATTTTCTTTGAGGAATTTATTTCCTTAGCTGTTGATGGGGTTGTCCTCTCATCTCCTTGTTGAGTATTTTAGATTTCTCATTAGAGTTCCTTGCCTCTCCTTGTGAGCTAGATTCACCTTCAATAGATTCATAAAAACCAAGACCAATTTTGATAGCAGGTGACCTTTGGCTACTAAGAATATCATCCAAAATCTTAGTACTGTCTTGAAATCGTAATAGTTTATCCTTTTCATCTAATTTACCTTTCAAGATATTTGCCTCAACTTGATGTCGTTCTTCCTTTTCCAGACATTTCTTCTTCAAAAGTTCTTCAAACTTTCTTCCTTCTTCCACTTGTTGCCTTAGTTTGAGAATCTCTTTTTCTTGTTCTTCATTCAGCTCTTGCAGCATTTGACGAACTTCGAAGGCACATTCTAGTTGAGCTTTTAAGCTGATAATTTCTTCTTTGAGGGAACTGTCCCTTTTGCTAAATATATCTTGTTGATCTATGATTTTATCTGATGCTTCATTTGCTTGTTCATATTCAATCTGAGGTGATTTAGAATCTGAATACCTGCTTCCACCTAATGGCAAGCTGTCCCTGTTCCTCTGAGCTGTCTTCTTCTTCTAACGCGCTTTATTTCCCATTGTTCTATGGATCTCCTTCAAACGATCAAGATTCTACCAAAGGACCTGCTCCAATTCCAATTGTTGGAAATGATACTGAGAGGGGGGGGGTGAATCATTATTAGCAAATCAATAACTTTTTCATTTCCATACTTAGATTCATATACGTTACTTCAGTTAAGGGAACCCGCATGTACACGCAACTGTGTCTAAAGAAACTAACATATATCCAGTAAACTTATGATTCATTTAATCCATTAAATGTTGATATTTAATCAGTGCATCAGAACTTTATTAACCATATGAACAATAAACAGGTGTAGTAAAACAGAACAAATCATCAGACATAAGAAGCACACATGAACACCATGATCTGAAGGCCACGTTTCATCCAATTTTCATACTGGACCCATCAAAAACATTGAAGCACAAAATCAATCACCACTGCAATACATCCATCAACTACACCTGCATCATTGATCTCTAAATCACCCAATACTGAAACACTGAAACCTTGTCAACGACACAGTCGCCAAAACACAGAACAGACAACAGAACTCTGCAATAACAACTAGATCCAACTGCAACTTCAAAATATCTTACTTCATACTGTATACGCTACTTTGATAAACCCAACCTATGTGTATACGCACTTTTACCAAAGCCAACCTGCGTACAGATCTGCAAATTCTAACTTATAACTTTGCAGATATTCCAGACATCAATTATACCCAGAACATAACATTTACAGAATAAACATGCGTCAATAATTCAGATCTAGTCTATCCATGATCAAACCATATAATGATAAAACATTCCAAGCCTTAAGATCCCAATCCATCGTTCATCATCATCCACATGGGTGCATCCTTGGTTTAGATCAAGCAAAGCATCACAAACCCATTACCTGCATACTAGATCTCACACTTCATTAGATATTCATCACTTGCTCACACCCCTCTTGGCCTAATGATCTTCTCCTTATATAGGTTTAGGCCTCTCTCAATACCATGGTCCAAAACCACGTAGAACCAATACCTTGGACCCAATACCTGGGGTCAACACTTTGGACCAAATACCATGGACCAATACCAAAATATCATGGACCAAATACCACGGACCAAAACTTAGATTCCCAAAATGTACGCACCTTTCCTTCTGTAAATGTACGTGTGTACGTTATGTGACTTGGTATATGGTTAACCCGTGTGTATATGCTCCTTTGTCATAGCACACCTACGTATACCTCTCTAATCATTAATTATGTACTATGATCTGTCATCTGAGTGAGTTGCCATCAAGGAAAACACCTATATCATACTTCTGAGTGAGTTGCCATCAAGGACAACACCTGTATCATAATGCCAACAAGAACATGTGATCTGCAGTGGTTACTTACTTGCAGGAGGTTGAATGCACTTTGGTGGAGCTGAGGAGGTGATTTTATCTCTCCTGGACAAATGCACAACGCCTGTGGGAAGTGCATAGTGCCTCTGGCAAGCGCGCACTGCCTAAAGGGAATGCACGCCACACGTAGAAAACGCACAATGCTTGAAGAGAACGTGCCGTGCTAGAAGAGAATGCGCAACACCTGCTCTGTTCTTCTAATTTCGCCCAGAATGGTGAAAAATGGTCTCTTGGGATTTGCTCAAGAAATGACAAGAAGAGAATGGAGTTGAGTTAGATGATAGGAAGGCATTTATAGTCAACTTAATTTAATCATTTAGCTTTAAAACCCACTTTCTAATGTTTCATTTCTTCTTTTTGAAATGCTTTTTAATTTCCCTTTACTCTCTGATTTTATTTTTGCAGGTTGATGATGCATGGAGTTTTGGCACTCTTCACATTTGAATTTGTTTGAATGAAGTTGGCACAATGTTCTTTGAGTTGATAGCTTTAAGAATAGTAACGTATTACATATAATAAACATAAAATTACATGAATTAGAAAAAAATATCACACCTATTTTTTGAAATAAAACTACACTCTGAAATAGAACTGATACTCGGAATAAAATTAGAACTTAGGAAAACATAGTCACATGTTTACCAATGCTTTTCAAATGACAAAATATATTATTTTTCTCACTCTCATACTTTTTTGATGGCTTTATGTAGTGAAATGAAGTATTATTGGACCTTGAAAGAATGAAACCTAGTGACCTAATGGGACCTTGAATGAGCAAACTCCAAGTGGATTTGATTGACACAAAACATAATGAAATTGTTAGGTAAACTTGAATCAGGATAGAGTCAAAGTTGACTAGGTTAAACAGTGATGGTTTTGGGGCACATGGTATTGTGCACCCATAGTATTTTGCCCATGGTATTATATGTAATGGAGCTTATAAAAGGCTAGAAGGACTTCATTGTAATGCAAGACCTGGAGGTGAGCGGTGAAGGTTCACTTGGTCGGATTGGCCGGGGTTTTGGCCAATGCTAATAAGATCTTATTAGGTTGGGTTTTTCCCCAGATGTGAGGTTTTCCCAGATAAACATTTGTGTTTATGTGTTTATGGTTGTTGTTGGTTATTTTTATATTTATTCCTCTCAGTAATTATTTATGTTATGCAGTAAATTTCTTAACAACTGGTATCAGAGCCAGATATTGGCTTCAAAGGGATTCTTTGATGCCAGGGATTTATAGTGCTTGATGAGATCAATGCAGCCTTAGTGCTTGATGAGATCAATGCAGCCTTTTTACAAATCTGAGTCTGAAAATAATGGTGGAACAATTGTACGCGGAAGAACCTCGAGGAGAATGTGTGGAAGATAGTGTGCCAGGGATTGCAGTGCATTTGCGATATTTACCGGTTTGGAACATGCTGACGAATTGTTCAGGATTCATGCGGCTATTTAAAGAAGGTCAACAGAAGAAAATTGTTCATGCGGCTTCGAAAATTGTTCGTTTTCTGCTACGTGAGGCCACCAGTGCTGGAATCTATGAGGTTCTCGTGGGGTTCGCAGTTGGAGTGGTTTGATAGAAGTTTTTGAGCAAATCAAATTGAGAGAGGATGGATCAAAATCGCACCAGCAATAAACAAAAAAAAAATTAATGAAGTCAAAATTATTGCATGTAAATGGGCATACTACTGTAAGACCTGGTAAGGCATGTGTACCCCTTGGTGATCACCGGTAAAGTCTGGGTTAGACCTAGGTGATAGGAGGGATGTCGGGTTAACAATACCCCAGGTAAAAACTCTGAGGGGGGTAAGAGCTAGAGTGAACGGGATTGTCTTACTTAGCAAGTTTGGCTGGAGTTAGTCAAGGAACCCCAAGTCAAGTTTAAGGGGGGAATTGTTAGGTAAACTTGAATCAGGATAGAGTCAAAGTTGACTAGGTTAAACAGTGATGGTTTTGGGGCACATGGTATTGTGCACCCATAGTATTCTGCCCATGGTATTATATGTAATGGAGCTTATAAAAGGCTAGAAGGACTTCATTGTAATGCAAGACCTGGAGGTGAGCGGTGAAGGTTCACTTGGTCGGATTGGCCGGGGTTTTGGCCAATGCTAATAAGATCTTATTAGGTTGGGTTTTTCCCCGGATTTGGGGTTTTCCCAGATAAACATTTGTGTTTATGTGTTTATGGTTGTTGCTGGTTATTTTTATATTTATTCCTCTCAGTAATTATTTATGTTATGCAGTAAATTTCTTAACAGAAATGATCCTTTATGGTCAATGTATGCTCAGTAAGACAAATGAAGGTGGGCCAACAAATATTAATATTTTGAGAGAGAGTAGGGATTTTGACATAGGGCCACCATCAGTGAGTAAAATTTTTAGATGAGGGCCTAGGTGGAATGAAAAAAAATTCAGAATGGGACCGTAATATGATGTAAAAGAGGGGTTCTGATCACTGATGGCAGTATGCAAATACTGACTCTAACACCGGCCTTATTTTGGGATGGCAGCTCCTTGGAGGTGTCAAGAACACCATAGACCAAGTGCCTAACCATGTGCGCCAATACGGTCAAAAACTTATACTGAAATGCACAATTGAATTCTGACAACTTGAATGACCCAAACTGACTTAAAAATGACTTATTTAACTAAAAACTAAACATTAAAATTTGAAGAAAATCAGTGAAGCTCCATGGCCTTCACTTTGGGCTCCGAACTCCAGTGATTCTCTACTACACACTTGCAGAAAGTTAAATTGTTATGTACAATGAAACTAGGACAATTAAGAAAAGATAATGCTTAAGGAGCTTACCATTGACTGGTCCTCCTAAGCATGGTTCTCCATTCATCTCATCCAACAAGAAAGCATTTTGTCCTCGAAAAGCTGAAATTTGACACGGGTCTTTCCACAGATTTTCAAATTTACCATGCTTACCCTTGTCTTTTTTTTCTGGCATCCCAATGAAGCACCACATCTCCAATTTTGAAATCATCCTCCTTTGTTTTCCGGTCATATCTTTTCTTTATTCTCTCATGGAGCTTAGAGGTGTTCTGAAATACCTCATCCCATGTCTGTTGTAGGCGAATTATTTGATTGATCCAACGTTGAATATCATTCTCTTCACTTCCTGCTTCTTGTAACAATTTCATGACCGAGACTGCTAATGATGAGGGAAAAGTAGTATCTACTCCCTACACAATTTGAAAAGGAGAAAGTCCAAGGGATTTCTTACTACTCACTTGATCTGCCCACAATGCATTGATCAACTTTTTGTGCCAATTCCTTTTGTTGGCCTCCGACATTTTCTTGATGATATTGATTAAGGATTTATTGGAGGACTTGGAAAAACCATTTCCTTGTGGATAGTATGTTGTAGAATGTCCCAACTTAATGTTATATTTATTACAAAACTCAGTCATCTTTTTAGACTTGAATGCTATCGCGTTGTCTGTGATGATCTTATTAGGACAACCAAAACGAGACAAGATATTAGTTTCTAACAACTGAATGATAATTGAATCTATTGCTTTCCTGGTTGGAATAGCTTCGATCGACTTAGTAAAGTAGTTTGCAGTTGTCAATATCCAAATATGACAACTTGGGATAGGATTGAAGGATTTACAAATATGACACAATAGGAGAAGGAAGGAGGCACTAGAGCCTATCCCCCCTTAGTGACAACTTCCTGAACTCCAAGCATATATCAAAGTTTAGTGAACTTCACCTCTGTGAGAGCCTTTGTGAAGATGTCTGCAACCTGATCATCTGTTGAACAATATTTCACTTCAAGAACATGGTCATGAATGAGCTTTCTGATGAAGTGCATGTGTAGTTCAATGTGTTTGCTGCGCTGATGCTAGACTGGATCTTTGCATAGCTGAATGGCACTTTGATTATCACACCAAAGTGTGGTTGGATGCTGCTGCTCAAAGCCAAACTCTGATAGGATCTGACGAAGCCACAAGGTTTCCTTACTAGCTTCCACGGCACCACGATACTCTGCTTCTGCTGACGAAAGAGAAATGGCAGCCTATTTCTTACAAGCCCATGTAATAGGTCCTGAACCAAGAGTGAAGACATAACCGGCAGTAGACTTCCGATCATCAGGGTCACCAGCCCAATCAGAATCAGTGAAACCAACTAATAGAGGAGCTGCTTTGGCACTGTAATGAATCCCAAACTGTACTGTACCTCGAACATAACGAAGTATTCTTTTAGCTGCTTTCCAATGACTTTCATGAGGGTTTTGCATAAAACGAGCAACAAGGCCAACAACAAAGGAAAGGTCAGGACAAGTATGGGTTAAATACAAGAGTTTTCGTACAAGTTGACGGTATAAGGTAGCATCAACTTCAGGAGAAGTACAAGAGACTGAAATTTTGACTCCAGACTGAAAGGGAGAAGGGGCTGGCTTACAGTCTTCCATGTGAAAATGACAAAGAATATCACAAGCATACTTGGACTGGGAAAGGGAAATACCCTCCTTGGATTGCAAGACTTGAAGACCGAGAAAATAGTGTAAGTGTCCTAAGTCTGTCATTTCAAATTTCTTTTTAAGGCTGGACTTCACATGGTTTATAAGGTTGGGATCACTACCAGTAAGAATAAGATCATCAACATAAAGAACAAGGATGATAAGAGAGTTGCCCACTTTCTTGGTGTAGACAGTATTGTCAGAATAACACCTAGAAAAGCCAGATTCTAAAAGAAAGCTATCCATTTTGGCATACCAAGCCTGAGGAGCTTGCTTGAGACCATAAAGGGATTTCTTAAGTCGACATACAAGGCTGGAGTATGTTTGGATGAAGCCAATGGGTTGTTCCATATAGATTTCTTCATGCAAGTCCCCATGCAAGAAGGCAGATTTAACATCCATCTGATGGACTTCCCATTTTAAAGAGGCAGCAAGGGAAAGAACAAGGCGGATAGAGTTCATTTTGGCAACAGGGGAGAAGGTTTCAGTGTAGTCAATGCCTTCAACCTGTGAAAAGCCCTTAGCAACAAGACGAGCTTTATGTTTATCAACTTTCCCATTTGGTCCATACTTGGTTCTGTAAACCCATTAACATCTAACAAGTTTGCATCCCTTTGGTAGAGGAACAAGATCCCATGTATCATTTGCCAACAATGAATGATATTCTTCATTCATAGCTGCTTCCCAATGTGGATGGCCTGAAGCTTCTGCAAAAGTGTCAGGATCATGATTTACTGGAGCTTAAGCCAGTAAAGAAGAGGCTCTTTCAAACTGAGAACGTGTACGTCGCTGATCTGTAGGATCACCGACAAGATCACCTGCTGCATCCCGAGTAGCACGGACCCATCTTGGAAGTTGAGGACCCTGAGAAGGTGGGGGAGGATTGTCATCCTCACTTTCATCATCTGAAGAAGAAGTGTTTTCAAAAGTAGAAGAGATAGGAAGAGGTGGCACATCTGCCGGACTAGGCTCGCAGACCGATTTATTTTCATCAAATTTTACATCTCTTCTAATGATAACATTTTTGGACTTAAATGGAATAAGTCTATAACCTTTTACATCTTCAAAATATCCAACAAAAGTACATTTCTCACTCTTAGGTTCTAAAGCTTTATGCTTTTCATCTGGAATATGGGCCCATGCTTCACTTCCAAAAACACGAAAGTGACTTACATCTGGTTTAATGGAACTCCAAGCTTCTTCTGGAGTGATATTCTTTAGAACCTTAGTAGGAGTGCGATTGATTATATAATTTGCACAATTAATTGCTTCGGCCCAAAAACTAAGACTGAGTCCTTTAGATTGCAACATACAATTAGCCATTTCCTTTAAGGTGCGATTTTTCCTTTCAGCTACACCATTTTGTTGTGGAGTGTATGGAACAGTATGTTGCATTTGAATTCCATTTTCGGTGCAAAAGTTGATGAACGTGTTTTTAACATATTCTCCACCATTATCAGTTCTTAGCTTAAGAATTTGATGTCCAGATTGTTTTTCAACAAAGGCTTTGAAGGCCAAAAATGTGTTAAATACTTCGCTCTTGAGTTTTAAGAAGTATACCCAAGTGCGTCTGGAGAAATCATCAATGAAAGTTAAGAAATACTTGCAGCCAGAGAATGAAGCAATAGGAAGTGGACCACATAAATCACTGTGCACAAGCTGTAAAGGGGCTGAGGCGTGCCAAGAGGCACGTTTTTCAAAACTGTCCCGATGATGTTTTCCGAGTACACATCCGGAACAAACACCATCTCTGCAAGATACCATAGGAAGACCTGTCACCATATTTTCTTTACATAGATGCTGAAGGGAGCGATAGTTTAAGTGACCAAATCGCTCATGCCAAAGTTTGCTCACTTCATCATTATGAGCAACAAATACTGAGGGAAGATTTGATGACCCAAAGTTGTGAAACTTATACAACCTTGTGGAATCATCAGCAATACCAGTAGCTAGAATCTGTTTAGGATCTCTTAGATCCTTGATTACAACATCATGAGGTGAAAATTCAACAATTTTACCTTCACCTGAATGAGTTATCTGATATACAGATAGAAGGTTGCAGGATAAGGTTGGAACACATAATACATCATTAAACTGAACATTGTCTAGATGAACAGTTCCAGTCCCTACAACATTAAGAGATCTATCATCACCAACATATATATTTTTGGTGTTACAATCATTTAAAGAAGAAAACATGGCTTTGTTTTTGGCCATGTGATAAGAGGCTCCAGAATCAATGAGCCACTCATGAGAATGAGAAGAAGAAGATACATTTAATGCATAACCAGACTGAGATGATTGACAACGACATGCAGAAAGTGCCATTCCTGAAGATGAAGTTGAAGTTGAAGTTGAAGAATGCTCCACATGGATGTTATGTTTCTTCATTGCGGCTTCCAAGGCTTCCATCTTCTTAAAGCATTTAGATTCTAAGTGGCCATCTCGATTACAAAAGTTACAATTTCTATCAGTCTTCTTCCATTTGTTTTTATTGGTCTTATCATTTTGCTGAAATGATCTTTCATTTTGAGGGTGAGTTTGCTTAGGACCCTTGTTTGGTTTAGGACCATTCTTTTTAGGATATGACTTCTTAGGATTCTTTGAATTTGGTTGCTGCTGGGCGGCTAACGCTTTCTTGGAAGAGTTTCCAAGATTAAGAAGACCAAGGTGTAAGAGTTTTTCTTGTTCTCTTATTAAAGAATCAAAAAAAGAGTCAAAGGAAGGGGCCTTGTAGTCTTTTCCTTGACAAATGAAAGCTTCCCTTGTAGAATGGAAGGTGGAAACAAATACAGAGTAGGCTGGTCCCAACTTAGTAAGGATGGAATAGATAAGGTTACTATCTTCTTTCTTAACCTTAACACCTTCCAAGAGATATCTAAGGGTCTTGAATTTGGACAAGAAATCTTCAATGCAAGAAAAATTATTAGGATCCAATGTAAGCAACTCATTTTCAAGTTGATGGGCTCTAATTTCATTTTTAATCCCAAAAACTTTAGTGATTTGTTCCAATGCTTCATGAGGAGTATCAAGTTCTGCAATATGGAATCTAAGATCAGGAGAAATAGACATCTCTATCAAACCACGTGCTTGATCTTGTCTATTTTCCCATTTTGCAGCCTTGTCTTCATCTTTTGGTTTCTTCTCTTGGCTTGTGGCTATTCTGTAGAGACCTTTACTTCTAAGTAAATCTTCCATGTAGGCTATCCATTGAAGTAGTTAGTGCTGTCAAGAATGACTTGGCATGGACTTTCCATTTAAAAAAAAAAAAAACTAAAGCTGAAGATGCTGAAAGTAAGTGTTCCAATGGATAGATCTCGAAAAATTAGGCTGTTTTAAAAAAAACGGCTCTGAAAAAGGCTTCCGGATGAAGAAGTTATGGCTTTTTGAAAAAATTTGTTGAAGTTGCCGGCAAAGTGCGCGAATGTGCGGGAATGAAAAAAAACGCCCCCACAAAATGGAGATTTGAACCCAAGACCTCTACTCTCTTAAAATAGCTTTGAACGAATTGAGCTATACAAAAAATTTGAGAGAGAGAGAGAGAGAGAGAGAGAGAGAGAGGGGGGGGGGGGGGGGGGGCTTGGTTGCGTGCTTGCCTTGAGAAAGCTCTTTTTTCCTACAAAACAAAAAACACAAAACCCAACACGAATATGCAAAGAAAAACGAACCTTACGGCTCAAAGTTAGCTTTAGCCGGAAACTAAATATTTTTCTCAATGTTTCTGATTTTCCAAGATCACACTAAGGTGCAGGGAAAAGAGCATACGCATGAGAAAAAAAACTTCCTTTCTGTTTCTGATTTGCCCAGATCGCACAGAGTCGCAGGGCAAAGAGCATACGCAGAAATGAAAGGTATAGATCCGGTAATAAAAAAAAAACTAAATAAACAGAAACCGAAATAACCAGAGAGAAAATAACAGTAAACTGCAGATAAACATTATATACCTCCAGATCTTAAAAATGACGCAGATAGGGCTACCGGAAACCTTTTCGCGTGAAACGAAAGGGGTTCCTCACTAGAACAGATGCTCCGAACACAACAGATCAGTCCTCTCGGCGCGAAAGCAGTCAGAAATAGTAGATCTAGGAAACGACAGCCGCATGCAGTTCTACCGGCTTCAGATTTGGATCACCAACGGACGCGGCCCTCAAATAGCTCCGATACCATGTAGGAATTTACTGGGTAAGTTGCTCAGAAAGAACACCAAAAGGACACCGCTCACAACCAGATCTCAAATCAATACACCAGTATTTTTGACGTGGTTAAAACCCTCAAAGAGGGAAACAGTCCACGGCCTGAGCCAACGTGGCCACTTCAGGCAATTTATTAATCAAAGAATGAAAATTTACATAAGCTTTCTCTCATAGACGGATTACCCGAACAATGACCCTCCATGCGCTTTAAATAGAACTCATGGACCAATCGGGTGCCAAGCCACGGATCAAGTGTCGGTAATACCGAGGAGAGAGTGAACCGTCGGATCACTACATATCGTGACCGTCGGATTGTAAGTTACAAAATGTACAACGGTAAAGAAACACACTTTACCTAACTCTATACTAGACCAAGTTGAACTTAACTATTTCCTATGTGTCGAAATATCCTAACAAATTTTATGAACTTTCTCTTCAAGCTGTGCTGAATTTTCCATCACCTTCTCTGATTGCTTTTTTCAGCCTTTTTCAGTCTTGTCCGATGGTTGTTCAAATGAACTTGGCAGCTTTTATTTTTCCTAATCTAAAACTGTCCTTATACAATTGGAAATCTCCAGTACATA
Organism: Pinus tabuliformis; assembly: GCA_031772625.1. Classification (NCBI taxonomy): domain Eukaryota; kingdom Viridiplantae; phylum Streptophyta; class Pinopsida; order Pinales; family Pinaceae; genus Pinus; species Pinus tabuliformis. The sequence continues at coordinate 1,750,995,768 of CM062820.1, read as the reverse complement.
TTTAATTTCCACAAGCTGACTATCTACATCATTCAATCCACTATCATTATATAAAATAAATGACTCTAAATCTATATGTACAACATTTATAGGATGATTATTGGGCTTCTCCTTGCTAGTTATCATGAATTTCATTTTGGTTTCTCGGTACAATTTCCTCAATTGCCTGAAAACTAGAATAGTGGCATAGGAGAAGTCTAACTGCAGTGTGCCTCTTAGTTTCGCTCCCTAGGACCTTGACAATAACATACCAAACCATGGTGGTATATCAGCTACCACCACATCCATTAAGACATTCTTTGTCGGGATTTGGTCGAGGGATACTACCAAATATTTTATTATACCAAGACAACAGACCTTACCAGAATCAAAAGAATACAAGTCATGGTATTCACGAGTTATATCTAGACCCAACTTTTCCATGATGGCCTTGGGCATTAAATTATGGGAGGCTCTGGAGTCAAGCATGGAGTTATGAAGAATGTACTGATGGATTCTTAAACTCAGGTAAAATGGAGGAACCTCACTATCTTCTGACTGACCATCTATGGCTGGACCAAAAATCAATTCAGGTTGGTCATATTCAACATTAACCATGTCGGACATAGGGTCAACTTTCAGCATTTTAACTATATCATACTTGTAATGGCTATTTTTGACAAGTTCAGTAAGAGGGATTGACACTTTCAACTTTGAAATTTCAGTTTCTAAATTGAATGAGCTAAATTTATCTACCTCTTTTTGGATGATGTCTCTTTTCTCGAGCAGATCTTTTGATGTCTGATCTTTCTTCTGACTGTCATGGTCCTTATTTGGATTGCTTGTAGATGGATGATTGACTTTGTTTTGGTTAGTTTTTGCCAACTCTTTGCCTTTACTTGGATTACTTTGTGGAATTGGCTTTGGCTGAGTATCCTTCTACTACAATGTCCTTTTCTGAATGGGGGTGATCGAGAAATCTCTATTTCTCAAGGAATATTGCTTCTACTGAGAGCTGAGTGCATTCAAGTATCCTCTTTGATAATCATCTGATTAGGTTTCCAATGCATAGTCATTTGCTAGTATGTAGTCTTCATCTTTAGGTTCCTCCATCTTCTCGACATACTTCTCATTTTCAATCAAGAAAATGGGATGGTAATATTCCCTAAAGAAGTGGTTTTCTTCGACAATTGGGTCTGTTTCATCCTCTGATTCTCCTTGAGCATAATTTTTCTACAAGGGTGTCCGAATTTGCTACTGAGATGTTGATGCCTCAGGAGATTTCTGCTCTCTTTGTTTTATCATGTATTGAGGTTGCTGCTGGTTTCTGAAATTTGGATTCCTGACTTGTGGCTCCTGTTGTCTATCCAAATTTATCATTCTATCAGCCATCCTCTCTGTGGTTCTAACCAGGGCATCTAGTTTGAGATTGGTGGAAGAAGAGGGTTCTTCTTTGATTGTTACTTTCTTCTCTAGTTTCTCATGTTTCAACTGAGACTTTTTAATCATCAAGTTTGCTTCCACACTCACTGCATTATTTTTCATTTCTTCCAGAGTGGCAGGATCTCTTTCCTGTAGTTGATAAGCCATCTCTGGATCAAAAGCATCTGGATAATTTTGAAGTGCCAAATCAGTTGGTGGTTCATGTTATTTGGAATGGAATTGTAGATCTGATTGAACCTTATAGTAAACTCCTGAACCATCTCGTTAGGATTCCTTTTCAATGTATTGTATTCCACCAAGATCTACAATGGATTCTTCTTTTCCCACCACCTGGCTAAGAACAACTCCTTTAACCTCTGAGGAGTATCAATGGAGCCAGCTGGCAAACCACCGAACCCTTTTTTCACATCTCTGGAAAAACTTTGAGCCATTAGTCTCATTTTGGCATGGTCATCATCAACCTCCTTTAAATCAATGAAATAACCATCTTGTCAATATGTTGTTGGGCTATGACTCCTGGGTTGCCATGAAAAAGAGGAAATCTCTGGCCATAGGTCTGAGGTAAAGCTACCAACTGACCAGATAATTGTAAGGGAGAAAATCTTGCCATTACTACTGGGGGAGGGCGTACGAGGATTACAATGGTTGAGTTGGCTGGGATGAAGATGGAGGTGCGGATGCGATTTTTTTTGGAAGTGTAGTAGAGGGTATGGTAGAAGGTAAGCTTTCAAGTTGATACTAGATATAGGATTTTTCCACAGTGATTTGTAATTGATCAGCTAGGTTTGAAGTTTCTCAAAATTAAACCAAACCTCATGCTCAAGTTTTGAAGACTGTGATGTAGCAGAAGGTTGATTAAACAAATATTTTGAGGCGGGTAAGTATGAATCAAACTTTATGGGATCAAACACTTCCTCTGTAAGACAAGACTCAGACTTTGAATGAAATAGGGATAACTCAAATTTAATATCAAAAGGAATATCCTCAATACTTAGTATCTGATTTGGCAAGGAAGTGGTCCTTTCCAACTTTGTGCTTTCAGTCTCAGGGAAAGGGACTTTAGGTTTTCTTAACAATATTTCAGGATCATCAACAGGAGAAGGAGGGTTCGGGTTAGGGTTTGACCTGGTATATCTTTTCGGAGCTAGAATCTTAATAGGGTCAAAGACTATGTAAGGTAAAATAATTTAGACTTGAGCGGAACAAAGAAAGCTTCAAACTTCCCTACAGAGGAATTTATTTCAATATAAAATTTTAACAGTAGCAATCAAGAGCTTACCAATGGAATGAGGTTTTATCTGAACCTGCGATTTATGAACTTCTTTTCTTTTTGAACAAGTTCTGAATATCTTCAACTGAATCAGCTGGATCAAGATGTTGAATTGGATCTTATTGGTCTCCTTAAAGCCAGCTCTACAATCTTGACACTGCAATTAAGGAATCAACCTTTTTAAAACTTAGTCCTGTCATCTAAAGAAAAAATTCTAATGAAAACTTGTTCTACACCCAGGAAAATGAATCTTTCATTCCTGGACAATGGCGCTAGTACTTTATCACTCCTCTGGATCTCCAAGGCCAAGGAAGATTCCAACAGAGGTAACCAGAGACCAATCTTTTGACTTGGTAGCTAGCCTACCAAGCTAGAGAGGCCTCTCTCCAAAGGATCACAGCCAAGAGGGCTAGATAAATTAGGGTTTGGCTAGATATAAAGTGCAGAGGTTGTTTTTTATTTGATTTGATTGGTTATTGCTAGATGAAGGTATTAGGTCAAAGAGTCTAGGTCAAGGCAAGTGAGATATGATTGCAAACATTCAAAGGGTAAAGGTAGGCATGGGGCTTAGCACTTAAAATGTGATTTGGTGAGATGGTTTAAGACTGATGAGGAGTTAGGAAGAGCATAGGAGATGTATTCTTCCTAAACTGAAGAAAAGTGGACAAATTAAGATAACTTTCCCAAAATAGAGCATGAACAAACATGTATTCTACCTATCAACTTGAAAACTACCATATAACATACATGAAATGGTTTATGAGCATACAAAACATTCATACAAATGATAAAAAATAAGAAACAATGATAAACATCCATACCACATGTATCCCAAAGAAATAGCTGCAAGTCATCTATTAACATTGGCCAAAATCTAATACAATACTGTCTTTGATCACTATTACAAGATCCAAATGAGTCCAAACTCTAAAAAAAGTAAAGAAATGTAAGATATAGACCTCAAAAAAAACTCCTCCCAACCTCAGGGGTCAAATCCATGAGAAGAGGAGAAATACCACCAAAATCTAAACTGATAGCTAGAGTGTAGGGTGGTGTTGTGCTCTACAACAACCCCCCATTCATACAATTTTCATTTTTTCAAAACTATAATATGAAATGGGTCCCTTTTCATTTAAATTGGTATCAACTTATCATTATTCAAAAAGGTCCGAAAATAAATAAAACATTATAAAACCTTTTTGATAAATCACTTAATCTCTTTAATAAAGAATGAGTAATCTTTTATTATTGCGATAAAGCGATCACAAGATCGCATAACGCAATAACAAAGGATGCATGACTTGAAGACCCATAGATTTTCCCCGATGCGACAATGCACAAATGGCTATCGGATATCAGGAAGGCAAGCGATCATATCAAAAGGCCCCTCTTCGCTCCGATGCGATATCGCTATCGGTGATCGAGGATGTACCATGCATGCATCTAAAGCCCTCGTTCAAAACTCTCGATGCGAATTGGCAATATCGCTATCAGTGATCAGGGATTCCGAAAGGACACCAATATAACAACTTAAGCTTTCCCCCGATCGCCGTTGCGATAAAGCTAAAGCGTAGAATTAAAAAAAGATTGATAAAGCCGGGATATATTATGGTTATTTAGTATTAAAGGCCTTTCTCTTCCCGATAGCGATTCACTTACGCTCAACCGCCAAAACATCAAAGCCACGCTTAAATGAATCATTCGGCCAATAAACGATATGATGAGCATTGACAGGTTTAAACGGCCATTTAATGAAACAGTAAGGCTAAAAATCTCTTCAGAGATTGTATCCGCAGCCACCTTAAGTTAAATCCTCCATTATTCATTGATTAATATATCTCGTTCATCTTTGGTTTGCACTACCAATTCTCCGCATTACGTTCATTTTCTCTCCTGTGCAGAGCTCTTCCGAAGTAGAAAATTCAAGCCAAATGGGGAAGAAATCTAAGAAAACTGCAACAGCTTCCGCTTTGGCAGTTACAGGACAACACATTGCCGATCCAGGAGCAAGCAAAAAGGGACTGATATCTGACACCACATGTCTAGGACTCGGTAAAACTACTTGGCTGAGCATCTACAATCTGATTGAGGCCGAAGAGCCTGAGGTAACAATGGTGCAAGCCACAGCAGACACGACTCAGAAGTCTAATGCTACTCTAAAGGATTTAGCCGACTCTTACCTTCATCAGATAGCAGCTCGAGAACAAATTCTCCCATATACAGATGTGGTGAGATGGTCAATTGAATAAATCCCAATCACAAACAGGACATTTTGTACCATGGACGAGAGAGTCTTCGGCTCGTTTCAACCTAATGATTTGAGGTAAATGTACCATTTTCCTCCATCAGAGAAGAAGTACAACAAAGCATTCGTGGAGAAATTTAGAAATGAAAACGACATTGAATCAGAACCCATATGGGATTGGAGGCAAAACCCAGCAAAACACAAGCATGAGTCTTCGGGTAAGTACTCTGTCGATTCCTTGTGTTCTCCTTATTGTTATGTCGGAGTAATGATGTGTAGATTGTGGGGGTTACATGATTCCGCAAACTTCACTATAGAGATGGTACCTTTGATGGAGGCAGCATGCAATAGTGAAATAATGGATTGGGGAAATATACTGTCTGATAAGTTAGCAACCGCAGTTCTTGAATTTAGAAACAAATCCCGCATTACTGAAAGGTTCATTCCCCCATTTTACTATAGTGCCTACATCTTGGACACCCTGTGTTTTAATTCTGAATTTCCTGTGTTGTGGTGGATATGGACTCCACAAGACCCCATGCCCATTCATATATATCACCAGAAGTTATTGAAAGCCCACTATAAACACCATTTATATCAAGTTTGCAATGGTTTTATGTTACCCATTCACTATGCCGTTTTTGTCAAACCTGCTCCTAATATTTCCTACCAAGAAGAGATTGACTTGACAACCATAGGGAGATGGTTCGGAGAAGAAAAATTCACATATGTAAGAGTTTTCGGCAGCCAGGCCAAGCCTCATGTCCTCCCTTTGTATATACCCGATAAACTGTTAGCCCGAGAGGTAGCATATCAGATTACATCCGAAGGAGTTACACAGACTCTAAGGAATTAAAAGAAGCAGGTTTGGCCTTCTTTTCCTCTAAGATGTGGTGTCTACACTCTGCATGACTTTAAACATGCAGTGAAAGAAGCAGATAAGATTAAGGCACTGAATCTCGCCACTCTTCCTAATAGGCGATTTGATCCAAACAAATTTGCCTACAATGCACTTGAACAGGCAAAACTAACTAAATTTGACCATAAAGATGATATTTTTGATGACCTGTTCTCCTCGCCGAGTCGCTATTCCAGGTTAAATCACTAGCCAGAATGAAATATCAGGATGACGAGTTAGTTGAATTTAATAGACTTAGAGAAAAGAGGTTGCAAACTCTGCCTCTAGATCTGTTAGCAATGACCCCGATGACACAATCAAGCGAGCCTGAGTAGCGACTCACTAATGGAACTCCTGCTACATCAGAAATTACTGGAGGAATCCAAACAAAAGAGCAGGAGGAAGTGCAGACAAAAGAAAGGAGGAAGTGAAGAGAAGAGATCAAGAGGAAATACAGAGGAAAGAGCAGGAGCAGAGCAGCACGGACGTGAATGTGGATGCCCAGATTGACTCGAAATTGCTCCAGGAATGGTAGCAATTCGACTCAATCATAAGCAATCTTGAGAGCTCAAAGGAAGCCACATCAAAAGCAGCTGACACACAGGATACAACATCTAAAGAGGTTCCAAGTGGAACCAGTGGCCTACCCATTTCTACAGGAATAGAGATAATTGCTAAGGATCCTTCGGATCAGATTGTTTTGCAAGTGGAGGAGATACCTCCATTGGATGTCTTTTACAGCCCAAAGCACAAGGCTGTAGTAAAACAACAGTGAAAAAAGAAGGACTGATCAACCGTCCCTATTCCCTGAACAAACAGTGACAACCAATGTGGTCTGGAAAGAGGAGTTTGATCCTTCTTATGACCTCACTAAATTGTCTCAATATGCTGGAGCCTATTCAGCGGCCACCATGGACAAAGCATTAGAAGTGACTAATCTATTAAGAGAAAAGGACCAAGCAATCGCCTCGCTACAAGTACAGTTATCAGAGGCACAGCAGAAGGCAGAGCAACTTGAACAGCAGTTGTCTACACAACAACAAATAAACAATCAACTGAATAAACAATTGCAGGAAGAAAAATAAAGAATTGATTCAAGTGCCATTCAAAAGCAGAAGGAGCTGTCGGAAGCGCTGGAAAAATTGAAAGCAGTGCATGAAAGATGGGGAAATCTAAAGATGAGAAAATTTCTCAATTATCAGCCCAAATAGAAAAGTCCAAGAATCTTCCACAGCCTGCAGAGTTCATAGCCGAAGCATTACAGATTAACAAAGCATTGGTGACACAAATAAGACTGTTATGTCAACAAATCGCTCAAGCAGAACCTTTATGTGACTTAACAACATCAATAAGTGATAAATCGGTTGATTCTAGAATAGACTTGGAGCAGGCCGATGAGACCTTGACCAATTTTCTTAAGTGGCAAGACACTGATGAGGGACAGGCAGCTAATTTGCCAAAAATCTTAGAATCCCATAAAGAGATCCTATTTATGGAATGGCAGTCCCAGTTAATGAAGGCAGAGAGAGCAGTTTCCAGATGCAAGTTAACCACAAGTAATTTTGTTGAATTGATTAATGATACTCTCTACTTATCTAACATGATCTCTCAATGTACCCCAGGTAAATTGCTATCGGCTAAAACATTGGAGCAGTCATGTTATCAAGAGCTGGAGAAGAATGGGAGATTGATCGCAGGTATTAACAGTTTGACTTGGGACACCTATTGGTTGTTCCTAGTCAAACCATATAGCCAGAGAGCTGCCCTCAAGTGCCTGACAGATGCAATTGGGTGTATCATTCCCGATATACAAGATGCCACCTATGCTGCCCAACTCAATTCTCGTCTCAACCGACCTCCAGAAGTGGAACCAATGCTTGCAATATGCCAACTCAGGTCGAAAGGCAAACAACCTAAGTGATGAATCATGCTGCCGACTGCCAGATTGCTATGAGGAAGATACTCCAAATCAAGTTGTACCAATTAAGTAGGATTTTAATTTCATAGTTAGTTAGTTTTAGTCAAGTATTTATAGACCCTTTCAATGCATTGGAAAGGGTCGTAAGTTTTTGTATATGACTTAAACCTGGAGTTGCACTACTATACTTCAGGCATATTTTTTTATAAAGACTGGGCCAATTATTCCAATTTTGATAACGAAGCTTTTATGTGAATGTGCACTACTGCCTTTATTTAAAAGTATTTCTGCATCGGAAAAAGGAATTCAAATAGCGATTGATATTGGGAATGATTTGCAGCTCATATGGTACTACTATCTATGTCTGAGTTCATTCTGTTTATGTGAATTGTTGTTTGATCGCTCTTGCTATTATCGGATATATGCGTGTGTTTTTTAACAACATTCTTTACAATTTCCACTATTGGATGTTTACATCATGCTTTTCTTTTATCATATCGGTAATATAAAAGGATAAGTGTAACAATGTTTTGCTAATCACTTTGTCAACTACTTGAACAAAGAAATCATTAAGTAAATGAATGTCTATGTTTATTTGTAGAGTCATCTATATGCCTATCAATGAACAGAGATTATCAAGCGTTGCACTTAAAATAATAGAAGCCTCCCGGGATAGAATAGTCATTTATGTTTTTGCTGTTAGATTAAGTCATCCATTCATTATCATTTATTAGAAACCAATCACTCATCCATCCCCTTTTATTCATTATTGGAAACTGGTCCCATTATATCCAGTCGGAGCCACCATCCCAATGGAAAAGGAGCTGTATTGAGGTTCGGACCAGGTGGGTTATCCCCCAATGTTGATACATCGATTTTCGGGCATCAACATTTTTGGCGCTAGAAGGAGGGCCTAACTATGAATGGCGAGCAAATCCAAATCTACAGATCATTCTGAGAGTAAATCTCCCTCCACATCACCTCGTACTTCCCAATTGCATGCTGGTTCTCCAGTATCCAAGCAAGAAGAAGAGGAATCAACTACCACTGCTCAAATCCATAACACTCCAGAACGATTAAGTCCTGAGTCCCTTGAAGTTTAGTTACTCATCCATAAACTTTAAGGCTTCTCGATATCACCACAGAAATCTGAAGTATCTCAAAGTAGTGAGACTTCGCAATTCAATCTACCTCATCCCCTCACTAGACTTTAGAGCGGAAAGCTTGGTATTGAACCCACTGAGTTACCCTTACCTAAAAGGAAAAGGACAAAGAAGAACACTGAAGGATCTGACAGTGAGGCACTTTCATCCACATCCTCCATCTCATCTTCCCCTGTGCGAAGTCAACCACCCACTCCCTCATTACAGATTGTTGTTCATCAAGGATTAGGAACTTCAACATCCCAACCCTCTCAATCCTCAATATCAAGTCCTTCCCAAACATCTGCAATTTCATCAGCCATCTCATCCCCTACTGGTGTTTCAATGGCAAATCCATGGAATAGACCTGGTGCGGTCAATATGCCTGCACCATTACATGCATTACCAAGTTTAACCCAGATGATGGTATACAAGCTGAGGAAAATATTAATAACTTCATGTTATCAGTTAATTTGAAAGGAGTGACAGAGGAAGATGTTTTCGTTAGGCTTTTCCCTTACACTTTGCAAGGATCAGTAGGATCCTGGTATTTTTCCTTGCCTTCTGGATCCATTACCATTTGGACCACTTTCCAAGAGCAGTTTCTCACTAAGCATGGTGATGATAGATCTTTAGCCACATTAATAAATGATCTTTCCAATCTTAGGATAGAGCATAGCGAGCCGATTAAAGAATTCAATGCGCGATTCAATAAACTCTTGAATAAAATCCCAACGGCCTCCAAACCAAGTGAGCAAATCAGAAGCGAGTGGTATATAACTGCCTTACCTGCCAATATAGCTATTTTCGTAGACAGGACCGGAAAACCAACTTTAGCTGAAAACATGAAAGAAGCACTTGCTGTGGAGAAACGTATTAATGCTCTAGAGAAGAAAGTTGCTCTTGAAGATAGAAAATCCAAAAAAGTTTCTTTTAAATATGATTCAAAGAAGAAAACCCCTAAAGATCCCTATAATATGGAAGGTCTACAAAAGGTCCCTAATACTTTGTCAAATGAAATGGTTGAAATCAAAAAACAAGTAGCAGAAACCTCAACTAAAAGGCCCTTTAGAAATTTCAAGAAAACCGAATCAAAACCACCAAATGTTATATCTAATGCAGATTCAGACCCCGAGGAAGAAGAAGATTAGGAAACAATTTCACCAATTGATGAAGAAGAGGAAATTGTTGAATGCCATGGAATGTGGGATTTCATACTGCCTAACTCTGATACAGAAAATGAATAAGAAGCCTTTCCTGTCACCACTAGGAGTAAAGGTGCCCCTGAACCCGTCCAGGCAACTTCAAAGAAAAGAAGTGCAGGTGCTACTACTACAAAGGAAAAGGTATCCACAAAGAAGCCAACTGCAACAGTTCCCCAGAACCAACCTTCAACCTCAAATATACCTTCAACATCTAAAACATTGGTAGTATCTGATTCAATGGATTACAATATTGTTGATGATATGAAGAAAACTAAGGCAAACATTACTATGTTTGAACTTAGTAAACTAAAACATCAGCAAAAATTGCTTCTCAAAGAATTGAATGTTGTTCCTTCTTCACCTCTTCCCAGTGCTAAAGCTGCAAATGATTTAGGACAACCACCTTCTAGCAGGATTGAAGCTACTGATACGATTCTGATTGGAGACAGATCCAATTCCCATACTCCTCCTTTCTGTTAGGATATTCCGACACATAGGAAATAGTTAAGTACAACTTGGTCTAGTATAGAGTTAGGTATAGAGTTAGGTAAAGTGTGTTTCTTTACTATGTACATTTTAACTTATAATCCGACGGTCATGATATGTAGTGATCTGACGGTTCATTCTCTCCTCGGTATTACCGACACTTGATCCGTGGCTTAACACCTGATTGGTCCATGATCTCTATTTAAAGAGCATGGAGGGTCATTTGTAGGGTAATTCGTCTATGAGAGAAGCATATGTAAATTTTCATTCTTTTATTAATAAATTGCCTGAAGTGGCCGCGTTGGCTCAGGCTGTGGACTGTTTTCCGTCTTTGAGGGTTTTAACCACGTCAAAATACTGGTGTATTGATCTGTGATCTGTTTGTGAGCGGTGTCCTTGGAAAGCAGCTAAAAGAATACTTCGTTATGTTCGAGGTACAGTTCAGTTTGGGATTCATTACAGTGCTGAAGCAGCTCCTCTATTGGTTGGTTTCACTGATTCCGATTGGGCTGGTGACCCTGATGATCGGAAGTCTACTGCAGGTTATGTGTTCACTCTTGGTTCAGGACCTATTACATGGGCTTGCAAGAAACAAGGTGCCATTTCTCTTTCTTCAGCAGAAGCAGAGTATCGTGGTGCCGTAGAAGCTAGTAAGGAAGCCTTGTGGCTTCGTCAAATCCTGTCAGAGTTTGGCTTTCAGTAGCAGCATCCGACTACACTTTGGTGTGATAATCAAAGTGCCATTCAGCTATGCAAAGATCCAGTCCAACATCAGCGCAGCAAACACATTGAACTACACATGCACTTGATCAGAAAGCTCATTCACAACCATGTTCTTGAAGTGCAATATTGTTCAACAGATGATCAAGTAGCAAACATCTTTACAAAGGCTCTCACAGAGGCGAAGTTCACTAAACTTCGATTTATGGTTGGAGTTCAGGAAGTTGTCACTAAGGGGGGATAGGATCTAGTGCCTCCTTCCTTTTCCTATTGTGTCATATTTGTAAATCCTTCAATCCTATCCCAAGTTGTTCTTAAGGGGGGATGTTAGGATATTCCGACACATAGGAAATAGTTAAGTACAACTTGGTCTAGTATAGAGTTAGGTAAAGTGTGTTTCTTTACTATGTACATTTTGTAACTTACAATCCGACGGTCACGATATGTAGTGATCCGACGGTTCATTCTCTCCTCGGTATTACCGACACTTGATTCGTGGCTTAACACCCGATTGGCCCATGATCTCTATTTAAAGAGCATGGAGGGTCATTTGTAGGGTAATCCATCTATGAGAGAAGCATATGTAAATTTTCATTCTTTTATTAATAAATTGCCTGAAGTGGCCGCATTGGCTCAGGTTGTGGATTGTTTCCCTCTTTGAGGGTTTTAACCACGTCAAAATACTGGTGTATTGATCTGTGATCTGTTTGTGAGCGGTGTCCTTTGGTGTTCTGTTTGAGGAACTTACCCTGTAAATTCCTACACTTTCCTCTTAACCTATGAGATTTATAACCAAAATCTGCACAATTGTTTGATTGACTCAGGGGCATCCTCAAATATAATGCCAGCTTCGGTTTGTTCCAAACTAAACATTGAGTCCCAAAAATCTGCAATTCACATTGTGTAGTTAGATAGAACCAAGGTACAGGTTGTAGGAGAAATTAACTTTGTAACTATCAGGTTATCGGCCGATCCACGAGTAGTTCAAAGAATTGATATCTTAATCGCCGATATACCTGAATTTTATAGTTTAATCTTGAGTAGGGATTGGTCTGAGAAGCTCCATGGGTATATTTCTACTGATTGGTCTCACATGTGGCTACCCTACAAGGGAAAGCCAAATCAAATAAAAATCAATCGGGAAAAACACATGACCCACACGGTTACAGAATTTGAACAGGAAAATCAACCAATAGCATTTAATAACAATATCTTGGGGAATTATTCATCTGAATCATTATTTGGCAATTTCACAGCCCAACCATCTCCTTTCTCAATAAACAATTTTACATCTCAGATCGAAAATTATTCACAAACAGACAGGTCAAGATGTTTTAATGATACTGAGAAAACTGTAAATAAAATTGTTGATAATTCTTTATTTTGGTCACTATATTTTGATGGCTCTAAGTCTAGCGAAGGCTCGGGAGCAGGATGTATCTTGTTAGCCCTCAGGGAGAAAAAACAATGTTGTCCTGTAGGTTGGAGTTTGAATGCACAAACAATACAGCTGAGTATGAAGCCTTAGTCCAAGGACTATACAAAGCGATTGGCCTTAAGGTTCAATATTTGAAAGTATTCGACGATTCAGAAATTACTATCAAACAGGTGAGAAATACGATTCATTGTCTTTCAAACCACCTCAAACATTATCAATCGCTGGTACAAGAACTCACCTCTCACTTTTCAACATTCAATATTTCTTCTATCCCTAGGTCTCAAAATTCAGCAGCCGACTTGCTAGCCAATGTTGCTTCCAAACTCCTACCTTCCGAAGATTATAGCTCAGATAGATTTTCAGTAGAATTGCTTTTTAGACCATCAATTCCTGACAATGTCACTAATTGGAGAGTATTCAATCATGATGAAGACATTTTACAATTTTTTACTTCCGAAAAGTCCTACGATGATCAGATCATAGAGGAAAGCGAGCATGATCTTCAGATGAGAGAAAAGCATGAGGAAAACTCAATACTGAAGCCTATGGTGAAACTTGAGGATCTTTATGATATTAAAGACATGTTTAAACCTGTGACCAATACAAAGCTCCAAAATTCCACCTTAAGGTTTGAATTGATAAATCTTGGCACTGAGCAAAATCCTCAAAAAATTAATTTAGGATTAGGACTTTCTGTGGAAAAAAAAAAGCATTCATTAGACTGTTAAGGAAAAATAAACATGTCTTCGCTTGGAAATATGATGATTAAAGACATATGATACATCTATCATCCAGCATACCATTCCAATGCTTGCAGAACAAAAACCAGTTCAACAAACGCTGAGGAAAATACATCCGAACTTAGAGAGTCAAATAAAATCAGAACTCAATAAACTCTTGAAAGCTAAGATTATTTTACCGTTCGCACTCAAACTGGGTCTCCAATTTGGTGCCTGTTAGGAAGAAAAATGGCGATATCAGGATTTGTATAGATTTCAGAAATCTGAATAAGGCAAGCCTAAGAGATAATTTCCCATTACCTACTATGGAGCAGATACTCCATTCAGTAGCAGGCTCTGAGTTGATGTCCTTTTTAGATGGTTTTTCAGGATATAACCAAGTTTTGGTCCATCCTGATGATAGACTCAAAACTACATTTAGAACAAAATGGGGAACTTATACTTATCAAAAATGCCTTTTGGACTTATTAATGCAGGAGCCACGTTCCAAAGAGCGATGGATATATCTTTCAAAGGATTGATCAATAAAACAGTAGTTGTCTACTTAGATGATATTACTGTATTTTCTAAGAAGAGATCCAATCATTTGCATGATTTAAACCAATCTTTGAACGCTGCAGAAGATATGGTATTTCACTCAATCCCAAAAAATCCTTCTTCGCTCTTAATCAAGGAAAGCTCTTGGGCTTTATTGTTTCCAAAGATGGCATTTATATTGATCCGGATAGGATTAAAGAAATCTCTGAAATCCCTTTTCCTCATAATAAAAAATCCATGTAGTCATTTTTAGGCCAAATCAATTTTGTCAAAAGACTTGTTCAAGATTTTTCTCACATCATTTTACCACTACAAACTATGATTAAGAAAAATTCAGTGTTTAGATGGGAATCAGCAGAAAAGGAAGCATTTGATTCAATCAAACAATCGATAATCAATGCCCCTACTTTAAATACTCCTAATTTTTCTAATCATTTCACATTATATACTATCGCATCTTATTCATCTTATGCAGCAGTACTCACTCAAATTAATGATCACAACTTGGAAGCACCGATTTCATTTTATAGTTCAAACCTTCAGGGTGCTGAACTGAATTATTCTGAAGTAGAAAAACAAGCCTTTGCTGTGTATAAAGCTGTCAAACATTACTGACCCTTCCTTTTAAAGCCCATACAAAAGTTATAGTTCCTTTTCCTGCAGTAAGGCAACTATTAATCCAAAGGGAATTAGGTGAAAAAAGGGAAAACTGGGTTACAACACTTCAAGAATATGATTTGGAAATCAAGCCAGCAAAATTGTTAGAGGCCAAGGTTTTTGCAGGTTATTGGCAGGAGCATCCAACATTCAACAACCAGGTGATACAGAACATATTGAAGAAATCAACCAGATAAGTATTACTGATTCTGAATCACAATATGCAGACTTGATCTTTTATTTGAAAAATGGATATACACCTCCTAACATGTCTTATAAAAACAAAAGGGCCATTAGATTAAAAGCAAGTAACTTCACAATCATCGATGATGTACTTTTTAGGCAAAATTATGATTCAATTTTATTAAGATGCCTAGAGAAACTTGAAGCACAAAAGGTTTTGCAGGAATTACATGATGGACCAGCAGGAGGACATTTTGGAGCTGACACAACAGCCCACAAAATCATTCATGTTGGATACTACTGGTCCACCCTGTTCAGAGATGCTCATGAATATGTAAGGAAATGCCGAAGTTGTCAAACTTCTAGTGGAAGACAAAGAAAGCCAACTTTCCTTTACAACCAGTCAACATTGAACAACCATTTGAGTAATGGGGATTAGACATCATTGGAGAAATCACTCCACATTTTTCCAAACAACATAAGTATATCCTTACTGCCACTGATTATTTTACTAAGTGGGTTGAAGCGATTCCTTTAAAGACAACAAATTCTGAGGCAATTATGGAATTCATAGATCAATTCATCATTACCAAGTTTGGTGTCCCAAATGCTCTTGTTTTTGATAATGCATCTTATTTCTCTGGGAATTCTATGTTTGATTTCGCTATTAAAAGAGGATTTAAATTGAAATATTCTGCTAATTACTATCCCCAGGGTAACGGTTTAGCAGAATCTACCAATAAAAATCTAGTTAAGATTATTAAGCGAACTATCGAACAGAATCATAAAAACTGGCACAAATCTTTAATATTCGCACTATGGGTTGATAGGATAACACAGAAGGCTTCCATAGGTTCTTCTCCATTCAATCTTGTATATGGGAAAGAAGCAGTGCTACCAACAAATCTTGTCCTTCCTTCTCTAGCCCTAGTTCAGTTTATTGAAGAAAGCCCTTCTTCTTCTATTCAACTTAGACATGATAAAATATTAAAATTAGAAGAGGAAAGAGAAAAGGCCATAATTACTCATGCAAAACATCAACAAATTATCAAGTCATCCTTTGATTCAACTTCATCCAGTTCAAAACAGTTGCAAGTCGGTGATCTAGTTCTGAAATGGGACAAAGCCCATGAGGATAAAGGAAAACACACCAAGTTCCAGAAAATGTGGCTTGGGCCATTTCAGATCTGCGAGAAGATAGGCCATTCGACATTCATATTACAAGATTTATCAGGTAAGAGAGATTCTCTTCCTGTTAATGGCCTCATATTAAAGAAATTCTTCAATTGAGGAGGTAACCCCTTCTCCCTTTTTAGTTTAGTGGAATTTGTAGTTTGTAGGACCATTAGGAAATAAAGTTGTAAGGTATCTTCCATTGACCTTTGCTGTATTTAAAAGTTGCTCAAATAAGTAGTGTTGATATTTACTTTTAAATAATAGAAGCCTTAAAACAAAGGGACAATTTCTAGGAAACTAGGTATAATTGCATTCTGAAACCACATTTCAATTTTTGTGAACTCTTCTCAAGGTTTAGAAGTATTGTAAATCATTTTATGTTTTCAAATTGGTCACAAAAAAGGTTATCAATATCAAAACAGAAACTAATCCAACTTCAGCATCTTCAACTCTTACCCTGTCATCCATTCTCTCTTAAGGAGAAAATTGTCCATCCCATTCATCAAAGTTTGTGATTACTCAGAGTGTAATTCTAAAATATTTGATATAAAAGATAAGGGGTCTTATTACAAGCCTGCTTACCATGATCATCGGGAAATAGTTTAACTGACATTACCAACACTGCATACCAAAACAGGGTAATGGCTTAGAATCATAAGACAAGGGGTCTCATCACGAGCCAACTTGTTCGGTTAGATTACTACCAGTGAATGGCATTGTCAAAAAAGCTGCCACCAAACCATGACAATGGACTTTTATCTTACAAAATCGCAGAAAAGTAAAAAGAAATACAAAATATGAAAGCATGTTTTGAATTCATTTTGTTAATCATACTCTAAAATGGATGGGATAATGGACAATAACATGGTTAAAAAGTATCCCTGTCGAAACTATGAATGTTTGTTGGCAGCAGAGGCTCTACCTATGACAAAGGAGTCAATTAAAAAGCTGATTTGAAAAGGTTTTATGTTTATCATTATCAACCAATAGAGGCCAATTTAAAACTTAGAATGTATCTAATTTTAACAAGAGAAGAAATTAGCAAAGATAGTTTTTATTTTATTTGGAATGCATATATACCTAGTTATATTAGAATTTTCCTCTTTGATGAGATTCCTATTTAAAGAAAGTTTAAGTATTTCAGTACTTCTCAGAGATAACTGTTTCTCCCAGCAAATCGCCAATTGTTGTGCTCTACAATAACCCCCATTTCATACAATTTCATTTTTTCAAAACTATAATATGAAATGGGTCCCTTTTCATTTAAATTGGTATCAACTTATCATTATTCAAAAAGGTCCGAAAAGAAATAAAACATTATAAAACCTTTTTGATAAATCACTTAATCGGTCTTATAATAAAGAATGAGTAATCTTTTATTATTGCGATAAAGCGATCGCAAGATCGCATATCGCAATAACAAAGGATGCATGACTTGAAGACCCATAGATTTTCCCCGATGCGACAATGCACAAATGGCTATCGGATATCAGGAAGGCAAGCGATCATAACAAAAGGCCCCTCTTCGCTCCGATGCGATATCGCTATTGGCGATCGGGGATGTACCATGCATGCATCTAAAGCCCTCGTTCAAAACTCCTGATGCGAATTGGCGATATCGCTATCGGCAACTGGGGATTCCAAAGGACACCAATATAACAACTTAAGCTTTCCCCCCATCGCCGATTGCGATAAAGCTAAAGCGCAGATTTCAAAAAAGATTGATAAAGCCGAGATATATTATGGTTATTTAGTATTAAAGGCCTTTCTCTTCCTGATAGCGATTCACTTACGCTCAACCGCCAAAACATCAAAGCCACGCTTAAATGAATCATTTGGCCAATAAACGATATGATGAGCATTTAAAGGATTGACAGTTTAAACGACCCATTTAATGAAACAATAAGGCTAAAATCTCTTCAGAGATTGTATCCGCGGCCACCTTAAGTTAAATCCTCCATTATTCATTGATTAATATATCTCGTTCATCTTTGGTTTGCGCTAACCAATTCTCCGCATTAC